>OY992539.1:151207818-152407818 GCA_963921195.1 Pegoplata infirma | reverse complement strand
AAAAGGACGTTAATTTGGTAGTTTAATTATATCTTAAAAACTAATCGATGTAGAGCAAAATGGATGATATTTTTGTCATTTTCACCCCTGCGTAACCTCTTAAGCGGTTCCAGATAAAATTTTTCTTTGCTAGATTTTTAAATTGCGAATAACTTCTTAAATAATTAAAATACAAGCAAAACAACGTTAATTTGGTATTTAAATTATATATTAAAAACTAATCAGGATAGAGAAAAATTTATGATATTTTTTTATCATTCTTACCCATTCATAACCCCCTTTAGCGACCCCAGATCAATTTTTCTTTGCTAGATTTTTAAATTGCGAATAACTTTTTAAATAATCAAGATACAAGCAAAAGAACGTTAATTTGTTATTTTTTCACTTCATAACCTCTTTAGCGATCATAGATCAATTTTATCTTCGCTAGTTTTTAAATTTAAAAAAAAAAATTAAAAAAACACATTTTTTCCAAAAAAAAAAAAAAAAAACATATTTTTCATTCAAATTCAACTTTTTTGATTTTTTTTGAAAAATTACACTTTTTTTAGTTTTTTTTAAAAAATATTTTTTTTTTTTGAATAAAGTTGAAATATTTAAAATTGTTTTCTTAACAATGTTAATGTTTTTAAAACATTAACTTTTTTTTGAAAAATTATTTTTTTTTTGAAAAAATCAACTTTTTTTAAAAAAATTGAAGTTTTTCAAAAAACAATTTTTTTTTTTTTTTAAATCAACTTTTTTAAAAAAATATTTTTTTTTGAAAAATTCAGTTTTTTTTTGAAAAACTGAAGTTTTTAAAAAATTTTTTTTTTTTTAAAAATTTAACTTATTTAACCTTTTTTTTTAAAATTTCAACTTTTTTGAAAAATTAAATTTTTTTTTTAAAAATTAACTTTTTTTTTGAAAAATTTAATTTTTTTGAAAAAATCAACTTTTTTTGAAAAAATCAATTTTTTTTGAAAAAATCAACTTTTTTTGAAAAATTAAAGTTTTTTAAAAAACTAAATTTTTTTTTGAAAAAATCAACTTTTTAAAAAAATTTTTATTTTTTTTTGAAAAATTTAGCTTTTTGTGAAAAATTCATCTTTTTTGAAAAAATTAACTTTTTTTTGAAAAATTTAATTTTTTTGAAAAAATCAACTTTTTTTGAAAAAATCAACTTTTTTTGAATAAATCAACTTTTTTTGAAATATTAAAGTTTTTTAAAAAACTAATTTTTTTTTGAAAAAATCAACTTTTTAAAAATTTTTTTTTTTTTTGAAAAATTTAGCTTTTTTTGAAAAATTCATCTTTTTTGAAAAAATTATTTTTTTTTTGAAAAAATCAACTTTTTTTGAAAAATTAAAGTTTTTCAAAAAACTATTATTTTTTTTTTTTAAAAATTAACTTTTTTAAAAAATTATGTTTTTTTTTGAAAAATTCAGCTTTTTTTTTGAAAAACTGAAGTTTTTTAAAAAATATTTACTTATTTTAAAATATTAAACTTTTTTGAAAAATTAGCTTCGGCACAACCAAAATCGTAAACTATTGAATAAAAGAAAAAAATATTTAATCCGTGTGCATGAAACTGAAATACGCTGAAACTAACTTTCATTTCATTTTCGTGAGACTGAAAATAAAATAAAAATTCTCACGAAATGAAAGTCTCAATTGCCTAAAATGAGAATGAAAATTATTTTAAAGTTTCATTTATTCAATTCTCATTTGATTACTTCTTCTTTCACTGCACACACACAAGCAACGAAAAATGAAAACAATCAAATTATTTCATAGTGCATGAGTGAGATATACAATTTTTATTTTCTTTTAAGAGTTTCATGAAACTGAAAGAAAATGAGTGAGCAAATACGAAGCCTGATTTTAAGGCGTTTTAATTCTATCTCTTTTGAGAAAAATTAAAAAAAAAAATTATAAAACTAAGATTCAATTTTGTTTCCCCTTTTTTGGAAAAAGGTGAAATTAGCGCCGGCCGATCTCAAAAATCTTGTCAAAAAAATGTTTAATGTTCCGTTATTCCAGAAAAGCCTGTAGATAGATAGATAAGTGTTCTTTATTTAAAAATTCATGGTTTACAAAAATAACTTAATGCTATTTAAATAATAAAAAATTTTAAAATTTTGAACATACGACATTGACTATATAGTCGTCTGTCGGAGGTTTGTATTGACATATGTTGACAATATTGACTTATTTTGTAAGTGATTTTAAATACTTATTCTGTTTCTTTATTATAATTTACAAAAGTGTTATGAAAAATATAAAGAATAAAATAAAATTTATTGTGCAATCATTGGTATTCATTTAATATAAGAGATCTATACGAAAGGGCATTAACAATGTAACTAACCAAGTTATCCCAATTTGCGTTAAATTCGCCATTTAAAATGTTAATTATTTCATCATAATTTAAACTCGCTTTACCAAAAGATACTATTCGATAAGGTCTCAAGATAGGACATTTTCCAAGGAAATGATTAATGTTTTCTTCTTCGTTTGTGTTACATACTCTTTGAGTATTAAAATTTGAACTATTAAGACTTATTAACCCACACCTCGCTTTGAAAATCCACATTATTTTTGATCTACTGTACTCATCTTTGATATACTGGGGACCACAATTATGATTTAAGGATTTGTAAATCCTTGTATTGCTGCTAGCGGCAAGTTCTAACATTCTTTGACGGTTTTTAATTTTCATTTGTTCGATCAGGTTTGAAAAAGTTGAGTTCCAATTAAATTTATTTAAGCCTGCTGAATTCCACTCTATACCAAAGTCAGAGCTTAGTTTATTCAAATTTTTTACCCAAGACACATTTTTAGATAGGGTTTTTAGAGCTAGTCTGTGGGGCAGTCTATTACCATCATACTCAAATAAGATTTTCATTATATATGCAATATGTAATTTCAGTGTGTAAATATGCCCGTTTTCCATATTTGTTTCCAGCATAATAGCATATGTTGGGGAGTTATTCGGTAGCTTTAGGATTCTTTTAATAAAATACAATTGGAGTTTATCGACTTCTTCAAAAAGTGAGCAGCCCCATATCTGTGCTGCATAGCTTTGTATAGATCTGCAGACTGCAAGAAATAACTTCCATTTTGCAGATAATGATATGTTATCTTTACAGAAGTAGGAGTTCCATGTTGCCATAATGCTGTTTTTTGCCGAGTTATTTCTTTTGTTTAAATGCTTTTTAAAACTTAACCCCGGTGTAAGAATTACACCTAAATAGGAATATTCGGAAACAGTGACTATCTGGGAACCTCTAAATGTCCATTTCTCATTTCTTGCAAGTCTCCCTCCTTTTCTAAAGATCATTATTGCGGATTTAGTAAGGTTAACTTCCAAATTCCAGGAATCACAGTAGACTTCCAATTTGTTTATCATATTTTGTAGAGTACCAACATCATCTGATAAGATTACTATATCATCTGCGTATAATAACAAACGAATGTTTAGTTCCTCTATAAAAAGACCTCCTTCTAAGTACTCGTGCAAATCGTTGAGAAATAGTGCAAATAATAAAGGCGACAGCATACAACCTTGCTTTACCCCAGCATAAGTACTGAAAGCTTCTGAGAGCGATTCACCATTCCATACAACCGATTTTGTATTTTCATATACGTTTTCAATAAAATTTACCATTTTAGAAGAAATGCCCAATTGACGTAGTTTGTAAATTAACAGCTTACGAGGTATTTTGTCAAATGCTGCCTTAAAATCAACGAAAAAGCCGTAGACCTTTTTCCCCTCTTCCATCTTGATATGTATAATTGACGTTAAGCTGAAAATGTTATCTGTAGTAGAATATTTCTTTCTGAAACCAGCTTGGTGTTCAGTGAGTATGTTATTTGTTTCTACCCATTCTGAAAGTCTATCATTTATCATCCCCATCATTATCTTCGCTACGCAATTCATAAATGATATTCCTCTGTAGTTTGAAGGTTCATTTTTATCTCCTTTCTTATAAATTGGAAGTATGATGCTTGTCTCAAAGGTTTTTTCTACTTTTCCTTGATCATACATATTGGTGAAGACTTTAGCTAGCTCTTCTAAAAAATTTTCGTTTGCATTTTTAAAAAATTCATACGGAATTCCATCCAATCCTGGTGCTTTTTTATTTTTTGCTCTCGACAACATTGTAGTTATTTCTTGTACTGAAAAAGGCTAATCAAGTTCATGTATATTAATTTGGAAAGCAGCATATTGTATATCTTTTGCTAATTGTTGTGGATTTAATAAGGTTTGGAAATATTCTTAAATACTCTAGGAGATATTCCGGTCTCTAAATTATGTTCAGAGTTTTTAAGCTCTTTGGCGAGTTTCCAAAACTCTTTACTATCATTGACCATGTTGATCCTATGTTCGATATCTTTATAGTAATTTACTCTGCTCTCATTACACACTTTCTTGAATTTACGATTCGCTTCGATATATTTTTGTCTGTGATTTGTGTTTCCTGATTTGTTGTATTTACGAAGCCAATGAAATGATTTACTGCGTGCTGCCTCACACTGATAGTTGAACCATTTATCTTTATGTTTAATAAATTTATTTTTTGAACGTGGTTGCTCGCCTGCATCTTTTATTATTTTTGTAAGGTTCTCTAGACTTATATCTTCGTTTAGGTTTATTAATTCTGATAACTTACTATCAAGTTTAACTGATATTGTTCTCTCAAATTATCTTTCCATATCAATTTTGGTAACGATATTTCTTTTTCATTTGTACTTTCCATGTATGGTAATTTTACGGATAAAACAATCGGCATATGATCCGACCATATTTGTTTTTCTACGGCAAAATCTGTCGTAAAAACTAAGAGCTCTTGCGATATCGCGCAAATATCATTTACGGAATCACCCATATTACTTACATATGTAAAATCACCATCCGGATCGCTATTCGTTACTCCATTTAAAACTATTAAACCGTTATCATTGCAAAACTCAATTAGACTTCTTCCTTTCTTATCAATCTTAGCATCTTTTGATCTCCTTCTACTATTAAAAATACATGGAGCATTATAAATTTCTTCAATTTCTTGTTCCAGATTCCCAATTCTTACGTTTAAGTCACCGATTATAATTGGTGTCATAACATCATTTACTGTAAAGTAATTTTCTACTAATTTGAACTCATTATACCAATTGCTTCCATTTATGTAAAGAGGGATAATTGCAATATTTGTGTTTTTACTTTTTAAGTCAATTAAATCCACTCCTTCTTCTCTTTTATAAACATGTGTTATACTTACCATTTAAATTCAATTCTTTTTTAACTCCATAGACACTACCACCACTAGCTCTACCATATATACTGTTGCGGATTGCAGGTTTCCAAAATAAGTTGAAGCCCTGGAAGTATTTCTCATAATTAGTAAAATGTTCGCTTTCTATATGCGTTTCCAATAAAATAAAAATGTCAAATCTTTTAACAAAATCGAAAAAGTCTTGGCGAAATAGTTTATTTTTTAAACCATTGATATTGTACGATAATATTTTGATTTCCTTAAAATTACATAAATTGTTAACATCATTAATGCCCCTATTTATATTCTCATTCTGTACCTCTTGTATCTTTCTTTGCTATTTATTAAAAACCTTAGCTAAAATTCTATTGTAATCTAGATCTAGTTCAACATCTTTATAAAAAACTTTTAGAATTTCTCTTGCTTCTTCATTACCACATTTCAAGACTCCATTTTTATCCCAGAGAAAGCATTTCTTTTCAATTTTAAGCTTTTCATTTATAACACTTACTCGCTGAGATTTATCTATTGCTATTAGCTCCCTCTTCAACTCTATCATCACCTTTTTATGTTGTTGTTTTGTTTTGCTGAGATCCTTTTCCATGTATATACTAGTTCCCTTAAGAAGTTTACTTCTTTTAAATAGTTCCTCTACAATTTCGGCAGACTCCATTTCCGCTATAACTGTTAAAGTTCCTTCATAAGCAGTTAACACTCTAGCTGATTTAACGATATAAGGCCTATTTATTTTAAGTTTTTTGCTGCAAATTGTTTGAATCGTTTTGATTAAGGATGATTTTTTATCTTCAACGCCCTTAAAAATAAGATTTTTTCTTCTTTGCTGATTTTCTATATGTTCTAGTCTCTTGTTATCTTTGTCTCGTTCCTGCTGAATTTTAGTTAACTCTTCATTCAAATGATGGTTTTCTTTTTTAAGATCTTCTATTTGACTGTTAATATCATTCATCTGTGTTTTAATCACTTCTAAATCTTCTTTTGTTGGTAGGATTTTAAGTTTATCCTCTAATAACGTTGATATCATCGTAGCCATCATCGACATGAGATCTCCAGCAGCCATATTTCCAACGTTTTGACCTGGTTGTTCCATGTTTTTATTTTATAGTTTGTGAACTGCTGCAATTTTTTTTTTTTTTGTAACAGATACTGCCATCTATAAACGTTAGAAAGTACCACAGATGCTATTCGGTTTAGCCGAGACACGCACCGGATGTAATTGCTATTTATGACGTCCAGGTGGCACTGATTGACACTCACTCATCAAAGATCATCTTACTACTGAAAAGCCTGTATTTCAACTTTTTATGCTTGAAACCAGCGTTTAAAAGGCTACGTTAGCTACCCGTTTTTTGCTTTTGCTTTTCATATCACTTCAAACAATTTCAATATTATAAGTTATAGCTTTTGTTTACTTTTCTTTTTTGTGTTTGCTTAAACTACAACAACATGAAAAAAATAAAAATTCCAAACAGAGCAGTAGCGGAAAACAAATTTTATTGTTGTAGCCTACAAATATGCTACAGTAGTATATTTGTAGGCTACAAATATACTACAGTAGTATATTTGTAGGCTACAGTATTACTACAGTATTACTACAGTAGTATTACTACATTATTACTACAGTAGTATTACTACAGTATTACTACAGTATCACATTGTAAACAAATGTTGCAATATAAAAACGTGATCATATTAAAAATTTCGTTAAGATGGTGTAAAATGAATACAACATCGAAAAAAGAATAATAATAATTTTTAATAAAATTCTTTTAATTTTGGTCAAAAATATATAGAAAAATTTTGAATTTTGTCGAATTTTTCGATATTTTCGAATATGTACGTGATTTTAATATTATCGGTCTAGACGCTCAGAAGTTATGAGAAAAACCGTGACATTAACATTGGGTTAGAGATGGGCGCTGGTCACGTGATTTGCGTGATCCACGTGAATCACGCGTGAGTGATTTTCATTTAAATCAGGTGATTGTGAGTGAGTGTGAGCTGAAAAAAAATCTGAGTGAGTGAGTCATTTATTTTTGGCGTGAGTTTGCGTGATAAGATTTTTAGATTAGCCCAATTTTTTTATTTTTTGTAGTTTTTTTTTGTAAGAAAATTTTATTGCGTGAGTAGATTTTGCGTGACTTACGCGTGAGCGTGATTGAATCTGGCGTGAGTAAGATTTTTATTACTCACGTGAATAGTGAGTGAGCGTGAGGAAAAAAAATTGCGTGAGTGATTCGATTATTTTTGCGTGAGCTTGAGTGAGTGTGAGTCAAAATCCACTCACGCACCCATCTCTACATTGGGTATTTCGAAAATTCACGTGTTGAAAAATACACAAAACATAGTTTTAATTAGAGATGGGCGCGTGAGTGATTTTTGACTCACACTCACTCACGCCCACGACAGGAATTTTTGAATCACGCACACTCACTCACGAGCAAATTTTTTCTACTCACACTCACAATCACGTGAGTAAATTTAATACAACTCACACTCACGTGCACTCACTCAAGCTTCACTCACACTCTCGTTGACTCACACTCACGAAACTCTTATTCATACAAAAAAAATTTAAAAACTAAAATTTGAAAAATCTTTTAAAATTTTCAACAAATTTAAAATTCAGCGTAACTTAAAAAATCGATTCACGCACACTCACGCAAAAATCTTACTCACGCACACTCCACTCACACGTGCGTGCGTAAAATTGAATTTAGTCACACTCAAGCGTGGTCACGCGTGAATCACGTTCTAATCTGCTCATGTGCCCATCTCTACTTTTAATGACAAGGGAACACCACAACAATGTTTGCCAAAGTTTTTTTTTGAGAAGTTGAATTATAATTTTACATTAAAACAATCCAACCCTATTCTTTATACACTGTTTGCCCGTGAGGCGATAAATATGAAATAAAACAATAAGTTTTTGATTAAAAAATAAGAGAACTAATTCTCACTTTATTTATATAAAATAAATTACCTTCGGAGAAAGTAGTAATATTGCACGTAGTGCTGACGACAATTTATAGCGAACTATGTCTAACTAGTAAGAAAAACTAGTAGAAAGTAGGTGGCAAACAAAGCTTAAGTAACGATTACTCGTTCTAATATTCCCAACAAGGATGTAAATCAGGGGAGTAAAATATAGTAAAACTAGTATTAACCCAAAAAGAGATCAAGTATTACCAAAGGGGTAAATTTAACAAAATTGAAGAAAATTAAGTATTTGTACTTAAACATACACATTAAAATAAAACAGTTATGTTAAACAAGATAAGTGTGTGTGTGTGTTATAGTTTTATTAAATTTTCTCTTTGTAGGCTACAAAAACAATATTTGTAGGCTACCAAAAATAATTTGTAGGCTACAGGTAGGCTACCAAAAATAATTTGTATCCTACAGGTAGGCTACCAAAAATAATTTGTAGGCTACTTGTAGGCTACACAATTCTAATGTTTTTGTTTTTTTTTGCTACTTATTAATTTTTAAAAACAATCGTAAGCTCTCGCTACAAAAACAGAAATGTGCAAGTATTAGTAGTTATAGCAATTGAATGATTTACATATTGTTTGTTTTTAAAACTACACATATCGTCAATTTTGGTTGTTTTAGCTACTTTCTTCGTAGTAATTTAAACGCTGCTTGAAACAATTTCTGTGCTGATGCACATTGCATTTAATTCTCATATAAAGTGCGGCGGTCAAGGGAATATATTTTTTAATTGCAGAAAGATGAGACTTAACAATTGTAACAAAATATACCTGAAATTCATCCTTTTCATACATAAATATTTTTTTTGAAAAAGTTGATCAAAATGGGTTATCGTGCAGGGCCCCTTTTTCGATTTTAGATCCTTTTGAAATTTTTGCACGGGTAATTTTTTTTTCTTATATGGCGTTCACACTTACGACCTTAAACAAGTTGTGCGTTCTTAAATTCTTTTATAATATGACTGTGCCTCTAATACAACAAACAAAAAGTTTTTTTCTGGCTTCTGGTGTTGTGACATATAATTTTGTAACGACTGCTTGATTAAAATTTTGGAATTTCCTAAAAAAGGACATTAGTATTTTTTTACAACGCAAACGTATATCAAATATTAACAATGTTTGCAAAAGAAAAAATTTTATCACAGAAAAGGTCTAAATTTTTTAAGATCTACTTTTATTACGGGTCATTAAAATCACGTAACGTTTCAAAAAAATATTTGTTTTATGTTTTTATGGCTTTTAAAACTCAAGTAGCTAGCTCCTTTTTGTTATATGACATTGCATGCAAACGATTACTGATCGATGTAACATCTTTTATGAACATCTTTAGCAATTCGTTAGTCAGGTAAAACCTAATAATGTGATGGAAAGAAAATGTTTCACGTCACAATTAAAACAAACGAAAATAAGAATACAAAAAACCGAAACAAAACCGATACGAAAGTAGAAAAAAAATGAATTGGTATTGGTTTTTTATTGGTATTGGTTTTGAGTAGTAAAAGTATTGGTTTTTAATTGGTATTGGTAGTGGGGAATCGGTATTGGTTTTTTATCGGTATTGGTATCGCACAAATAAAGGTATTGGTTTTTAATTGGTATTGGTTTTCAATTTGAATTGGTATTAACGGGTATTGGTATCGAAAAGGTATTGGTACCCATCATTGGTCTGGACTCAGTCTTTTAGTGAAGTGGTGAAAGGTAACTTCGTTAGGGCTGTGATAAACAGGCAACATGGGGATTGTAGTATTCCAAGGGACAAGTGGAGTTTAGTTGAAACTAAATTAAATGAAATCTACTTTAGGCTCCTTGAGAGTATGCCTGATTTTCTCCCCACTACTGTCAACGCAGGTTGGTATCAGGGGCGAGTAAAACTCGTTGCTTTTGGGAACGAAAGATCCGCAGCCGTGTTTAAGGTTGCCATTAGCCAAGTGGGAGAGTTACGGCCTGGAGCCAGACTGGACGTTGTGGAAAAACATGATATCCCCTCGCAACCCAGAGCTCATGCATGGCTTTGTTCTGCGCTTTGTTCTGCGACGGAGACTAATCAAAAATGGGCAAATGGATGGACGTGTGAGACAACACGACTGATTTGGCCTTCTCTTAATCAGGGGCGCACAAGTGAGCTGATATCGCTTCCAAGAGAAGAGATTTCGACGGTGGTTTCTATAATTACCGGACACTGTCTTATAGGGAAGCACGCAGAGCGGTTAAATGTGCCGTCGAATGACTTTTGCCGAAGTTGCATGGATGAAGAGGAGTTGGAAACTATCGAACACTTTATTTGCCATTGCCCGGCACTTTCTGGTCAGAGACTTGCTTCACTGGGATCTAGGGAGCTGTACGATCTTTCTGATTTGTTGGATGTCAAAATTCAACATCTAAGGAGTTTCATAAGAAGCTCAAACTGGTTTAACGACAGGGACTAGTAGGGAAACCTATTACGGTCCCGTGGTATCATAATGGACCTCAGAGTCTACGTGTGTTGACGTAAAACGTCAGCAGCCACTTACAACCTAAAGAGTATAAATACCAAATTTAAAGATATTATAACCAAAATTACAAATTTTAAAAAAAGTGGGCGTGGCCCTTAACCGGCCTCCCACATTTTTCATAATGTTATTTTCGAAGTCAAAACGAACATTTATACCGAATTTCAAGTCGATATAATTAAAATTGGATTTTTGTCGTCCTAGATTGGCCAAATGTGGCACTGTGCGTGGGTGCGGTTTTGGCGCAGGAGGACGAGGAGGGGACAGAACGACCGATTGCATTTATGTCCCATAAATTGAATAAAGCACAGTGAAACTATACGATAACGGAACTCGAATGTTTGGCTGTCGTGGTGGCTATTAAAAAATTCAGATCGTACATAGAGGGACAGGAGTTCAAAGTAGTTACGGACCATGCCAGCTTAAAGTGGCTCATGAGCCAAAGAGACTTGTCTGGGAGATTGGCTCGATGGTCTCTTAAATTACAAGGGTTCAATTTTACCATCGAACACCGGCGTGGAAAAGATAACGTGGTACCGGATACTTTGTCAAGAGCGCACGAAGGCGAAATTTGTGTTAACGTTGTAGAGTTAGAAAATATTCCTGTTATTGATCTTGATTCGAACGCTTTTGACTCGGAAGAATACTCCAAATTACGATAACGGATGCCTGGCGTTGACTACTCGGAACTGATCCGATGTTTGTCTCAAGGCCTTAAAATACCAAGACGCCTGTGGCTAGAATGCAACAACTTATTAGCCTATATATTCTCCCATAAAAAAATCAATACCCCCTACTCGCTCTTACGTTTGACAAAAATTAAAATTATGATGTTGTATTGCGAATTCGCCGAAAAATATAGCCCCTTAAATCATTCGCTATTCAAGGGATTCCAATTTTTGATCACAGAAAATTCTTTTACGGAAAAATTTAATTTTCCTTCAACCGTCTGTACAAATCGAATTTCAAACTATCAATGAAAAATTTTTCAAAATTTTCCGACAAACAATTCCATAGGCTTCAATTTTTCAAATTTGATAGAATTGAAAAGTAGAATACACTGAGGGAAAAAACATATTTAAGTCAAAAATTTCCATAATTATTTGAAATATGCTTCATATTTTTGAAAAAAATCAAATTTTAATATTGATTTTGATTGAATTTAAAATAACATTTTTGTTTTAAAACTGCATACCATTTTATTTTAAAGTTGATAACTTTAAATTTAATATGCTGTCATTAAAAGCCGTTAGAAATTTAAAAAAATCTTATTTAAATGTTTGTATTAAAAATAATATTTTTCATTGTTAGTTTAAAGTAGAACAATTTTGTTTTTTGAATAAATAAATAAATAAATAAATAAATAAATAAATAAATAAATAAATAAATAAATAAATAAATAAATAAATAAATAAATAAATAAATAAATAAATAAATAAATAAATAAATAAATAAATAAATAAATAAATAAATAAATAAATAAATAAATAAATAAATAAATAAATAAATAAATAAATAAATAAATAAATAAATAAATAAATAAATAAATAAATAAATAAATAAATAAATAAATAAATAAATAAATAAATAAATAAATAAATAAATAAATAAATAAATAAATAAATAAATAAATAAATAAATAAATAAATAAATAAATAAATAAATAAATAAATAAATAAATAAATAAATAAATAAATAAATAAATAAATAAATAAATAAATAAATAAATAAATAAATAAATAAATAAATAAATAAATAAATAAATAAATAAATAAATAAATAAATAAATAAATAAATAAATAAATAAATAAATAAATAAATAAATAAATACAATAAAGTTGAGCATATTTATTTTAAGTAGAAACAATGTTAAAATAATGTTTGTTTGATTTTAGGAAGTCAACATTTTTTTCACAAAAATATATTGTTTTTTTTTTTTAATTTCATGTTTTTTTTGTAAGAAAAAGCTGCAGAAAAACAAAAACGTCCCATATTTAAATTACTATTGGTCAAATTTAAATCAAAATTCGTTACATATTTAAATTAAATATGAACAATTTTAAAACAATATTGTTTCATTTTAATTTTAAAATCTTGTCTACCAATCGTGCCATGTTAAAAACAACTAGAAACATATTTAAATTAAATAAAAACAAACTGAAGTATTCTTATTTCTAAGATTATACTTATTCATGAAATAATACACGTTGGTTAAAATATAAAACACAAACTTTGTTTATTAAGTAAATATTTTCTTTGTTTTTATAAGAAAAGCGCCCGTCCTGACATTTGTCTGGACAAAGCAACTTGACTTGTTGAACTCAGAAAGATAATTGATTTTAATACGCAAGCGCTGCTCCTTTTATAGCAATTCTAAACGCTCACGATAACATAGTAGTAAAAATAAGTAGTAGAAATAACAAAGAAACATTGTTGTATAAAAAAGTAAATAAAATAAAGTCAGCAATGACCGTTAAATTCAAAATAAATGCAGAGATGCATTTATATTGCTTTACGTTAAAATAGAATGATTTTCGAAACTAATATTTATGAAAATGAGTGTAAAAAATAAGATAATAAATAATAGTGGACTGCTTCAGTCTCCCCCTCTGATGCCGAAAACGTCCCGATGAGGCATCAGCAAAACGTTCGTATTTTCAGGCAGCTTCTATTTGTTGATCTTAACATTTTATTTGGTTTCCTCTTTTTGTAGTTTAGAAGCCATTGGATAATTGTGGATAGCTTGTGTTTATCATCTAAGGTCTCCCCCTGGATGATAAGTTGTTCACTGACATATGTACCATGTTGATCACCCTCTACTGCCTGTCTTAAAACGAGTGCAGAGTTCAGTAGAGGTTGAAATTGTTTTTCCCGAATGTTGTTGTAAATTTGAGTTTTATTTACTGACTTTGTAGCCAAGGATAGATGGGTGTCCATAAAAAGTAGTGGCATGACTATTGTGTCTAAATAGTAACTTTGCTCATTTCCGTTGAATTTAGCAGGTGGTCCAGACAGTCTGGATGAATCACATGGCGTTGTTTGACCAGCTGGTAATGCATTCTTCAAAATTGCTTGCACAGAATGTGGAGAATAATTATTATTACGTTTCATTGGACGTGGCGGTAGTTTCATTGACAATTTTTCACCTTCAGAGCCATATTTAGAAACAAGTGATTGTGAAATAGGCTGCTGTGATGTTCCATCATTCAAAACTGATTGACGTGTAGTTGTTGAGAAATATGTTGGTCCGTTCATTAGTAATGGACGCATTTTAGGGGTAAAAGGTAGAGGTGGTAGGGTTTCCTTACCTTCCACAATTTTAATAAATTGGGATACCTCTTTGCCGATTTTCTTTCCAGGAGATTCTTCTGGTGACATCAAGTTCATGGAAAATATTATAATTTCCATCGGATTTGTAACCACAAATTTTATCTCGGGGTAGGGTTTCCTTACCTTCCACAATTTTAATAAATTGGGATACCTCTTTGACGATTTTCTTTCCAGGAGATTCTTCTGGTGACATCAAGTTCATGGAAAATATTATAATTTCCATCGGATTTGTAACCACAAATTTTATCTCTGGGTCATCTTCAAAACACCAGAATTTTTGGGCCATATTAAGCACGATTCCGGCGTACTCCAGGAAATCTGTACCTCGTAAAGTGCGACTCTTTTTGGCATTTTGTAGGTTAATCATTTTTATTTTACGGACTCTATTTCCAACGGTGATATCACATATTGTGGACATTATTTTTCCAGCAATAGTGGTTCCATCCGCAAGACTAATATCTGCGAGGACATCTTGGAAGATACAGCCGTTTTCCGTTAAAATTTTCTTCAACCTAGTACTGGCAACACTGGTCTTTGCACCACTGTCAAATATAGCCTCTCCATTTATACCAAACATCTCAATATGGACTGTTGGAAATGAGTGACCAATAATTGTTGAGGAGAGGGAATTAAGCGCAAGATATTGGGAGAACAAAAGTCTCTTTTTATAAGCGAAGGTGTCTGTCGGCTCTTTTAATTGTTTCTTGCCTTCAAAATTATTTACAAATATACGCCAATCGGGCAGAGGAGGACCGAAAGTTGTCCGAATGAGAGCTTTTGCCTGATCAAACGTACAAACTGGATCTTTCACTCCTATCCACCAAGTTGCAGCGTAGTTCTCTAATAGCAAAGGTAAACCGCGTACTGCATCATTAATTTTCTCAATGTCGTTAATTGCAGTCAAAAACTCTTCTACAACAGCTTGATTTCGTATACCACGATATCGCGCAGTACATTGGGTAAATGAACCACCATTGCGATTACCACCCATTGCCGCCAATATGTGCTGAAATTGTTCTGCTGAAAAAGTTGCAATTTTGCTGATTTCTGTTGAATTGCTGCTTGCCGTATCGGCCAAGGTCTCTTCCTTCAATTCTGTTTCGGCTTTGTTGTTTTCCGTCTCGGCCACGGATTCGTCTTTCACTTGAGTGTCTTCTTTGTTGATTTCCGTCTCGGCTACGGATTCGTCATTTTTTTTTTGTGTCGGCTTTAGATTCGGTCGTCTTCGTAGCCAGCAAGTTGGGAGCCAATGAAGTATTCTTATTTCTAAGATTATACTTATTCATGAAATAATACACGTTGGTTAAAATATAAAACACAAACTTTGTTTATTAAGTAAATATTTTCTTTGTTTTTATAAGAAAAGCGCCCGTCCTGACATTTGTCTGGACAAAGCAACTTGACTTGTTGAACTCAGAAAGATAATTGATTTTAATACGCAAGCGCTGCTCCTTTTATAGCAATTCTAAACGCTCACGATAACATAGTAGTAAAAATAAGTAGTAGAAATAACAAAGAAACATTGTTGTATAAAAAAGTAAATAAAATAAAGTCAGCAATGACCGTTAAATTCAAAATAAATGCAGAGATGCATTTATATTGCTTTACGTTAAAATAGAATGATTTTCGAAACTAATATTTATGAAAATGAGTGTAAAAAATAAGATAATAAATAATAGTGGACTGCTTCAAAACTTTGTTCTATTTCGTTGCTGTTTTATATTTAATTTAAAGTTGTTTCTGTTTGATTTTAACATTTTTTTTTCTTAGTGTACACGTTACAAAATTTACATGGAATCACCTATGCATGGTAACTAAAATTCTGCAACCCCCGTCACAATATGTAGCTGTATCGTCGGTTTATCATTTTGGTGATACACACAAATCTATTATTTTTCGTTTATTCGATTCGGCAGTTTATTAAAATTTCTTAATTTCATTTGTTAATGACTGAAATCTTGATAACCACAAAAAAATCAATAAAGTAAATAAAAACAAATCGTTTTTACACTTCTTTGGTTCTTATTTGTTTATTTTTCTAAGAATAATTATTGTTTTCTTCTCTTCCGTTTCCAGAATTTACTGGAAAAATAAGCATACGCCATCTACGCCACTGCGGATATAAACCCTAGTCCTGCAAGCATTTCGATACGAAGAAGATTCGCAAGCGTATCGCCTGGAAGATAAATGGTATTGCGGGGATATCTTCTTCGTATTGCGGAAGAAACAACCTTTGGTAGCAATCGTGTGCCGAAAGCGATACGTCTACACTCAAAAAAGTATGGCGGTAAAATCTACTACAAAAGACAGTTGTTTTGACTACATTTTGTTGTTGAAGAGGCGTCCACTACATATTACGGTAAAAACAACTGAACATGTTGTTGTTTTTTACTATTGATTTTCAACTACAAAATGTAGTAAAAACTACTACAAAACTGTTTAATACAGTTGTTTTTGCTACAATTTCCTGAAATTTTATTTAAAAAATTTCTTAAACGTTTAAATGAATGATACTTATTTATTTAAAAAGCAATACATTTCAGTTGGTTCACTCAGAAAATTATTGCAGTTACTACATGACGGTCGTTTGTGTAGTAAGTAGTAGCTGTTGTTTTTAACTACAATTTCGGTCGTTTTTGTATGAAAAAATCTCAAACAACTTTTTTTGTAGTAGTTTCAAAAAATAACTACAAAAAATATACTACACTGTAGCAATAGTTGATTTATGTAGTTGTTTTTAGTTTTTTTCTAAAACTCGTTATTTTCTAGAAATTTTTATTGCAAACGAATGTGTCGAGCGAGTTGGTCGTGCGGGATGCGGAAGGAATTATTTTTATACCAAATAAATAATATCTAAATAAATTAAATTACAATTTATTAAATTTAATTATAACAAAAAATATGTTTTTGGAAAAATATTCTTGAGCGAAAGAAAATAAGTGGATAAATGAGATAACAAGTGTGTATAATATAGCGCTCACATAAGCGTGCGTAAAAACCAATCGGAAAAAAACAAAATAAAATGTGTGCAGTGTTTTGTTTTCTTATGAGCGCGCCATCTTTCTTTTCTTTGTATACACAACAGAGCAGGTACATACTTTTTTGAAACATTTCAAATGAATTCTTTTTTTTTATAAATCAATTTTGCCAAAGCATTTCGTTTTTTTTTATTCCAGACAAATTTTGATCAGTAGCGGTGAAAATTTGAAATGAACTATTAAAAAGGTAAATACAATCAATTTATTTTGTTTAACATTTTATTAATATAATTTTTTTCTTCTATAATTCCAGATAAATACATCAAAAAATTGTCATCATGTCGAAATTCTATACAACCAACTGAAATGTATTGCTTTTTAAATAAATAAATATCAATCATTTAAACGTTTAAGAAATTTTTTAAATAAAATTTCAGGCAATTGTAGAAAAAACAACTGTATTAAACAGTTTTGTAGTAGTTTTTACTACATTTTGTAGTTGAAAATCAATAGTTAAAAACAACAACATGTTCAGTTGTTTTTACCGTTTATGTAGTGGACGCCTTTTCAACGACAAAATGTAGTCAAAACAACTGTCTTTTGTAGTAGATTTTACCGACATACTTTTTTGAGTGTTGTATAGAATTTCGACGTGATGACAATTTTTTGGTGTATTTATCTGGAATTATAGAAGAAAAAAATTATATTAATAAAATGTTAAACAAAATAAATTGATTGTATTTACCTTTGTTTTTTTTAATAGATTATTTCAAATTTCCACCGCTTCTGATCAAAATTTGTTTAGAATAAAAAAAAAAACGAAATGCTTTGGCAAAATTGATTTATAAAAAAAAAAAGAATTAATTTTCAATGTTTCAAAAAAGTATGTACCTGTTCTGTTGTGTATACAAAGAAAAGAAAGATGGCACGCTCATAAGAAAACAAGACACTGCATACATTGTATTTTGTTTTTTTGCGATTGTTTTTTACACACGCTTATGTGAGCGCTATATTATACACACTTGTTTTCTCTATTTTATCCACTTATTTTCTTTCGCTCAAGAATATTTTTCCAAAAACATATTTTTTGTTATAATTAAATTTAATAAATTGTAATTTAATTTATTTAGATATTATTTATTTGGTATAAAAATAATTCCTTCCGCATCCCGCACGACCAACTCGTTCGACACATTCGTTTGCAATAAAAATTTCTAGAAAAAAACGAGTTTTTAGAAAAAAACTAAAAACAACTACATAAATCAACTATTGCTACAGTGTAGTATATTTTTTGTAGTTATTTTTTGAAACTACTACAAAAAAAAGTTGTTTGAGATTTTTTCATACAAAAACGACCGAAATTGTAGTTAAAAACAACAGCTACTACTTACTACACAAACCACCGTCATGTAGTAACTGCAATAATTTTCTGAGTGTAGGGGATACGAAAGCAATTCTTCTGGAGGATAAATGCGCAATATTGCCAGATAATCATTTGGAAGATAACTTTAAGATATCCCCCAAATTTTATATAGAAGATATTGCCAGATAATCACCTCAACGATAAAACGCAATTCTGTTTTTGGAAGCTATAAGAAGATACACCCATTTTTGTCTCAAAGGAGATAAAACGATGGTTTTTATTGTGTTATTAAAATAAAAGAAGATAATATGTATATTACAAAAATCTTGAAATTTTTAACAGAAAATATAAAATTCTCTATAATTGTGGTCCAATTCCTCACAAGGCACACAAGCATTATTTGATGTATTTTATTCTTTTGGAACATAGGCGTCAATGCTTCAAATGTTTTTGAGCAACTCGTTAATTTGATGAACCTAATGGAGTAAAAAAATGCGGTTATTGTATTTCGCAGTTTCCAATTTACACAATGTTTTAACGGCTTTTGAATTTTTATGTAACTTACCTCTTACAACAATTTTTGCTTGATTTTTATTTGTTAACTAGTCGAATAGCCTGTCCCTGCCAGGCGGAACACCAAATGACTTTTCTAAATAATTCTAATTTTTTACCAAACTTTATAAAAAATTATGTTTGTGCTTCAAAAACTTAATATTGATAGATTGAGTTACATCAATATATTTCCCAAACTGGAAAAAAATTTAACGAGTATAAAAGGTTTTATTGATACAATTTTAGAACTAAATTTAGCACGCCCATTTCGTCTCTCCGTCCTTAAACCGGATATCAAAAATCCATCGTGTGGATCTGTCCCATGGTCACTCCAATGTACATGGCAATTTTTATCTTTCTTAGTCATGAAGGGTTTTAAAATTAGATAAAATGTTAAAAAACACAATTTTTTTCACTTAAATTTTTCCTTATAATTCTCCGTACACAGTTTAAATTTTAAATCTGACTTCATAAGGACATGATCCATTGTCAATACTTTATGCTTTATAATTTTCAGCTTCCTTAGTCTTTAGGGGTTTCAGAAATAGTATAAATGTTTAAAAACTAAATTTCGCCGTCGTCCGCCACTCCCCCTGTCTTAAAGGCCGAAAATCCGGCTACGTTACAGATTATATATATAAACTGAACAACATTCACAACGGATTTTTTTGTGTCTCCGCCCTTTCATTGGGTATCCAGGTCAGTGTTGATCTTTGCAATAGTCCGCACCATATGCATCCCTATACTCGTATCCACGCCCTTTTCCCTTTTAATTCTACGTCCACAGTCCAAAAATTTTAAGTTTGACTACTTTAGGATATGCTCCAGTGTCAGGACAATATGCTTGCCAATTTTCGGCTTCGTAGGTCATTAGGGCTTTAAAGTTAGTTAAATCAAAAAGAATAAAACACAATAATGCCTTGCCCCTTTTTCGTCTCAACTCTCCGTCTATATTCCAAAAATGTTAAATCGGACTACTTTAGAATATGCTTCATAGTTAGGACTACATGTTAGAAATTTTCAGCTTCCTAATTCATTGGGGCGGAGCTTAAAAATACTCTAATATGTTAAGAAAAAAATAATTTTGCCCCAAGGCCCCTTTTTCTCGTAATTCTCCTCCCACAGGCAAAAAATCCGGCTTCGTAAGAATCAGTCCCTGGTGTTTTACTATATACATGCCAATTTTAAGCTTGTTTGCCCGTGAGGCGATAAATATGAAATAAAACAATAAGTTTTTGATTAAAAAATAAGAGAACTAATTCTCACTTTATTTATATAAAATAAATTACCTTCGGAGAAAGTAGTAATATTGCACGTAGTGCTGACGACAATTTATAGCGAACTATGTCTAACTAGTAAGAAAAACTAGTAGAAAGTAGGTGGCAAACAAAGCTTTAGTAACGATTACTTGTTCTAATATTCCCAACAAGGATGTAAATCAGGGGAGTAAAATATAGTAAAACTAGTATTAACCCAAAAAGAGATCAAGTATTACCAAAGGGGTAAATTTAACAAAATTAAAGAAAATTAAGTATTTGTACTTAAACAAGCTTTTAAGGGCGGATTACTTAACGAAAAGTTAGCTGCTAATTGCCGATTTAACGGAGTCTCATGTTAAAATTTTAATGAAAAAGTTAAATTTAACGAAGAGTTATTTTATAACGGAGCATTGAGAAATCCAGCCTAAGTCCATCAATGAGATTCAAAAGGGCTGGATACACAAAAAATAAGAAAAACACAAAAAAAAAAATTATATATACAGAAAATAGATGGAAATAAATTTACCACGCCCCTTTGCCTTTTTTATCCTCCACCCATACACTGGATATCAAAAATCCACATTCGTGTTGATCTTTCCCATGAAACCTACTATATACATGCCAATTTTCATCTTCCTAAGTCATTGGGGGTCTTCAAATATTACAACACCCAATTTTTCCTCGCTCTTTTATCTATTAATTATCCGTGCACAGTCTACACAGAAAAAAATAAAAAAAATATTTGAGTAAATTTTTAATACTATTGAGTAAAAAATTACTCAATTTTGCAGCAGTAAACGATTTAATAGTATTGAGTAAATTTTTAATAAAAATTTATTAAATGTTTAAAAAAAATTACTCAATTTTTGTTTTTAAATTTAAACAAGTGATTACTCAAATTTGTTTCCTTCATATTTTTTTCTGTGTAGAAATTTTAAATCTGATTACTTCAGGATATTCTACATCGATGCATCGTAAGGACTATTCGCTTTGCATTTTCCGCTTCCTTTGAGGGCTTCAAAAGAAGTTAAAATGTTAAAAATCCCAATTTTGTGACTCCCCGTTTTCCTTTCAATTATCCGCCCACAGTAGAAAAATTTAAAATTCGACTACTTCAGGATATGCTTAATTGATAGGACTATATGCTAGAAAATTTTCAGCTTCTTAAGTCATTAGAGGACTTTAAAATAAGCAAAAATGACAATTTTCATCTTCACAGGTCATTGGGGGTCTTCAAATTAGTTAAAATATTAAAAAACACAATTTTGCCGCGCCCCATTTTTCTCTTAATTCTACTTCCACAGTCTAAATAATTTAAATCCGATTACTTCAGGATATGCTTCATTGTTAGAACTAAATGCTATGCAATTCTCCGCTTCCTTAGTCATTTGGGGGCTTCAAAAGAAGTAAAAATGTTAAAAAATCACAATTTTGTCACGCCACTTTTCCCCTCAATTCTCCGCCCACATTGCGAAAATTTTAAATCCGACTACTTGGGAATATGCGCCACCGTTAGGACTATATTCTAGGAAATTTTCAGCTTCCTAAGTCATTTAGAGGCTTTAAATTTAGCAAAAATATCAAAAAATTGAATTTTGCCACGCCCACTTTTCCGCTTATTTCTCCGCCCACAGGCAAAAAATCAAAAATCCGGCTACGTTAGGATCTGGCCCAGGTGTTGTACTATATGCATGCCAGTCTTCAGCTTTGTAGCTCATCAGTGGGCTACAAAAAGCTCTGGATAGACAAAAAAAAGAGGAACACACAAATAGGGAAATTATATATATACATTTCCATTTATTGCAACAAAACACCAGAAAAACAAAATTATGATTGAGAAAAATATTTTTGACAACAAATAAAAATTTTTTTTTTGATTTCGTGTTTTTTTCATCCGTATAATAAAAGGAAGATATCGTATATAAATCGCCTAGGCGAAAAATCAGCTAGAAGATAAATTTTCGATAATTTGGCGATTTTTTATACTTTGTAAATGACAAAAAAAAACATATTTCTGTTTATATTGCTGAAATATCTTCGATATGATAAAAGGAAGATTTTTAAATAATACTACTTTGATAATTTTTTATTACGATAAAAAGAAGATATTGCCGCAATTTCTCTTAGGCGATATTTCTTCCAAATGCTTGCAGGGTCTCTTCACAATACAGCAGCAGACCCCTAGAGCTTGTATACGTATTGTAAATATAGAGGGCGTATGCTTATTTTTTCCAGTAAATTCTGGAAACGGAAGAAAAGAAAAAGATAATTATTATAATTAAAAATAAACAAATAAAAACCAAAGAAGTGCAAAAACGATTTGTTTTTATTTGCTTCATTGATTTTTATGTGGTAATCAAGATTTCAGTCATTGACAAATGAAATTAAGAACTTTTAATAAACTGCCGGAAAAATGACTGAAATCTTGACTACCACATAAAAATCAATAAAGCAAATAAAAACAATTCGTTTTTGCACTTCTTTGGTTTTTATTTGTTTATTTTTCTAATAATAATTATTTTTTTCTTCTCTTCCGTTTCCGGAATTTACTGGAAAAAATAAGCAAACGCCCTCTATATTTACAATGCGCATACAAGCTCTAGGGGTCTGGAAACAGTTATAAAAAACGCCATCTAGTGAACAGTAAAAAGAAGAAACATTTGCTGCATCTTTATTATATATGTCTTTGGTCTGGTGATGCACTTCAGTTCGCGCCACCTAGGTGTGAAAAGCGGCAATACACATTCCATCTTTTCTATTTAACATATTTGTACTGACAGATAATCCGATGTGCTGCCCCTGTTGTTAATTTCCGTGTTTTAATAGACTATGATTTCATATTCAGTGAATTCAACCACCAGTGAAGGGTTTCTGGTATATCTATTTGAATTACTCTGTACGCTATATGTCACCCTGTGAACTATTTTACAAAACGAAACATCAAATCAACATAAAAGTTATTCAATAACAAAAACGTGTTCTTTCATTTTGTGTTGTTCCCTCAACAATTTATGTGAAATTTTACATTTTTATTGGAATTTTCTCATAATGGTGGTTTCCAAGCGCTGTAAATTGTGTACACAACTTGATGCTGATAATTTTCCAATAGCAGGAGAATACTTTGGGAAAATATTACCTAGTCTTATTGAAAGATTATGTGGTGTCGAGGTATGTAACCAATTGTCATACTTTTTTTTATTGTTTCACGATTCTCACCCGCTTGTCTTTTTCGAACTTATGTAGTTAGATGAACGTAAGGCCAATGGAGTTCTTATCTGTAAGCATTGTGCAATAGAATTGATACTCACGGATACAGTAATTGATAAACTACGAAATGCTGTGCAGCGTTTAGGCAAGACAGCAAAAGTTACAAAACCTAAAACTCCAGCCAAAGATCCACCAAACAAAAAAGCTGCTACTAAATTAAAAACTGTCAAGGATGTTAATGAAACACCAACAAAAGATAACGGCATCGATGAGCACGATAATGATAAAACAAATAAAGTCGTTGTGGAAAAAGTTCCCATGGACTTAAATGATACACCAACAAAAGCCAACGGCATCGATGTGAATGATAGTAAAACGAAAAAGGGCCTTTTTGGTAAGACGGGCGCAAATGCCAAATTCAAAAAAATTCCAGACAGTGCACAGTCACCAACAAAAAATGTAATCGCAACAACTGATAAACGTAAGGCAGAATTATTGGAAGACTGCAGTGACAATGCAGCGGAGCATAAAACGGTCACACCAAAAAAACGTTCAAAAACTATTTCTCAGTCTCTGGCCGATCAAAGTTTATTTGATTTAACTACCGATGAACAGGATTTAAATGCAACTGAAATTCAAACTGAAGAATGCAATAAAAAGCCAGCTAAAATAAAAGTACAAAATTGTGTAATTTGCGGCAAAAGTTTTAATCAGAAGAGTTTATTGCGTGATCATATTGATGCTTGTCACATGGGAGAAAGACTTAAAGAATGTCCACACTGTTCGATGGAATTTCGTTCGCAGCAAAAGTATGAGTCTCATGTCTTTAATGAGAAATGTAAAAATACCCTACATGCCTGTCAGTTCCCGAATTGCAATAAACATTTTAAGACTGTCCATAAAATGGAAATGCACATGCAAGATAAACATTCATCACAAAATGAATCTGAAAATGATTAAATATGACATTTTTTTAAATATTTTAAATTTTTTTTCTAGTTTTACATGATTGTTTTAAATTTCCGCGAAAAAAATAATTGAAATATTTAGAGTACTAGTGGCAAAGGAGCACTTTTCAAAACTTCTTTTAAAAATACATGATTTTTTTCTTTTTTAATTGAGAACTCTTTTGCCACATTGCCAGGTCTGGCAGTACCGCTATTACTTTTCCATTGAAATTATTTTAACATACCTATTGCTAGAAATAAATTAGTATAATACAAAATACGTTTGTATTTTATACAAAATATATATGAGCAATTTTAATAACTTTTAATACTTGATGATATTAGTGGAATTCATACAGTGGCTCAAAGTAATAATGGAACAGCGTATATTTGTTAGCAGTTCTTTAAAGACAAAGTTTTAAATACTAAACCTGATTGTTATCAATAAACTATTTTTGAAAAAAGTGCTACATAGGAAATTTTCCAAGCTTGAATTTAAGTTTGATAGCGTCCAGATTGAGAAAATATTAAATGAGATACGAGGGTCGCAATGGAAAATGAAATTATTTGTACATATTTTTTTGAAATTTTTTTAAAAATATTTCTAAGTCGATTTTTTCCAAGTTCAAACATTAAAAGTTTAAAAAATTACCCAATAATTTTTACTTAGTCATCAGCTTGTTTTTCCAACAATCCAAACAAAAAATGAAATTTTTTAAATACAATAGAAGAAATCCACATTTTTTGACCTCCAACTCTTTCGACCATCAATTTGTTGTAAAAAAAGAAAATATTTTATTGTTTATTAATTTGAGTACATCTAAGTATATAGTAATGAGATATAAGAATAATTAAAATTGTTCTTTGTTTACAAAAAATTGGTGGTCAAACTAGGAGGTCAAAAAATGCGGATTTCTTCCACTGTATTTAAAAAATTTCATTTTTTGTTTGGGTTGTTGTAAAAACTAGCTAATAACTAAATAAAAATTATTGGATAATTTTTAAAATTTTTAATGTTTGAACTTGGAAGAAATTGACTCAGAAATATTTTTAAAAAAATTTCAAAAAAAAACATCTACAAATAATTTCATTTTCCAGTGCGACCCTCGTATCTCATTTAATATTTGCTCAATCTGGACGATATCAAGCTTAAATTAAAGCTTGGAAAATTTCCTATATAGTACTTTTTTCAAAAATACTCGATTGATAATAATCAGGTTTAGTATTGATAACTTTTCCTTTAAAGAACTTCTAACAAATATATGCTGTTCCATTATTACTTTGAGTCACTGTACCTCGTATACGGTGTATATCTGGTATGTTTATACAATTTAAATCAAGCTCCATTTATAAAAAATAAGTATAAAACAAAAGAGCTATCATCTTTTAAGGTTGTCACGAATATGTCTAATGATTCTATGCAGGCTAAGTTCATAAACTGGCAGGGCCGTGGGGAAAAAAGTTATTTTTTTGTTAAGAAAATAAAACAATTTTGTAAGGCGCTCCATGTAGCGGTAAGAACCCTTCCTCCTCGTAATAAATGTTAACAAATTTATATATTATGATATTTTCGCTTAAATAATATAACTTTATCGATTTTTTTAATAACCACGCCTAAAAATTTTGGGCGGTCAAAAAAAATAAAAATTTTCGCTTCCGCTTGGACGAAGTGCAGGTCGAGGAACTTCATATGGCACAAGAATGTTTGGTTTGTTGAACAATTATACAAAAAAAAACCTTGAAAATCATATTTTTTTGTCAGGAGTTGTTTTAGTTCTTCTGGTGGGAACATTTTCTCCCCATGTCCGATTTTGCACAGTCACGAACTTAAACAGCCTATGACCATAAAAGATAATCGTGTCAAACTTTAGCTCATTTGGTTTGGGTTGCACCGTGCAGTGATATAGAAAATTCTTCTAAAATTTAACAAAAATTTCGTTTAATTTTAAACACAAAAGTTAAACGATGTTTTAAACATTGTATGCGAATATGGTATTAGATAAATGTAATATACAAAAATAACAAATAGTGTTTCTTAACCGGTTTACCAAAAAACCGTTTGTTCCAAAATATTTTTTTTTTTTTGCAAACTGGTTAACCGGAATTGAAAATTTTTGGAGCACCGAAAACCGTTTTTTTTCGGTTAGACGGTTTTTTAAATACATTCAAAACGAAATATTTTTGGAAATATTAAGGGTTTCCACTTATATTTTTATGATATTTTCAATATTTCGTTGAAATCACCTTGAAAATCGGTGCGAAAGAAAGTTTAAAATATTTTTTGCCTCCAAGAAACAATTTTTAAATAGCAATTTTATTCCGAATCTGATAAATATTTGAAATACTACCATTGTAAGCGTTTTTTTGGACACTTTCATGAAAAATTTAATGACTGTTAAACAGATACTAAAAATCCCAGTTAACGGTGAAAATGTCAATAAAAGAACAATCCAAATAAAATACGAAAGTGCAATTTGCTTATAACTAATTGATGTATTTTTTAAATAAAACCTATAAAAATTAAAGCTCCTGTGAATATGGGAAAATAAAGTACCGTATTTAAATACCGCCATTTTTTTAGGGTATCAGCTGCAAACCTTGCTAAAAGAATCAAATATGTTAACTTAAGCTATATTCGCTTTATTGTTTAATAAAAATTTGCTATTTTCAATTATTTTTTTGGTTTTGTCAGTTACCCAATCATACTTGGGACCTACACACAAAAAAATAATCGAGGTAACAATGCCTTAGCTGGCATAGGTATTTATTTTTTCTTTGAAATCAAAAATATAAGGTTTATTACCTTAGCAATATGTAATTTAAATACCTATTGGCTATGCAACTTTTACTATTCAAATTAGGTAGAACTTCGAAAAATTTTTTGACAATAATTTTAAAATTAATAAAAAATACAAACATCAAAAATTTTTAGAATATTTTAAGTTATTAAACGCAATAAGAATCAAATCATAAAAATTAACAATTCGCGAAAAATTAGACCAGCAAGGTAATTAACTTTATTAGCAAATTAATTATGTAAAAATAAATCAATTATTTTACAGTTTTTTAGATAACTTAAACATAAAGAAGTCTTCAAGAACTAAGGATCCAGTTTTAAGAAGCATCATTTACAAAAAAAACTCATCAAGAATACTAGAATTAAGAAAAATCTCAGAATCAACCGTATTTCCACATAGAAAAAATGCGAAAAAGACATTTTTCTATAAAAAATATTTCAAAATCTGCGAATTTTGTGTAAAAAAAGTCTCAGCATCTGAAAATCTTTCAGTCTCAGTTCCATAAATGTTTTCTGCAAAAATTATTTGATTCTGAAACAAATCTCAGATTCTGATACATTTTTTCTACAGAAAAATTTTCAGATTCCGATACATTTTTTCTATAGAAAAATTCTCAGATTCTGAGACATTTTTTCTATAGAAAAATTCTCAGATTCTGAGACATTTTTTCTATAGAAAAATTCTCAGATTCTGAGACATTTTTTCTATAGAAAAATTCTCAGATTCTGAGACATTTTTTCTATAGAAAAATTCTCAGATTCTGAGACATTTTTTCTATAGAAAAATTCTCAGATTCTGAGACATTTTTTCTATAGAAAAATTCTCAGATTCTGAGACATTTTTTCTATAGAAAAATTCTTAGATTCTGAGACATTTTTTCTATAGAAAAATTCTCAGATTCTGAGACATTTTTTCTATAGAAAAATTCTCAGATTCTGAGACATTTTTTCTATAGAAAAATTCTCAGATTCTGAGACATTTTTTCTATAGAAAAATTCTCAGATTCTGAGACATTTTTTCTATAGAAAAATTCTCAGATTCTGAGACATTTTTTCTATAGAAAAATTCTCTGATTCTGAGACATTTTTTCTATAGAAAAATTCTCAGATTCTGAGACATTTTTTCTATAGAAAAATTCTCAGATTCTGAGACATTTTTTCTATAGAAAAATTCTCAGATTCTGGGACATTTTTTCTATAGAAAAATTCTCAGATTCTGAGACATTTTTTCTATAGAAAAATTCTCAGATTCTGAGACATTTTTTCTATAGAAAAATTTTCAGATTCTGAGACATTTTTTCTTTAGAAAAATTCTCAGATTCTGAGACATTTTTTCTATAGAAAAATTCTCAGATTCTGAGACATTTTTTCTATAGAAAAATTCTCAGATTCTGAGACATTTTTTCTATAGAAAAATTCTCAGATTCTGAGACATTTTTTCTATAGAAAAATTCTCAGATTCTGAGACATTTTTTCTATAGAAAAATTCTCAGATTCTGAGACATTTTTTCTATAGAAAAATTCTCAGATTCTGAGACATTTTTTCTATAGAAAAATTCTCAGATTCTGAGACATTTTTTCTATAGAAAAATTCTCAGATTCTGAGACATTTTTTCTATAGAAAAATTCTCAGATTCTGAGACATTTTTTCTATAGAAAATTTTATAGAAAAATACTCAGATTTTTAGACATTTTTCCTACAGAAAAATGTCTCTGAGAATCTGAGAATTTTTCTATAGAAAAAATGTCTCAGAATCTGAGAATTTTTCTATAGAAAAAATGTCTCAGAATCTGAGAATTTTTCTATAGAAAAAATGTCTCAGAATCTGAGAATTTTTCTATAGAAAAAATGTCTCAGAATCTGAGAATTTTTCTATAGAAAAAATGTCTCAGAATCTGAGAATTTTTCTATAGAAAAAATGTCTCAGAATCTGAGAATTTTTCTATAGAAAAAATGTCTCAGAATCGGAGAATTTTTCTATAGAAAAAATGTCTCAGAATCTGAGAATTTTTCTATTCAAAAATGTCTCAGAATCTAAGATTTTTTTCTATACAAAAATGTCTCAGAATCTCAGTTTTTTCTATAAAAAATGTCTCAGAATCTGAGATTTTATCTATACAAAAATGTCTCAGAATCTGAGATTTTTTCTATAGAAAAATGTCTCATAATCTGAGATTTTTTCTTTAGAAAAATGTCTCAGAATCTGAGATTTTTTCTATTGAAAAATGTGTCAGAATCCGAATTTTTTTATATAGTAAAATTGTCAGATTCTAACTCTTAGATTCTGAAAATTTTTTCTATAGAAAAATTCTCAAACTCTGAGAGATTTTTTCTACAGAAAAGTTTTAGAATCTGAGAGTATTTCTATTTAAAAATGTTTAATAACAGCAAAATTTTCAGATTTTGAGTTCTTCATAAAGTTCTGAGACATTTTTCTTATTATCAACTTTTCTTTAAAATTTGTAAGCATTCAAAAAATTAAAAAAAAAATAAATTAATTAAAAATAATAAACTTTTCGTAGTTTTTATTTAAATTTTAAAAGGAAATGGTGTAAAAAAGCCATTACTAATACAAGGTAATACTACCAAATTATTTACGTAATATCACCTATTTATCAATGCTATTTTACCTAAAAAGCTAAGGTATATTTCTGTCAACCATAATAAATTTTCGAACATAGGAATTACCTTAGCTTTTAAGTAACATTACCTTTTTACTTAGCAAATGCCCCGTTTGCCTGGCGCTAAGGTATTTTTATACTATAATTTTAGGTAATATTACCTCGATTTTTTTTTGTGTGTAAGCATTGAGGCATTAGTTTTTTCATGTAAAATGCCAATGAAATAGCAGGCATTGGCATTGCTTTTTCATACAAAAGTAATGCCAGGTCCCAAGTATGTACCCAATAAACCAAACGATACCGTTATGATACCGAAGCAATATCACCTAGGTGATATTCATAATAATTATCGATCGTATTAGCAATTATGTTTTCAATAGGGTGTTTTGTAAAAATATTAGTAAAACATGAATACTTACAGTTAAGGGTCCTTTAATAGTTAATTGTATCGAAGATAATTGAGAAAAAAATATCATAAAAGCACGTTTTTGCTTTTAGAACAATTACATTTTATATTCACAAATTTAAAAAAAAAAAAACAAGTAAAAAAATTAAATTCGGCCTTGCCGAATGTGGTGATACCCTCCACAATTTCTAAAAGGTTATTGCAAAAAACTTTATTTAAAAGAAATTACTTTTGAAAAAAAAAAAAATTTGAAAAAAAATTTCCGCGAAAAAAAATTTTGGTAAAAAAAAAAATCCGCGATTTTTTTCTTTTTTTGTCAAAAAATATGTTCGTACTTGTTTAAATACCATTTGGTGTTCAATTATATTCACATATGACAACCATTTTGCATTTTTAGGTTATGTTGAATGTACTGAAATTTTTGAGGTGTGCTTACATTTTCGTTCATAACTTTTGAACCGCTGAACCGATATCGCTCAAATGCAATACCAAACTTCTCGGGAGAACTTCCAATAAATATGTTAAGTTTCAGTCATCTCTGTGCAATATTTTGTCCGTGATAGCATTTTCCACAGACAGACGGACATCGCTAGAATGTCTTAAAATCGATCGGGCATCATGAATATGTATATATACTTTATGGGGTCCCAAACCGATATTTCGATGAGTTACAAACGGAATGACAAACTTATTTATACCCTCTATCACTAAGTGGAGGGTATAAAAATAAAATAATTTGTGAAAATTTTTGAAGTTTATTTCAAATTCAAATACATATTTCAATTTTTGTTTGGAATTTATTTTTTCATTAGTCGCTTCAAGTATCATATAGGTAATAACGTTTACGCTATCATATCGTTCTTGTGTTTATTGGGTAAAGAAAAAAAACGGTTAACCGGCTTTTTATTCCGGTTTAACCGAAAAAGCTAATTTTCGGTTAACCGAGAAATCGGGATTTTAAAATGTCGGTTTTTTATAAACACTTATAACATAAAATCGTTTTAGGACATCTAAATCGGTTGCTTACGGTAGTTTTTCGTAAAATATCGCCGATTTTTGTTCTGTGGTCGGCTAGGCCAACAGGTTGACTTACAGCAGGGGAAACAAAATTCGGAAAAAAACTCAAAAACGCCATATTCACTTCGCCCGGGCGCGCCCTACTGTATGAACTAAAAATCCTAAAATATGCACTTAAAACTATAAAAATATGCACAAAAAACTAACCCTTATTTTGGAAATGCTGAGACGGTACCCGCTAATTTTTTTCTATTTTAATTAAAAACAACTCAGGAAAAATTTTACGCCCCTACGACCACGCCTTCCCTACGCGACAGGTGCTTAAAGAGTGGGGCCTTAAAAATCCTTTTTCCATACAAACCAAAAAAACAATTTTTTTTGATATTCGATTTTTTTGTTATTAATTACACTGTGCTACTGTGAAAAAATACTTCTGATGTGACACAGTATAGGTTGTTGGTCTCGTCGAGTAGATCACAAAAATGCCCATTAAACTTGCCAGACACCCTCAAATTTTAGAGTTATTATTAGTGCCTACGGTCAGTACCGTAGTACCGGGAATACCGGTATTCCCGGTTCTCGGTATTCCCGGGAAATGGTACCGGTTTCCCGGTTCTTGAGTTATTCCCGGTATTCCCGGGAATACCGGTATTCCCGGTTCCGGTTCTGACGGTATTCCCGGGACTACCGGTATGTATATTTTGTAAAATTGTGTAGAACTAAAATTTTTTCTTTGCTTTTACCAAAAAAATACAAAACATGTTGAAAACACCATTTCCTAATTTTTTTATGAACTTAAGAAAAATATAGTTACACGATTTTTTAATAATTTTACAAACACAACTGAATGTTTCTGAAATACTGATTAAATGGTGTAATTTAAATATTTTATGGTATAGTATTTTTTTATTTTTTGAGAACCGGTACCAACATCAGAACCGGGAATACCGGTATTCCCGGGAATATATCTAGAACCGGGAAACCGGTACCAGAACCGGGAATACCGGTATTCCCGGGAATACCGAGAACCGGGAAATGGGGGGCACTAGTTATTATTATTATATTATTGTCAAAAAATTTTTTTTGGGAATTTTCTCACTAAAACTTTTGTAACTCAGAAAATTTTCAACCGATTTTAAATTTTTTAACTGTTTTTGATAGAAGAAGTATGGGGCTTTCCATTTACATATAAAAAAGATATTTATTAATTTTTTCAATAAAATCAAATTTTTTTGTTATTTTTTGAACATTTTTTGAGTTTATCGATTTTTTTCTGGTATAGTTCGTTAAACAACCTTTATATTTAAAAACGCATTTTTAAAGAAAATTTGGCTCTGAATACGATTACTTTTATCCGGAAGAAATCGGATAACAATTGACAGAGTTGTGATAATTTTTCTAAAAAAGAAAATTAAGATTTTGCAGGAAATCGCCGTTCAGATATCCCAGGCAAAAAAAATAATTTTATCATAAGAGGTCATGTACAATATTTTTAAAGGTTTTTGGCGCTCTGAATCCAAATCTGGCCTTTAAATTGCTCTATCTCATCAGGTTTTTTAGATATTAAACATAAATTTATATATCAAAAACTTAATAAGATAGGTCCAAGGTCAAATTCGAATTAAGGAGGCCAAAAACCTTTAAAGTAATGATACACGCAAAACAAAATCTGTGTCGGAGTGAGCAAAAATCTGGCATAATTTTACCAAAAATATGCTAAAACTACAACCGACGAAGTAGTTTTCGTAATTTAGCCAAAACGCTTATGTAAAAAATTTTAAAGAAAATGCTAATGCTATTTAAGCAAAAACTTGGTAAAATATTCCAAAAGAAATATGGTGAAATATACCAAAACGGTTAGAAAAGGTGACTAAAAATAATGCTAAAAATTACCACATTTATGCTAAAATAAATTTTCTAGTAAATTTTTGTAAAAATTGGTATATTTATTGAATTTAAAATTTTCACAGAATAAATCCATATTAATATAATAAATGTTGTGTAGGATTTAATTTACCACCGACCAACTGGCCCTTTATGTACAATTTTCTCCAGTGACTGCTGCCTATGCTTTTTCTTGAAGTGATGGATCCGCTATATCTTCACGAATTTATTTAGAAGCATCCTGTAAAAATAGAAAATTATTACAAAACATACATTTTTAGTTTAAAAAACTGGTAAACCCCATTGGTCTCTTGTTATGGAGGAACACTTACTTGGTCATTCCATTTGTAACTCATCAAAACAGGTCTGGACTCCCTTGGCATTGCGTTTTTAATTTTATAACTAAAGGCAGGACTGGTGCCCACGCTCTTTATTGTAGTAAAGGATTCGCCATAGCTTCAAAAATTTATTTACCAGTACCCTGTAAAAATGGAAAATTATTACCAAGCACTAATTTTTAACTAAAAATCTATTAAACTTTATTGGTATCTTCGGATTGAAGGTATACTCACTTTATCATTCCATTTGTAATTCGTCGAAACATACGTCAGGGACTCCATTTTTTTTTTTGCTGAATGGATGGTGTTTTAAGTTATGACAGCAAAATTAACTTTAGCCTTTTTGTATCTTACATTTATTTATTTTTTAAAAACTAATTCTTTATTTTAATTTATTAATTTATTTTAATTTTATTTATCAATTTCCTTTTCACGTTTTTATAACACAAAAAATAAACGAACGACGCACACTAAAATACAAAATGAAAATGGCGGTCTGTATTTGTTTTTTCTGTTTTCTTTTGATATTTTTTTTTGCAAGTAATTTGCGTTGTTGTGCATGTTACTTGTTACATGTTACTATTTTACATAAAAAATGAATTATGTTACTTTAACATCGACAAGCATAATTTTAACAAAAATTTGGTAAATTTTTTTTTTTGGTATGAAAAAAGTTTTACCAAGTAGGTTTGCTCAATCTGAGACAGATTTTTTTTTTGCGTGTACGCGACCTCTTAGTACACGCAAAAAAAAACTTGTGTCGGAGTGAGCAAAAATCTGGCATAATTTTACCAAAAATATGCTAAAACTACAACCGACGAAGTAGTTTTCGTAATTTAGCCAAAACACTTATGTAAAAAATTTTGAAGAAAATGCTAATGCTATTTAAGTAAAAACTTGGTAAAATATACCAAAAGAGATATGGTGAAATATTCCAAAATTATTAGAAAAGGTGACTAAAAATAATGCTAAAAATTACCACATTTATGCTAAAATAAATTTTCAATAAATTTTTGTAAAAATTTGTATATTTGTTGAATTTAAAATGTTCACAGAATAAATCCATATTAATGTAATAAATGTTGCGTACACGCAAAAAAAAACTTGTGTCGGAGTGAGCAAAAATCTGGCATAATTTTACCAAAAATATGCTAAAACTACAACCGACGAAGTAGTTTTCGTAATTTAGCCAAAACACTTATGTAAAAAATTTTGAAGAAAATGCTAATGCTATTTAAGTAAAAACTTGGTAAAATATACCAAAAGAGATATGGTGAAATATTCCAAAATTATTAGAAAAGATGACTAAAAATAATGCTAAAAATTACCACATTTATGCTAAAATAAATTTTCAATAAATTTTTGTAAAAATTTGTATATTTGTTGAATTTAAAATTTTCACAGAACAAATCCATATTAATGTAATAAATGTTGTGTAGGATTTAATTTACCACCGACCAACTGACCCTTTTTGTACAATTTTCTCGAGTGACTGCTGCCTACGCTTCTTCTTGAAGTAAAGGATCCGCTATAGCTTCACGAATTTATTTAAAAGCATCCTGTAAAAATAGAAAATTATTACAAAACATATATTTTTAATTTAAAAAATTGGTAAACCCCATTGGTCTCTTGGTAAGGAGGAACACTTACTTTGTCATTCCATTTGTAACTCAAAACAGGTATGGACTCCCTTGGCTTTGGGTTTTTAGGTTTTAATTTTATACCTAAAGGCAGGATTGGTGTCCACGCTCTTTATTGTAGTGAAGGATTCGCCATAGCTTCAAAAATTTATTTAGCAGTACCCTGTAAAAATAGAAAATTATTACCAAACACTAATTTTTATAAGGGTTCAAGTTGAAAAAATGCAGAAGAAAAATTGAATTTCTAAAAATTATAGACATTTCTGGTATTTCCCATACCGGTTTCAAACACTAAAAATCTATTAAACCTTATTGGTGTCTTCGGAATGCGGGTATACTCACTTTATCATTCCATTTGTTATTCATCGAAACATACGTCTGGGACTCCATTGGTTTTTCTTAATGAATGGTGTTTTAAGTGATGAAAGCAAAATTAACTTTAACATTCTTTTATCTTGCATTTATTTATCTTTTAGAAAACTAATTATTTATTTTTATTTATTAATTTATTTTTATTTTATTTATCAATTTCCTTTTTACGTTTTTATAACACAAAAAATAAACAAACAACGCACACAAAAAAAATGAAAATGGCGGTCTGTATTTGTTTTTTTGTTGTTTTCTTTCGATAAATTTTTGTGCAGGTAATTTGCGTTATTGTGCAAGCTACTTGGTTATTTTACATAAAAAATGAATTATGTTACTTTAACATCGACAAGCATAATATTAGCAAAAATTTGGTAAAAATTTTTTTTGGTATGAAAAAAGTTTTACCAAGTAGGATTGCTCAATCTTACACAGATTTTTTTTTTGCGTGTAGGATTTAATTTACCACCGACCAACTGACCCTTTTTGTACAATTTTCTCGAGTGACTGCTGCCTACGCATCTTCTTGAAGTAAAGGATCCGCTATAGCTTCACGAATTTATTTAAAAGCATCCTGTAAAAATAGAAAATTATTACAAAACATAAATTTTTAATTTAAAAAATTGGTAAACCCCATTGGTCTCTTGGTAAGGAGGAACACTTACTTTGTCATTCCATTTGTAACTCAAAACAGGTATGGACTCCCTTGGCTTTGGGTTTTTAGGTTTTAATTTTATACCTAAAGGCAGGATTGGTGTCCACGCTCTTTATTGTAGTGAATGATTCGCCATAGCTTCAAAAATTTATTTAGCAGTACCCTGTAAAAATAGAAAATTATTACCAAACACTAATTTTTAACTAAAAATCTATTAAACCTTATTGGTGTCTTCGGAATGCGGGTATACTCACTTTATCATTCCATTTGTTATTCATCGAAACATACGTCTGGGACTCCATTGGTTTTTCTTAATGAATGGTGTTTTAAGTGATGAAAGCAAAATTTACTTTAACATTCTTTTATCTTACATTTATTTATCTTTTAGAAAACTAATTATTTATTTTTATTTATTAATTTATTTTTATTTTATTTATCAATTTCCTTTTTACGTTTTTATAACACAAAAAATAAACAAACAACGCACACAAAAAAAAATGAAAATGGCGGTCTGTATTTGTTTTTTTGTTGTTTTCTTTCGATAAATTTTTGTGCAGGTAATTTGCTTTATTGTGCAAGCTACTTGGTTATTTTACATAAAAAATGAATTATGTTACTTTAACATCGACAAGCATAATATTAGCAAAAATTTGGTAAAAAATTTTTTTTGGTATGAAAAAAGTTTTACCAAGTAGGATTGCTCAATCTTACACAGATTTTTTTTTTGCGTGTAGGTTCGTTTATTTTTTGCCTGGGTTATCCGAACGGCAATTTCAAGCAAAATCTTAATTTTTTTTTAGAAAAATTATCACAACTATGTCCATTGTTATCCGATTTTTTCGGCATAAAGCCGATTACAATTAAATTTTCTTTAAGAATACGTTTATAAATATAAATGTTGTTGAACGATACCCAGCAAAATTTTCAGTTCCAAATAATCGGTTCCAGAACGCATCAAACTACCCTGCAACCGGTTCTACATAACATTCCAGAATCAATGATTTTTGTTTGAAATTGTCCCAAAAGCAATCGTTTTTTAAAGCAAGTAGTTTTTTTGAAAAATAATATTAAATAGAAAATTTTGTTGTGATTACCGTAGAATATATTCAAGAATCTATTGAACCAGGAATTTGTTCCAAAAAATTTTCCTGGAATAACAGAAAAAAATCGATAAACTCAAAAAATGTTCAAAAAATTAGATATTGTTGAAAAAATCAATACATATCTTTTTTATATGTATAGACCAATTCACACACATAAAAAGTCCTATCTTTCTTCTATCCAAAATAGTTGACAGGGGGCCCCTGTAGGCTAGTGGGTTCGATTCCCACCAAAACCCTTGTTCGATTTCGCTACAACGAGACGACGGTCATTGTTACCAGTTCTCGGTTAGGTTAAAATTATTTAAAATAAGTTGTAAATAAAAATTGGAAGAATAAATAAAAACTGATCATTGGATCAAATTATTATTATTATATTATATTAGTTGAAAAATTGAAAATCGGTTGAAAAATGTTTAAGTGGTTTAGTGAGAAAAGTCCCAAAAAACCGTTTTTTTAAAATAACTTTAAAATTTGAGGGTGTCTGGCAAGTTTGATGTGCATTTTTGTGATCTTTTCGACGAGACCTACAACCTTAACTACCTAATTTTAAAAGTATATTTGATTTTGTGTTTTTTGTAGCACAGTGTTATTATATTACTTGTTTAGCTTATTCACGACAAAAAATTTGATTGTACTGGGATAAGGCTTTTAGCTCTAAAATTTTTTTTACCCTTTTTAGAACACGACAAAGATGTCACAGATAGGAATAAAATTTTTTTATGAATATATGTCATTAAAAGCAACATAGCAACTAAAACCGTTGCTTGTCAAAACTAAAAAAAAAATATTTTTTAAAAATTTTTTACCGTAGGACCCCAACGGCTCAAAATTTTTTTTTTCGAACATTTTTTTAGAGCTGAAGGCCTTATCCCACCAACATCAAATTTTTTTTCGTGAATAAGCTAACTAAGTAATAATGGAATTCACGTCATTGATTTAAGATATAAACTTTAACTGATTTTTTAAAAAATAACTGTTATAACAGATATTTACTCCAATAAATACCCAGGAAAATTTTTCAGAACCGATTCTGACAACACTTGTTCTAGAACAGGTTCTTCGGTAACTATACACTATTACACTTTAATTATTCAGAACAAGTTAAGTAAAAATTATTGTGAAGCTTGTTCTCTGCAATCAAAGTTTCATTTTGGTTTTCAGGATTTAAAAAAATTATGGTCCTTACCACAAGAAAACAAAAAGTCTATTAAACAAAGGTGAGTAAATTAAATTTTCATTATCTGGGTCGGGTCAAATACTAATAATATTATGTTTTTTATTTTGTTTGCAGAAAATCCATATTCTGGTAGGTCATTATTGTAAGGCCCCACTTCCATTTTGATTTTCATAGTGTTCGGTTGTGTTCTCGCGTGATTTTTTCTTAAAGTGACGCGCTTTTTTTCTCTGGAAATTTCCAAACGACGCTTAATTTACCGTTATAGTAAATTGTTTGATTTTCATAATAATTTCGTTTTTTATTAATATTTTGCAATACATTTTGTATTAATCAAATTAAATTGTGCTTTATTAAAAATTGTGTGATTTTCTGTGAAATATGGGGGATAATGTTCCACCGCTTGATGTGCCGATAAGGTCTACATTTGATACGTTTGTAGAGGAGAACAAGCTGGAATCGGTCCTTCAGCCCAACTCTTTAAAGAGGAAGGTGACTGAATTGCAGAGGGATGAAGATGATTTTTTGGTTTTGAAGAAAACTGGTGAGTATCGCCCGGTACATGGTCTCGACTCGGGATTGTGTAGGTCTGTACGGGATGTAAATGTTGATTTAACCCCTTTGTCAGGGGTATTTTCAGGCTCATTGCCTAATATTGCTTTTGATCAGTCGGGTAATTCATCTGTGACGTCCATGGATGCATTAATTGCAGGTGCAGGTGTTCCATCTGAACGTGCAGTAGTGGTGCAGAATGATGTCTTGACCACAGGTCAGGCTTCTTCTGCGGATTCTGGCCAGGGTGTCCCACTGTCTGTGGGTCAGCCGGGTAATTTTGAACAGCGACCACCTTTATTGTATTCTGATTGTCATTTTGGTGATTATTTGGTTCTTTGTGACACGTCCAAGTACAAGGGAGAAAGGGACAATTTGAGAAACTCCCTTTTCTTTTGGGATACGGTCAAAAAATTTTCTTTTAAGGGAATTTGCTTATTTCCCACATTGGGAAGACACTTTTTAGAATAAAATTTGATACGGCTTCTAATGCCAATTTTTTTGCTACATATGATCTCTCGGCATTGGGTTATAGACCCTTTATTCCGAATTCCTTTGTTTACTCTTATGGAGTGATTAGAGGTATTCCTTTAGGTTATGATGATGACTTCATTAAGGATTATGCTATATCTTCGGTGCCTGTTATTTCGGTTGAACGGTTCCTTATGAAGGATCCGAACGATAAAGGAGATAAAGGGGCCAAGGTTAAGTATTTGCCTACTTTGTCGGTTAAAATTGGTTTTAATTCCAACGAGATTCCTTCAAGTATTGTCTTGGATCATGCAATAGTAGATGTATCAGTCTACTATCCACCCCTTCGTCAGTGTTCTAATTGTGGTAGACTTGGTCACACGCTCAGAGGTTGTCACTCGAAGGCGAGATGTCTTGTGTGTGGGGCTTTGGGTGCTTGTAAGGGTGCTTGTGGTACGATGAAATGTCTTTTATGTGGTGCTGACGATCATTCGTCTTCTGATAAGAAGAAATGCCCTAAATGGGCTCAGGAGAGTGATATTTTGAAGGTGATGACTTTAAAGCGTATGTCGAGAAAGGAGGTCCTTAACTCTTATTCTATCAAAAGTTTTGATATTTTTGATGGGTATGATGAGAACTTTCCGCTATTGGGTGGGGGGAAACCCAAATCTAATGGGGGAGAAGTTCTCAACAGGGATGAGGAAGTGAATAAGATTATTGCTAGAAAGAAGTTTAATAAAGTTGCTAGACCGAAAAAGCCTCCACGGCTTAATAAACCGATTCCGCAACTTCAACCGTTGAATACGGATCCGGCTACTCCGGTGATTTATCGGAAGCTGGATAAAGTGTCTCATTTTGAAAAATTGGTGAGTGAATTAACTGGTGTAATGCGGGAGTACTTTTCTAAACAAAAGGAAAACACTTACATCAGAGTACTTGATGATTATAAGTCTAAATTTGATATTGCTTTACTTGATATAGACAGGGAATTAATTTCCTCGTCTTTGCCTGGTTCTAGTAATCAATCACCATGAAGTTGTTACAGTACAATGTACAGAGTTTAGTTTCAAACAAAAACTCCATTGAGTACTATATAAATCAAAATTCTATTGATATCTGCTTTTTTTCTGAAATTTTCTCTTTTGATGAATCTGATTCTTCTAGTCGTTTGCTTAATTTTAACACATACTGTAAGCCTAGGCCTGATGGTTATGGTGGTTGTGCTATAGCTGTAAGGAAAGGTATTCGTGTCTCTAAAGTCACCTTTGCAACTGATCTTGATATTCTTATTGTAAGAACTTTAAATCTTAGGCCAAATATTGTTCTAATTTCATTATATCTGCCTCCGAATACTAATGGCTCTCTTCCTATGGGAGTCTTTCGCTCTGAGCTGGAGCGCTTATTTGAATTCATTGACAGTTTTGAAAACGTCATTATTGCCGGTGACTTCAATGCGCGCTCTAAGCTTTGGGGTGATTACTCTGATTCTCCCAGGGGAAACTTTTTGCACGGTCTTATATCTGATTCCAATTTTAAATGTCTAAATGATGGCTCTCCCACTTTTCTTCGCAATCTGGATAATCCCACTGGTACGGTGCTAGATCTTAGTTTTTCGAATTGCAGTTTCCACATAGATTGGAAAACCACCCCTATGTGGTTAAGTGGTACTCATCACTTTCCGATTGTCATGGAATATGGCACTGCTGGTCCTAACTCATCGTCTTTCCTGTCTAAACGAAAGCTTATGTCGGAGCTATCGAAAGTTAATCTCGTGCCTGATTTTGATATTATTGATTCTACTTTTTCTTCTCAGATCTCAGCTGCCACTAGTAGGATGTCTTCTGGTCACACACCAAAATATTGGTGGAATTCGGATTTGTCGGTTCTCTTTCGGTTGCAAGTTGCTGCTAGGAAGAAGGCTTCGAAATACCCTATCCCGGAGAATTTAGAGGATGCTTCTTCTGCCTTCCATAAGTGGAAGGATGCAGTCAAGATGGCAAAATCTAATTCTTTTCGTCAAAGATTGGATGAGTTAAACTCTCAATCTAATACCCGTAGTGCTTGGAGATTTGTTGGGAATGTCAAAAATGCTGCTGCTTCTCAGCAGTCATTATGGGACGAGGCCAATAATTTGCCATATCTGGAGCATCTAAAGGATCAGGTTCCTGATAACACTGTTGAGGTGTTTTCGAGGATGTCAATTGGTCCTTTTTCCCCCCTGACTCGTGTGGAATTGGACAATGTCCTTGATAGTAGAAAGTCCACCTCAGCTGGTGGATGTGATCGTGTCACATATCAGATGTTAAAATCTTTGTCATCTTATTCTCGGGAAGCTCTTCTTTTAGCCTTTAATGGTTATTTTGGAAATTGTTTAATAAGACCTGTTTGGAGGGACATTAAAATTGTACCTATACCAAAAAGGGATAAGGACTTGGAGATTTATACAAATTATCGACCTATTGCGTTAATATCAGTTTTTCTAAAGACCATTAATCTCATGGTTAAGAACAGGTTGGTTGATTTTGTTGAGGAGAATGGATTGCTTCCGGATCGCTCTTTTGCGTACAGGAAAAATCGTTCTTCTGCTGTTTGCCTTAATGAATTTATCTTCAGAGTGTCGTTGTTAAAATCGCAGGGGTACAAAATTGTTATGGCCACCACTGACATTTCGAGTGCTTATGATTGTGTTAACGTTGGTATTTTAAGGATGATCATGATTAATTATGATATTCCATTGGAGATCGTTGATTGGGTGATAAATTTTTTGTCGGACAGGAAACTTTGTTTGGGAGAAGAATCTGTAAGGGTGTACAACGGACTCCCACAGGGAAGCTGTTTGTCACCAATACTTTTCAATCTCTACTCTGCTTCACTTCATAGAATTGAGGATGATAATACTTTGGTGTTTCAATTTGCGGATGATTTTATCATTGTTTCATTTGATTTGTATTTTGATGAGGCTGTCAGTAGACTTTCAAAGAAGATTCGGGAGTTTCATAATGCTTGCAGCTCTGTAAATTTTACTTTTAATACTGGGAAGACTAAGGTCTTATATATGGCGAAGGGTGGTCGTTTAACTGTTGATATTGGTATCAATGGTGAAAGGATTGAACAAGTTTCGTCTTTTAAATTTCTGGGCAGAGACATTACCAACAGTCTCACGTATAGGGAACATTATGACCGTACTATAAGCAGTTGCTCGTCTGGTGACAAACTTCTTAAATGTATCACTAATGTTAGAAACGGTCTCAGACCGGATATTGCTTTGAAATTTTATAGGAGTTTTATTCGCGGTAAGCTGGAGTATGCCAGAACTACCACTTCTAATTCTCCGAAGTACATTGATAATAGGATTTAGTCTTTTCAAAATTCTACTCTCCGGAGATGTCTTGGTCCGACCCCTTCTACTCCAGTACAGATAATATATGCACTGGCTTGTGAACTTCCCCCTAAATTTAGGGCTATACTTTTGACCGCGAAGGAACTGATTCGGTTATCGATTTCGAATCCTTCATTATTTCAGCTTATTGCTGATAATCGTCACGTAAATTGTAGCTATTCTTTTGTCTACTCCAAGTTTGGACACATTTTTGATAGACTTGGCAGATGTATTGAAGCTAGGGTATCACTGAAGGTAACTTTTAAGATCAATCCGCCCTTTGGTGGAAATAAAATGAATTTCCCCAGGGAATCCATTTGTGCTTATTACAGCCAGCTTCTTATGGAGTATAAGTATTCTGGCTTTGTCATAATGGCCACAGATGCCTCTGTATCTGAGACAGCCTGTGGTTGTGCTGTGTTCTTGGTTTCAGATGATCGTTTTCTGTTGTTTAGTTGTCCTACACGTTTATCTTCATTGTCTGCTGAGCTAATTGCGATTAGGGAGGCCTTACTGGCTGCAGTTGAGGATGGTGTGGAACACCTGGTGATATTTACGGACAGTCGGAATGCTTGTATTTCAATTATGAATTCTAAATGGGATAATTATCTTGTGTCTGAAATTTTGCAGATAATTAACAGATCTGATATTGAGTCTATTCATTTGGTTTGGGTTCCAAGCCATATGGGTGTCCCTCTAAATGAGAGGGCTGATGAGCTGGCCAAATTGGCCATTGAGTATGGTGCTCCGAGACAGGTGAATTACTCGACTGACTGGGCACTTAAACTAATTCGTAAATCGTTACAGGAGGAATGGAATCACTCTTACGCTGAGAAATCTCAGAGTACGGGTGCATTCTACTTCTCATTCAATCCTGAGGTTCATTTGAAGCCTTGGTACCGGGGGATCTCATTAGATCCTGGAGAAATCAAAATTTTGAATCGTTTGCTATCTGGTCATGCATTTGACAAAAAGTATTTGGGAATGATTGGAAGGGCTGATTCGGACTTGTGTGACTCCTGTGGAGTTGTTGAGAGTGCGGATCATCTCATATTTAATTGTTCAAAATTTGATAATATTCGGGAAAAACACAAAATTTTTGATAAATATAAATGTCTTTATGATTTATTAAGGACATATAATAAGGATGAATTTTTAAATTTAATTAAGTTTATTAAGGAGTGTAATTTGGCTCAATTTTTATAAATACTTTAAATTAAAATTTTTTATATTTTTTTTTTTTTTGTTAAGAAATAGATATTAATTTGAATTCTTAAATTTTATTTGAAAGGGGCACAACCCCTCACTTTTACGGAATTATTCTGTGGAAGTAGGCGTTTTTTAACGCCCATCGGTTTTTTGCGTGATACTCTACATCATTCCACTAGTGGATGGTGTAGCTGCTCCCACTTCATACGTTCATTGGTTAGAACGTGGTGGATCAACCTGGCAATATATGTGTTTTTATAACACTGCCATTTAATCTTTACAACCAAAAAAAAAAAAAAATTGTAAGGCCCAAAACGCAACTTTGGGGGCGAAATAGAATAAATGTGTGTTAAAAAAATGTAAATATTCCATATGTTATATATGACTGTCTTTATCTTTGTTTCATAAATTACTGCAATTCAAACTATTTAATTTTCATTTCTGTTCCAAATTTTACTTATAGAACCGATTCCGAGGAACAAAAATATGTTCTATGTTTGCTTACAAACACCAGCTGCTTTTGGGACAATTCCTTTGTAAAAAGAATCGGTGTTGCACAAGAATTAGAACAGGTTCTAGGGAAGTATAAGTTGTTCCACAATCGGTTCTTTGCAACCGAAAATTTTGCTGGGTATAAAATAAAAGTTATTTTAAATTGTTTGAACAAAAAGTTTTTAATAACTTTTATTTTATACTTTTATGATAAAAATTACTGGTTCAATAGATTCTTGAATATAAAAAAAAAATTTTATGTAAAATTATTTTTCAAAAAAACTACTTGCTCTAAAAAACGATTGCTTTCGGGACAATTTCAAATAAAAATCATTGATTCTGGAATGTTAAGTAGAACCGGTTGCAGGGTAGTTTGATGCGTTCTGGAACCGATTATTTGGAACAGAAAATTTTGCTGGGCAGGGTGATATCTTTTGCCTTTGAGTTCATTTCATTTTTTGACTTAAAAATCGGAAAATTCCGAAAAAAGTGCAAAAAATATTTTAAAAATAAATATTTTTTTAGAGAAAAGAAATTATTCAAAAGTTATTTGTTCTAGAAAAATAATGAACTACATTATTTTTTATAAAATTTTTTACTCCAGAAATATTTAGTGACTCTAAGAAAAAAATTTCCAACTAAAAAGATTTTTATCACAAAATGTGTCTATAAAAAATATTTTACCTATTAAAAATTGTTTTCCATAAAAAAAACGATGTTAGAGTATTTGACGAAGCCTAATTTATGTTGACAAACCTATTTTTTTAGTAAAAACAATAATTTTTAAATGCATATTTTTGAAGTTTTTAGTGCATATTTTTGGATTTTTAGACGCATATTATAGGCACATATTTTCGATTTTTAGATGCATAAAAGTACTTGTCCTACTTATAATTTTTATGTACACCGAAAAAAATGCATGCCCTATATGAACGAAATGTTTCGTACATTGTACGAAAAGTTTCGTAGTTTTTGCTTACGAAATTATTTCGTAAAAATTATAAGTTGTATACATTAGCATGCCCCGAAATAAGAAATTTTGGAATTTCCTTAGGGCATACCCATAGAACGATGCTTACTGGAGAGCTGATTTGGGGGTCATCTCCAGGGCGCAACCAGCGCTCAAAGTTTGCATCCGTAGTGCATTTTGTCAACAAAAAAAAAATATTTTTTTTATTTTTAAAATTGGTGACAAAAGTTTCGTTAGGTAAAGAACATTGAGGAAAAAATATTTATAAAGTTTCCATCCCAGCAAAACTTGCATGACTTCCAGAACTAGTGCTGGAGTACTTCTTTTTTGCTCGACTAGTTCTCTATCTCGTTCTCAGAGTCATGATTTTTGTTTGAAATTGTCACCTTCAGAACTAGTTCTAGGGAAGTAGTCTAGGAACAATCACCCCTCTTATGGAACGGTTCCATCACTACTTCTAGAACCAGTTCTTTATCCCATTCTTTAACCCATGATTTTTCTTTGAAATTGTCACGACAGGAACTACTTCCAAGAAGCTATTGTGGCACTAGTTCTCTATCTCGTTCTCAGAGTCATGATTTTTGTTTGAAATTGTCACCATCAGAACTAGTTCTAGGAAAGTAGTCTAGGAACCCATGTATGGAACGGTTCTTTAAGTCATTCTAGAACCAATTCTTTATCCCATTCTTTAACCCATGATTTTTGCTTGAAATTGTCACCATCAGAACTAGTTCTAGGGAAGCAGTCTAGGAACATTTTGTACATTTTTTTTTTGCAAAAAAAACATTTTTGAATTATTTTTTGTTGAAAATATTACGCAATATCAGCACTTTACTGAACAAAATTAGTAGTATTTTTTGTTTTTTTAGTCATTAATGCAATTAGAAATTATCTAGAAGGAAAATAAGAGATTTTTGAAAAAAAAATATTGTAGGGACCAAAAAATATACGAATATACTTAGTTGGATTACTGAAATTGCTTACTATTTTTTCTACAATTTCTAAATAAAGTAGTTTATTGCAGATTGTAGTAAAGTAATTGAATGAATCTATAAAAACCTATTTGCACTAATGCCCCAATACTTAATAATACCAAACCCAATACTTAATAATATTTTTAGCCCCTCTGTACATATTTCAAAAGGTTTGACTTTTTCCAAATAGAAGATGCAACAGATTTTTATTTTTTTTTTTTTTTTGAAAAAAATTATAAGTTTTTGAAACAGCTTCTAAGATGTTATTTGAGAACCAGTATTTGCTTCATGGAAGTGGTGCAGAAGTCATGTACGACTAGTTCCAAATCACTAGTTCCAGGATGCTCTTTGAGAACCTATCGTGACAAGCTTTGAAGTACTTCTAGAACTAGTTATTTTTGAATGACTCCGAAAAGTTTTGCTGGGATGGAGCAATTTTGGTCCAGCACAACGTTTTCTTTTAACAAATAATTAGTGTCCGACCGAACGTTCGGGTTCGGTTACGGAGTTCGGTAAAAAGTGGTGTTCGGCCACTGTTCGGTGTTCGGCCAAATTTTGGCCGAACTTTGCCGAACACCGAACTTTTGTTTGTATTGCTTTTTATCGTCTTAAAACTATCTAAATTAACTGTTGATTTTGCAACTAAGCCATACTAACAGTGCAACTACTTTACACCTCAAATCAAACTATTGTTAAAAAGAAATATATTTTTTTTTCCAAAAAAATCAACTTGAGCCATTTATTATACAAAAGTACAAAATATTTATTTTTTTACTATAAATTAGAACAACTAAGAAAAAACACTTTTTTAGTTGTTTTTTTTTTTTTCATAATTATATGCAAAAACAACTTTTTTTAAATAAAAAAAAAGTTCGGTTACGGGTTCGGGTTCGGCCGAACTTTGCAAAGTTGACCGAAGTTCGGGTTCGGGTACGGGTTCGGTCTGAAAAAGTGCGTTCGGTCGGACACTACAAATAATACCACCACATACAAACTCATAACAACAATTTTAAATAATGCCATTCCTTTATTTTAATAAATTTAACTATTGATTACAGTGTGGAAGAACTGAAGAAAAACAGGGTTTTTGTATAAATTTAACTGATCCTTTTTAAAGATACAATTGTGAAAACATAATAATAATAATGATGATAATAACAATAAATATCTGTACATATACAACTATGTAACTAACGACCAAAAACAAAAATTAATAAAACAAAAAATAATTTTCTAATTTATACTTCAACTAAGATTATGAAACTATCTGACGTAATAATAAGGATAAGGTAGTATATACGTTAACCTTTTTTAAACGTATAAGAGTAAGAAATACAAAAAAAAAATAACAGTATACTGATATGAGTCAAGTTTGTGTTTATGATTTTGCATGAATTTCTGCTTGAGCACTCTTCATTACATCTAAGGCACCCTTTTTTATCAATTCCTCGGCCAACTGCTGTCCAAGGCGATTACTCTTTACATACAAATCACGATTGTGACAGGCATGTTGATAGAGACCACAGAACAATAAGTTTTCAACATCTTCAATTAGAATATGACCGATATTGTTGGATTGAGGTTTTTCTTCGTCAGAGTAATCAAACATTTTAACAGTCTTCTGTAGGAAGGGACATTTCCCATGTGCAACAGAATCGGTTTCCTGAGTTTTGGCAGCAGCAGCAAAGATCAGATCATTTGTTATGTGCATCGATACAAAGGGACATTTTGAGGTAGATGCCGTTGGAGCACAGTCAGTTTGATCCCCATTAGCATTATTGTTGTTTTTACTATTTGAGTTGTTACTTGTCATGGGACATTTGCCGACAGCTGCTAGTGAAACTTTTGTATCGTTGCCTACAAAGGGGCATTGGCCCATGACATCTTGGCCAATATCAATTGACAGCGGACAGGCTTTTGCTTGTGCATTGTCTGCATCCCCACCACCGGTTTCTAAAGACTTGTTGCCGTTTTCAATGTCCTTTCTAATTTCCGAACTAACAATAGGGCACTTCTTGGCTAAATTTATGTGTTTTTCGACCAACTCATCAATGTTATAAGATACCGTAAGTGCTTCGACATCGGCATCATCATTTATTACAGGTGGACTATCTTGATTTTGCAGCTCCGGACTGTTGGCATCACTGGTTCTTTTACGCTTCTGGGGTGGTTCATCATTACTACTCTCATCATCAAGTTCAATATTTTCGTTGTTGTTTTCCCTTTCAACAGCCAAAGAACATGCTTTCTTTTCCCGAATTTCTATCGAACCGTCCAAACTCCAAACAGCACCATCTAAGAGTAAATTTAGATCAGAACAGTTGTCAGCATCTTTTGACAAATCGCCATTTAAGTTGCTAAAAACAGCTACGGGTGCACTACAACCACCGCCAAGGGTTTTGAGGAAACTGCGTTCAGCCAATATGCGGCATGTTGTGGTGATACACATAAGACTACGAAGCATGGTCAAAATTTCGGTGTCATTTGCACGACACTCCACAGCCAAAGCACCTTGTCCCACGGCGTACAACAAGTCCGTGGGCTCTAAAACTTGACTTATACGATCATGCCAACCCATACGCACTAAACCAGCTTGAGCTAAAATAATACCAGCGAATTTCGAATCAACAGCATCAAGTTTGGCCAGACGAGTATTTAAATTGCCACGTATATCACAGACAACCAAATTTGGATATTGTCTCCTTAGTTGTGCTGTTCTTCGTAGAGAGGATGTTCCTAAACGTGTTTTAGAGAGTTAATACAAAATACTTCTTTCATCTACATACATATATCCGACGTTTCTTACCAATTACACTTCCTTTTGGCAGGCTATCAATAGTATGACCTTTATGGTTAGATCTCAGTACTAGAGCATCTCTGGCATCTTCCCTTTCGAGTACTGCACCTATTGCCATACCCGTCGGCAGAGCGGTGGGTAAATCTTTCAATGAATGTACTACAAAATCTACGCCACCATTGCGTAATGCATCTTCTAGATCTCTGGTAAAAAGACTTTTTTCACCTATTTTAGGCAGTGATATATTTAAGACACGATCACCAATAGTTGTCATGGTATCTGGAATAAAAACAAAAACTTTTTAACAAATTTTCAAAATATTTTTATATAAAAATACGTTTTAAAAAAAAGCACCAAAATTATAAATTCGGCTGTGAGAAATCTGTTATAGCCTTCAAAATGTAAAAAAAAAATAAAAAATAAATGAGTAGGAGCCATAAGAACATTGAAAGGTCCTGACGCCACTAAACACATTTTTTTTCTACAATTTGAGATGATGATGAAAAAAGTCTTCTGTATATTACATTTTTTTAAACTTGCTGGGCCATTTTGACCATTTTGACGTTTATTTATGGGTTAAGTAAATTTTTTATAAAAAAAACTCAAAATATCCCAAAATTTGACTTTTGACCCGAATAAAACCCGGGGTGATATTGTTCGATTTTCCTTCAACGATCAGGGACAAAGTTTGACATTGTTTTTAATATTTTAGACCAAAGGTTCCCAACCTTTGATTCTCGCCCCACTGGGGGGCAATTTGAATATTTTAGGGGGGCAACGAGCAGTTTTTAAGACTTGTTTTATATAAATTAACTAAAAAAATATTTTTTTAGTTAAATTATTTAGTTTAAAGATGAAACATTTTACTAAAAACTTTGTTTAAACTAAGATTTGAAAAATTTTTTTGCTAAACCACTAGTAATTTCGAATTATCAAACAAATTTGTAAAATTCGCAATTTTTTTTTTTTGAAAGTAGGGGAGACATTTTGGTTTTTTAGCTCAAAAGTGGGAGATAGAGCAAAAAAAGGTTGGGAACCATTGTTTTAGACCCTATATTTGTGAAATTTAAAAGTATTTACCAAATTTTTCCATATTGAGTAAATTGTGTACAAAAAAGGTATTTTTCTTGAAATCCGCTGATTTTAAATCGCTGACCCAGCCTAACTATTCGACGGATATCCACAAATTTTTTATTTAAGAATACATTTTAAAGATTTTGTTTTTTTCAGCATTTTTTACGATTTTGTTTAAGAAAATTTTGAAATAATGAAAATATAGGTTTTGAGAACCTCGCCAAATATAATTAATATTTTTGGCCTTACCTTGAAACGGGTGAATCTGAGTATTTATGATCGGGAAGAATGTAAACATAATTTTCCATTGGTTTATTTCAATGAAATTGGCGATGATTTTCGTGATCTAGGGGTTATTTTTTAAAAATTGGTTGTTTTTCAGCACATCATTTTTAGGCCAAATGTAAAAAATTGAGGTGCGCGTTCCTTGAAAATTGACGTTTTGCAAAATAGCTGCCACCCTTATCTACATATATACAACAAGGATGGGTACCAATACCTATTCAACACCAATTCATGTTAATACCAATTAAAATTAAAAACCAATAAAGATTAAAAAGCAATGCCATAAAAGTTTCGAGCCTTTCTCGCATTTATTTAGATGTTGAATCCACTTGGTTTAGCGATGTTCATTTACTAATTTGTTGGTGTGGGTGTTAAGTTCGTCTATTCTTGCATCAGCTGGTTATACATACCAGTAGTCCCGGGAATACCATCAGAACCGGAACCGGGAATACCGGGAACAACACAAGAACCGGGAAACCAGTACCATTTCCCGGTAATACCGACATCGGGAATGCTGGTATTACCGGTACTACGGTACTGACCGTAGGCACTATTTTAAACCTAAGTGTGCAATTACAATTCTGGCGTTGGCTTTGAATTTTGTGTAAAGAGAGGGCTTTTGATTTAAACAAAGGCTTTGACTTTGAATTTTGTTCTGGCGTTTGTTTGTATACACACACACAAAGAATAACAGAAATATAATTATTTGGTGGAAGAAAAATAATTTTTTCCTGAAAATTATTTTTTTTCGGTAAAACATAAAACTGCTTTGGTTTTTTTATTAATATATTTTTGATACTTGTTTTTTTTTATAATAATTGGCTGTGAATTATATTTCACTTTCTGTTATATGTACTTTTCTTATAATTTTGCAATACACAGATGTGTTTCATAAACAAGATGTGTTTCATAAACAAAATCAACCTTTTTTTTTGTAAATGACTGGCAATGCCAAAGCAAAATAAAATACTCACGAGAGAGCAAAGCCAAGAAAATAGAATTGATTCTATTCTGGCTTTGAAACGCTAGCGTTGGCTTTGAATTTTGTTCTGCATACAAAATGTATGGGAACAAGCAAAATTCAAGGCCAACGCCAGAATTGTAATTGCACACTAACCAAGAACTATTAACAATGACCGTCGTCTCGTTGTAGCGAAATCGACCAGGGGTTTTAGTGGGAATCGAACCTATGAAACCCTGTTTCATATGCTAGTACGCTACCAACTAACCTGCAGGGCCCCCATCAGCTGGATTAATCACACGAATATAGTTTCATTTCGCGATACGGAGAGCTTCGGATGGAAAATTAGGACGAAGTTTGGAAATACGACCTGCTGTAATAAAACGCGATGCGGCTTTGGTGATGATGCTGCGCAGAGTTTTTTCACCGAAGCGTACCGTTCGTGGTGGCAGTAAACGGTAGAGTTTCATAACTACTAAAACCGAGCCAATCGGCTTTGTTTAAGTTGACATACCTGCGTTTATCGGTCGTATAAAAGTCCTCGGATTTTTCAAGTGCAATAATAACCGGAATATGATCAGAATTTCAGGCTATATCTACTTGCCATGATGTGCACGTAAGTGAAGAGGCACTTATAATACTAATGTCCGGTGAACTGGAACATATAGCATTTATCCTTGTGAGGGAATCCTCATTAATTTGCTTCCCCCACCCACCACGCTAAATCCTATAGATTTTTTTTTTTTACATTTTTAATGTGTAGTTTTCAATATCAAGAGTGGTATTCAGAGTCTTACTTACTAGTCCTGGTGGTAAAAGAGCACTTTTTAACATTAACTTACAAAATACATAATAGGTATTCAGAGTCTTGTTGCCAGCCCTGGCAATGTGGCAAAAGAGTACTTCTTTCAAAAAATACATGTATTTTGAAATGTATTTTTTAAATGTGCTCTTTTGCTACTACTACAAGGGCTGGAAAGTGGTACTCTGAATACCCCCATGTATTTTTTGAATGAAGTACTCTTTTGCTACATTGCCAGCGCTGGCAGCAAGACTCTGAATACCTCTAATATAATTTTCAAAACAAATACCGTTACCAATACTTTCGTTTCTCTTGTAATCCTTCACAGTAAAAAGTTTTGGGTTAAATTTAAAACCTAGCGGAACACATTTTAAACCACCTTGGAATTAAATTAAAAGTTAAAACCGAAATGGTTTATATGTTAAACCACATAGGGATTAAAAATTTGTTTTTCTTTATGTAATTTCTTTTAGTTTTATTTTAATGCCAAAAAATAATTAAATTTCTCTCTGAAAAACTAATAAAAAATAAACGTCAAACGTCATCAAAAAATTGTATTTCACCAAGTTTAAAATTAACACTTGACAAGGAATTGAAAATAGCTGTTATGTTGAGTGAGCAAAAACTGGCAAAAACATCTTATTCATTCAATGAAAGTGTGGTAAAAATGTTTGCAATGTACGCAAAAGTAAAAAACTTATGGAAAATTTTACGTTATCAGAATTTGTGATCCAGAAAGTGAAATTTTGACTCCGACCGGAATATAATTATCAAGTAAGTATTGACTACTAACGTTTTACAATCGTTTTTAATTAAATTTTGTTTAACCTTACTTTTAGACCAGCCGAATCTTGAAGCAGAAGGCAGAGACTGGAATTTTTGATTGGGCAGTGCATTCATTAACTTAGAAAACCTTCCAGAAATAATTAATTACACAATACTGATCCAGCATCTGCTTTGTTTCTTTTTGATGGAAAGACATCAACAAACCATGCCGAAATTGATTTGGAAGACCCCCAGGAATAATTTCGTAATATAGAAGCATTATCACTTTTCTATGTAGTTTTACGAAGTGTGGGTGAAAAATGCATCAACATTCCTCTTGATTTTAACTTTATTCAGGTATTTGATCTGTATTTTAAGTCTTCTTATTATTCAATACACAAAAATATTAAAACATAACCTTAGTTTTGTTTTATTTATTTTTGGGGAAATTTTATTTTTTAAGTCCTGCCTAGATTAAAATTAACACCCGTTTAGGTATAAAATTATTTACATTAATAAAACTATTTTGGATTTATTTTAACACCAAAAAATAGGTTCAAAAGCCACTCTCTCACTCTCTTTTTATCTCTTTAAAAGTATACTTTTAATGGAATTAATTTAATTCTTTTTGTCTTTGATATATATACACACCAGCTAGGAATTAAAATTAACCCAAAACTTTTTACTGTGTTGTTATGATGTAAACATTTTTATTCTAAATAAATATGGGGGTTTTCGTGTCAACTGACACAACTTTTGAAACCGATGTCTTCCGATCGGGATGAAATTTGCACCAAAGTTAGTCCTATTGGATAGTAGTTCAGACACAATTTTTCAACGAGATCGGTCAAGAACTCTCTGAGTTAGAGGGGGTCGAAATTTGACATTTTGGCCAAAGAGGTGTTGATTCTCATCCATGTAACTTCTTACCTATTGCTTTTAGCAAAATGTGTCCCGAAGAGTTTAGATAGCTATTTCTTCAGTCTTTCGAAAAAAAAATATAAAAAAAATAAAAAAAAAATTTTTGATTTTTTTTTTTAAAAATCCAAAACTTTTTTGACTTTTTCCTCAAATTGGGCCCTTTTTTTTTTTTTTTTTTTTGATTCAAAAGAAAGCTTAGGTGATTTCCTTTAAGAGCTGTGGGGTCGCTTAGTGGGATGCGAGTGGGATATCTATGAAAAAAAAATTTTTTTAACTTTGGAACACAAAAAACGCTTCTTCAATTTGCACTATTAGGCGTGGGATAGCTAACCAGTTTTCGATTTCGATCCGCGATACCCTCTAATTTTTTTAGGATCGAAAAAGAAAGCACGAGCCAAAAAATGGGGGCGGTGGGGAAGGGCCATATGGCCCCTCATTGGGGTAAAATTTGGGCGTAAAGAGGTAGAAATCCTCAAAAAGCCCCAAAACTCCCCTAGAAACGCCCCTGGAGGGGTGCAATGTGAGACCGACCTCCAATAATTTTCTGCCTCCAACATTTTTCTTGAACATACCTTACCCCTATTTCCACTTCCTAAGGGGGCTCCCATACAAAATGACATTTTTATAAAATTTGCTCCTCCGCTCTAACTGTCCATAGGGTGCCCCTAGAGATGTAAAATGTATGACCGACCCCCAATATTTTTTCAACTCCAACATTTTCTTAGAATATACCTACCCTTTATTTTGAACTCTTAAGGGGGTCCCCATACATTTTTTTTCATTTTTTTATTAGTTTTTAAAAATACATGTTTTTATAATGTATGGGAGCCCCTTAAGGAGTGGAGATAGGGTGTTATGATGTTCGGACAAAATGTTGGTAACTAAAAAATAATGGGGGTTGGTCGTAATTTTTGCCTCTCTAGGAGGCACGGTAGGGGCGGTAGGAGCTGGTTTAATAAAACAAATTTATAAAAATTAAAAGAAATGTATGGGGACCACCTTAAGGGTTAAAGATACATTGTAGGTATGTTTGCAAAAAATGTTGGAATTAATAAAATAATGGAGGTCGGTCATACATTTGGCCCCACTAGGGGCACTTTAGGGTAAGTTAGAATGGTAGGATCAAATTTTTTAAAAATGTTTTGTATGGGAGCCCCCTTAGGAAGTGGAAATAGGGGTAAGGTATTTTCAAGAAAAATGTTGGGGGCAGAAAATTATTGGAGGTCGGTCTCACATTGCACCCCTCCAGGAGCGTTTCTAGGGGAGTTTTGGGGCTTTTTGGGGATTTTTACCTCTTTACGCCCAACTTTGACCCCAATGAGGGGCCATATGGCCCCTCACCACCGCCCCCATTTTTTGGCTCGTGCTATCTTTTTCGAACCTAAAAAAATTAGAGGGTATCGCGGATCGAAATCGAAAACTGGTTAGCTATCCCACGCCTAATAGTGCAAATTGAAGAACCGTTTTTTGTGTTCCAAAGTTAAAAAAAAATAATTTTCATAGATATCCCACTCGCATCCCACTAAGCGACCCCACAGCTCTTAAAGTAAATCACCTAAGCTTTCTTTTGAATCAAAAAAAAAAAAAAAAAAAGGGCCCAATTTGAGGAAAAAGTCAAAAAACTTTTGGATTTTTAAGAAAAAAAATCAAAATTTTTTTTTTTATTTTTTTTATATTTTTTTTTCGAAAGACTGAAGAAATAGCTATCTAAACTCTTTGGGACACATTTTGCTAAAAACAATAGGTAAGAAGTTACATGGATGAGAATCAACACCTCTTTGGCCAAAATGTCAAATTTCGACCCCCTCTAACTCAGAGAGTTCTTGACCGATCTCGTTGAAAAATTGTGTCTACTACTATCTACTACTATCCAATAGGACTAACCTTGGTGCAAATTTCATCCCGATCGGAAGACATCGGTTTCAAAAGTTGTGTCAGTTGACACGAAAACCCCCATATATAAACATTCAATAGCCGCACTTGCTTCATTGATTATTTAAATATTACAAAAAAAAATATTTATTTATCTATTTCTTTCGGCGGAAAGTTGTTTTCTTATCAGTGTCGTGCTTAGAAACATGCCTGAAGCGATGATAATTAATATTTGGTATATTTTGACTGCGTTGTTCAAAATACATAAAGTGTATCTAATGTAGATTAATTTGGCAGATACTAAATGAAAATCTATCAAATAAACTTACATTAGATACATATATTTTAAGTAATATGAATAACGGAGTAAGAATTTATTGTTTTAGGTGGTGTCATTAATGAAATTGTCAAATTTAAAAGAAATTACCTCAAATTCTTATTTAGGGATAGATAATTATGATACATTTAACCTTGAGCAAAGGTAATTTCCTCTTCGCGTTTTTATTTCTGTAATAGCTTTATTTTACACAGATAGTCTGTGGACAAATTACACTGTGCTACAAAAACACAAAATCGAATATACTATTTAAATGAGGTATGCCCATCAAAACTTCCCAGACACCCGCAAATTTTTAAGTTATTGTCAAAAAACTTTTTGGGACTTTTCTCAATAAACCACGTGTAACTTAGAAACTTTTCAATGGATTTTCAATCGTCTTTTCATGTGTGTGAATTGGTGTATACATATGTGAAAGATACAATGTATTGATTTTTTCAACAATATCTAATTTTTTTTGTTATTTTTTGAATTTTTTTTGGGTTTAGTTCAACAACGATCTTTCTGATTTGTCGGATGTCAAAATTCAATATCTAACGAGTTTCATAAGAAGCTCAAATTGGTTTAACGACAGAGACTAGTAGGGAAACCTATTACGGTCCCGTGGTATCACAATGGACCTCAGAGTCTACGCGTGTTGACGTAAAACGTCAGCAGCCACTTACAACCTAACCTAGTTAAACAACATTTATATTTATAAACGTATTCTTAAAGAAAATTTAATTCTGAATACGATGAGCACTATCCGGAAAAAATCGGATAACAATTGATAGAGTTGTGATATTTTTTCTAAAAAAGAAAATTGAGATTTTGCATCGAAATCGCCGTTCGGACAACCCAGACAAAAAAATAAAAAATTAAACGAACATAATGAGACGTCGTGTATCATTATTTTAAAGCTTTTTGGCCCCCAGAATTTTAATTTGACCTTACAATTGCTCCATCTTATTAAGTTTTTGATATCGTAGAACTATATTCAATTTGAGCTATCTGCTTGGTTGTAGAAAATGAGTTTTTGATGGCAAAATGTTCGCTGGCATAAGTGTCATCTATGGTATTAATTTCAGAACAAAAAAAATATTTTAAGACTATTTTATTGCAAAAATATCATGAGCTATGTGAAACCATGTTTTTTTATAAATAAAAATTTGAGCTATCTACAGTATAGTTTACTAGAGTAAACTTTTAAATTTAAATTTTTTTATATTATCACTTTGTAGGCGGATTTTCCATCAATAAAAATAATGGCATTGTTTTTTTTTGGAAAATTTCAACTCCTTTCCGCGGTTAAAAACGCGGTTTTTGACCCTTGTTTCGATGCGGAGCAAAAACGGTTAAACTTTTTGCATATTTTATTTGCCCATTCGATTGTACAGCAAACACAAGTGTTATAACATTTTTTGCAAGCTTTATGAAGGTTTCAAATAATGGCGATAAAGCGCGAAAAAATCGAGGATTGAAAAACAAATTAAAAAGTATTTTTTTAACACCTGTAATGTAAGGGCTTAAAAAACTGAGAAATATGGTACCAAATTTACATTTTTATCATAATCCGTTAAAAAGTTATAAAGCTTTAAAGTCCATATTTAATGAGCTATCTGCTTAGGTTGATTAATTTCAAATAAAAAAGGTTGAGCTATCTGCTGTAACTCAGCGAATAATACGAATTTTTACAAACAAAGCACATGTAAAATTTAGTAGTAATTATTAATATTGTAAAAGATCGACCGACAAATATTTAAAAATACGCGAATGCGACGGTTTTTTTGCTCTCCTGAAAAGTTATGTTTTCTTATATAGCTCAAATTGAATATAGTTAAACGATATATAGCTTTATGTTAAATATCTTAAAAACCTGACGCGATAGAGCAATGTAAAGGTCAGATTCGGATTCAGCGGGCAAAAACCATTAAAAATATTATGCATGACCTCTTATGATAAATTTATTTTTTTGCCTGGGTTATCTGAACGGCGATTTCCAGCAAAATCTTAATTTTCTTTTTTAAAAAAATTATCTCAACTCGCGATAGAGCAATGTAAAGGTCAGATTCGGATTCAGCGCGGCAAAAACCATTAAAAATATTATGCATGACCTCTTATGATAAATTATTTTTTTTGCCTGGGTTATCTGAACGGCGATTTCCAGCAAAATCTTAATTTTCTTTTTTGAAAAAATTATCTCAACTTTGTCAATTGTTATCTGATTTTGTCAGGATTCTTTAAAGGTGCGTTCACACCAGAAAGAAATCTCGATAGAAAAATCGAAAATTCGTCACCCCTAGCATTCTTAAATATCATCTCTAAAAAAATAAATTTTGTCTACGTTATAATTTTTTTATTAAACAAAATACAGACTTCAAATCAAAAATAATATCAATATCTTCCAAAAATCTGTAACATTATCAAAAAAAAAAGGTAAGAAATAATACGTTTTAGAGGAATTTGATTTAACACACTTATTGCACAAGTCAAATTCACAGGTACACAGAGTCGTGTTTTGGTCTTTGTCTAGCAGTTTTCTCTCGCGTGTAAACGCGCCTTAAGAATACTTTATAAACTTAAAGGTTGTTTAAAGAACTATAGCAGAAAAAAATCGATAAACTCGAAAATTTTTCAAAAAATAACAAAAACTTTAGATGTAGAAAAAATCAATAGATATCTTTCTTATATATGTATACCAATTCACACACTAAGAAAGCCCTATCCTTCTTCTATCCAAAATAGTTTAAAAATTTAAAATCGGTTGCAAAGTTTCTGAATTAAACAAAGATAAGTGAGAAAAGTCCCAAAAAACGTTTTTGACAATAACTCCAAAATTTGAGGGTGTCTGGCAAGTTTAATGGGCATTTTTGTGATCTACTCGACAAAACCAACAACTTATGCTATGTCACATCAGAAGTAAATTTGCAGTCAAATGCCGATTTTCAGCATATTGTTTATATGGCTTTTTGCCTATAACTCGTCGACTAATTGATATTTTTCCAATCTGTAAAAGCCAAATTATTGCAAGATACCGGTCCAACAATTAAAATTTAAAAAAAAATTGATTTAGAAAATTTTTGTGGTGCTTATGAAGCAAAATATTTTCAAAAAGCATGAAAAAAAATAATTTTCCAACATTTTGCTTCATAAGTGTCACAAAAATCAATTTTAAAAAAAAAGCTTGTTCGTTTACTAAAACTTCTTTTACTCAGAACTTTTCAAAAATATTCCAAATTCATATTGTTTTACTTTTTTTTGTGCTCTATTATGCTATTTTAAAAGCTAAATCCCATTTTTGAAAATATTTATACTCTTTAATTTTTTTATGGAAAACTTCTATCAATTCTACAAATTTTTTTGCCCAGTAAGATCGTGGGATTATGAATACATATTACTATTTTTTCGATTTTTTGAAAACATTTTGTTGCAGTTTTCCAATCTTTACGTTTTGACGTCGAAAGTCTACAATTCCAAGACAGCCCCCATTTTTTTTTATTTTTTATTTTTATAAATTTCTTTTCAGCTTCTACCGGTCCAATGATGCGTCCTAGAGGGATCAATATTGACCCCACAGATTTTTTCAAAGCATACCTACCCTTTATCTGCACTCTGAGTGTGCTTTTAAACAAAATTATATTTTTATAAAATTTGATCCCACTGTTATTAATATGTATGTTTTCAGCAAATGTTTGGGGGTTAAAATTAATGGCTGTCGGTTTCGATATTGGCCCCACTAGGATGCACAATTGGACCGGTAGAAGCTGATTAAAAGAAATAAATTTTAAAAAATGTATAGGGACTAGTGCCCCCATTTCCCGGCTCGGTGTTCCCGGGAATACCGGTATTCCCGGTTCTGTTACCGGTTTCCCGGTTCTAGATATATTCCCGGGAATACCGGTATTCCTGGTCCTGATCCTGGTACTAGTGTCCGACAACAGTTCGAAAATAACCCGACATTTAATCAAAAATTTGGTATTTGGAAGTACTTTTAACAACTTTTTTATATGGGGTAGGTTGAGGCGATGGAAGACGATTCTGAGTGTAAAATTTAAGAACGAGTACGAAGTTTAGCCACAATTTCCAAGTTCGGTAACAGAACTTTTTTCAATTTGGCCGAACGTTCGGTTACCGAACATCTAAATTGGTGCTTAACTTTGTCCTCGCCATTAAATTTGAAAGTCAGAATAGTCTTCTATCGCCTAAACAAACAAACAAACAGACCATTAGAAAAAGCTGTTAAAAATGCTTGCAAATATTAATTTTTGGCCAATACCATTTTTTGGCCGAACTGTTCGGTCGGACACTACCTGATACCGGTTCTCAAAAACCAAAAAATACTGTACCATAAAATATTTTAATTACACTATTAATTCAGTATTTCAGAAATACTTAGTTGTGTTTGTAAAATTATTTGAAAATCATGAAACATTTTTTTCTTAAAATCAAAAAATAAAATGGAAATTGTATTTTTCACATGTTTTGTATTTTTTTTTTTTTTTTGTGAAAGCAAAGAAAAAATTTTAGTTGTACAAAATATACATACCGGTATTCCCGGGAATACCGTCAGAACCGGAACCGGGAATACCGGTATTCCCGGGAATACCGGGAATGAATTAGAAACCGGTACCATTTTCCGGTAATACCGAGAACCGGGAATACCGGTACTACGGTACTGACCGTAGGCACTAAAAGGGACCGTCTAAAGGGGTTTTTTTTGGATTAGAAAAATACTCTGGACCAGTCATACATATGACCACTCCAAGGGCGCTATTTTGGCAGCTAGAGCAGTTAGAGTAATTTTAAACAAATGTCATTTTGTATAGCAGTCCCCTTAGGAATTTCAGATAGAGTACAATTAAATTCGAAAAAATATCACATCGTGACAAAATTAACCTCTATTTTAGAAAACAAGAGGTACGACCATCATTTCTATATATTTCGGATGTCTTTATGATCCACAAAATGCAAGTTTTTTATTAGAGACGAATTTGGCTGTTAATTTCGCGAAAACCTTAAAAAATGAAGAAATTCGCGAATTAAAGGGGTTAAGATGAAAAGATTTAAACCAAATTTGCATAAGAAATATTGCTACAAGTCATATCTTTGTTTTCCATGCAACAAAGTTTCAAAATTATTAACTTTGCATTTTTTTTTTGTTAAAAACTGGCTCAAAATCAGCAAACCTTTAACGACATTTTGAAAGAAAACTGTACCATACATCGAAAAACGGAGTACGCCATTCGAATCAGCATGTCCGAAATATATAGGAATGATGGTCGCAACTCTTGTTTATTTTTTAGTGTTCCGCAGTGTATTTAGCAATAAAAAAATTAGTGGAGTTGGTCTTGGTATTGACCCCTCTAGGGCGCACAATAGGAGCTGTGGATATGATATAACGATTAGACAACTGCAATAAAATTATTTAAAAAATAGAAAACAAATAGTAATAATCATAATCCCACGATCTTACTGTGCAACAAATATGTAGAATAAAAATAAGTTTTCCACAAAAAATTAAAAAAAAAAATGAGAGAGTACAAATATTTTCAAAAATGAGATTTTAATTTTAAGACTTAAAAATCGAATAATACACAGTTTAAAATTTATTTATTATTTTTTTTTTAGTACGTAAAAAGAACAAAAATTAAAAAAAAATATGAGTAAAAGAAAACTCGATATCTTTTAAACGGGTCATCAACAAAATCTGAAAATTTACTAGGAAGGAGTTTTCAAAGAGTACTTCAAAAATTTTCAAAGAGTCCGATTTGTCATGGGATGTCCCATATATATTATTAAATGGTGATTAAATGGTGATTCTAAGACATTCTAGCGATGTCTGTCTGTTCGTCCGTTGAAGACATGATAATTAAATGAGCTAGACTCCTAAAGTTATGATTTAGGGCTGGTTAAGTTCGGAAATTAGATTAGGACGAAAAAACGTCCCCCTTTAAGAACTAAACAACCCTCAATTTTTTTACAGGTTTTTTGTACTTTTGTTTAGCAAATTAAATATTTTTATGTCAGAAGAAGTTCAAAGTCATTTGTTTTGGTCCGCCACCTTTTATCATTATTTTTTATAATAATGATAAAGTTGTATAACTATACTGTAAAAATAATTATAAATGAATTAGTTAACATTTTTCGAGACGAGAAACTTCGAACTTTCCCCCTCCAAAAAAAAACGACCCGACATTTTTTTTTTTTATTTTAAAAACACTCTCACTTGTTTTAAATAAATTTTCTTTAATAACTCTCAATTTTGATGACGATGAAGGAGGATAAATAGATTTAAGCTCAATTTTACTCCCTGCTGATGATCTTGGAGAGGATCCAATTATTGGAAGTAAATATCCGAGTAAAAATTTGTAGGATCAGTACTGATTTGAAAATTGAATCTAATTAGATAAACCCATTTTTCGGATGAAATTGTAGCCGTCCGATTAAAACTGATCTAGTCTTAGCGATTAGTTTTTTGGATCAGTACTGATCTTTCAAATCTCGGATTAGTACTGATCTGTCAAATCTTGGATCAGATGTGTATATCACATTATTTATATAAGAATATATATAAAAAAAATTGACTCCGGTAAAGAAGATTTATTTAAAAAACACTAACCTTGAGGTCGATTATTTATTTGATTTATTTACTTGGTCCAAGTTCAGGACTTTAAACTTCTTCTGCTATAAAAAGTTTTCATTCCCATAAAACACGCACAAAAATAGTTAACAATTTTCGTTTTTCAGAGGATGAATTAGTTCACCAGTAGGGCGGAGTGAGAAATGCCTTTGGCGCTATGCGGGATTGGTAAAAATAGATGCCAAAAAGACGTGACTAAAATTTCAGGAAGATCGCATTTCATCTTAGGGGTCATTATAAGTAATCCACTTTACCGAGGGTTCGCTATAACCGAGTTTGTTGTAAAAGAAGTATTTTGTATGTAAATTGTTGCCGAGAATTCATTATACCAGAGTATACTGAGTGATACTGCCGTCAGTCAGTAATTAATTAAAAATGTAGGATGTTTAATTTAAATAAAAATAAATAAATTTCTTTTACTTACGTATTTCAAATTTTTTATTCGGATAAAGTTTTTGTAAGCGTGAAATGACATGTTTGGTTTGGATGAGAGCCAGCTGAAAAATAAAAATACAGTATTAGCGAGGCAATTAAAACTAAAAAAAAAAAACAAGTAAAATAAAACATATAGTCGGTCAAGACCGAACATATAATACTCTACACCAGTGTTTGCAGAAAAATAGGTAACCAGTGGCACTACCCAAGTAGAAATTCATGACGGTTATAAAAATAATGCGTCTTTAAGGCACTCTTAAGTATAAATTCATGACGGTAATAAGAAAAAGCGTTTTCAAAACACCCCCAAGTATAAATTCATGATGGTTATAAAGTAAAATCAAGACTTATCAAAAAAAACTTAATTTTAAAGCATAACTTCATAACGCTTTTCGAACGATTCGTAAAAGCATTTTGAGAATACTTTTCAACCAAACCTATGATTTTATTTCACCGCCATTCAAAAAATAAGAACTGTCAAAATTGTTTTTGGATACCTTTGTGATAAAAATTTGATTTACAATCATAGGTTTTGCATTTCAAATTGGGCATACGTTATCAGAATGAGAGGCAGCCATAAGAAAACACCAATTTTGTTGCATTGGATTCTATTCTTGTAGAGTGGGGTATACTACCAATGGCGTTTTATTTTGAGAATTTGTATGAAGCATTTACAATTGATTTTAAGAAACTGGTTTCAAAATCGAAGTCAGAAAACTGAGATATTGTAGCTTCCATATTAGTTAATCATCTGCGATGTGAAAAATTTTGTGAAAATTCATTGCTTGTTTCTAATAATTTTCTTAAAATTGTCTTCGCATAAATCGCTTTTGAAGTGTCTATTTTTCTGGATGGAAGAATTTAAAGTGTCAGTACTGCTTAAATTCCACTACATTTTTTAGAATTATTGGTCAACCATATAACAAAAATAACTAATTTTCCAATTTTCAATATCCATTAAAACGAAAGATTTCCTCTGCAACTTATAAAGTTATGTCATCAGATATTTTATTAAATTTTTGTTGCAATATTACATTTTCTTGCAAATTTTAAAATTTTTACAACTATTTTTTGCAGCAATTTCTTGCCTATACCAAGATACAACTTATATCGTCCAGTACGACAAAGTTTACAAAAATTTTAAAATTGCTATATTTTTTTGCTTTTTAACGCCCCGAGTAAAAAAGTTTTAATATACTCATATATAGTTTTATAAACATCATATATTATTATATAGAATTTGATGCGAAAAATGAGTCGATAAAACCATATAAAATTCTATCAATGTTGATTAAATTTTAATAAAATTTGATATAATTTTATGCGAAAATTGGCCCACTATTTTTTATATAAATTTAGAAAAATTAGCGAATAGATATTATTATATATAATTATATAAAATAACATAAAATTATATCAAATTATATAAAAATATGTAAAATTACATAAAATTATATCAAGTTATATATAATTATTAAGGGTGGGATAGTGTCGTGTGAGATTTTAAGCAGCAATATTTGGAAGCGCTAGAACCGCTCATTTTGTGAGGTTGGTAAAAAAAGTGTATGAGCCAAAAAATAGGGGAGGTCGGATAGGATCTAGGGGTCGCTCATCGGGGTCAAAGTTGGGCTTAGAGGGGAAAAAATCCACAAAAAGCCCCAAAACTCCCCTGGTTTTGCTCCTAGAGGGGTCAAATGTGAGACCGGCCCCCATTATTTTTTCCCCCTGAACACTTTTGCCAAACATACCTAAGCCCTATCTCCAATCCCTAAGGGGGGTCCCATACAAAGGTTCAATTTTTAAAAAGTCTTTCTTCTACCGCTCTAGTTGTCCTAAAAGTCACCCTAGAGGAATCAAATGTATGACCGACCCCCAATATTTTTTCAACCCCAACATTTTCTTAGAACATACCTACCCCTTATCTTCAATCCTTAGGGTGGTCCCCTTACATTTTTTTTTATTTTTTCTTAAATTGTCATATTAAATCAGCTCCTACCGGTCCAATGGTGCCTCCTAGAGGGGTCATTATCAAGACCAACCCCCATTAATTTTTAGCCCCCAACACTTCTTCTGAACATACCAATTCCATATCTCCAATTCCTAAGGGGTCTCCCACACAAAATTACATTTTTGTAAAACTTGCTCTCACCGCTCTAACTATCGCAGGGTTCACCCTAGAGAAGCTAAATGTGTGAACGACCCCCAATATTTTTTCAGCCCCAACATTTTCCCCAAACAAACCTACCCTCTATTTAAAAGCCTTAAGGGTGTTCCCAAACATTTTTTTTATTTTTTAATTTTTTTTTATAAAATCTGCGCCTACCGCTCCCATTCTGCCTTTTAGGAACGGTAAATGCAGACTGACCCCCATTAATTTTTGCCGCCTACATTTTTTCTGAACATACCTACGCCGTATTTCCACTTTGTAGGGGTGCTCCCCTGGGGAAAACTAAATTAGTAATGTATGTAGAGAAGTCAAATGTATGACCTGCCCATATAATTTTTTAGCCAAAACATTTTCTTCAAACATACCTACCCTCTATCTTCAAGGTGTTACCCCCCAATTTTTTTATTTATTTTATCGAGAAATCCGAGGTCTTTAATTTGTAATTTAATAGTAACTTTTGTTAAGCGTAAAAAAATATTTTTTTTAACTTGAAAATAATAAAAAATGATAAATAATATATGTAACTACAAATTAAATTAATTTATTATTATCGTGTGATGGATATTGTTTCCGATTTTCGGCCACGACCTGAAGCAAAACTATTTTTTCCTCCTCGTTACTGCACAACACGTTGTTATAGTCTTCTATTAATTTTAATCCTCTTTCGGCAGCTTCGTTGACAACATGTAATTTACGTAATATTTGCAGCGCTCGCTGGTAGTCCTGACGATTTTCCCAAGTATTTGGATCGGAAGCAATGAAATTTGTTGTTATTCAGAAGCGTGCAAAAAAATTTGGAGTCTCAGGTGTGACGTAGTGGCTTAAATCAGTTTTCATGAGTTCTTGATTCACTTGTTTCGATGCAATGTTAATTCTTTTCACACCTTCGAATCCAACAACATGTACTGGAGGATTACAATCCTTGTTGCCACTGTCGCCGCTATCCTCTGAGTCATCTTCTTCCCCGATATCAACGTCTTCTTCTTCCTCGCTGTCTTCGTTAGCCGATTCGTCCATCTCATCGTCAGATAACTCTTCCTCCAATTCCTCTTTCTCTTCTTCAAATATACGAATTGCATTCGACATTTTTCGTTTTATTTCACAAGAGATATTCGGATCAAATAGTGAGAGAGCAACAGCTTCGCCACTGAGATACCAGAGATGTCCACAGAATCTCTTGACCAATCGTTACGACAGAATCTTATCAATTGCAGCATAATTGGCAATCGCTTTCAAAAAATTAAAATCATTATTTGGAGCTTCTATTGCTTTGGTAGCGCTAAACCAAGCATTTACGTAAATTGTTATGATGAAAACGGTCACATCAAGAAGTGCATTTAATTCTTTTTTGGCCAAACCGATATATTTTCGGAACAAAAACATTTTTAGGCAATATATGCCTTTTGCCATCCATCGAGCATGACTGATGGGTCCTGGTGGGCTAAAATGCTTATTAGGAATATTTTCGCCAAGGTATAATAAAACAATTTCAAGAAACTCCTTGTAGTCGTCTCTGGGTTGCTTTTCTTTTATTTGAGCCCAACAAAACAACTTGATGTCAGTTTGGACTTGAGCTGGTATGTTGCCTGCCACTTCCTCATCTTATGTGCCAAGACTGTACGGTTTGTCTTTTATATTTTCCCACTGCTCTTTAAAACGCGCAAACATTAGCACTCCTGGTCCAGACGTTTTGCCGAATTTGGTTTCAAACACTTAGTTTTCCCCATGGGAGCACCCCTACAAAGTGGAAATACGGCGTAGGTACCCAGCCAGAAATTGCCAACCGTTCCAAAAAAAAAGTACTGGGAAAGCAACTTTTTTTTGTATACCAAGCTCTTTTTAGTAAAGTACTTGGTTTTACCGAACTAATTACTTTGCTAACACTTTTTACCAAACTAAAGGCGGTTTATATTATTTATTTGAAATATTTTTTTTTTAATAATTTTACTAAATTTTAACATTTAAAAAAACTCTTAATTATGTAATAAAGCAATTGCAATGGTGTCATTATAAAATTTAGTAAGAATACATTTTGATTCTACTATATTGATACTGATTTCAATGTTATTTTTATCTAATTTATTAACATTGTAGAGTCCTATTTCTCTTGATGGTAGTGGAAATTGAAAAAAATCGCTACATTCAGTGAAAATATTGCCTTTCAAAAATATATCATCACTTTTGTATTTAGACTGCTTTCTACTAAAAATTTCAGTAACGATAATAACGTTTTCATTGTCGAGTAAACATACGTTATCTGGATGAATAGGTTTTATTTTAAAACCTTTAATGTTTACGAAAGAAAATACAACTTTTGATTCCGAGCTTTGTTTTATATTTCCTAGAGAGTATTTGGAATTTCTATTAAGCGGATATAGCAATGGAATATTATTAACTGAGTTATCGGAATGAAAAATATGTAGTTTTCTTTGGATTTGAGCAATAGGGTTAGTTGGGGATTTTATAATAGATTTTAAATAACCAAGACTGTTTTCAAAATCAAATGCCGAAAACTGTGATATAGGGGCGCCCATATTAGCTACATCGTCTGCAATGTGAATTAAGTTGTGGATGTTCATTGTTTGGGAATTAGAACCGTAAAAACTTGGCATAAGTTCGACAAATGTTCTTAAAATCTGCTTAGCAAACTTATTTTTTAATGTAGCCAATTTCTTTGATTATAAAATTCTGCATGCCGTGTAAAGAATTAAAAAATGCTTGTATTGATCAGATTTTAAAACGTTTTTCAATATGATACCTCCACCGTATAATAAAAAAAATCGGAATTGTGTTGCTTTCCAGTTTCCTATATCATATAAATCGAATGACTTCCTCTGAAACTCTGATGTAATATCTTGAGACAAATTTAAAAAGTTTTTTTGTAAAACAGCAACATTTTCTGTAGAAATAAATGAAAATGATTTCTTATAAATCATCTTTTGAAGCAAATATTTGCTTATGCCGAGATGCAACATATGCATCTCATCCAGAACAACATTCTTGACTAGGTCAATATTTAAAATTTCAAGTAGTGGGCTATTTTCCTTTGTTAAATGATATTCTGAATTTATTTTTTCTTTAAATGACTGCAAAGTCCTTTCATCGCAGTTAATTTCTTTAAAAACTCGAGTTTTGTTATCTGTTTCTCCTCGTACTGTGCATCTTTCACAGGAAAAAAATCCAGTATGGCTTTTAGTGCACCTAATAAAGGCACGGACAGGCATATCGCAACAGAATGCTAGAACTTTAAAGTTAAAATGTTTTCCACTTATATTTACACCTTTAAAAATAAAACCAAAATTAATCTTGAATTCATTTTTTTTAGAAATATTATACCTTCATTTATTAACAAATTGGATTCCACAACGACTTCTTCCAAAAACTCTTGTGAGGAATATGGTTTTGAATTTCCGTAATATAAGCCTATTAAAAAAGGTTTACTCATATAATCTGGTGCAAACACTTTTCCCATAATAGACCAAAAACCTTTTTTGGATTTGTTAAAGACATCCATGCCATCCACATGAATTATCAACGATATACCTGCCTCAACATACAGTTTAGGGTTCACAATATCAACAAGATTTGATTTTATTCCAAAATACTGGAATTTCCCAAAAGTGTCATCTGAACTTTTCATAATTTTTGTGCAACCGCTTACAGCTGAAATTCCTAGCAATGTTTTAGAGGATTTTGGTAGTGACGTATATCCTTCTTCTCTCAAAACTATTAAAAGTTCATCGATTGACTTTTGAGTTAGGGTTTTTATATTTCTTAAAACCCAATTCTTTAACCTGAGCTCTAAATGGCCGTTAATAAGGTTGCTAAAATCAGTTTCCGTTGTTTCAGGTATAAAATCCTCTGTACTAGATTCCTCATCGCTGTCAACTTCACAAAAAATTTCCTCATCCGTTGTTTCAAGATTTTGAGCATCAATAAATTCATCGTGAACGTCGGTTTTGAAGCTAATCATTTAAGTTTATTAAAATAAATTTTTAAAGCTTTCCTCACGAAACAGTTTCCGAGTGAAACTGAAGCCACAGTTTTTTCAAAGATAAGTCGCTGGCTATCCGCAGCAAAGGATCGATGCGGAGGTCGAACTGAACGATAAAAATACGATAAAACTACATAACCATTTAAATCAAATTCGATTATATTAACATTTGAAATGTTATTTAAACGAAAATATTTTTTAACTTTAACATATAATTTATTTAAAAGGATAATTAATATATAATTTTTTTAAAATGAAAAAAAAAAAAATATTTCGTAAGTACGAATTAAATAAAAAATAATTTAATTTAACACATTTTAAATTTTTCAATTAATTATTTAGGTTAAAATGCATGGGAAAGTAAATTTTAAAATATCTCGGATATTACTTTTGAAATTACTGGGAAACGCTCTGGAAAGTACTGGGAAAGCCCAATATTTGTTGTATTCAATGTACTCTTATATTACTTTATTTTGATTCAACAATTACTTTGCCACTACTAAATGGTGTTATCATTTAGCATCTTAGCAAGTACAAAAAACCCAAAAAAAAGGTACTTAGCCAGTATTAATACTACCTTATTAATAACTTTGCCAGATCTGGCCCGTATGTATTTTTCTGCCTGGGTATGTTCAGAAAAAATGTAGGGGGCAAAAATTAATGGGGGTCAGTCTGCATTTCCCGTCCCTAAAAGGCACAGTGGGAGCGGTAGACGCAAATTTTATAAAAAAAAATTAAAAAAAAAAAATTGTGTGGGGACACCCTTAAGGCTTAAAAATAGAGGGTAGGTTTGTTTGGGGAAAATGTTGGGGCTGAAAAAATATTGGGGGTCGGTCACACATTTAACTTCTATAGGGTCTAACCTGCGATAGTTAGAGCGGTGGGAGCAAGATTTACAAAAATGTCGTTTTGTGTGGGAGACCCCTTAGGAATTGGAGATATGGAATTGGTATGTTCAGAAGAAGTGTTGGGGGCTAAAAATTAATGGGGGTTGGTCTTGATAATGACCCCTCTAGGAGGCACCATTGGACCGGTAGGAGCTGATTTAATATGACAATTTAAGAAAAAATAAAAAAAAATGTATGGGGACCACCCTAAGGATTGAAGATAGGGAGTAGGTATGTTTTAAGAAAATGTTAAGGTTGAAAAAATATTGGGGGTCGGTCATACATTTGATTCCTCTAGGGTGACTTTTAGGACAACTAGAGCGGTAGAAGAAAGATTTTTTAAAAATTGAACCTTTGTATGGGACCCCCCTTAGGGATTGGAGATAGGGCTTAGGTATGTTTGGCAAAAGTGTTCAGGGGGAAAAAATAATGGGGGCCGGTCTCACATTTGACCCCTGTAGGAGCAAAACCAGGGGAGTTTTGGGCATTTTTGTGGATTTTTTCTCCTCTAAGCCCAACTTTGACCCCGATGAGCGACCCCTAGATCCTATCCGATCTGCCGCATTTTTTGGCCCATGCATTTTTTTTACGAACCTCACAAAATAAGCTGTTCTAGCGTGTCGAAATCGAAAACTCGTGCACTATCCCACCCCTAATAATTATATCAAAATATATATAAATATATATAATTTTATGTAATTCTATATAATTATATAAATTTTTATATAATTTGATATAATTTTATATAATTATATATGATTAAACAATTTTGTTGTTTTTATATCAAATATAGGGGGCCAATTTTCGCATAAAATTATATCAAATTTTATTAAAATTTAATCAACATTGATAGAATTTTATATGGTTTTATCGACTCATTTTTCGCATCAAATTCCATATAATTATATATGGTGTTTATAAAATTATATATGACTTTATCGAAACTTTTTTACTTGGGGCTTTAATAATGCTTTAACGAAGCGTTCTCAAATCACCATTATAAATGTCTTTAAAAACGCTTTATATAAACCGTTTAACGGTGTTATCATTAGGACCATCTGAAAGCGCTCTGAGGATGGTTTTCCGTATGATCTAAAAGCATTCGTACTACCATGCAGAGCGCTTTAAAAGCGTTTTTACGGTTGTATTTTTCTACCTGGGTATATTTGGTTAAATTTTAAATGCATTTGTAACTATTCGTTAGTGATAGAGGGTTGGAAATGCGCTAAATTTTAAAAGATAATTTGGGTGCTGCTGAAGTTAGGCATACGTATTTGTAATTTCCCTGGTCAGACAATAATCACAATTGGAGCGGCAAGCGGTTTTCCGCAATTGTCCTCATAAAAATAGAATTGAATCTATTCCGGCGGAAAAACGCTGCGGAATTTTGTTTTCATACAAAGTGTATGGGGAGAGTTGCAGAAAACCGCTTCCCGCTCCAAATGTGATTATTCTCTCAGGTTGGTATTAAATTTCGGCGAAATCGATCCAATGTTTCAGAAATTATGAGCAAAACCGTGAATTTCGGATTAGTTTCACAATGAATTCACTTGTTGAAAAACACGCTAAATACTTTTTTAAAAATCTTTGGTATGCAACAAAAAAATTTAACCGAAGTATTTTTGTCGTTCCAAAAATTATCACACTCGAAAAAGAAGAATTTTAAACTTTTTTTTTTATTTTTTAAATTTACTGAAAAAAGTTTTCGAAATAAAATATTTCTAGGCAAAAATTTTAACAATAATGAAATTTTTAACAATTTGACGTTAGAAAAATTACAATATTAGCCTTTTGGAGGGTATTTATTCGGCTAACAAGGAGAGTCTCCTTGGTGTCACCCTCCGATCTTCATGAAATTTGGATATGTTGTTTAGAACGAAAATTAATTCGACACGTATTTTTTTAGCAAACCAAACTCATTTTTAGGGGGTGGTCGATTTGTATGGGGGGAAGTTAACATTTTTCATTTTTTTTCAGTTTTTTTCGATTTACGCCAATTTACTCAAAATTAATATAGGCATATTTGGTATCAGAATAAAGGTATTTAAAATACCCCTATCTCGTGATGCTAACAACGTGCCACAAAAGTAAATATTTTTCGATTTATTAACAAAACTGACACGTTATTTGCACACGAAGATAGGGTTTTCAAACCCCTTTCATTTGATATGAAACATGACTACCCAGGCAGAAAAATACATACGGGCCAGATCTGGCAAAGTTATTAATAAGGTAGTATTAATACTGGCTAAGTACCTTTTTTTTGGGTTTTTTGTACTTGCTAAGATGCTAAATGATAACACCATTTAGTAGTGGCAAAGTAATTGTTGAATCAAAATAAAGTAATATAAGAGTACATTGAATACAACAAATATTGGGCTTTCCCAGTACTTTCCAGAGCGTTTCCCAGTAATTTCAAAAGTAATATCCGAGATATTTTAAAATTTACTTTCCCATGCATTTTAACCTAAATAATTAATTGAAAAATTTAAAATGTGTTAAATTAAATTATTTTTTATTTAATTCGTACTTACGAAATATTTTTTTTTTTTTTTCATTTTAAAAAAATTATATATTAATTATCCTTTTAAATAAATTATATGTTAAAGTTAAAAAATATTTTCGTTTAAATAACATTTCAAATGTTAATATAATCGAATTTGATTTAAATGGTTATGTAGTTTTATCGTATTTTTATCGTTCAGTTCGACCTCCGCATCGATCCTTTGCTGCGGATAGCCAGCGACTTATCTTTGAAAAAACTGTGGCTTCAGTTTCACTCGGAAACTGTTTCGTGAGGAAAGCTTTAAAAATTTATTTTAATAAACTTAAATGATTAGCTTCAAAACCGACGTTCACGATGAATTTATTGATGCTCAAAATCTTGAAACAACGGATGAGGAAATTTTTTGTGAAGTTGACAGCGATGAGGAATCTAGTACAGAGGATTTTATACCTGAAACAACGGAAACTGATTTTAGCAACCTTATTAACGGCCATTTAGAGCTCAGGTTAAAGAATTGGGTTTTAAGAAATATAAAAACCCTAACTCAAAAGTCAATCGATGAACTTTTAATAGTTTTGAGAGAAGAAGGATATACGTCACTACCAAAATCCTCTAAAACATTGCTAGGAATTTCAGCTGTAAGCGGTTGCACAAAAATTATGAAAAGTTCAGATGACACTTTTGGGAAATTCCAGTATTTTGGAATAAAATCAAATCTTGTTGATATTGTGAACCCTAAACTGTATGTTGAGGCAGGTATATCGTTGATAATTCATGTGGATGGCATGGATGTCTTTAACAAATCCAAAAAAGGTTTTTGGTCTATTATGGGAAAAGTGTTTGCACCAGATTATATGAGTAAACCTTTTTTAATAGGCTTATATTACGGAAATTCAAAACCATATTCCTCACAAGAGTTTTTGGAAGAAGTCGTTGTGGAATCCAATTTGTTAATAAATGAAGGTATAATATTTCTAAAAAAAATGAATTCAAGATTAATTTTGGTTTTATTTTTAAAGGTGTAAATATAAGTGGAAAACATTTTAACTTTAAAGTTCTAGCATTCTGTTGCGATATGCCTGTCCGTGCCTTTATTAGGTGCACTAAAAGCCATACTGGATTTTTTTCCTGTGAAAGATGCACAGTACGAGGAGAAACAGATAACAAAACTCGAGTTTTTAAAGAAATTAACTGCGATGAAAGGACTTTGCAGTCATTTAAAGAAAAAATAAATTCGGATATCATTTAACAAAGGAAAATAGCCCACTACTTGAAATTTTAAATATTGACCTAGTCAAGAATGTTGTTCTGGATGAGATGCATATGTTGCATCTCGGCATAAGCAAATATTTGCTTCAAAAGATGATTTATAAGAAATCATTTTCATTTATTTCTACAGAAAATGTTGCTGTTTTACAAAAAAACTTTTTAAATTTGTCTCAAGATATTACATCAGAGTTTCAGAGGAAGTCATTCGATTTATATGATATAGGAAACTGGAAAGCAACACAATTCCGATTTTTTTTATTATACGGTGGAGGTATCATATTGAAAAACGTTTTAAAATCTGATCAATACAAGCATTTTTTAATTCTTTACACGGCATGCAGAATTTTATAATCAAAGAAATTGGCTACATTAAAAAATAAGTTTGCTAAGCAGATTTTAAGAACATTTGTCGAACTTATGCCAAGTTTTTACGGTTCTAATTCCCAAACAATGAACATCCACAACTTAATTCACATTGCAGACGATGTAGCTAATATGGGCGCCCCTATATCACAGTTTTCGGCATTTGATTTTGAAAACAGTCTTGGTTATTTAAAATCTATTATAAAATCCCCAACTAACCCTATTGCTCAAATCCAAAGAAAACTACATATTTTTCATTCCGATAACTCAGTTAATAATATTCCATTGCTATATCCGCTTAATAGAAATTCCAAATACTCTCTAGGAAATATAAAACAAAGCTCGGAATCAAAAGTTGTATTTTCTTTCGTAAACATTAAAGGTTTTAAAATAAAACCTATTCATCCAGATAACGTATGTTTACTCGACAATGAAAACGTTATTATCGTTACTGAAATTTTTAGTAGAAAGCAGTCTAAATACAAAAGTGATGATATATTTTTGAAAGGCAATATTTTCACTGAATGTAGCGATTTTTTTCAATTTCCACTACCATCAAGAGAAATAGGACTCTACAATGTTAATAAATTAGATAAAAATAACATTGAAATCAGTATCAATATAGTAGAATCAAAATGTATTCTTACTAAATTTTATAATGACACCATTGCAATTGCTTTATTACATAATTAAGAGTTTTTTTAAATGTTAAAATTTAGTAAAATTATTAAAAAAAAAATATTTCAAATAAATAATATAAACCGCCTTTAGTTTGGTAAAAAAGTGTTAGCAAAGTAATTAGTTCGGTAAAACCAAGTACTTTACTAAAAAGAGCTTGGTATACAAAAAAAAGTTGCTTTCCCAGTACTTTTTTTTTGGAACGGTTGGCAATTTCTGGCTGGGTAGGTTTCTTTGTATAATATAGGAGATAAACGCAAAAAACTGAAAAATTACCGTTTCTTTCCCCCTCATTTTCACCCCCTAAATATGAAGTTGGGCCGGTAAAAAAAATACGTGTCCCTTTATTTTTTCTGCTCTACAAAATAAAACCAATTCCATAAAGATCGGCGGGTGACAACAGGGAGACCTTCCTTGTAAGTCGAATTTAACTATAATAGTTGTTTATTAGTGGCAACTGTAAAGAAAAATGTGGAAACTCTGGGAAATGTGTCCACATTATTTTGCAATGCACTCATCTTTCTTTTTTGCCATCATAGACAATTTGAGTTGTCAAGAGTGCTCAGTACTTTAAATATATTCAAAATAATAAAAAATATATGGTAAAACATCCAAAAATTTGAGAAATTTCTACATATGTAATTTCTGAACCTAGGAACAAATTTTCCTCATCTTACACACATTGTATCTGAATACATTTATAAGTATTTCAGCAAAATTTAGTCATCATGATCAATTGTTGTGGGCGTAATTATTAATTCTCTAAATGATTGAAGCCCAAATATGAACGGAATCGAATTTTATATTTTTTTTGCACTTTCAGATTTGTTTGATCCCGATCATGTGTGCAAACAAAAATTAAATTTTGTCGTACTGTTTATAATATTAAAGCTATTTTTTATGTATATATACATCCGCAAGAGAATAAGCTATCTACAAAATTCAATTCATTCCTAAATTAAAAAAAAATCAAAAAAAAAAATATACATTTATTAAGATTTCTTAACACTTACTCTAATTAACGAATGTCCTTCAAAACAAAATTCAAAACATTTTTTTTTTGCAGTTATGAAAGAAATATTTAGACGATTGGAGTGAGTGATTCATTTTAAATTTAAAAAACATTTTAACGTATATGACGATGTACTTCGTGATCACAAATTTTGAGTCTTGCTTAACTGGTCTACTTCTATGTGTTTGCTGATTATTTAAGTTTATCTGCAATTGTGCGTACTGTGAATAAACATTTTACAAATATTGTAAAGTATTAGCTGTGTTTTTTAATCAATTTAGTCGATTTAAAGTTTATTTTATTTTTCTTTGGTAAGACTGAATGTTTCCAATTTTTTTGTGTTTCTGGATAAGACAACACCACTGGCAGAAATTATGACTCTTCTAAAAATACAATACATACTAATTTTACAGGGACTTAAACATATAATGGAACAGTATATATTTGATTAAAGTTCTTTAAAGGAAAAGTTATCAATATTAAACCTCCCAGGTAGAAAAATACAACCGTTAAAACGCTTTAAAAGCGCTTTGTATGGTAGTACGAATGCTCTCAGACCATACTGAAAACCATCCTCAGAGCGCTTTCAGACTGTCCTAATGATAACACCGTTAGACGGTTTATTTGAAGCGTTTTTAAAGACATTTATAATAATGATTTTAGAACGCTTCGTTATAGCGCTTTTAAAGCATTGCAAAAACCAAAATTGTATCACTTTTGAAACGGTATGTAAAGCAATTTTAAAGTGCTTTATATGCAAAAAAAAACAATTTACAAGCATTTCAAATACAAAACCTAAAGTAATTTTCCATCAATTTAAAAACCAAATGAAAGTTTATTTTTGTTTTAATTCTTATTGTTTTAAGAAAAGATAAATTTATTATTTTTTTTATAAAAAATTACTGTTTTTTTATACCAAAAACTAAATAGAATTTCGTTTAGTTATTCTCTCTTTTGCTGCCGCTAGCCAGCGGCTTGTTTTGGTCACGATAGACTTGTCGGACTCATTTTCAAATTGTAGAAGAAGGTGTTCTGCAACGGGAAAACAAAATGAGTTTATTAATATAATAGGTATATAGCATTTCTGATCTGACGAAAACTGCGATGTGTTTTTTTAAATCTTTTGAAAAGATCTAGAAATTTGCTTAATTTGATGCTTTCGCGGTAAGGCATACTTCACAAATATCAAAATAAAATTGAAGTTTCTATTAACATAAATTTTACTTTAAAAATATAACGCGAAGGGACGAAATTAGGTTGATACCTAAAATTGTTTTGTGAAAAACACATACATGTTTTGGTCAAAGATATATAGTTGTTGACCAGCATAATATTTTACCTTTCAATTCATTAAAAACTTTAGTGGTGCTAAAATTTTTTTCGAAACTCCTTTAGTCGGTTTTCCAACGCCGCTAAACATTTGCTGTAAACCTGGGGACATTATAACGGAAAGGATACTTCCAATGGCCTCATATAATGAGTCGGCCTTACATTTAAACCGCATCAGGTCACGCTGAATAACAAAATAAAAATTAGTAATTTTGATTCAAATGTAAATATAGAAAAATACATACCAGTGAATTGCAAAATTGCTGATCAGTTTTAACCTTGTTGTCAAACTCCTCAAACTTAACTAAATATGTTATGGGGTCGTCTAGAGTTAATTCGCTTTTAATGTCGGCTTTTTGGTCGTCGTAAACCATATTAAAAAAAAGTATTTTAAAAAAATGTTGTAAAAAAAATTGTATTCCAAAACCAACATAAATTTGGAGAAAAAGTAATCTCAAAAAGCTTTTTCAAAACGTTCATAAAGCGTCATGAAATAATGCTTTAAAAATGCTTTATTTTTTATAAGTCATGACTTTTTTTTACCGTCATGAATTTATACTTGAAAGTGCTTTAAAAATGCTATTTTTTTATTACCGTCATGAGTTTCTACTTTGGAGTGCTTTAAAAATGCTTTTTTTTATAACCGTCATGAATTTCTACTTGTGCTGAGTTTTATCATATATTTTATGATTTGCTTGTAGTTAAAAAAAAATCAAATAAAAATATATGAAACTTAAAAAAATCAAGTACAAGTACTAGGTACTTGTATTTAAAAAAATTCAAGTACAACTACATATTTATATACGTAACAATGTTCTACGTTACTTTACAAGTACCACAGTACTTATGAAGTACCAAAGTACTTGTCAAGTACTAGGGTTATATAGTCACAACAAAAAGTCGACTTTTTTCAATTATTAACAAGTAGAAAAGTTAAATTCGACTTTGCCGAGTCTATGAATACCCTCCACAATGCCTTTTTTTAAAGGATAGTACATTTTAACGTGAAAAAAATTAACAATTTTGATTAGAAATATTTTATTTTGAGTAAAAAACTCTTTTTTTGTCATTTAAAAGAAAAATTACTATTTTTTTTTTTGAGTGTAAAACTTTTTTCGAGTGTAATGTTTTTTGTTTTACTGTAAAAATATTTCTGAGTAAATGCACGTACGTATGTACACCAAATATTGACATTTTTTATAAAATAAAATTTTTTTTTGAGTGTAAAATTTCTTTTGAGTGCAAAATTTATTTCGAGTGTAAAATTTTTTTCGAGTGTAATTTTTAAGTTACCAATGCTTTTAAAACCAAACCAGTTTAAAAAGCATTGCTTTAAAACTAAATAAGTTGAAAAGCATTGCATAGTTACCACCAATGCTTTTAAAACTTGTTTACCACGTGGCATTTAAGATGAACAAAATCTGAAATTCGGGGGTTTGCTTATAACTTTTGAACCACTTGACCGATTGAGCTGAAATTCAATACCAAATAGAAATGAGGAACGGCAAAGATCATTGTTGTTTTTCGATAGTTATCGTGTTTTATATATCGAAAATTTGCGAAAACCCCTTGCCGAAATTTACTCTTTTGCTCATAACTTTTGAACCATTGGACCGATTTGGCTGGATTGCAATACCAACCTGACCAGGTAAATGACCAACATATATGCCAAACTTCAGTAGCCTCTGTGAAGTCTTTCAAAAGTTAGCGTGTTTTCTACAGACAGACGGACGGACGGAAGGACATCGCTAGGTCGACTTAAAATCGATCGAGGATCATGAATATATAGAGTTTGCAAATAATCGAGATACTTCATAATCGCGATTACGATTAAAAAAATTGCCGTTAATCGCGATTATCGATTAATCGAATTTTTTAAATAATTTAAGTAGCAGTTGCTTTAATAAAAAAATGTTTTAAAATTTACATTTCAAAACAGACGAAAATACAAAAATTAATCCCCAGCAAAAATAAATCGAGATTTTGGTATTTTAAATATAACATAGCGCATCGAAAGAGTGCTCTTGCGAAGTTTTTGTTAAGATTTTTTTTTGTTTAAAAACTTAAATATTATTTTTTGATAAAATTTCAAACATACTTTCTTTTTTGACATCTTTAACATTTTTTAAATGATGAATAATGATTTTTTGAAAAAAATATAAAACTTAATAAACTCTACAAAGAGAGCTTCAGTATCTTTATATGTGCTACCAAAGAGTGCTCTAAAGTGACATTGCCCACAGAAATCATAGTTGAATTCAGGTCGTTTGGATGCGTTTTTTGAATCGTGATTCCTTTTTAAAAGATGCTTCCAGTTCTTTAGTCGGCAAACAACGGTCAAGGTTTGGAAAAATTACATTTTTCGACCAAATTTCATGTCCGAATTTTTTTACCTGATTCGGCTAAAGCCTTTTAAAATCATATTTTTCGACAAAATTTCATGTCCGAATTTTTGACCAGATTCGGCTAAAGCCTTTTAAATATATTTTAAAAACCCAATTTACTGGTTACTAAGATCAGAATTTTAATTTTACTTTAAACTTGTATGACTCTTACGAGAAAAAAGGAAAACAAAATTGGAAAAAAGTTAAATGAATCGTGGACCAACCCAGAAACACTTTCCGTTCCAAATAATCGGTTTCAGAACGCATCATATTATCCTGCAATCGATTCTACTAAACATTCCAGAATCAATGATTTTTGATAGAAATTGTGCCGAACGCCATCGTTTTTAAACCAAATAGCTTATTTGAAAAATAATTTTACATAGAAAATTTTGTAGTGATTACCGTAAAATATATTCAGGAATCTATTGCAAAAGGAATATTTGAAATTTGAAAAATAATTTTACATAGAAAATTTTGTAGTGATTACCGTAAAATATATTCACGAATCTATTGCAAAAGGAATAAGTTCCCAAAAAATTTAAAACTGACTTAAATTCGTTATTAAAACACTGAATTTCATAGAAAATTATAAATCGTAATCGCATGATTTTTTTGTCGATTACGATAACGATTAATTGGTGCGATTAATCGCGATTACGATTACGATTTTAATCGTTTTGCAAACTCTATGAATATATATAATTTATGGGGTCCTAGACCAATATTTCGATGTGTTACAAACGGAATGACAAACTTATATATACCCTCTATTACTAGAGTGGAGGGTATAAAAACTTTGGTACCCAACATTTTTAAACTTTGATTTTGACTTCTTCAAAAAGTCGACTGCGACTTTTTTCTACTTTACCTCTTTTTGAATTTCTGATTTTTTCAACTTTCTTACTTTTTTCGACCTTTTCCAACTTCGATTTTTTTGTAAATAGAAATTTGTTTTTGACTTGCTGAGTGCTATTTTTTGGTTAGATTTTATTTTTCAATGTTGAGTACCAAAGTATTGAAGGTTAAAAAAAAGTCAAAGAAATTGAAAAAGAGAAAAAGGTTAAAAAAACTTTCGACTTTCGATTGATAGAACCTTTAACTGAGGTTCTTACACTAATTAAAAATATTGATAAATATTGCACTTAACACTTTCTGGCTAATGACTTTGGCATTGGCTTTTTGCTTCACATACAAAATACATAGTAACAACGAAACCACTTTTATATGAGATTTTTTTCAAAAGAAAGAAAATTTTTTCATCTTTCAAAAGTAATAAACATTTAAGCCGATAAAGTCGGAAAAGTCGAAATCAAAAGGCGACTTATCGACTTTTTAACAACAAAAAAGTCGATTACGACTTTTTCATACAAAAGGTCGATTAATCGACTTTTCGACTATAGAATCCTATCAAGTACCAAAGTACTTGTCATGTACTTCGGTACTTTACAAGTGGTACTTATCAAGTACTTAGGTGCTTGCCAGCAAGTCGATAATGCTGAGCTTTGTTTTATGTAGAACATTTTTTTTTTATGTATCCACAGATCGAATACTAAGCGATAGAAAGGCAAATTGTGTAATGTTTGTAAATATGAAATTTTCTTTAAATTAGGACCACTATCTACCCTATAAGAAAAAATAAAGGGACACGTATTTTTTTTAGCAGCCCAAATTCATATTTAGGGGGTAAAAAGGAGGGGGAAGTCAAGGCCATTTTTCAGTTTTTTTCGTTTATCTCCTATATTATGCAAAGACACCAAGTCATGTTACATACCAAATGAAAGGTCTTTGGAAAACGTATCTAAGTGTGCTAAGAACGTGTCCAAACATGCACAACTTTTCGTCATATTGAGTAAAATACAAAAATTTTAGGACATTTTCGTTAATAGGTCGAAAAATATTAACTGCCCATTGTTAGCACCACGAGATAGGTATTTTTAATACCTTTAATCTGATACCACACATGCCTATATTAATTTTGTTTAAATAGGCGTAAATCGTAAAAAAACTGAAAAAGGTCAATTTCCCCCCATACAAATCAACCCCCCTAAAAATGAGTTTGGGCCGCTAAAAAAAATACGTGTCAAATTAATTTTCGTTCTTAACAACATATCCAAATTTCATGAAGATCGGAAGGTGACACCAGGGAGATTTCCCTTGTGAGTTGAGGACAGTTTTATATAAACTTTCAAAATGTCCTCACTCAAAGTCAGCAGTAGTCAGGGTATGCTGACCTTCTAGGGACATGTCCCCTAAGACTTCTTTGGGGAAATGTCTGAAGTAGCTCATACGAAAATACGAAAATTTGTTTGTATTGAGTATACTCAAATACTTCAAAGGTTCCATTTGCATCAAGAAATAGGTGCAAATAGAACCTTGTTGTCCTAAGATTGCGAAGTATCTAAATATGTGCACGAACAGAACAAGCACGGATAGGGGGAGGTTTCCAATTAGAATGAGAAACATCACCTTTAAAAAGTAGAACAAGTTTTATTTCACATCGGCGCCGGCAACTGGGTTTATCTGTCAAATAGTATGGAAAAAGTCCTGACGGGCTTGTTCTGGTCCTACTCTATCTCTAATGTTTTTTTGATCTTTGAAGGGCTTATAGTAAGATTAATATGTCTTTGGCTGGCTTTCAAAAAGGCCAATGTGCAAGATTTTTTCATATTTTTTAAATATGCTCTTGGGGTGAGATAATTCATATCTATACACCCACGGAGTCTTTTAGAGATTTTTTAAAACTGCACATAGACCCTGACGGCCAGCGAACGATGTGGGAACCTAAAAAAACATGTTCCATAACACTTAAATACTCAAAACTAGATGGTTGACCCTCCAATGATTAGAAAACACTGCTATTATAGAACGGGTGTTCGTTCAATGGTATGATTTTGGTTATTATTTGTGGTAATATTGGTTGTATAACACTTTATACGTTCACGAATATCAAACTCGATGTGTATACAAACAAGTACAAAAGGTCTTTCTTATTAAGCAGTAAGAAGAATAAGCGAACCAAATTTATTCATTCACTGTTGCTTGCGTAAATATAAAAACAAAAAAAATGATGAATTACAAATGATTTGGCATTTTAATTAATTTATTTTTTTTTTTTGGTTATCACATTGTCATTTACCTCACTCTTTCTGGACCCAACACGAATAGGTTTCTCTTCACTGGTCATTATTTTTATTTTTTTTATAAGAAAATTATTGTTGTTAACTTTTTTTGAACTTTAACAGGTACTTAAATTTTATGCTGATGACGGTGAAAGTGTATTGCTGAACATATGCGTAGACTTTGGAACGTTGGACTTTTAAGTATTTGGTGGCAGTGAATTATTTTTCCAATAGGATTCATACACGAAAACGTATCAACATTAGGATAAGAGCACACAAATTAATTTTTTAATTAGGTAAAAAAAAAAAAAACAACGATTACAACATCCGCCAGATTAAAATAAACATCTACTTTCATGAATGAACGTGCTCGACTACTTTTTTCTAGTGTTGTAAAAGTATTGAGTATTTGAGTACCGAGTACTCAATACTGCCTATTTTTTCGAGTACTCAATACTCAAAAGTAACTACTCAATCAGTGTTTCTTCCCAATACAGCAGCAAGCAGCAGACAGCACAATTTTCACATGTATTTTGTTGTTGCGGCAACAACAAAATACATGTAAATATTTTGCTGTCTGCTGCTTGCTGCTGTATTGTGAAGAAACACTCAGGTGTAAGAGAATAATCACAATTGGAGAGGGAAGCGTTTTTCCGCAACTGTTCACATACGTTTTATATGAAAACAAAATTCCGCCGCGTTTTTCCGCCGAACTAGATTCAATTCTATTTTAATGAGGACAATTGCGGAAAACCGCTTCCCGCTCCAATTGTGATTATTGTCTAACTCATGAATAGTAGTGTCAGTACACACAAAAAAATAATCGAGGTAATAATGCCTTAGCTGGCATAGGTATTTATTTTTTCTATGAATTTAAAAATATAAGGCATATTACCTTAGCACTATGTAATTTAAATACCTATTAGCTATGCAGTTTTTACTTTTCAATTTAGGTAGAACTTCGAAAAATTTGTTGACAATAATTTGAAATTAAATAAAAATAAAACAAACATCAAAATTTTTCAACATATATTTTCATGATTTTTCAACGCAATAAAACAGATGGAAATTAACAATTCGCTACAAATTATGTAAGAAAAGGTAATTTTATTATTTAATTTATTCGTAAAAAGTGTAAATTTTATAATTTTTAATGTTTTTTTTTTTGATAACGCGAATTGCAATTCAAGGAAAATTATGATGGGAAGAAGTCATCAAGAATTAGAAAAAAAGGAAACTTAAAGCAGTTCTAAAAATGAAAACAAGTGCTTACATGGAATGTCTAAGTTTTTAAATTCGATTGTTTCTAAATTATAATGATATAATGGTACAAAATTTCATAGAATCTGAGACATTTATTTATAGAAAAGTTTTCAAATTTAAAGAAAATTTTTCTAAATCTGAGAACTTTTCTATAGCAAAATATCTCAGTATCCGAGAATTTTTCTATAGAAAAAATTTCTCAGAATCTGAGCATTTTTCTTTAGAAAAAATTTCTCAGAATCTAAGAATTTTTGTATAGAAAAAATATATCAGAATTTGAGAATTTTTCAATAGAAAAAATATCTCAGAATTTTTCAATTTTTCAATAGAAAAAATATCTCAGAATCTGAGAACTTTTCAATAGAAAATAAATTTTAGAATCTGAGAATTTTTCTATAGGAAAAAATGTCTCAGAATCTGTGATTTTTCTATAGAAAAACGTCTCAGAATCTGCGATTTTTTCTATAGAAAAATGTCTTAGAGTCTGAGATATTTTCTTTTCAAAAATCTCTCAGAATCTGAGAGTTTCCCTATAGAAAAAATGTTTCAGAATCTTAGAATTTTTCTATAGACATTTTCTGACACATTTTTGTATCGATAAAATCTCATTCTGATACATTTATTCTATAGAAAAATTCGCAGATTCTGACAGATTTTTTCTATAGGGAAATTCTCAGATTCTGAAACATTTTTGAATAGAAAATATCTCAGACTCTTAGACATTTTTCTATAGAAAAAATATCAGATTCTGAAACATTTTTCTATAGAACAGTCTCAAACTCTGAGATATTTTTCTATAGAAGAAATCTGAGATTCTGAGACATTTTTCTATAGAAAAAATCTAAGATTCAGAGACATTTTTCTAAAGAAAAAATCTCAGATTCTGAGACATTTTTCTATAGAAAAAATTTCAGATTTGGAGACATTTTTCTATAGAAAAAATCCAGGTTCTGAGACATTTTTCTATAGAAAAAATCTCAGATTCTGAGACCTTTTTCTATAGAAAAAATCTCAGATTCTGAGACATTTTTCTATAGAAAAAATCTCAGATTCTGAGACATTTTTCTATAGAAAAAATCTCAGATTCTGAGACATTTTTCTATAGAAAAAATCTCAGATTCTGAGACATTTTTCTATAGAAAAAATCTCAGATTCTGAGACATTTTTCTATAGAAAAAATCTCAGATTCTGAGACATTTTTCTATAGAAAAAATGTCTCAGAGTCTAAGATTTTTCTATAGAAAAATGTCTTAGAATCTGAATTTTTTTTTATAGAAAACTGTCTCAGAATCTGAGATTTTTTCTATAGAAAAATGTCTCAGAATCTGAAATTTTTTCTATAAAAAATGTCACAGAACATGAGATTTTTTCTATAGAAAAATGTCTCAGAATGTGATATTTTTTCTATAGAAAAATGTCTCAAAATGTGATATTTGTTCTATAGAAAAATGTCTCAGAATGTGATATTTTTTCTATAGAAAAAATCTCAGATTCTGAGACATTTTTCTATAGAAAAAATCTCAGATTCTGAGACATTTTTCTATAGAAAAAATCTCAGATTCTGAGACATTTTTCTATCGAAAAAATCTCAGATTCTGAGACATTTTTCTTTAGACATTTTTCTATAGAAAAAATATCACATTCTGAGACATTTTTCTATAGAACAAATATCACATTCTGAGACATTTTTCTATAGAAAAAATATCACATTCTGAGACATTTTTCTATAGAAAAAATCTCATGTTCTGTGACATTTTTTATAGAAAAAATTTCAGATTCTGAGACATTTTTCTATAGAAAAAATCTCAGATTCTGAGACAGTTTTCTATAAAAAAAAAATTCAGATTCTAAGACATTTTTCTATAGAAAAATCTTAGACTCTGAGACATTTTTGTATAGAAAAAAATCTGAGATTTTAAGATATTTTTCTATAGAAAAAATCTCAGATTCGGAGATATTTTTTCTATAGAAAAATTCTAATATTTTTATATAAAAAATGTCTCAGAGTCTTAAAATATCTAAGAATCTTAAAATTTTTCTATTTAAAAAGTGTATTAGAATAGATAATTTTTCTATATAAATAACTTTTCTTTAAAATTTAAGACAGTGAAAAAAATAAAAATATAAAATAAATTAAAAATAATAAACTTTTCGTATTTTTTATTTAAATTTTGAAAGGAAATGGTGTAAAAATACCATTACAAATGCAAGGTAATACTACCAAATTATTTACGTAATATTACCTATTTATCAATGCTATTTTACCTAAAAAGCTAAGGTAGATTTCTGTCAACCATAATAAATTTTCGAACATAGGAATTACCTTAGCTTTTAAGTAACATTACCTTTTTACTTAGCAAATGCCCCGTTTGCCTGGCGCTAAGGTATTTTTATACTATAATTTTAGGTAATATTACCTCGATTTTTTTTTGTGTGTAATAACGAAGTCGTTATCTACAGATGGCAATTTTTTTTTGGAAACGATTTGGGAATAACGAAAAATAAACATTACAAAATTTTAAAATTATGAATGAAAATTATTGTTGTGTCACTTGAAAATAAAAAAATACATAACAAACAAGTAAGAAAGTTATAGTCGGTCAAGACCGACCATATGATACCCTACACCAGTGTTTTCCGGAAAAAGGGTCCCAAGTCCAAACATGGACCGATTGTATCTGTCTTTTGTTAGATCTTTATTTAGTGTAGAAAACACACACAGATCAATTTAAGTGGAATTGGTTAATTTTTTTGTCAATATAACAATTTAACTGAATATCGGTCGGAATTTTGATATGGGGGACTAAGTCCAAAAATGGTCCAATTATATTCCGATTTGATAAGGTTGCTAAAGTACACGTTTAGCACCTAAAAATAATTTTTTTATCAAATATTTCCATTTTTATGAATTTTGAGGGAATTATGTGAATATCGGGAAGGTGGTTTGTATGGGGACTACCAAAAGGACTGACCCGATTCCTTTGAAATTTGGAATGGTGATTTGTGCATACAAAATTTGATTACTTGCTGAATTTCAAAGCGATATCTATTATAATACGGTTATTAGAGTCATTAAAGCCGAATCCAAAGGGGGCGTTTGTATGGGGGCTAGGTCTTAACATGGACCGATTTTCTCCAATTTCAATAGGCTTCGTCCTTGGGCCAAAAGATGCTTAAGTTTCAAATTTCAGGTCAATTGATTGAAAATTGCGACCTGTATCGTGCTTAAACCGATAGATGGACAGACGGACGGACGGACGGACGGACAGACGGACGGACGGACGGACATCGCTAAATCGACTCAAAAAGTTATTCTGAGTCGATTGGTATACTTGAAGGTAGGTCTAGGACCAATATTTCGGGTAGTTACAAACATCAGCACAAACTCAATATACCCTGTACCACAGAGTGGTGTAGGGTATAAAAAACGAAATGAATGTAATTAAATCAAAACAACCAGCGAAATTAAAAGAAAAATAAAAGGTAAACAAAATTTCCAGCTTTCCCAGATACCATTTGTAAAACTAACACCACCTTTAAACGTCAAAAAGAATTGACTCTTGCATAGTCTTTATATATTTAAGCAGTGACGGTCCGTGAAGTTGTCACTGGGTGTTCTGTACTTCTTTAAAATATCAAAATTATGTATATAATGTATGTTTTTCTGTACGTAACACATTTCCGTGATAGACAAAGTCTAAATTTTATTATTTTTAATTGACATACAGCCAAAATTCCATTGTATGCTCCATTTATTTGCAAAATAATGGTTTTTGTTAATTGTCGATGTGGTGAGGCAACAAAATGACCACAAAATAGAATTTGGGCTGCATCTCACTCAAAAATATACAAAACTAATAAGATCGGATCATTATCTACACTCATAGAAATATCTTAGTAGAAAAATTAGTAAACCCATTGTAGATCAAGTTTTACAGAATAATGCCTTATTCAACAAAAATTAATGTTGATATCGTTGAATAATCAGTATAGCTGATTCAACTGTTACAATGGCGTATACAGAATTCAATAGATAAAACAAAAAAGAAAAAACAACCCTGTTCGTTCATTTTTTTTATTATAACGAGTGAACGAGTGAGTTGGTAGCAATGTGAAATGTGTTTTGTCTCTTATAAAATTATTTAATGTGTTTGTTTCTTATAAAATTATTTAATATTAGAAGAATAAATAAAAATAGGATCTGTAAATATTTGGTAAGTAATAAAATACATTGATTACTTTATGTATTCATACTTTATTAAAACGTTTTTTGTTTTTTTTAGGATTTTGTTTTGTATCATCAGATAACTAGAGAATGGCTAATGGATGCATAACATGAATAAACGAAGTGTGTGTGAAAATCTTTGTGAAAATCTTCAAATATTGCAGCTAAAAAGCCGGAAATAAAAAAAATATTGTGATTTATACTTAATAAAAGAATATTTACATATAACAACAAGCTTTTTTTTAATAATAAAATTTCTTATAGGAACAAAAATATGAGTTGAATTTACATAAAATACGAGTTGATTAACAAAAAAACGAGTTGATCAACTTTTACAAAAACTGACAACAATTTTTATTGAAATCAACATAAATATTTGTAGGGTCAAAATCAACAATGATTTCTGTTGAATTTACAACGATTTTCTTTGGGAATACAATGATTTTTGGTTGAGTGTATCTCGGGAACACATTAGGTCCAGGAAAACATGAATTTTGTACGTTAATTTGTTTTCAAAAATTAGAGAACACCCACTGACAACTTCACGGACCGTCACTGTATTTAAGTTTTTGTACTCAATACTTTCAGGGTTGTATTTTTCACTTTAAATGCATAATTTAACCAATGAAATACAAATAGTCTAAATTTTTTATTTTTTTTTTTGCCTTGTCATGCAAGCATAAATATAATTTAGAAGAAAAATTAATTAAATTATATTTTGGAACGCTTTCATTTTAAATTTTTGAATTTGAAAAAACGTATTGAGTCGCATCGAGTACTCAGTTGAAAAAGTATCGAGTAGTATTGAGTAGTCAAAAGTAACCACAATTTACAACACTACTTTTTTCATATAGTTCAGTGTTGCCAGAAGATAATTGAGTCATGTCCCCATTTTGGGAATTGAAATTCCCCAAAACAATTTGCAAATTTCTTTATTCGGAATAATTAAAGGTTCCTAAACCAGACCTTTGAAGATTTAATTCCCTAATTCAATTTCTTAAATCTGATTTAAAATAATTGAATTAATTCCCTGTTTCTATAAATCGAAAAGAATTAATGCATTATTTAAATCACTTAATTTCATTGCAAAGAATTAATTCTTTGATTTGATTAAATTGAATTAATACATTTTGATTTGAATCAATTGATTCAAATCACTTTGATTTGAATCAACTGATTCAAATCACTTTTGATTTAAATCAACTGATTCAAATCACTTTTGGTTTGAATCAACTTGATTTAAACTTTTTTCACTTAAATCAAACACTAAAAATGCACATTATAAAAATCTTATCATATCTGATTGCGTTAAAGTCATTGGAATATCTTCAATTTTAAACACACGCCATCAATAAACAACACTCCAAATTGTACAGTTTTATTAAATGTGTACCTTTAGTCTAGAGTTGGGCGCTGGTCACGTGATTAGCTTGATTCACGTGAATCACGCGTGAGTGATTTTCATTGCAATCACGTAATTGTGAGTGAGCGTGATTTGAAAAAAAACTGAGTGAGTGATTAGTGAGTGAGTCATTTATTTTTTGCGTGAGTTTGCGTGATTAGATTTTTTGATTTGCCCATTTTTTTTTAAATTTTCGTGAAAATTTTTTTTTTTTAATTTTTTTTTTTTTTGGTAAGAAAATTTTATTGCGTGAGTGGATTTTGCGTGACTCACGCGTGAACGTGATTGAATCTGGCGTGAGTCACGCGTGCGTGTGAGTAAGTTTTTTATTACTCACGTGAATAGTGAGTGAGCGTGAGTAAAAAAATATTGCGTGAGTGATTAGTGAGTGATCCGATTATTTTTTACGTGAGTGAGTGTGAGTCAAAATCCACTCACGCGCCTATCTCTACTTTAGTCAATAACGAATTTGGCTCTTCAGCATAAAAATAACTTTAAATTTAACACAAAAACAATTAATGATTAACATTTTTATTATACACATACATTTCCATTATATCGAAAAGTCGTGCATTATCCCACCCTTAATATATATGTGCAAATTAATAAATGTTATATTAAAGCAATGTCTTGTATTTCTGTGATTCCTATGCATGCGGGCATAGGCTAAAAAATGCAGCTTGTGCGCTGCCAATAAAATGTACACTATTAAATTCTGTTGCTTTGACTTTTTGCTTGCTACTACCGCACAAGCATAAATGTTATAGTATGTGTGTGCGTGTGTAAAGTAAATACTTTGATCTAAGAAAAAAATGTTTAAATCAACTGATTCAAACCTTTTTGGATTTGAATCAATTGATTTGAATCAAATCAATTGATTCAAATCATTATTTAAACAAGGAATTAAACAAAAAATTAGTTAATTCTTTCAACAAATAGTTGAAATTAATTCTTTTGAATCAAATCATCAAGAATTAATTCCTTGATTTATTAATATGAATTAATCTTTTTGCGAATCAAATCAAAAAGTGAATTAATTCTTCAAAGGTCTGTCCTAAACGCAAAAAAAAAATCTGTGTCAGATTGAGCAATCCTACTTGGTAAAATTTTTTTCATACCAAAAAAAATTTTACCAAATTTTTGCTATAATTGTGCTTGTCGATGTTAAAGTAACATAATTAATTTTTTATGTAAAATAACCAAGTAACTTGCACAATAAAGCAAATTACTTTATTTTATAAAAATTACCTTAAGTTTTCTTTTGTATAACAACTGAAAGTATTTTTTTTTTAATTGAAAGCAAAAAATGTGCAAGTTGTTGGATAAGTTCAATACACCAAGTTTTTTTTTCTTTTCATAAATTACTTTTGTTTTGACTTTTAAAAACAAATATCCATATTCGTCCCAAATTTGAGATTCTATATTATGTAATGTGTTTTCAGAAATTTAAGAAAAAATTAACTAAACTTTCAAAATAAAAATTTAACTTAAATTTTTTTCCAGAAATCCCCAAAAATATCGAAAAAACCCCAAACTCTTGGTTCCAAATATTTGTCCCAACTAAAATTATAATCCCCATTTTGGTGGAAAAATCATCTTATCTGGCAGCACTGTTAAAGCTCTTTATAGCAGGGAATGAAATAGAATTTCGAAATAGTACTGATTAACTAAAAAAGTACTTTATAAAGTACTTTTTATAGCAGGGAAGGAAAATCGGAGTTTCGAAATACACTCAACCAAAAATCATTGTATTCCCAAAGAAAATCGTAGTAAATTCAACAGAAATCATTGTTGATTTTGACCCTACAAGTATTTATGTTGATTTCAACATTAATTGTTGTCAGTTTTTGTAAAAGCTGATCAACTCGTATTTTTGTTGGTTCTATTCGTATTTTTGTTAATCATATTCGTTTTTTTTTTTTTATATTCATGCAATTTTATTTATTAAAATGAAATTCTTATTTGTGTTGTACACTCAAAAAAGTATGTCGGTAAAATCTACTACAAAAGACAGTTGTTTTGACTACATTTTGTTGTTGAAAAGGCGTCCACTACATATTACGGTAAAAACAACTGAACATGTTGTTGTTTTTAACTATTGATTTTCAACTACAAAATGTAGTAAAAACTACTACAAAACTGTTTAATACAGTTGTTTTTACTATAATTGCCTGAAATTTTATTTAAAAAATTTCTTAAACGTTTAAATGATTGATATTTATTTATTTAAAAAGCAATACATTTCAGTTGGTTGTATAGAATTTCGACATGATGACAATTTTTTGGAGTATTTATCTGGAATTATAGAAGAAAAAAATTATATTAATAAAATGTTAAACAAAATAAATTGATTGTATTTACCTTTGTTTTTTTAATAGTTTATTTTAAATTTCCACCGCTTCTGATCAAAATTTGTCTGGAATAAAAAAAAAAAAAGAAATGCTTTGGTAGAATTGATTTATAAAAAAAAATAATTAATTTGCAATGTTTCAAAAAAGTATGTATGTACCTGGTCTGTTGTGTATATAAAGAAAAGAAAGATGGCACGCTCATAAGCAGCGTTTAAATTACTACGAAGAAAGTAGCTAAAACAACCAAAATTGACGATATGTGTAGTTTTAAAAACAAACAATATGTAAATCATTCAATTGCTATAACTACTAATACTTGCACATTTCTGTTTTTGTAGCGAGAGCTTACGATTGTTTTTAAAAATGAATAAGTAGCAAAAAAACAAAAACATTAGAATTGTGTAGCCTACAAGTAGCCTACAAATTATTTTTGGTAGCCTACCTGTAGCCAACAAATTATTTTTAGTAGCCTTCCTGTAGCCTACAAATTATTTTTGGTAGCCTACAAATATTGTTTTTGTAGCCTACAAAGAGAAAATTTAATAAAACTATTACACACACACTTATCTTGTTTATTTTAATGTGTATAAAGATTATGGTTGGATTGTTTTAATGTAAAATTATAATTCAACTTCTCAAAAAAAACTTTGGCAAACATTGTTGTGGTGTTCCCTTGTCATTAAAAGTAGAGATGGACACATGAGCAGATTAGAACGTGATTCACGCGTGACCACGCTTGAGTGTGACTAAATTCAATTTTACTCACGCGCGTGTGAGTGGAGTGTGCGTGAGTAAGATTTTTGCGTGAGTGTGCGTGAGTCGATTTTTTAAGTTACGCTGAACTTTAAATTTTGTTGAAAATTTTAAAAGATTTTTCAAATTTTAGTTTTTAAATTTTTTTTGTATGAATAAGAGTTTCGTGAGTGTGAGTCAACGAGAGTGTGAGTGAAGCTTGAGTGAGTGCACGTGAGTGTGAGTTGTATTAAATTTACTCACGTGATTGTAAGTGTGAGTAGAAAAAGTTTGCTCGTGAGTGAGTGTGCGTGATTCAAAAATTCCTGTCGTGGGCGTGAGTGAGTGTGAGTCAAAAATCAATTTATCTAATAAATCTAATTAAAACCATGTTTTGTGTATTTTTCAACACGTGAATTTTCGAAATACCCAATGTAGAGATGGGTGCGTGAGTGGATTTTGACTCACAATCACTCAAGCTCACGCAAAAATAATCGAATCACTCACGCAATTTTTTTTTACTCACGCTCACTCACTATTCACGTGAGTAATAAAAATCTTACTCACGCCAGATTCAATCAAGCTCACGCGTGAGTCACGCAAAATCTACTCACGCAATAAAATTTTCTTACCAAAAAAAACTACAAAAAATAAAAAAATTGGGCTAATCTAAAAATCTTATCACGCAAAAAATAAATGACTCACTCACTCAGATTTTTTTTCAGCTCACACTCACTCGCAATCACGTGATTTAAATGAAAATCACTCACGCGTGATTCACGTGAATCACGCAAATCACGTGACCAGCGCCCATCTCTAACCCAATGTTAATGTCACGGTTTTTCTCATAACTTCTGAGCGTCTAGACCGATAATATTTAAATCGCGTACATATTCGAAAATATCGAAAAATTCGACAAAATTCAAAATTTTTCTATATTTTTTTGACCAAAATTAAAAGAATTTTATTAAAAATTATTATTATTCTTTTTTCGATGTTGTATTCATTTTACACCATCTTAACGAAATTTTTAATATGATCACGTTTTTATATTGCAACATTTGTTTACAATGTGATACTGTAGTAATACTGTAGTAATACTACTGTAGTAATACTGTAGTAATACTACTGTAGTAATACTGTAGTAATACTGTACACGCAAAAAAAAACTTGTGTCGGAGTGAGCAAAAATCTGACATAATTTTACCAAAAATATGCTAAAACTACAACCGACGAAGTAGTTTTCGCAATTTAGCCAAAACGCTTATGTAAAAAATTTTGAAGAAAATGCTAATGCTATTTAAGTAAAAACTTGGTAAAATATGCCAAAAGAGATATGGTGAAATATACCAAAATTATTAGAAAAGATGACTAAAAATAATGCTAAAAATTACTACATTTATGCTAAAATAAATTTTCAATAAATTTTTGTAAAAATTTGTATATTTGTTGAATTTAAAATTTTCACAGAATAAATCCATATTAATATAATAAATGTTGTGTAGGATTTAATTTATCACCGACCAACTGACCCTTTTTGTACAATTTTCTCGAGTGACTGCTGCCTACGCTTCTTCTTGAAGTAAAGGATCCGCTATAGCTTCACGAATTTATTTAAAAGCATCCTGTAAAAATAGAAAATTATTACAAAACATAAATTTTTAATTTAAAAAATTGTTAACCCCATTGGTCTCTTGGTAAGGAGGAACACTTACTTTGTCATTCCATTTGTAACTCATCAAAACAGTTTTTGGACTCCCTTGGCTTTGGGTTTTTAGGTTTTAATTTTATAACTAAAGGCAGGATTGGTGTCCACGCTCTTTATTGTAGTGAAGGATTCCCATAGCTTCAAACATTTATTTAGCAGTACCCTGTAAAAATAGAAAATTATTACCAAACACTAATTTTTAACTAAAAATCTATTAAACCTTATTGGTGTCTTCGGAATGCGGGTATACTCACTTTATCATTCGATTTGTTATTCATCGAAACATACGTCTGGGACTCCATTGGTTTTTCTTAATGAATGGTGTTTTAAGTTATGACAGCAAAATTAACTTTAGCTTTTTTTATCTTACATTTATTTATCTTTTAAAAAACTAATTATTTATATTTATTTATTAATTTATTTAAATTTTATTTATCAATTTCCTTTTTACGTTTTATAACACAAAAAATAAACGAAGCACGCACACAAAAATACAAAATGAATATGGCGGTCTGTATTTGTTTTTTTTTTGTTGTTGTTTTCTTTCGATAAATTTTTGTGCAAGTAATTTGCGTTATTGTGCAAGCTACTTGGTTATTTTACATAAAAAATTAATTATGTTACTTTAACATCGACAAGCATAATTTTAGCAAAAATTTGTTAAAAAAAATTTTTTGGTATGAAAAAAGTTTTACCAAGTAGGTTTGCTCAATCTTACACAGATTTTTTTTTTGCGTGTAGCCTACAAATATACTACTGTAGTATATTTGTAGCCTACAAATATACTACTGTAGTATATTTGTAGGCTATAACAATAAAATTTGTTTTCCGCTACTGCTCTGTTTGGACTTTTTATTTTTACCATGTTGTTGTAGTTTAAGCAAACACAAAAAAGAAAAGTAAACAAAAGCTATAACTTATAATATTGAAATTGTTTGAAGTGATATGAAAAGCAAAAGCAAAAAAACGGGTAGCTAACGTAGCCTTTCAAACGCTGCTCATAAGTAAACAAAACACCGCATTTTATTTTGGGTTTTTTCCGATAGGTTTTTACGCACGCTTATGTGAGCGCTATATTATACACACTTGTTATCTTATTTATCCACTTATTTTCTTTCGCTCAAAAATATTTTTCCAAAAACATATTTTTTGTTATAATTAAATTTAATAAATTGTAATTTAATTTATTTAGATATTATTTATTTGGCATAAAAATAATTCCTTCCGCATCCCGCACGACCAACTCGTTCGACACATTCGTTTGCAATAAAAATTTCTAGAAAAAAACGAGTTTTTAGAAAAAAACTAAAAACAACTACATAAATCAACGATTGCTACAGTGTAGTATATTTTTTGTAGTTATTTTTTGAAACTACTACAAAAAAAAGTTGTTTGAGATTGTTTCATACAAAAACGACCGAAATTGTAGTTAAAAACAACAGCTACTACTTACTACACAAACGACCGTCATGTAGTAACTGCAATAATTTTCTGAGTGTAAATATTATTTTATTTAATTGAATATTTTCACAATATTTTTTCGTGGTTTTAATTAACTCATTATTTTCACATAAACTTATTTTGTTTTAAGATGATATTTTTTTTTCTTGGACTGTGATGTATTTTGCTGTTGTTTTGCTGTCGGCAATCATTTTACGTCATTAGCTTCTGGGGTTTTTAGAAACATTCCAAATCACAAATTGCTAAAAAAATAAAAAATTGCTTTATTTATGGATTAAATAACAAATATATTTAATTACTCACCAAATATTTTCTTTTAATTTTGTAATAAAAAAGATTTTTTTTTGACAAAAACATCCCTTCTCTACAAGACAACAAAAATTTACAAATGGCGCTCAGCAAAAACAGTGTTGCACATTTCATGTACTTATATATTATACAATTTTTTCCAACCATGTATTTTTCAACTATTGAATTTTGTAATATCAACATTGATTTTTGTTAAATTCTGTAAAACTTAATCTACAATGGGTTTACTAATTTTTCTACTAATATGCCATTTACATATACCTCGAAATCCAAAAAAAATGGGATTTCAATGAAAATCCAAGTAAATCCAATTTCTTTTTTGGATTTCAAATGTCAAATCCCATACAAAAAAAAACTTGGATTTTGGGAAAATCGTAAAATCGCAATTTAAAATCCTAAAAAATGTCTACTACTCAATTGTACAACTATGGGTTTTCCCAAAATAATCATCCCTAATGCTTTTTTTACAACGCTGCACACGATTTTTTATCAGCTGTTGTTGTTTTTTATAAAGTAAAAATACAATTAAAATAAATTTTTTTAAAACTATTAAAAGATTAATAAAAACAATGTTTAACAATGTTTCATTTAAAATTTACCATTGCAAATGGTAAACGAACAATTTAGTTGACCAATTTGGTCTTCCTAACAAAGAAAAACACTCAATGGTGGCGGCCCCAAACTCGACAAAAATGTTAATTTTCTTGCATTTAAAGAAGCAGCTCTACATAAAAATACATTTTTTGATATTGTGGTCCCAACATATACTAGTGGGATTAAAAATATTGGCTCCGGCAAAGAAAAATCATTGTTTTTAGAAATATTTATAAAATTGGGTAATTTTCCAACTAACAACCCTGTACACAAATCAAAAGAAAATACAGAGTTAGTACAAACAAAATCCCGCTAAATGTCAAAAAAAGCATATGTAAACGGTATAGACACAGACTAATACAGACTCGACATAAGTGACAGGTGTCAAAAAAGTAGTTCTGAACCATATGGTTAATATTTTCAAATTATTCTACGAATTAGGTTAGAAAGAGAAAACTAATATAACGCGCCATAAGAAAAATAGATGCCAGATCGGTTTTTGTTGTTTCACTCACTCCTAAGTCGTAGAAAGTGTTACCATGTTAGCGTAAAATGGACTAAAAACCGCTCCGTTTTCTCCTAAAATCGCTTAGTTTTTCCCCATTTTTTCTCATAAAACTCTACTGTCGAGTCTGTTTATAGTCTGTGGTATAGATTTTAATTGGATTTGAAATCCAAATTTATGTGGATTTCGGGGTATATGTAAATAGCATATTAACAAATGTCACTTGATTTTTTGTTAATGTATTTACATCGATTTAATTTAAATAATACTGTAGACATTACTTTTTGATTTATCTCTAACATAATTGTTAAGGGAAAATGCTTAACAATTATGTCTACACTCAACCAAAAATCATTGTATTCCCAAAGAAAATCGTTGTAAATTCAACAGAAATCATTGTTGATTTTGACCCTACAAATATTTATGTTGATTTCAATAAAAATTGTTGTCAGTTTTTGTAAAAGTTGATCAACTCGTTTTTTTGTTAATCAACTCGTATTTTATGTAAATTCAACTCATATTTTTGTTAATACATATAAGAAATTTTATTATTAAATAACAAGTAGAAAAATTAAATTCGACTTGGTCGAATCTATAAATACCCTCCACAATGTTATCTGATAGTAATTTTCAAAAAAAAAATTTCAAAAAATTGCATTACAAATTTTTTATTAGAAATATGTACATTATTTTGAGTCAAACTTTCTTTTAATCAACCAAATTTTTTTGAGTGTAAATTTTTTTGACTGTCAACATTTTTTTGAGTCTGCCATTTCATTAAAAAAAAAAAAAATAATAATAATGTGTACATTTTTTTTTTTGAGTGTAACATTTTTTTTTTTTTGAGTGTAAATATTTTTTTAGTGTACAATTTCTTTGAGTAACAAATTACTTTGTAAAATATTTTTGTTGTTTTATACCTATATGTAATACAAAAAAAAAAAACTATTTCACATATTTTCTTTTTTTTTATATATTACCATCCTCTTCTTTAAAAACCAAAAACAAATTATCATTCAATCATACACATACTTTATTTGATTTTTCCCGTTACATACAGTTACACTAACAATAACAAAACAATAACAAAAATTTACTTGTCTAACAACTAAACTGCACCCCACGACACGAAAACATACAACAACAAGTTTTACAAAACTGGTATTTCACCATGCTTTTAAAACTTGTTTAACGAGTTTTCAACAGTTTAAGGTGAAACAAATCTGAAATTCACTGCTTTGCTTATAACTTTTGAAGCACTGAACCGATTTTGCTGAAATTCAAAACTAAACAGCCTTGGGGAACGATAAATATATATGCTAAGCTTCAGCCCCCTCAGAATTGTCTTTCGAAAGTTATAGTGGTTTTAATCTTGTAAATTCGAAAAATACCCTTGCCGAAATTTACTATTTTGCTCATAACTTTTGAACCACTGGACCGATTTCGCTGGATTGCAATACCAACCTGACCCGGTAAATGGAGAACATATATGTCAAACTTCAGGAGCCTCCGTAAAGTCTTTCAAAAGTTAGCGTGTTTTCAAGGGACAGACGGACGGACGGACGGACGGACGGACATCGCTAGATCGACTTAAAATCGATCAAGGATCATGAATATATATACTTTATGGGGTCCTAGACCAATATTTCGATGTGTTACAAACGGAATGACAAACTTATATATACCCTCTATCACTAGAGTGGAGGGTATAAAAAAGCTTGTTGTTATTTGTAAATATTCTTTTATTACGTATAAATCACAATATTTTTTTTATTTCCGGCTTTTTAAGCTGCAATATTTGAAGATTTTCACAAAGATTTTCACACACACTTCGTTTATTCATGTTATGCACCCATTAGCCATTCTCTAGTTATCTGATGATACCAAAACAAAATCCTAAAAAAAACAAAAAACGTTTTAATATAGTATGAATACATAAAGTAATCAATGTATTTTATTACTTACCAAATATTTACAGATTAGATCCTATTTTTATTTATTTTTCTAATATTAAAAAATTTTATAAGCAACAAACACTTGTAATAATTTTATAAGAGACATTTCACATTGCTACCAACTAACTCGTTCACTCGTTATAATAAAAAAAAAAACGAACGAACAGGGTTGTTTTTTCTTTTTTGTTTTATCTATTGAATTCTGTAGACGCCATTGTAAAAGTTGAACCAACTATACTGATTATTCAACGATATCAACATTAATTTTTGTTGAATACGGCATTATTCTGTAAAACTTGATCTACAATGGGTTTACTAATTTTTCTACTAAGATATTTCTATGGGTGTACGAAGCGTTAACATAAAACAACTGACGTTTGTTAACAGAAAAATCTATGCTTTTCTGGTGCACTATAGCTGCGGAGTTTTGTTTCTTTTAAATCGTTATAACGAAATCTTAATCTCCCTTTTTAAATACAAATTGAAAGTTCGGTATATTTATACTTACCCTAAAAACAAACTTTATTAAAGATTAACAAGCGTGTACTATTTCAATAAGTTACCTTAAATTGTGAAATCTGAAAATAACCCTAAATTTAATACATGAAGTGTAAAGACAAAACCCTAACCTTTAAACTTAATCACATACATTAAAAAAAGTATATCGGTAAAATCTACTACAAAAGACAGTTGTTTTGACTACATTTTGTTGTTGAAAAGGCGTCCACTACATATTAGGGTAAAAACAACTGAACATGTTGTTGTTTTAAACTATTGATTTTCAACTACAAAATGTAGTAAAAACTACTACAAAAGACGGTATACAGTTGTGTTTACTACACTTGCCTGAAATTTTATTTGAAAAATTTTTTAAACGTTTAAGTGATTGATTTTTATTTATTTAAAAGCAATACATTTCAGTTGGTTGTATAGAATTTCGACATAAAATTAAAATTTTTTGGTGTATTTATCTGGAATTATAGAAGAAACAAATTATATTAATAAAATGTTAAACAAAATAAATTGATCCTATTTACCTTTGTTTTTTTAATAGTTCATTTCAAATTTTCACCGCTACTGATCAAAATTTGTCTGGAATAAAAAAAAACGAAATGCTTTGGCAAAATTGATTTATAAAAAAAAAGAATTAATTTGCAATGTTTCAAAAAAGTATGCACCTGTTCTGTTGTGTATACAAAGGAAAGAAAGATGGCACTCTCATAAGAAAACAAAACACTGCACACATTTTATTATGGTTTTTTCCGATTGGTTTTTACGCACGCTTATGTGAGCGCTATATTATACACACTTGTTATCTCATTTACCAAATTATTTTCTTTCGCTCAAGAATATTTTTCCAAAAACATATTTTTTGTTATAATTAAATTTAATTAATTGTAATTTAATTTATTTAGATATAATTTATTTGGTATAAAAATAATTCCTTCTGCATCCCGCACGACCAACTCGTTCGACACATTCGTTTGCAATAAAAATTTCTAGAAAAAAACGAGTTTTTAGAAAAAAACTAAAAACAACTACATAAATCAACTATTGCTACAGTGTAGTATATTTTTTGTATTTATTTTTTGAAACTACTACAAAAAAAAGTTGTTTGAGATTTTTTCATACAAAAACGACCGAAATTGTACACTCAACCGAAAATCATTGTATTCCCAAAGAAAATCGCTGTAAATTCAACAGAAATCATTGTTGATTTTGACCCTACAAATATTTATGTTGATTTCAATAAAAATTATTGTCAGTTTTTGTAAATGTTGATCAACTCGCTTTTTTGTAAATCAACTCTTATTATTTGTAAATTCAACTCATATTTTTGTTAATATAAGAAATTTTATTAATAAAAAAAACTTGTTGTTATTTGTTAATATTCTTTTATTAAGTATAAATCACAATATTTTTGTATTATCGTCGGCTTTTTAAGCTGTAATATTTGAAGATTTTCACAAAGATTTTCACAAACACTTCGTTTATCCATGTTATGCACTCATAAGCCATTCTCCAGTTTTCTGATGATATCAAACAAAATCCTTAAAAAAACAAAAAAGTTTTAATATAGTATGAATACATAAAGTAATCAATGTATTTTTTTACTTACCAAATATAAATTTTTATAATATTAAATATTTTTATAAAAAACAAACACATAAAATAATTTTATAAGAGATAAACACGATTCACATTGCTACCAACTCACTCGTCACTCGTTAATAATAAAAAAAAAATGAACGAACAGGGTTGTTTTTTCTATTTTGATTTATCTATTGAATTCTGTACAAGCGTTGTAAAGAGTTGATTCAACTTTACTGATTATTCAACGATATCAACACGCAAAAAATAAAAAGGGTGAATTTAAACAAAATTAGGGTACAAAATACCTAAGGAAAGTGTGTACCAGACCACTACCCAAATTAAAAGCATAAACTACTCAATTCCCTTAGGAAAACGTTTATGAACAAAAACAAGGAATATATACGCAAAAATCCTTAGGTAATATTGCCATTTAAGGAAACGGAAAATTGAGCAAAAAATATAAATAAATTACCCTTATAATTTAATTGAAATTACCATTTATAAATGATTATTTTTTACTAGAAAAGTGCTTAAAACTACCTATGATTTTTTGGATTTTCCATAAAAAGAGAGACGCGTTTATATTTTTAATTAATTTTATTTATTTAAATTATAAAATATATAACACATTATTTTGAAATTATAAAATAAAAAAAACATTTAATAAATTATAATTCTTTTTTTATAAAATTACAACTTACGAAATATTCGTTGAATTATTCATGACATCCTTCTTGTCCCAAAAAACTCTTGTTTTAAATGGCGTCCAATCATCATTTTTGGGCTTATAACAAATTAGTTTTGGCCGACAAACGTTTTATCACAATTTTTATGTTTTTTTTTAATTTTAGTTATTTTCTTTTAGTATATTTTATATTTTTTTCCAGAAAACATTATTTTTTATTTTTCTGGTTCACCGGTCGTTTTTGCGTGTATGTTTATGTTTGTACTTCAACAATTTTATAATAAATGGCGTCTTCACGTATTTTAAGACTTTTCACATTGTTTTTGTGAAAAATTCCTAAGTTTATTGGTAATATAGTGCTGCTTTACAATAGACAAAAAATGAAAGGTATATTGCATAAAATGTAAAAGACCATGTGTTATTCTAAAAAGCTATAGATGTTTTACCTAAGGTTTGCATTATGTTATTTTCACATTATCTAGATAAATTTTAACAAGCCTCGTGTGTATTCATTTAACTCCATATAAAAAAAAAAGTTACCAAGTTCAATTGGATATTTTTACATACCCTAGTAAAAAAGTTCTGATATAATAATATATAATTTGATACAATCATATTAAAATATATATGAGTTTTTATATGTTCAGATCTAATTATATGAAAGATTTAATATGGCTCCATTTTCTTATCTGAGGTTATACATAAATATATATGACTTCATATAATTATATAAATCTACATTTATTTATATAAAATAAGATCAACTGGATTTATTTGGATGTGACCAAAATTCGGATCTAATTGTATCATTTTTTATATTTGTGTATCTAAAATAATACAATTAGATTAGAGCCAGAATAAACATCCTCACAAAATATAATATTTTTTCATTCACAACAACAAAAAACATATTGTTGTAGTCCAATGGACTATCGTATGTAAAATGTTTTAAATATTTTTGTTGGTTATTGACAATCGTTACTTACTAACATAGTACAATTTCTTCGTCTTTCTAATTCACATTGTGGATAGAGTCGAATATGTATTAATGTTTTAGTTTGTGCACAAACGATTTGTCATTAGACTCGTTTGCTACTTTGTAGTATACCGTTTCTATTTTTGCTAAATAATCTTGACAATGGAATCTTGACAAATTCCGAAACACGTGTCGATTAAGTCTTGCAAAAATGACCAACATAAATAAATTTAAAACAAAAAATAATTTTCTTGAAAATTATGCTATGAGAATATCATGGTTTTAATTAGTAAAGAAAATAATGACCTCGAGCCAGAATAAACATCCTCACAAAATATAATATTTTAAAGGTCGAATAAAACAATTTTTATTTATTAATAAAAATTAATCAGAATTTGAACATAATGGTTGGCACGCCATAGTGATGAATAGCCCTAATAATGGTATAATTTCATTCACAACAACAAAAAACATATTGTTGTAGTCCAATGGACTATCGTATGTAAAATGTTTTAAATATTTTTGTTGGTTATTGACAATCGTTACTTACTAACATAGTACAATTTCTTCGTCTTTCTAATTCACATTGTGGATAGAGTCGAATATGTATTAATGTTTTAGTTTGTGCACAAACGATTTGTCATTAGACTCGTTTGCTACTTTGTAGTATACCGTTTCTATTTTTGCTAAATAATCTTGACAATGGAATCTTGACAAATTCCGAAACACGTGTCGATTAAGTCTTGCAAAAATGACCAACATAAATAAATTTAAAACAAAAAAAAAAAAAAAAAAAAAATAATTTTCTTGAAAATTATGCTATGAGAATATCATGGTTTTAATTAGTAAAGAAAATAATGACCTCGAGCCAGAATAAACATCCTCACAAAATATAATATTTTAAAGGTCGAATAAAACAATTTTTATTTATTAATAAAAATTAATCAGAATTTGAACATAATGGTTGGCACGCCATAGTGATGAATAGCCCTAATAATGGTATAATTTCATTCACAACAACAAGAAACATATTGTTGTAGTCCAATGGACTATCGTATGTAAAATGTTTTAAATATTTTTGTTGGTTATTGACAATCGTTACTTACTAACATAGTACAATTTCTTCGTCTTTCTAATTCACATTGTGGATAGAGTCGAATATGTATTAATGTTTTAGTTTGTGCACAAACGATTTGTCATTAGACTCGTTTGCTACTTTGTAGTATACCGTTTCTATTTTTGCTAAATAATCTTGACAATGGAATCTTGACAAATTCCGAAACACGTGTCGATTAAGTCTTGCAAAAATGACCAACATAAATAAATTTAAAACAAAAAATAATTTTCTTGAAAATTATGCTATGAGAATATCATGGTTTTAATTAGTAAAGAAAATAATGACCTCGAGCCAGAATAAACATCCTCACAAAATATAATATTTTAAAGGTCGAATAAAACAATTTTTATTTATTAATAAAAATTAATCAGAATTTGAACATAATGGTTGGCACGCCATAGTGATGAATAGCCCTAATAATGGTATAATTTCATTCACAACAACAAAAAACATATTGTTGTAGTCCAATGGACTATCGTATGTAAAATGTTTTAAATATTTTTGTTGGTTATTGACAATCGTTACTTACTAACATAGTACAATTTCTTCGTCTTTCTAATTCACATTGTGGATAGAGTCGAATATGTATTAATGTTTTAGTTTGTGCACAAACGATTTGTCATTAGACTCGTTTGCTACTTTGTAGTATACCGTTTCTATTTTTGCTAAATAATCTTGACAATGGAATCTTGACAAATTCCGAAACACGTGTCGATTAAGTCTTGCAAAAATGACCAACATAAATAAATTTAAAACAAAAAATAATTTTCTTGAAAATTATGCTATGAGAATATCATGGTTTTAATTAGTAAAGAAAATAATGACCTCGAGCCAGAATAAACATCCTCACAAAATATAATATTTTAAAGGTCGAATAAAACAATTTTTATTTATTAATAAAAATTAATCAGAATTTGAACATAATGGTTGGCACGCCATAGTGATGAATAGCCCTAATAATGGTATAATTTCATTCACAACAACAAAAAACATATTGTTGTAGTCCAATGGACTATCGTATGTAAAATGTTTTAAATATTTTTGTTGGTTATTGACAATCGTTACTTACTAACATAGTACAATTTCTTCGTCTTTCTAATTCACATTGTGGATAGAGTCGAATATGTATTAATGTTTTAGTTTGTGCACAAACGATTTGTCATTAGACTCGTTTGCTACTTTGTAGTATACCGTTTCTATTTTTGCTAAATAATCTTGACAATGGAATCTTGACAAATTCCGAAACACGTGTCGATTAAGTCTTGCAAAAATGACCAACATAAATAAATTTAAAACAAAAAATAATTTTCTTGAAAATTATGCTATGAGAATATCATGGTTTTAATTAGTAAAGAAAATAATGACCTCGAGCCAGAATAAACATCCTCACAAAATACAATTAGATAATTATTTGATACAACTTGATACAGCCAATTTTGAGATCAAATTAGATCTTAAAAAGTTTTTTTTTTACTCGGGTACGTCTTTTTTTTGTGTGAACATTAATTCTTGTTGAATACGGCATTATTCTGTAAAACTTGATCTACAATGAGTTTACTAATTTTTCTACTAAGATATTTCTATGAGTGTAGTTAAAAACAAACTACACAAACGACCGTCATGTAGTAACTGCAATAATTTGCTGAGTGTACGTATCTTAAATAATACGAAATTTTCTCCGCTTGTCAAAAAATCTTTTAAAAAATCCTTTGCGTATTTACACCATCACATCTTAAATACACTCAGAAAATTATTGCAGTTACTACATGACGGTCGTTTGTGTAGTAAGTAGATATGCTTTTATGTAAATCCATATTAATTTTGATCCGAAAATTGGCGGATCGAATATTATACGATTATATAAAATTCTATTATTTTTGATAAAATAATATCAAATTTGATTAAGTTTGATCCCAAAAATGGGTCTATCTAATTGTATTAAATCATATCTTATCTGTTAAAATTAGATAAATTTTTATATAATTAGATGAAATCTGGTAAATTTTTTTGGAATTTTAAACGTGAAATTAGAAAATATTTTATCAGATTGGATACATTATCAATTAGAAGAGTTTTTATTGCATTCTTCGGAATTTTTTTTACTAAAAATTTGTCAATTTCGTTTTCTAAAATAATTTTTACGGGATTTTAAAATTCCAAAAAATGTTTGTGTCTTAGAAAATTTAAAAACATTTTTTCGGAACTTAAAAAATTTTCAAAAACATAAAATTTCTCCTAAAAACATTTTCAATGATTTTTTATTAAAAAAAATTGCCAAAAAAATTTTGTGTCCGGGACTTTGGAAAATTTTCATTAAATTTTTTAGAACTTGAAAATTTTTTAATATTTTTTAATTGTTTGGGACTTGGAAAATTTTGAAATTTTTTTTCGGGATATAATTATAAATAAAATCATATATATTTTTATCTGCCATATCCAAAAATTCCCGAATAAAAAAAAGTTATATGACGCAATATTTAATTATATATGAACAGATATGCTTTTATGTAAATCCATATTAATTTTGATCCGAAAATTGGCGGATCGAATATTATACGATTATATCAAATTCTATTATTTTTGATAAAATAATATCAAATTTGATTAAGTTTGATCACAAAAATGGGTCTATCTAATTGTATTAAATCATATCTTATCTGTTAAAATTAGATAAATTTTTATATAATTAGATGAAGTCTGGTGAATTTTTTTGGAATTTTAAACGTGAAATTAGAAATTATTTTATCAGATTGGATACATTATCAATTAGAAGAGTTTTTATTGCATTCTTCGGAATTTTTTCGGGACTTAGCAAATTATTAAAAATTTTTAATTTTTTTTCTAAAATCATTTTTAAGGGATTTAAAAATTCCAAAAAATGTTTGTGTCTTAGAAAATTTAAAAACATTTTTTCGGAACTTAAAAATTTTTCAAAAAAATAAAATTTCTCCTAAAAACATTTTCAATTATTTTTTTACTCCAAATGACTTTTTTACTCCGGGACTTTGGAAAATTTTCATAAAATTTTTTAGGACTTGAAAATTTTTTAATTTTTATTTAATTGTCCGGGACTTAGAAAAAAAAAATTTTTTTCGGGATATAATTATAAATAAAATCATATATCATATTTTATCTGCCATATCTAAAAATTCCCGACCTTATATGTCATATCTAATTTCATATAGATCGGTATATAAATAGATATGAATATGTATGTTATCATTTTAAAAAATAAGGAAAAATACAATGCTGGGTAATTCCAAAAATTTTCGCCCCACTGTTCGGAAACATGCCTTTGGACGCCACTGAGAATTTGGCTCATAGATATCCACGTTTATATGAGATATGTTGCATTTTTGGATTTTTAAAATTTGCTGTAGTTTTCAAATTATCGCGGGTCAAAGTTCGACTTTTTTAGCAAAAGTCAGAAAAATACATGACGTTTAACGTGCTCAAACTTTTTAACTAGTAATCCGATTATCACAAGTAATGGCTCATATGAAAGCTTAATTCTTCTTCTTTTAGGAAATATTTTCAAAAGCACACGATTTTTTTCAGAAGTGTTGCAAAAATTCAAAAACATTTTTTTTTTGCGAATATTTAAAAAAACACATCTTCGATTTTCTTAAAAAAAAGTTTGGTGATAAACAATACTGTTTTGTACAACATATCCAAAATTCAGAGTGGGATCCCAATGGGATCAAAAAATATTCTGGTTTTAGTACGAAGTTCTTAAATTTTACCTTAGAAAATTAAAATTTTATGTTTCTTCAATATAAACATTTAAATTTTCAAAGAAAATTATACTATTAAAATTTTGAAAAATATTCAAAACATTAGAAATTTAAATTTTCTAAGGGAAAAATATGAGAACCTCGTACTTAAAACAGAATAGTTTTTGATCCCATGGAGATCCCACTCTGAATTTTGAATATGTTATACAAAACATTGTTATTTTTCACCAGAATTTTTTTAAAAAAAATCGAAGATGTGTTTTTTTAAATATTCGAAAAGAAAAAATGTTTTTGCATTTTTGCATCATTTCTGTAAAAAAAACTGTGTTATTTTAAAAATTTTATTTTAAAAGAAGAACCCCAGCTTTCACATGAGCCTAAATTTGTGAAAATCGGGTCATTGGTTAAGGAGTTACAGCTCTTTAAACGTGATGTATTTTTCTTACTTTTGCTTAAAAAGTCAATCTTTGACCCGCCATAATTCGTTAAATACACCAAATGTAAAAAAACGATATATGGTACATATATCATATTTATGAGGGCTATCTATGTGTCAAGGCTCAAATTAATCTGTGACACCATTTCCAAAAATGACTAAAATTTGAGCTAAATTTTCTGGAATGGCCCTGCTATATATAAACTTATATGTCCATATCAAAGTTCATGCATAACCATATATAAATATAAATAATTATATAATAGCATATATGATTATATCAGATCTTTTTTACTGGGGTTCCCGACCTTATATGTCATATCTAATTTCATATAGATCGGTATATAAATTGATATGAGTATGTACACCGAAAAAAATCCATGCAACATTTTACGAAAAAAGGTTTCGTACTTTTTTTTTCGTAAAATACACGAAAGTTGACTACATAAGTAGTACGAAAAACTTTAGTACTCAATTTCGTAGTATTACGAAAGTAACGAAAATGATTAGTAAATATTTTTTTCGTAATATTTACGAATGTTGACTACATACTACGAAAAAAATGTTGTAAAAAATGTTGTAATTTTACGAAAGTAACAAAAACAAGTAAGAGTGTTAAATTCGGCTGTGCCGAATCTTTTATACCCTCCAACATGCAAATAAATAAAAAAAAAAATTGCAGGGGCGTCTTTTTTTGGGGGGGGGGGGGTCGGTAGTGGTAATTGGGGGGCACAATTCCTCTCGAATAAGTGTTAAAAAAAATAATTCTTATGCTTTTTGCACTAAAGAAATACAAATTTAACATTATACAAAAAAAAAATTATTCCACGCCGATAAAAGGGGGATGGGGCGGACCGTAAAACGATTTTTTCTAATTCTGTGGGTCCAAATGCAGGACCTTGAACTTCTTGTAGCATTAAAATGTTGGATTTGTTAAACAAAAACACAAAAAATCATGTAAAAATATGGTACTTTTCAGAGGATTGTTTAGTTCTTCTAGGGGGAACTTTTTTCCCCCTGGTCTGATTTTGCCCATCTCCGAAATTAACCAGCCTATGAACATAAGACATATATGTGCCAAATTTCAGGAGTCTACCACTTTTATTTTGGACTGTATCGTGTCTTCCACAGACGGACAGACGGACGGACGGACGGACAGACGGACATCGCTAGAATGTCTTAGAATCGATCACTGATCAATAATATATATACTTTATGGGGTCCTACACCGATATTTCGATGCGTTACACACGGAATGACAAAGTGAGTATACCCCCATACTGTAGTTGGAGGGTATAAAAATAATGTAAATGCTTATTTCGTAAAATATAAGAATGTTGACTACATATTACAAAAAAAGGGGTACAGACTTTCGTATTTGTACGAAAATAATTCGTAAAAACTTCTTTCGTAAAATATACGAAAGTGGACTTTATATTACGAACAAAAAATAATCAAGAATTTTGTAATTTTACGAAACTAATGAAAAAAGAAGAAATCTTTAAATGCATGCTTAAAGAGTGTTTATATGCCCTCCAACTATAGTATTGGTGTATACCACTTTGTCATTCCGTGTGTAACGCTTCGAAATATCGGTCGTGGACTCCATAAAGTATATATATTATTGATCCATGATAGATTCTAAGGCATGCTATTAATGTCCGTCTGTATAAATCACAGATACCATCCAAAATAAAAATGCTAGAATCCTGAAGTTTAGCACGAACAGGTCTTTTTGTCATCAGCAGGTTTAGTTCACTCAAAAAATTATGTTAGTAAAATTAACTGAAAATGTCAGTTAAAATAACTACTTTGTAAGTTATTTTGGGGTCAACTACTTTTTCAGTTAAATCAACTAACAATGTTAGTTATTTTAACTGACAAAAAACAACTGACTTATGTAGTAAAAATTACTAACATTTGTAGTCAAAACAACTAATATGTAGTAAAAATAAAATAAACAAAAAATTTTTCAGAAAAAAAATTGAAGAACAAATTTTTTCCATTTTTTTTTTTAAAGTTGTGAAAAATAAAAAAAAAAATATTTTTTTTTTTTTTGGAAAAAACTTTGAAAATTTTTCAGAGATAATAAAATAAAATTAACTACTTTCAATAACTGTTACTACATTACAGTACTTTTTTGTTAGTTATTCAAAAAAACGACTTTAAATAACTAACAGAAATAGTTGTTTGATATTTTTCATACAAAAATAACTGACTTTGTAGTTGAAAACAACTAACTACTGTAAAATATACAAATAACTAACATGTAGTAACTTACATAATTTTCTGAGTGTTCATATGTGGGCAAAATCGGTCCAAGCGGAAAAAAATTTCCCCTTAAAGAAATAAACCAACCTTTGAAAAACACAATTTTTTTAAAGTGTTTTTTTGCATTTTTGTTAAACAAATGAAACATTTTTATGTCAAAAAAAATGTTAAAGTATTGTGCTTCGACCCAGGGGTTTATAAAATGTCTTGTGGTCGTGGGTATAAAGAATTAATTTCAATAATGATAACTCTAATAATTTTTTTACATATTTAGGATATAAAAGTTTCGGCACAGCCGAATTTAAAGCTCTCACTTGGTTTTTATTTATTTTAAGGATCAAATAAAATTTGGGGCTAATCGGACCAAATAAAATTTGAGGCTTGATCATATAAGTTTTTTTTACATGTGGGGAGGGAGGACCACCAAAAAATCATAAAATCATCTCAACTTATCATCCATCATAAGTTCTTGTAGTGTGAAAGTAGCCTTAAACGAAATCAATGTAAATAACACAGCTCAACATGAAAATGCGTATTGGATTCTGGTAAGTGATTTAGGTAGTGTTTGTTGCGCTGATTCCAAATCCGCGACCCAAATATGTCCATCACGTCAGGATTTTGAGTTATTCGCTGTTAAAGTGCCGAAAATGGCCATTTTGGACCCTTTTTGAAAGCTTACCGTATAAGATCCTGACATGCGATTGACTTGGTATCAAGCTCATTCAAAAGTATGTAATTTTCTCTATAAAACATGATAAAATGTTCTTGGAATTTAATTTTTTAAAATGGTAAAAAATCATTAACAAAAAACCTTCCATTTTTTAAATATTTAATTTATTTATACAGTAGGCGTGTTTTTTTAGAGTTTTTTATATATAACTATAACTACTTGTAAAAAAACGGTATCACTACTTAACATCACAATTTTGGCAACTCTTGTTTTTTGTTGAATGTACTTGGTATCACTTTAATATTTGTTATTTGTTATTGGAGTTATTTTTATTTTATTGATAGAATTTATAAAATATTTGTAATATTTCTTTTTTTGTTGTCAATTAAAATTATTCAAACTTTTTTTCTTTAATTTATTTATTTATTTTTTGACTTTTCAAAATAATAAAAAGTGTTGGTAAGTGATATAAACGAAAATTTCCAGATTTGGCACCACTTTTCATAAGTACTTAACTTTTAAGAATATATAAATATCCCTACTTATGAAGTGTATACACTCAAAAAAAAACGTGGGTATTTAATACTAAAAATTTAGCTACGAGTACTAATGTTTTAGTCCAAAATGATCTAGTGCAGGCGTTGCTAATCATTACTAAAATTTGTTACTAATATTTAGTACATGAGAAATACTAACAAAACAGTAAATATTACTGCAATTTACTACAATTTTAGTAAACATAATTACTAAAAAAATCATAAATATTTCAAATTTTTGTCCTATTTAGTGAATAAAACTACTAATTTTAGTAAATAAAATTACTAATTTTAGTGATTAAAATTACTACCTAAATAAATAAAAGTCAGAAAAATATTATATATAAATGATTTGATTTCACTTCGATTTTTATTTTATTATTTCACTTCGGTTATAAGATATACTTAATTACATGTCTTCTTAAGCTGTTTAAAAAAATGTAGCGTTGATTGTACCACTTAAGCGATTTCTAAAAATATAAAAAAGAAATAATATTTTCTCAATACATGTTCAAATATATGTACAAACATTTTACTACAGAGGGTGCTTATTTTTACTTACATTTTTTTTTGTATACGTGTGTGTATCCATAAAATTCTTCTTCATCTTGAGTTTTTTTCTTACACAGCCATTGAAATAAAAAACGATTTAACAAAAAAACTGATGTATTAATGTCATTTTATTTAATGAAGATATTTAAATAAATAAGGAACATTTATATTAAATTACTTTAACACAATTAAATTAAATAAATTTAACACATATTTTTTTACGAACACTCCGTGACTGGGTATCGCGTTGTTACTTTTTCTAATTCTTTTTCGCACTAAACAAACAGAAAAAACAGTTGGTAGCACTGCAGTTAAAGCGAGCAAACGTAGTGTTCGCACACACTGCAGCAGCAAGCAGCAGACGGCAAAAAATATAAAGTACCTGTTTAAATATAAATTATAAATTTATAAAAGCTGTACTTATTGTATTTGCAACTTGATGTGTGCTTTTTCAATGTTAAGAAATAAAAAATACGGCATTTTAGTGAAATTATAATTAAATAGTGTACTCTTAATTTTTGCTGTCTGCTGCTTGCTGCTGAATTGTGAAGAAGTATATTTTCACTATTAAAAACAGTGTTGCCATTATCAATATGAAAAAAAAAACGCAAAAATCGTACGAAAAGGGTAAAAATTTAATTTTGACAGTAAACAAAATTGTTTAATAAAACAACAGTCATTAAATATATTAAAAAACCGTAGTTGTAAAAATATGTAGAAAATATGTACCAAAAAGTTTTTACATAAATACAAGTAGGAAAGTCCAAACATGGACCGATTGGATATTTTTTTAAGATCTTTAATTACTGGAAAAAACACATTTAAAACATATCGGCGACTAAATCTACGGAGAGTAACGGTAATGTAATGCATTACCATGTAATGCATAGCCACAAAAAATGGGAAAATATGCACTAGTTTTTCCCTAACGCTTACCATAGGCATTTTTTTTTTAATTTTTCATGCATTACGAAGGTAAATGCACTATTTTGAATCTCATAAAAAATGTAATTGTAATTTCGAATCTAATCACAACCAAAACATAATTTTCGAAAATAAACCCCAATTTTCTTTAACTCTATCAAAAAACGTATTTTGATTGCGTCATTACAAAAATACAACTCCATAACCAAAAATTAAAATGAGCCGACGATTAAGAGCAAACGCCGCCGTCGGCAAGCATATGGGTCGAGTCGCCACCACCGAAAGTTCCTCGTCGGCTTGGTTGCCGACGGCAAATTTAAATCAATTATTTTCTATTTTCATGAATTTTGAGGAAACATTTGCACACAAAAAAAAATATAAAAAAATTGTGACCGTTTTGGGGATAATACAACCTATAAAGTGGTTTTGGATAATTTACCTAAGTTTTTTAGAGCAAAAACGTTGGTAAGTTATCTAAAACCACTTTATAGGTTGTAATTAAACCAAAAACTGGCACAATTTTTTTATTTTTTTTTTGTGTGTGGGATGTTGATTTGTTAACACAAAACACGTTTACCTGCTCATTTTGACAGGATACCTATTATACGGTTGTTAGAGTCACTTAATTCAAATTTAAAGGGGTTGTTTGTAATTATCCATGTTTGGATCTTACATGGATAATTAAATTTTCCCAATTTCATTAGGTCTTGGGCTTAAGTTTCAAATTTCAGCAAAATCTATTGATAATATAAAAATCACAAATTAAAAAAAATGGAAAAAACACCATAAATACCTTATCTTTAAAAACGCGTATTTAAAAAACGGCAAAACCAAAAAAGCACCAGCAAATACCCGAAATGTAATATAATGGCAACACTGAATTCAAATTTAACGATTTTGCAGCAAAAACAGTTGGTAGCTATGCTTGTAAACAAGCGCCCCCTTACGGAATTATTACTAACAAAAATAAATTAAAAACCTATTAAATTATTGTATATTAGTACTTTTATGAACTAAAAATAGTAAAAAAATTAGTAAAACCAACTACCAACAAAAATTACTCATAAACAGTAAGAAATACTAATTTTAGCACTTTGAAGATACTAAAAAAACTACTGTAATACTGGTAATTAGTAACTTATTAGTAACTTTGGGTTACCAACGCCCTTACTAATTTTTTTACTGCAGAATTATTTTGAGTGTACCTACTTAAATTTGTATGGGAATTTTATAACAAACTCGAAAAAAACACACCTAGTGTTTTTTAACAAATTTCCATACAAATACACACGTAAATATTAGATTTAAAGCACTTGTTGCTAATGAAATTTTCAACATTATAAAAAATTAAATTCTATGAAAATTTTATTTAGTCTTAAAGAGAAAATTACACACTTTCGAATAAGCTTGATACCAAGCCAGTCACATGTCAGGATCTTATTTTATAGGCGCTCAAAAATGGCCAAAATGGGAATTTTTTGACACTTTAACCGCAATTTTCTCAAAATTGTGACGTGATAGAAAAATTTGAGTGACCGTTTTGGAATCGGGAAACAAAAACCTATGAAATTTTTTTGGTTTCATTCAAAACGCAGCGACAAACCTCAGATTTGTATAGCGGTGTAATGAATGAAATCTTATAAAACCATGTTTCCATCAACATCAAAAACACTTGATTTGAGCAAAACACTTCGAGCTGTTTCCACTCAAGTTGAAGTGATTTGCAACGTCAAACTAATTACGAATTTTCGTAATTAATTTGACGTTTTCTCTACAAAATAATTAAAAAAACAAAATTAAGAAAATAATTACCAAAAACAATTAATTTTGCAGTTTGTTATAATTAAATAAAAATGTTTTAACATCAAATTGTAAATTATTTTAATAATAAAAAAAAAATAAAATGTCTTCTTCTTCTAACGAACACTCACTACGAATGAGTAGCTTTTATTTTCGAATATAAAATACAGTGTTGCACTGACCAAAACAAGAGGTGAGTTTAAAAAGTCGACATGTTTTGTACCAAAACACCCAATTTGAGATGTTTTGCGCTATGAAAAATGTATGGAAAAACATGTAGAAAATGACATGATTTCCTCAAAACACTCTGATTTGCCCAAATCATGCCACTGGAAACATACTATAAGTCTCAACAATTATTTGCTTGTAAAACCATGTTTCCATCAACATCAAAAACACATGATTTGAGCAAAACACTTCGAGCTGTTTCCACTCAAGTTGAAGTGATTTGCAACGTCAAACTAATTACGAATTTTCGTAATTAATTTGACGTTTTCTCTACAAAATAATTAAAACAACAAAATTAAGAAAATATTTACCAAAAACAATTAATTTTGCAGTTTGTTATAATTAAATAAAAATGTTTTAACATCAAATTGTAAATTATTTTAAAAATAAAAAAAAATAAAATGTCTTCTTCTTCTAACGAACACTCACTACGAATGAGTAGCTTTTATTTTCGAATATAAAATACAGTGTTGCACTGACCAAAACAAGTGGTGAGTTTAAAAAGTCGACATGTTTTGTATCAAAACACCTAATTTGAGATGTTTTGCGCTATGAAAAATGTATGGGAAAACATGTAGAAAATGACATGATTTCCTCAAAACACTCTGATTTGCCCAAATCATGCCACTGGAAACATACTATAAGATCTGTAAAAAAAATAACGAAATGTTGCAGTCAAAACGTTGTTCTTATTCTCAAGAAAGAAATTTTACATGTAATTTCATTTATTTAACATTTTTTTTTATTTTACGAAAGATTTTCGTAAAAAAAATATTTCGTTTATTTTACGAAATAATTTCGAAAAACCAAAAAATATTTCGTTTATTTTACGAAAATTTTCGTAAAATACGAAAATTTATTGCATTAATTTTACGAAACTTTTTTGTAAAATACAAAAAAAAAATCGTTTATTTCACGAAATTTTTTTGTAAAATACAAAAAAAATTTCGTTTATTTTACGAAAAAATTTCGTGCATTTCGTACATTGTACGCAAGAATTTCGTGGTGCGAATAACCAAAAATTAAAATGAGCCGACGATTAAGAGCAAACGCCGCCGTCGGCAAGCATATGGGTCGAGTCGCCACCACCGAAAGTTCCTCGTCGGCTTGGTTGCCGACGGCAAATTTAAATCAATTATTTTCTATTTTCATGAATTTTGAGGAAACATTTGCACACAAAAAAAAATATAAAAAAATTGTGACCGTTTTGGGGATAATACAACCTATAAAGTGGTTTTGGATAATTTACCTAAGTTTTTTAGAGCAAAAACGTTGGTAAGTTATCTAAAACCACTTTATAGGTTGTAATTAAACCAAAAACTGGCACAATTTTTTTATTTTTTTTTTGTGTGTGGGATGTTGATTTGTTAACACAAAACACGTTTACCTGCTCATTTTGACAGGATACCTATTATACGGTTGTTAGAGTCACTTAATTCAAATTTAAAGGGGTTGTTTGTAATTATCCATGTTTGGATCTTACATGGATAATTAAATTTTCCCAATTTCATTAGGTCTTGGGCTTAAGTTTCAAATTTCAGCAAAATCTATTGATAATATAAAAATCACAAATTAAAAAAAATGGAAAAAACACCATAAATACCTTATCTTTAAAAACGCGTATTTAAAAAACGGCAAAACCAAAAAAGCACCAGCAAATACCCGAAATGTAATATAATGGCAACACTGAATTCAAATTTAACGATTTTGCAGCAAAAACAGTTGGTAGCTATGCTTGTAAACAAGCGCCCCCTTACGGAATTATTACTAACAAAAATAAATTAAAAACCTATTAAATTATTGTATATTAGTACTTTTATGAACTAAAAATAGTAAAAAAATTAGTAAAACCAACTACCAACAAAAATTACTCATAAACAGTAAGAAATACTAATTTTAGCACTTTGAAGATACTAAAAAAACTACTGTAATACTGGTAATTAGTAACTTATTAGTAACTTTGGGTTACCAACGCCCTTACTAATTTTTTTACTGCAGAATTATTTTGAGTGTACCTACTTAAATTTGTATGGGAATTTTATAACAAACTCGAAAAAAACACACCTAGTGTTTTTTAACAAATTTCCATACAAATACACACGTAAATATTAGATTTAAAGCACTTGTTGCTAATGAAATTTTCAACATTATAAAAAATTAAATTCTATGAAAATTTTATTTAGTCTTAAAGAGAAAATTACACACTTTCGAATAAGCTTGATACCAAGCCAGTCACATGTCAGGATCTTATTTTATAGGCGCTCAAAAATGGCCAAAATGGGAATTTTTTGACACTTTAACCGCAATTTTCTCAAAATTGTGACGTGATAGAAAAATTTGAGTGACCGTTTTGGAATCGGGAAACAAAAACCTATGAAATTTTTTTGGTTTCATTCAAAACGCAGCGACAAACCTCAGATTTGTATAGCGGTGTAATGAATGAAATCTTATAAAACCATGTTTCCATCAACATCAAAAACACTTGATTTGAGCAAAACACTTCGAGCTGTTTCCACTCAAGTTGAAGTGATTTGCAACGTCAAACTAATTACGAATTTTCGTAATTAATTTGACGTTTTCTCTACAAAATAATTAAAAAAACAAAATTAAGAAAATAATTACCAAAAACAATTAATTTTGCAGTTTGTTATAATTAAATAAAAATGTTTTAACATCAAATTGTAAATTATTTTAATAATAAAAAAAAAATAAAATGTCTTCTTCTTCTAACGAACACTCACTACGAATGAGTAGCTTTTATTTTCGAATATAAAATACAGTGTTGCACTGACCAAAACAAGAGGTGAGTTTAAAAAGTCGACATGTTTTGTACCAAAACACCCAATTTGAGATGTTTTGCGCTATGAAAAATGTATGGAAAAACATGTAGAAAATGACATGATTTCCTCAAAACACTCTGATTTGCCCAAATCATGCCACTGGAAACATACTATAAGTCTCAACAATTATTTGCTTGTAAAACCATGTTTCCATCAACATCAAAAACACATGATTTGAGCAAAACACTTCGAGCTGTTTCCACTCAAGTTGAAGTGATTTGCAACGTCAAACTAATTACGAATTTTCGTAATTAATTTGACGTTTTCTCTACAAAATAATTAAAACAACAAAATTAAGAAAATATTTACCAAAAACAATTAATTTTGCAGTTTGTTATAATTAAATAAAAATGTTTTAACATCAAATTGTAAATTATTTTAAAAATAAAAAAAAATAAAATGTCTTCTTCTTCTAACGAACACTCACTACGAATGAGTAGCTTTTATTTTCGAATATAAAATACAGTGTTGCACTGACCAAAACAAGTGGTGAGTTTAAAAAGTCGACATGTTTTGTATCAAAACACCTAATTTGAGATGTTTTGCGCTATGAAAAATGTATGGGAAAACATGTAGAAAATGACATGATTTCCTCAAAACACTCTGATTTGCCCAAATCATGCCACTGGAAACATACTATAAGATCTGTAAAAAAAATAACGAAATGTTGCAGTCAAAACGTTGTTCTTATTCTCAAGAAAGAAATTTTACATGTAATTTCATTTATTTAACATTTTTTTTTATTTTACGAAAGATTTTCGTAAAAAAAATATTTCGTTTATTTTACGAAATAATTTCGAAAAACCAAAAAATATTTCGTTTATTTTACGAAAATTTTCGTAAAATACGAAAATTTATTGCATTAATTTTACGAAACTTTTTTGTAAAATACAAAAAAAAAATCGTTTATTTCACGAAATTTTTTTGTAAAATACAAAAAAAATTTCGTTTATTTTACGAAAAAATTTCGTGCATTTCGTACATTGTACGCAAGAATTTCGTGGTGCGAAACAACGAAATTTTTCGTACAATGTACGAACGTTTTCGTACATATAAGGCAGGAATTTTTTTCGGTGTATGTTATCATATTAAAAAATAAGGACAAATACAATTATATATATAAACTAATATGTCCATATCAAAGTTCATGCGTAACCATATATAAATTTAAATAATTATATATTAACATATATGATTATATCATATCTTTTTTACTCGGGAAATCTCATATATAATAGATCTGATCAGATACAATTGATATAATCAGATCTTAACAGATCACGTCATATCTAATCGATTTTTACACTGGAAGCTAATTAAAAACTCCGCAGATTGGAATGTTTCGCAGTATTTTCCTGGACTTTACAGCTCTAAGAAGATTTTTTTTTAATTGATCTTTACATTTTTATTGCATTTTTTAAAAATATAAACATATTTAACACATTTATTAGCTAAAATATCAACAATTTCAAACAACTTACATTTCTTGAACACTTTTAAATTAACAAAAAAAAAAAAAACATATAATTTACAACATTATTACTTAACTTAATTTGAAAAATATTTTTATATGAACATATCGTACAAGCATGTTATTAATATTATTATACAATTAATTAAATTTTGTTTTAATTAAACTTTTCAAAATCTTCTAACATATTTAAGTGTTTAGTTACTGGACCACCGGAATAGCATAAGAGACATCTATTATCCACTTTTTGATGGTATAATACATATTTTTTGATAACTGACTACCACATACAACAAGAGGGCAACCTTGACATTTTTCTAGGTTAGCTCTTTTTTAAGAAAAAAAATTTTGATTTTAAGGACACCTAACTATTTTGTTTTGTCCATTTATTAAATAAAAATCGATATACATACATCGATTAAAGAAACATTATTTCCATAAACATATATCAAATGAAAACTTTTAAGAAAATTTGAATTTTAAAACAATACTTGCAACTTGAGTATACGGTGCGTATAACTAATGTGCAATTGCATGGTATAATAATCAATACGCACCGTAAACTAAAGTATGAATAATTAAATGAAAATAAAATTAACTTAACCATTTTTTTTCAAATGCATAGTTTCCATTCGACATTGTTACAAATTTTTTTAATGCTCTTCGAAATATAAAACAAATTCGAAAAATAAAACAAATGCTATTGATCCTTGGAATCAACATTTTCAATTACGAAAATTTCCAAAACAAGAGCATTACTTAGAAAAAAAGTGAGCACAGCTTGATTTGGCGTGCTCTAATTAGGGTTACCCGCCGTGTGGCCCACTTGTCAGCTTTAGATCAACTTGCACAGTGAAATAATAGATAAATATACTTCATATTAATTGAGTTGATGAATCATTTTTTGATAAATTGCTAATAGTCTTCGTCTTCATCTGGTGGTTCTGTGGCATAGGTGAGTTCATTTAAATAAAACCATTTCTGAAAAGAAGAAACATTTGTTCAGTAAGGTGTAAATTGGTTCAAATTCATTAAAAAAAATTAAAACTGCTCACTGGTGATTCTGTACAGTTGAAATTATAATCCCAATCACATATACGGTATTCCTGATTGAAAGATGTTTCATTGGCACACAAGTGTGGTATTCTGTTGTTCTCCTCATCACACATATGGAATATCTAAAGAAGAGATAGATTATATAGTTGATATTTAAATAAAACAAGTAAGAGTGTTAAATTCGGCTGTGCCGAATATTTTATACCCTCCAACACGTTTAAAATTAAAAAAACGCAGGGGCGTCTTTTTTTGGTAGGGGGGTCGGCGAAGTTAGTGGGGGCACCTGTAGTCCCGCTATATATGTTTACAAATTATTTGTTTATGATATTTACGCTTAAATAATAACTTTTTATCGTTATTTTTAAGTAATTTCTATAACCACCCCACCAAAGGGGGGCGGCCTGAATAAAATAGAATTTGCTAACCCCCTTGGTTCAAGCGCAGGTCTATGAACATAATATGGCATACAAATGTTACATTTGTTGAGCAAAAATTAAAAAAAAAACTCGTAAAAATATAGTTTTTCAGGAGTCGTTTTAGTTCTTCAAGGGGGAACTTTTTTCCCCCTGGTCCGATTTTGCCCATCTTCGAACCTAACCTTACCAGTAACATAAGAGATGTGCTTGCCCAATTTTAGCTCTAGCTCTTTTGGTTTGGACTGCATCGTTATTTCTACAGACGAACGGACGGACATCGCTAGAATGTCTTAGATTCTATCATGGATCAATATTATATATACTTTGTGGGGTCCCCGACCGATATTTCGATGTGTTACACACGGAATGACAAAGTGAGCATACCCAAATACTGTGGTTGGAGGGTATAAAAACATTTTTTTTATAAGTGCGATTCATTAACATTTGCAAACCCAGCAAAATTTTCTGTTCCCAATAATCGGTTCCAGAACTCATCATTTTACCCTGCAACCGATTCTACTTAACATTCCAGAATCAATGATTTTTATTTGAAATTGTCCCAAAAGCAATCGTTTTTTAGAGCAAGTAGTTTTTTTTGAAAAAAAATTTTACATAGAAAATTTTGTTGTGATTACCATAGAATACATTCAAGAATCTGTTGAACCAGGAATTTGTTCCAAAAAATTTTCCTGGGAACGTTTGCAATCAAAAATGGGGTCAATAAATAAATTTGATAATTATGAATTTCGAATAGTGAGTCAAAATAACAAATTGTAAGTTTAACATAGAATTTTATGGTATACTCAAAATAAATGTTCTGTCTAATCAGCAGAAAAATCTGCAGAAAATGCACCTATTTTGAGCCATATGAGGTTAGGTTGTTAGGTTGTAAGTGGCTGCTGAGCCATATGAGAAATCTGCTGATTTTAGCAGAAGCAGTTTGCTAAATATCTGTCATGATTATCTAGGTGAAATCAGCAGAGAAATCTATCTGCTGATTTAAGCAGAAAAATCTTCTGATTTCAGCAGAAAAATCAACGCTTCTGAAAACGCGGATTTTAAACAAATTTTTATGCAGAGAAAAAGCGGCTGAATATATTGCAAATTTGATTTCACCAGGCTATTCTACAGTAAAAATTAATACAATGCAAGTTTTTTGAATTCCTAAAAAAGTTCCAAAAACCCATAGCAGGGAGCAAAGACAGGTTTTGCAAAGAAAATTGGCACAATAGCACGTTTCTATCACAACCAGTGTTACCATATTTTTTTTGGAAAAATCTTATTTTTTCTGAAAAAAAAATCTTTTTTTTGTAAAAAAAACTTGTTTTTTGAAAAAAGTATTAAAATCATTTTAAAAAATCCCAAATTGTATTTTAAATTCAATTTTAACATAAAAAACAAGTTAAAGTATACATAGAATGAAAAAAATACTAAATTTATAAAAAATATATATTTCTGAGGTAATTTGAGCTTATTTAGAAATTAAATTTTTGTTTTTACCTTTCCAAAAATCTTTTTTTCAGAAAAAAAATCTTTTTAGCACTTCAAAAAACTTGCAAAAAATATAAATCTTGATATATGGCAACACTGATCACAACCCATTTAAAAGTTATAAGGTTGTTATAAAAGTTTTTTATAATGTCAAAATTTTAAAACACTTTTGAAAATTTTTTGGATGGGTCAGGGATCTGGACACTCGTTTTCGATTACAAACGTATTTTTTGAGAGCATTTTTTGTAATATTTTTGGATGACATTCTGGGATCTTGGCACTCGTTTTCGATTAGCATTTCGATGCTGATTCTGAACTTATGTTTAAAATTTTTCTGTCGCGCCATGTTTTATGCATAAAAGTTTTCTCCCTGCTTATAATATTATCTTTTTGATTCTTGTTTGCAGAAAATGCATCTTTTTGTATGTCATTCACGTAAGGCCTACAATGCAATTTTTGCGGCAAAAAAGGATGTATGTGTGTAAGAAAATACATTAGACTGGCATTTTTTTTGTCATCTTTCAATTTTCCCAAGCGTCCGGGCAAATTTTTATTGTCCTAGGTCTAAAACTTATGTGGTACAAATTTGAGGTCAATCGGATTAAACTAACCCGTGGCGCCCGGCGGTCAAAGTTTTGGATTTTTGAAAAATTTTTAAAAATAAAATTAAAAAAAAAAATTATCTTTCGACACATTAAATTTGTTAATTTCGATGCGCTGAGCACGAATATAAAAAAAAAAAGTCGCTCGATCGGTTTTCGAGATATCGCCATTTTAAATTTGTAAAAAATGGCAGTTTTTTCCTACGTTCAAGAAATTTTTTAAAAAATGTCTCAAAATTTCATTCCGCCGACCCTCTTGTAGAGCTTGAGAGTGTCTTTCATTTAAAACTAATTTGAGCCAAATCCATAAAAAAAAAAATAGAAGTGTAACAGAGTCGTATTTCGCTTGATTAAGTATTAGTGACAGCACATTATTTAACTTTTGACGTTTAATAAAAACAATGCAACATCAAGGAGAACAACAACAAAGCAAACAACAAAAGAGAAAAAAAAGTTTTTAAACTATCAATAGTGCGTATTATCTTTAAAAAAAAACGTTAAATAAAGCAAAATAAATAATAAATTTAATTAAATAAAAGAAAAATTCCATTTTTTATAAACAAAGAATATAATTTGATATTAAATACATGTGAGATGAGGAAGAACAAGCATTTTGCCACCATATTGGAAAATACATCAAATACAACACTGCGTACCTTCTAATCTTTTCTATGGCCAAATCCAATAATTTTAAGCCGTGGCGCCCATAGATCACAATTTTGTCTTTTTAGAAACTTTTTACCAAAAACCCTAAACTTTGATCGAAGGGTGCCACGTAGGGTTGCCAGATATTAGAAGTCTAATAACTGGATAATGGAAATTATTCAGCTGGATTTTGAAAAAAAAACTGGATCCATACAATTTTTTTTTAATAATTAAAAAAAAAACCCGATTTTCATATGTTAGAAACAAATTTTTATACTGGATTACGTTTTGAACATAATATCTCAATTTGCCACTGCAAAATGTGCCTTTTTAAGCATTTCCATTACTTACATCTCGAAGGTCTAAGGATTGTTCGCGTTGATTTTTTTTTTTTTAAATAACCCTTCAAAAATGGAAATCTAGGTTAAAATTCCCTGGACGTGAGATGTCAAAAAAGGCCGACAATAACTGACCCTCATTTGCAGATTTGACCTCTCCAGACTTGTTTTTTGGGGTTGTTTGAAAAGCAAAATGTACGAAACAATCCTTAGACCATTGACGAGCTCAAGGAAAACATTCGTGCGAAAATCAACGATAGACTGCCAGAGATGTTCAAAAAAGTAATGAAAAAAGGAATGAAAATGCAGCAAAAATAACGCATTTTGCCATAGCCAAAAGATGTATTTATTCATAATTAATGTTTTATTCAAAAAGCAGTCCAAAAAAAATTTAAAGTATATTTAAAATAAAAAAAATAATTGTTAAAATTAAAGAAATTCTTTTTTAACTGGAAAAATTACATTTTAACTGGAAACTGGACCAGACCCAAAATAACTGGAAAATCCAGGCCATTCCCGGCCATCTGGCAACCCTAGTGCAACGGGATAAAATGATCGGATTTGGCTAAAATTAAGCTTAAATGAAAGATTGTATAAAGCTGTATAAAAGGGTTGAAATAAAGACATTTTTAGAGTTTTTAAAAAAAAAATTCTTAAACGTAGGAAAAAACCTCCCATTTTGCAATTTTTTGACAAATTTTAAATGGCGATATCTCGAAAACCGTTCGACCGATTTTATAAATTTTTTGATATTCGTATTCAGCATGCTAAAATTAATAAAAAATAATGTATCGCAAGATATTTTTTATTTTTATTTTTAAAAATCCAAAATTTTGGTGGAAATTTTCCAAAAGTCCAAAACTTTGATCGAAGGGCGCCACGGGTTAAAATGATCGAATTTGGCTCAAACTATTTAAATGAAAGATTGTCTCAAGCTCTACAAAAGGGTCGGCGGAATGAAATTTTGACCCTTTTTTTTTAAATTTCTTAAACGTAGGAAAAAACCGCCATTTTTTGCAAATTTCAAAAAGCGATATCTCGAAAACTGTTCGACCGATTTTAATTCTTTTTTAAATTCGTGCTCAGCAGCTCAAAATTAACAAATATGATGTGTCGAAAGATATATTTATTATTATTTTTTTTTTAATTTTTTAAAAATCCAAAACTTTGACCGCCGGGCGCCACGGGTTAATTTAATCCGATTGGCCTCAAATTGGTACGACATGAGGTTTAGGCCTAGTAGAATAAAAAAAATGCCCGGACTTTGAAAATCGGAGAAGAAAAAATTTTGCTATGCAGAAAAATGCCAGTCTAAAAATACATATGAATATTCCTTGTCATTAATAAATGTATTTTTTTTTTCTAATAAATTATTGCAGTTTTAAATAACTTTTAATCCCCTTTTTTTTTCCAAATTTTACTTCTAGAACAGATTCCGAAGAACAAAAATATGTTCTAATTTAGCTTAAAAACACCTGTTGCTTTTGGAACAATCCCTTTATAAAAAGAATCGGTGTTGAACAAGAATTGTAGAAATTTCTAGTGAAGTATAAGATGTTTCTTAATCGGTTCTTTGCAACCGAAAATTTTGCTGGGTTGTTATATTTGTAATTCGAAAATGCTATTTGTTATTCGTAAATTTCTATTGAATTTTAAAGATTCGAGCAGTAATTCAAAAACTCCATTTGAAATTTCCATTAGAATAGAATTTTGAAGATTAATTTTTGTGAGAAAATACGTATTTTTAAATGAGGTTTGAAAGAAGCCTTACTTTCAAAAAATATCTGTATTTTCAAATGTGTTTTTAAAAAGTGCTCTTTTGTCACCAGTAACAAGGCTGAGAAGTAGGGCTCTGAAAAGAAGTGTTAAATTTTACCTGACAGTTGTATTCCATGTCTGCATAGAAACCTACTGGACGATTTCTGCAATCAAACGAAAATGTGATGTTATCTAAATTCGTCCATTCCTTCGTTTTGTGATTTTGAAAAACTGGGCTGGCGATATCTTGCAGAGAAACAAAAGCAAATAATATTGGTCCTAAAAAAAAAATAGAAAAGTATATTAATAAAATAATTATTTGTTTAAGTTAATTACTAGGTTAGGTTAGCGGTGGCGGCAAGCGCGGATCTAGCTGTTTGTCTTGGGTGGAGGGGGGTTTACTCAAACAATTTTTCTTAATGGAAATCTCAGGACGGATTTGCATCATTACTTTAGATTTTTAGGGTATACCCCTTGCATAGTACGATTTTTTATATAGAAACACATCCGAATTTTAAGAATTTTTTTCTATACTCAAAAGAAAAGCTCGGTCAAAAAATCTGTAAAATGATTTTCAATTTGAATTAGCAAACTTTTAGCAGATTTTTCTGTTGAAATAGATGTTTTAAGTAAATTCTCTGTCATTCAGTTTTAGAAAATTACAGAAAATTTTCTGTAATTTTACTGATTCTGTTTGCTGAATTTCAAACTATTTTTATGCAGATTTTGAGCTGATTATTTTGTTAGTTTACAAAAAAGTTTGTTTTTTAAGATGTATTTTTTTTTTTTAAATTATTGTGAAATTTAAAATCCTTAAAAATTATTATTATTAAAAAAAACAGAAGATTGTTTTGCTAATTTTACAGAAATGTAAAGTTATTCCTTTTTGAAAAAAAAAAATTTTTGTTTGAAAACTTGGAAATTTTATTCTTGGAAAATAGTTTAACTTAAAAAAAATAACACTTTAAAAAACAAAAAAAAAATTTCTTGTATTTTTTTATTCTACAATACGGAGTTTTAGCAAACTTAATCTGCTAAAAGCAGCAGATTTAACATATGGCTCAAACTCGTCGTAACTTCAGTAAATTTTCTTGCTGAAATTGGCACAATTTTCTGCTGAAATCCGCAGATTGCTCAGCTAAAGTCAGCAGATTTTTCTGCTAAAAGTTTAATTTTGATTTATGTATCTAATTTTGAAAGTTTTCTGAGACATTTGCTTAAAGAAAAATTTCATGATTTTGTGATATTCTCCCAATAATAGAATTCTAAGGTTTTGGAGCATTTTACCCATAGAAAAGATTTTAAATTCATGATATAGGTAAAATTCTAGGATTGTGATACACTTTGATATAAAAAAGATCTCAGATACTGTGGCATTTTTCCCGACAAAAAATTCTTATATACACTCAAAACAAATTCTCTGTCTAATCAGCAGAAAAATCTGCTAAAAACACACCAATTTTGAGCCATATGAGAAATCTGCTGATTTTAGCAGACGCGGTATGCTAAATATCTGTCTTGAATATCTAGGTGAAATCAGGAGAGAAATCTTCCGAGACAGCAGAAAATCTGCCGACCATAGATGAAAAATCTGAGCAATCTGCGGAATTTAAAAGAAAAATCTGCTGTAATTACATCAAGTTTGAGTCAATTGATACATCTGCTGATTTAAGCTGACCCAGTTTGCTAAAACTTTGTATTATGGAATAAAAAAAAATTATGAAAATTTAATTTTAGTTTTCTTAATTTATTATGAAAGCCTATACATTTCTTCGCTTAACTGCATTTTTACTTTTTTGATTAATCCATTCTTTTTTTTGGCACTGTGTCAAAGTTAATAAAAGTTCAAAAAAACAAAAAAATAATTTTCAATAGCCTTAAGTTGGAAACACAAAATGAAATGTAAGCCAATACAAATTGTTGGAACTATACACATGAATTAAAAGGTAATGGGGGCCCCCGTAGGCAGTTGATAGCGTGTTAGCCTTTCAACATGGGGGTCGTGGGTTCGATTACCACCAGAACCCTTGGTTTTTTTCGCTACAACGAGACGACGGTCATTGTTACCAGTTCTCGGTTAGGTTGGATTTATTAAAAATGAGTCGTAAATAAATAGAAAGAATAAATAAAAAATAATTGATCATGTGATCTAAACTATTATTATATTATAGGTAATTTCAGCACAAAACATTTGCATTCATTCTTTTCAAATTGTATTAAATATTAACCAAGTTATGGCCGTTCAAAGAACACAATTATTAAAAACCAAAGTTTAAAGGCCAAAAAGTTATGCGTTATCCTACATCATCCTTTGATATTTTTATTCAATGGTAAGTGATACAATTCTTAACTTAACTCAATTATACAAACTTGCAATGACAGTGCGGTTTTGGTGCAGTTGCATTTTAAAAATATGACAAATTTTATATTATTAAACATCGTGCAGTCCAAACCAAAAAAGCTAGACCCCTCAAATTTGGCTCGGATATGTCTAATGGTCATAGGTTGATTAGGTTCCTAAATGGGCGAAATTGGACCAGGGGCAAAAAAGTTCCCCCTTGAAGAACTAAAAAAAATTTGAGAACACGATTATTGTTACGTTTTTTGAAATTTTGTTCAACAGACCAAACATTTTTATGACATTAGACGTTCCTTGATTTAACAAAGAGATAAGGGGACTAGGAAATGCTATTTTTTCAAGCCCTGTTTTAGGGGCGTGGATATGAAAATAATATGTAAATATTGATAAAATTGTACTATTTTAGCATATATATCATACAAAATGAGTCTTTTAATATTTATCGCGATCGGAAGGTATTCCCAGACACCTCCCCCAAGATCCCAACCACTGATTTTCCTCCCAAATTACCAAAGAAGGTTGATAATCGTTTTTCAAAAAAGATATAACTTTATTTAGTAATAAAGACATAACTTTATTTAATGAAACATTTGGTGTGGAATACTCCATATGTATGTAATTCCAAACTGTCTTTATTTTGGCGATAGCCATGGCCACTAGGGTAGTGCGTATTCCAATGAATCAACTATTAATAGTGCGGATCAACTATTAATAGTGCGGAAAAGTTAGTTTAAGTAAATAAGTACAAGCATTTTAAAACCAAAATGATCAAAATCGGTCCATGTCTTCTGTTCGCGCATCGCGGGTCAAAATTGGGGTTTTTGAAAAAATGGACATAATATAAAAAAAAAATTAAAAAAAATTATTTAAAAAAAAATAAAAAAAATTTTGTAATTCGTAAATATTCAGAAAATTTTTTTTTATTTTTTTCGGATATCGATAACCAACCCAAACGTGAGTCCAAAAAAAATGCACATTTTTAGCATGGAGCTCAAAACTACTTTTTCACAATTTTAAAAATTTAATGAAACAAAATTTCAAAATACTTTAGTTTATCCATTTGATTTCATTGAATACATCCCAGGGATTGTACAAAAAAATTGATGGTTAAATTCCTTCATCCAGTTAGTATGTGGAGCAATTTGAATTTACCGGATTTCAAGAAAATGTGTTTTTTTCAAAATTTTTGTCAAATTTAATGCTGTAGGCCACATTTTATTCAAAACACAGTGATACAAAATCGAACTTTCGGAATCGGAATGGGATGAAACCAAAAGCAAATGAAATCTGACGTTTTCCATAACAAAACCCTCAAGGCCTTTCTTTTAGGTCAGAGCTAGATTTTTTACACGCATTTAAAGTTGGTGATTTTAAAGCATTTAAAGTTTTTGTGTACTAAACATGTCCTACTTTAAAGGCCCCTGGTGGTGCCCTTATTGGACATGTAGGGTCCAGCTTCCAAACTTATGCTCAAAATTACTTCAGCTATGACTGGTATGAATTTTGCTGCAATCGGTCCACTACCTATTTACTGAATAGCCAAATTATTAAAACAGACCACTGTACACCGTTGCGTATGATTGTTATTTAAAGGCAATTATTAATATAAACCACCGGCAACCGTTGCGTATGATTGTTATTTAAAGGCAATTACAATATTAATCATTCGCCACTAATACAGTTTTCAAGCATTTATTATAATAATCAGGGACAGGACCTTCATGCACTAAAAAACTATGTTTTAGGCGCCTAAAATATGCACTGAAAAGTCTTGAAATATGCACTAAAAATCTGAAAATATGCACTAAAAATCATAAATATCTACTTGTTTTTTTACTTTTATTAAAAAAAAAATAAATTTGAATTTAGAGTGGCATTTTAAGCTTAGATATTCATATATACAGTGTGTATAAAATGTAATTAAAAAGTAAAAATTATCTTAAAAAAATTAATAATTGCATTATTGCAAAAAAAAAATAAAAATTTATAAAAAATTTTTAAAAGTACCTAAAATACTAAAATTTATACAAAATATGACCTTAAAATATGCATTTATAGCGAAATAATAGCAAAATATGCAAAAATATGCATTTTAAGCAAAATATGCAAAAATATGCACTAACGAATCGATGCCATTTTAAAGCAAATTCTTTGATTCGCAAAGATATCTTGTTTATGATGTTCTATGACCAAAGGGAAAAAACATGCATTTGCATGAAAGTCCTCTCCTTGATTATAATTATAATAAAAGTGCACTACAGTAGCAGTAGCAAAAACTTTTATGAGTATTTTGAATACTAGGCTTAACCAATGGCTTCACAAACATAATATAATTACAGAATTTCAAGCTGGTTTCCGCGAAGGGTACTCAACTTCTGATAATCTGTATAATTTAGCAGCGATTGCACATCTCAAATTTAATGAAAAAAGGAAATTGTACGCTTTTTTTGTAGACTTTCGAGCAGCTTTCGACAAAGTATCAAGAAAGTCGCTTATATATAAACTACAATGCATTGGCGTATCAACAAAAATGTCCCAAATGATAGAAAGTATATACAGCCATACAAAGTTTACAGTTTGGAACGGAGAAGAACTCTCTGAGGAGTTTGAAACAGGGTCTGGTGTAAAACAAGGATGTGTGTTATCTCCAACGCTTTTTTCGGTGTATCTCAACGACTTACACGATTATATAGAAGGAGGTGTAACTGTGGGCACAGAAAATATAAGACTTTTATTGTATGCTGATGATATCGTGATTTTGGCAGATAATATAAACACAATGCAATCTATGATTAAGAAGCTAGAGACGTATTGTGAAATTTGGAATCTAGAACTAAATTTAAATAAATCAGAAATGATGGTAATAAGAAATGGGGGTAGACTTTCTGCTCGTGAACAATGGTTTTTTAAGGGGGAGCCTATTAGAGTGACAAACGAATATACATATCTCGGAGTAACAATATCACCTAAAATGTCGTTTAAAAAACACATAGAAAAAAGAAATAAATCTGCTAAAAACAGTATAAACGCCACTTGGAAAGAATTTCTATCAAAAAAAGAAATCGGGTTAAAGGCTAAATGGAATCTTTTCCAATCAGTGTGTCGTGCAATCCAGTCGTATGGTGCCCAAGTATGGGGATATTCGTTATTTGAAGAAGTCGATAAACTTCAACGCTTTTTCTTAAAAAAGATACTTAAACTACCTTCATTTACGCCAACATACGCATTAATGTTAGAAACTGGTATAGAAAATAATTATATATACACACTAGATTTGCACCTGAGATACATTATAAAGACTTTATTTGATTATAGTGATAACCGTTTACCATGTAAGCTAACCAAACTCACCATTGAAAAAAAATCGTATTGGTATAAACACATTGAAAAATTAGCTAGTGATGCGGGCTCGATACAAATTTCAGAATGTTTTTCAAGAGAAGACTGGGAACGCCTCAGACTTGATATACTAACTGGACTAAAAAGAAAAGAAAGAGAAACCCACCTACAACAGGCTACTGGAACAAACCGTTTTTATTCAAAGCTCAACTACATGGAGCAACAAACATATTTTGAAATCAATAATAATACGACGGCAGTAAGCTACATCTTCAAAGCCAGGTGTGACCTTATTGAGTTAAATGGAACTAGATTTCAGACGCAGAGGTCCCGCTTATGCTCTTTATGTAATAGCAACGAAACTGAAAATATTTTGCACTTCATTGCCAGCTGTCCAATTTTACGTGAAATTCGTTACCTATATTTTAAAAAAACTACCTTAACTGAAAATGATTTAATAAATATTTTAAATAATGCAAAGGAAAACTTTAAAGATATATATCTTTTTGTTATAGATGCAATAGGTTATAGAAAACAGCTTATTGATGAATTTAATTATTAATCTAAATTAAACATAAAACACAATTGTTATAATATAAATTATTTTCTCAATCCGACTGACGACATTAGTCAAAGTCGTATGTTCTTTATAAACATTAAAACTTTGTAACAAAAGAAATGAATTTAAAATAAAGAACAATTAACTAACTAACTAACTAACTAACTAACTAACTAACTAACTAACTAACTAACTAACTAACTAACTAACTAACTAACTAACTAACTAACTAAAAGTGCACTAACTTCAAATGCGTGTAAAAAAAAATCTAGCTCTGAACTAGAAAAAAGCCTTGAGGGGTTTGTTATGGAATATGTCAAATTTCATTTCCTTTTGGTTTCATCCCATTCCGATTTTGGGTGTTGCACTGTGAAATTAACCAACAGTCATTTTCAAATGGTTGTTTTGGACCATAATTACTCTGATATAAAATAATAGGCTTTTTGGACAATGTTAACCCTTGCCGGTACGCGGTTAAAAGTATTCCCCAATGAAATTTCAGAGAAAAGTTCTTAAATTTTTTGAAATTCCTCACTCTAAAATTGTGTATGTCTTCAAATAATGAACAATTATACATTTATGCAAATTTTTCTTGAAAAACATCTTTAACCCTTGTTGAACCAGGGCCCAAAAAATTTCAAAGAGCTGTTTTTTTGCTCATAGTCAAATTGGACTTTTTTTTTTACTTATGAAATAATAATTTTTTCATATTTTGAAATTTTGTTTCATTAAATTTTTAAAATTGTGAAAAAGTAGTTTTGAGCTCCATGCTAAAAATGTGCGTTTTTTTGGACTCACGTTTGGGTGGGTTATCGATATCCGAAAAAAATAAAAAAAAAATTATCTGAATACTTACGAATTAATGCTACACAAAAAAAATATTTTTTTTTTAAATAATTTTTTTTTAATTTTTTATTTTATTTTAAATTATGTCCATTTTTTCAAAAACCCCAATTTTGACCCGCGATGCGCGAACAGAAGACATGGACCGATTTTGATCATTTTGGTTTTAAAATGCTTGTATTTACTTAAACTAACTTTTTCGCACTATTAATAGTTGATCTGAGCACTTCATTGGAATACGCACCACCCTAATGGCCACATATAAACATAAAAATCTAAAAAATTTTATATTTCAGACAAATATTTTTTTTTTTGTTTTTGCGCATTTTTTCGAAATTTTGCAAAGAAACTCTTAAATGTTTTTGCAAAAATTTAATCGAAAAACTACTTTAAAACGGTATTCATAACGACTATAAAAACTCAGCGGTTTAATTGATGCCACAAAACATACCATTTTGACCCAATGTGCGCTGCGAAGAAAAAACCAAAAGGGTGATAGCTAGGAGCGTGGCTAAAAATTCTGAAAAAAATTTTTGGAATCGTCTTTAACTAACCTTTAATCATACGGGGTGACCAGTTCAATTTTTGTGTGCATGGTATTAACGAATTTAGGTATAATTACGGACATTTTTTTTTAATAATTGTCCGATTTAACTCAAATTTTGTTTTAAGGAGGTCTTGGTGTTACTGAATCAGAATTACTGGCGTGAATTTTGAAAAACAAAATGGCGAACTAAATATGCTTAGTAAAATTTGTTACAAGTAATTAAAAAACAGTTATATTCCTTTTCCTTGTTGAAGCTAGCTGAAAGTGTGGCCTAGTAAATTTCCGGGTCTGTTATCTTAAAATCGAACTGATAAAATTCAATATGGCGGAAACAATATGGCGGATAGATTTTTTAACTTTGTCTGATCTAACTAAAAATTTGTTTTAAGAGTATTAAGAGTGTCTGAAGTTAAATCTACGCACCCGAGTAAAAATAATTTAATATGATCTTATATACTTTTATATAGTCACATTATTTCATATATGATCATGTGTGACACTATATCTTGCGAGATAAATTTTGATGTGCGATTTTTTTAAGATATCGTCATACATAATTTTATACTATGTTCAGATTGGCTTCGAAACCCCGTTGAAACCTCGTATTTTCAATTTCAAAACTTACCTGTTTACACACAACAATATTGACACTTATAAAGGTTTCGGGAACTTTCACACAAAAATTATTCTTATAATCTTATTTTATTACGCGGAAATTATTTTTTTATGCGTTTTTATTTTTTTTCTATTAATAGAAATTTCTACAAAATATTTACTTATTTGGAATCCAAATAAGTAAATATTTTGTAGAAATTTTATATAAATATTGATTTATTTTTTTATATTTGGCATTTTCCCATTTTCTCTATTTCTTGTTGTCGCACAGTGGTAAAAATATGTATAATTATGAAATTTAAAAGGTTTCGATCGTACTTTCCTTGAAAGCTTACTACAAAAAGGTTTCAATTTGTGAGGGAAAATACGTATTTTCAAACGAGGTTTGGCACGAAACCTCGTTTAACGAGGTTTCGAGTCCAATCTGAACGTACTATAATTTAATATAATTGGATATAATTTTATATCATTGGATTAGACCAAAACTCGTATCAAAGTCGATATAAAGTTATATAAACTGATATTATTAGATAATATTCGATCAAATTTTATGAAACCATTTTTCGTATAAGATTATATCAAAATAGACACGAACCCATATTAAATTATATATTGTGTCATATCATTTTTTTTACTCGGGCACATAATTTTTATATAAATTTTTGTTCTTTGATATAAATATGGAAATGGTGTAAATGACTTACTTAGTTTCAGAAAAGCTTTTGGAAATGGTGTCGACAAATTATTCACTTTTTTTCTTTATTTTGAAAATACAATAAAAAATCTTTTAATTTAATTGGAAATGGTGTAACTGATATTTTCCATAATTTTAAATGTAGATAATTTTTTTCCAACACGTAAGGCACTCTCTGATGATAAAAAACTAATCAAGCCGTAAAACATTATTTAGGGTTAAATTATTTTTTTTTAAACAAATCTCGGACAACTGCATATATAGCTGTAATTTCGCCATTTATCATTTCGAGCAAGTTTGGGCAACTTTTTTCGAAAGATATGGATCCATTCTATATAAGAAAAAATATAGACTGATTGTATCGAACTGAGAATCGCTGAGAATTTTTTCGGCGCGAAGTAAATAACTAAAAATATCATAGTTATTTTCACAAAAACGCGAAGTGCTGTCAGGAAAATGAGTTATATTTTTCCATATTATTTTCGTTACAAAGGCTAATATATAAGGGTGAACCCTGCAAATCAAAAGTTGATCATTAGCAAAAGAACCCGAGTAAAAAAAATGATATGACGCAATATATAATTAAATATGGGTTCGTGTCTATTTTGATATAATCTTATACGAAAAATGGTTTCATAAAATTTGATCGAATATTATATATTAATATCAGTTTTTATAACTTTATATCGACTTCGATACGAGTTTTGGTCTAATCCAATGATATAAAAATATATCCAATTATATTAAAATTTATACAATTTTATAAATCGGATGTTTTTTTAGTTTTTAATAAAAAGTTAAAAAATTAAAATAATAAAAATTAGTTGTTCTTGAAAAAAAACTTAGAAAAATTTCAAAAATGGAGTCATGTTAAATTTTATATAAACCACTTAGAAAATATTCTCATAAAAAGTTTGTCCTTGGAAAAACTTAGAAAAATTTTAAAAAATGGAGTCATATATAATTTTATATAAAACACTTAGAAAATATTTGCGATAAAAAAATGTTCCTTGAAAAAACTTAGAAAAAATTTTAAAGATGGGGTCATATAAAATTTTATATAAAACACTTAGAAAATATTCGTGATAAAAAAGTAGTGCTTGGAAAAAACTTCGAAAAATAAAAAAAATATGAAGTCATATGAAATTTTATATAAAACACGTTGCAAATATTTGCGATAAAAATATGTTCTTGGAAAAAACTTAGAAAAATTAAAAAATAATGGAGGCAGATAAAATTTTATATAAAACACTTAGAAATTTGGAATGATGCATGGGACCAGATGTTACAACATATAATTGTGTATGGCGATATCTTAAAAAAATCGCACATCAAAATTTATTATATAAATTTATCTCGCAAGACATAGTGTCACACATGATCATATATGAAATAATATGACTATATAAAAGTATATAAGATCATATTAAATTATTTTTACTCGGGAATGTGTAAAAAAAAAAAAAATGTATCTCCACTTACAAATTTTTATTCGACATTTTTAACTTTGAAGACCTGTCAAATGAAATCGTGTAGTTGAATCATAAAGATAAGTTCAGGAAACCATCTCCTATATATGTCCAAATATTGGTATATACTATGGTGGCTCGTTTTTGGGCTTTTCTCTCTGATCAAATTCTAATACCCGCCAAAAGTGTCGGTCCCCTAAGGGTAACTCACATGCAAAATATCACTCCGATCGGAGTTTATCTTCTGTCTCCACTTTGAGCCTCAAAATTCGGGTTTTCGCAAAAAAGCACTTTTTAAAAAAAAAAAAATAAAAAAAATTTTAGTTTTTTTATTAAAATAATTAAAAAAATATTTTTGTATAATATTTGATCGTAAATACTTAATTATGAAATTTAAAGATTTTACGGTAACATTAACCCGTTCAAACTTGATACCAAAAAAATGGCATGATTTTGGGGGCGTTCTCAAAACACTTTTTTTCAAAATTTGAAAATTTAAAAAAAAAAAAATTTCAAATAAACCATTTTTTCTTTCTGAATTTATTAGGAACACCTTGGAGAAGAAAAATGTGAAATATGGCGGATATCCGTCGAGCCACTTTTCGGGAACCGCGGGGGGAAGTTAGCGGATTTCAAGGAAATGTTGGTTTTATCAATAATTTGGATTAATAAAATCTTATAAATTTCATTTTTGTGCAAATTAACGGCTTTTTTGGTGTCGTGGCATTCTATTAGATAACTTTAAGTCTGTCATGAAATCTTACCGATCTAGGACGTCTTAAACCTTCATTGGCTGGGGGTCAAAAATGACCCCCGCGGAAAATTTGAAGTTTAGAGCTTAAATTTTGTGCTATAAACAAGTATAAAACGGCTTTTATGTTTTTTACCCCAACTATTATTTTGTATTAATATAATATCCTAAAAAATCATTAACCGATCTTAGTAGGGGGTCAAAAATGACCCATTCAATAAAAAATATATATTTTGTTGATATAAAAAAAATTCAAGCACTATGCCTAAAAGTTTTTGTCGGGGTCATTTTTGACCCCTGGCCAATGTGGGTTAACGATATCTTAAATATGAGAGATTTAAGGGCAGATTTAAAGTTATCTAATAGATTGTCACAAATTAATTTTATATGAAAATATATATAATTTTTATTGAATGGGTCATTTTTGACCCCCTACCAAGATGGGTTAATGATTTTTTAAAGATAATATATTAATACAAAATAATAGTTGGGGTAAAAAACATAAAATCCGTTTTATACTTGTTTATAGCACAAAATTTAAGCTCTAAACTTCAAATTTTTCGCGGGGATCATTTTTTCCCCCAGCCAATGTGGGTTTAAGACGTCCTAGATCTGTAAAATTTCATGACAGACTTAAAGTTATATAATAGAATGCCACGACACCAAAAAACCGTTATTTTGCACAAAAATTAAATTTATAAGATTTTAATAATCAAAATTATTGATAAAATCAACATTTCCTCGAAATCCGCTAACTTCCCTCCGCGATTCCCGAAAAGTGGCTTGTCGGATATCCGCCATATTTCACATTTTTCTTCTCCAAGGTGTTTTGTATGAATTCAGAAAGAAAAAATGGTATATTTAAATTTTTTTTTTTAATAAAATTTTGAAATTTTGAAAAAAGGTGTTTTGAGAACGCCCCAAAATCATGACTTTTTTTTGGTATCAAGTTTGAACGGGTTAATGATACCGTAAAATCTTTAAATTTCATATTTAAGTATTTACGATCAAATATTATGCAAAAATAATTTTTTAATTATTTTAATAAAAATACTTAAATTTTTTTTTATTTTTTTTTAAAATGTCCTTTTTTGCGAAAACCCGAATTTTGAGGGGCAAAGTGGAGACAGAAGATAAACTCCGATCGGAGTGATATTTTGCATGTGAGTTACCCTTAGGGGACCGACACTTTTGGTGGGTATTAGAATTTGATCAGAGAGAAAAGCCCAAAAACGAGCCACCCTAGTATATACACCTGTGTTCAGAAAGATATGAGAAAAACAGGAGTATCCTCGTAAAAATTCAGAAGGTATATCTTCGAAAATAAAACGAGTATTTTAAGCAAATAAAAAGTGCGTTGTAGATAATTGCTTAAACTTTAATTTAAATTATTTTCAGCCATATTGGGAAATTAATATTTACTTTTTTTACAAAAAACTGGATATCCAAAAATACGTGTTTTTTCTAACAATGCGGGAAGTTCTTGGATTTTTTTCCTGGTAGGTAGAAAAATTATTTGATTACTGAAAATTAACTATAAGGCTAATGCTAAAAATCCAAAATTGTGTATTTGAAATAAATCGACTCGTAAGTATTTTTTAAAAAAATCCTAAAAAAGTATTCCAAAAATTTCATTTTGAAGTTCGACCCATGTATCTCATTTATTTTTTACCCAATCTGGATGGGATTAATTTTAAATTAAAGCTTGCGAAATTTTCTACGATGCACTTTTTATCTACTAAAAATATTTGTTTTCGTTTCAAAGATATACCTTTATGAATTTTAATGTTCGATACGCACTCCTATTTTTTGAGAAATTAAATATAAGGACTTTTTGTCGAAAATCGATCTGGCTGGCCCTGTGTGCCCTGTAACTCTTGTTTATGAATGAAAGTAATTACATTAAAAGCAAGAGTTTATTGAAATTGGGTCGTGCTTCTTTGTCTTTGAAAATAAGTGGACGTTAGGTTGGTAGAAACCGAGTACTCGAAAACTAGATCAAAAATTTGACGTCAGAGTCAAAAATTATCAAGGTCAAATATGTAGCTGCTGTCGAACCATGAACAACGATATGCATAATATTAAGATCGGGCTTAATTAAAGTGGTCATTTTATTTTTGGTTTTGAGCATATTGTAATGAAATTTTAATTTTATATAGGTCTAACTATAGCAAATGTTAACACAAAACAAAATATAAAGATTTGATGAAAGGAATTCCCAATTTTTTAAATATTCCCAATTTTTTAAATAACAATTTCCAAAAAAACTGATTTTTTGCAATTTAAGCTTCCACGCCTATATTAAGGCGGGGATTATTAGCTATTCATTTTGAAGGCTACTATGGCATGAAATGCCCCATAAATATTTTAGTACCGTAAGTGTCAGAAAGGGCTTGTCGGCAAAAAAATTCGGAATGATATTGCCCATCACTAGTATGAAGTAATTACTCATATGCATTTATATGAATGTGTTTAGTTTATTTTTAGAGTATAGTGTTGAATATTAATTAAATAGAATGTACGTTTGTTGTTGTTATTGTATCTTTCTAGGTTAGTAGTTTTTGAGTTTATTATTGGTTGGTTAGTAAAGTTAGTTAACAAACAAATAATTAAATACATAGAAATCAGTTTTTTTTTATTACACTTACCAAGTAAAACGCCAATGAGCCATAAAAGTCTATAACAGTAATCCATTTTTATCCATAGATTTGGTTTAACAGTAAAAGACCCACACTATACGATATTATCACTTTGTTGGTCGTACTTCCCTTCGTTGGCAATCGATTGGAATGATCGATGGTCAATCACTCTCACTTTTGTTTTAAAGCACGGTCTTGTCGTTTTTAGGCCATTTAGTACACTGTACGTATGTACGTACGTAAGTGTAGGTGGGAGGGTAAATTCTAATTTCTAGTATAACAAATTCGAAATTGACATTTTGGCTGAATCATACGGAGTTGTATCTGAAATAAAATATAATATTAGTTGGGTATTTGTTAATATTATTATTATTATTCAAGGGGAGATCTAGCCCTTGCGGCCGGCACTGCGACCAAAGTCTGGTCCTTGCAAAAGTTCCTTGCTACATTGTAGCAAAAGTTGTTTTATGTAGTTGTTTTTAGTTTTTTTTAACTCGCTTTTTCTAGAAATTTTTATTGCAAACAAATGTTTTCTAACGAATTGGTCGTGCGGGATGCGAAAGGAATTATTTTTATACAAAATAAATAATATATAAATAAATTAAATTAGAATTTATTAAAAAAGAAAATAAGTGGATAAATGAGATAACAAGTGTATATAATATAGCGCTCATATAGCCCAATATAGCGCTCATTGGTAAAAACCAAAATAAAATGTATACTGTGTTTTGTTATATACATATGTATTAGAGTGTCCCTTATTTTGGAAATGTTGGAAATGTTGAGACGGTACCCCCTCATTTTTTTCCTTTTGACTAAAAAATAACTCAGGAAAAATTTTACGCCCCTACGACCACGCCTTCCCTACGCGACGGGGCCGTAAAGAGCGGGGCCTTAAAAATCATTTTTCCATACAAAGCAAAACAATTTTTTTTTGATTTTTAATTTTTTTGTTATTAATTATAATATTACTTGGTTAGCTTATTCACGACAAAAAATTTGATTTTGGTGGGATGAGGCTTTCAGTTCTAAAAAATTTTTCGAAAAAAAAAATTTAGAGCTTTTGGGGTCCTGCAGTAAAAATTTTTTAAAAAATATTTTTTTTTAGTTTTGACAAGCAACCGTTTTAGTTGAATTGTTGCTTTTAATGATATATTTTCATAAAAAAATATTATTTCTATCTGTGACATCTTTATCGTGATCTAAAAAAGGGTAAAAAATGCATTTTTGATGTTTTTCGATACACGATCTAGATGTCACAGATATGAATAATATTTTTTTATGAATATATATCATTAAAAGCAACATTACAACTAAAACCGTTGCTTGTCAAAACTAAAAAAAAAAAAAATTTAAAAAATTTTTACTGTTGGACCCCAAAAGCCAGACATGGGCGTTTATGATTACAATTGTGTAATTGATTACAGTTTCAATTACAATTACATGTAATTAGTAATTGAGTTTTTTCAATTACAATTACAATTACAAGTAAAATTGAAAATTTTCAATTACTAATTACATCTAATTGTAATTGAAACTGTAATCAATTACATAATGTAATCATTAACGCCCATGTCTGTAACTTACCCTAAAGTGCCCCTAGGGGAGCCAAATGTATGACCGACCTTTCATGTAATTGTAATTGAAACTGTAATCAATTACACAACGTAATCATTAACGCCCATGTCTGCCAAAAGCTCTAATTTTTTTTTTTCGAAAAATTTTTTAGAACTGAAAGCCTCATCCCACCAAAATTAAATTTTTTGTCGTGAATAAGCTAACCAAGTAATATTATAATTAATAACAAAAAAATTCAAAATCAAAAAAAAAATTTTTTGCTTTGTATGGAAAAATGATTTTTAAGGCCCCGCTCTTTACGGCCCCGTCGCACAGTGGTTCCAAGTCCAAATCTAGCTGGACAAAATTATTTTATCACCGATTTATATGTTTTTGGGGTCGCTGAGCTCAAAAAACATGTTTAAATTTTTCTAAGTCGATTACACTAATCGACAACTTTTTATTTTTTTTTCTAATTTCAGTAATACATTAATCACAAAAATGGTTTATATGCAGAACAGAAATATGAAATGCAAAAACTTATTTTTGAAAGTTTTGTAATCTCTAAAAAAAAAAAAATTTGTCGAGAAGTGTAATTGAAAAAAACAAGTGAATGTGTTAAATTCGGCTATGCCGAATCTTTTATACCCTCCAAAATGCAAAAAAAATAAAAAAACAGTGAGCGTGTTACATTCGGCTGTGCCGAATCTTTTATACCCTATAAAATGTAAAAAAAAAATCTAGGTCGTTTTTTTTTTTTTTTTTTTGGTGGGGGGTTGGTGGGAGACGTTAGGGAGCACCTTCCCCTTGCGATTTCGAACTTCATCTGAGAGAAGAATGTTGCATTTGCTTAGCAAAAGTACAAAAAACCCTGCAAAAAAATTCGATTTTTCTTAGGTTGGTTTAGTTCTCCAAGGGGGAACTTTTTTCCCCTTTGTCCGATTTTATCCATTTCCGAACTTAACCTGCCTAGGAATATAAGACATATTCGTGCCAAACTTCGAAAGTCTAGCTCTTTTATTTTGGACTGTATTGTGTCCTTTACAGACGGACAGACGGACGGACATTTTTGAATTTAGTCGAAGTGTGTAATTGGCCGCGGTTTAATAGGAAACATCACATTTAATGCTTTATTTAAGCTAAGCATAATATAATACTTAAAAGTTATCAAAAACTTACAAAAATTCGATACTTTATTTAGAAAAAAAAATTTTAGGCGAAAATCTATTTTCATAAAAACTGTGATTAATTTTAAACCTGTAAAAACCTGCAAGAAATGTCTGCATGACAACGTTCAGTAATAAATTACCTATAAGTTGTATGTAGTAATTCGACATGATATGCCTGGATTCGGTTTTGGCAAGCTGCGGAAATTTCATAAGTCCTCAAAAATATTGTTATTATTGACCATACTTCAAAGTACAAAAAATGTAAGAAAAAGATCGATAATAAATTTCTTATTAATGTCCAGAATAAGTATAAATCTGTAGCTTTCTTGTACATAAACCGTTTTGAAACCATTGATGTAACATGGATAATATGATGTTATTAGTTGAACACTTATATATATATTATTTTTTTTTAAATATTGGATACCAAAAATGTTATTTCATTCGCATATTTATCAAAGTTAAAGACCTAATTCCAAAAAATGGTTATTAGTTTGATCAGAACACACCCTTAGCTTGCCCCTAGCACAATTAATTCCCAATTTTAAGGACACTAATTTTTGGACTTTTGTCCAGCTAGATTTTGATTTGGAACCAATGTGCGTCGCGTAGGGAAGGAGTGGTCGTAGGGGCGTAAAATGTTTCCTGAGTTATTTTTTGGTCAAATGGAAAAAAATTAAGGGGTACCGTCTCAACATTTCCAAAATAAGGGACACTCTAATATGTATGTATGTTTGATAAGGAGCAGTGAAAGTTTGAGATAAACTATTTAAAAACACAGGAAAAAATTTAATTTGTTTAACATTTTATTAATATACATAACTATTTTCTTCTATAATCTAAACATTTATATATTAATTAATGCGATATAACTTATTTTTTAAATTTTTTTTTAAATATGCATATTTTTTCAAAAACTCTAATTTTAACTCACGATACGAAAACAGAATGTAAAGACCGATTTAGATCATTTTAGTTTCAAAATGCTTGTATTATCTGACATCAATTTTTACGCACTATTATTAATTAATCTGAGCACTTTCGTGGAATAAGCACCCCCCTTTTATAGAGCACTACTTCTGTTGATGGTAGGGAAAACTTAAAAAACAATCCCTACTTTCAATGAAAATATATCCGTTCAGAAATATATCATCACATTTGTATTTGGTCAACATGTTTGTAGAAATGCTTCCTCAATATGATGAAATTTGTCATCAAAATTGATGACAGCAAGTGATTAAACCATTTTATCAATATGAAGAAGAAATTTTCTCTGATTGTACTTTCCTATTCCGAATATTTTTATAATGACCTTATCAAAACAGGGGTTGTGCTTGAAGTTTTAATTCTTATCCATTGTAAAACTATAACGGTACTATCATTAGAAAAAGTAATCAAAAATATGTAAACAAACATAAAACCCCTTGACTTCAACAAATCCAAATAATAAAGCAACCCAACAAACAAAGAAATAAAAAGAACATTTCCAATCGCTTTTCTTGGAGAAAAATGGCTATTGTTGCAAAAACTGTGTTCGTATTTTGAATATTAACCGATTTGTTTAAAACCGTGGTTTAAAGTTTTGTATATGGGCATAAACATAACCACTTTTTGGAATATATTTTCAAATTGTCTGCTGGGATTTCTTGTTTATTTTGTTGTTTATAATTTTTTTTGTTTTGATTTTTTTATTTATTTGAATTTTTATTTTTAAAATTTGAAATTAATAGGTGGACGTTATTGACAACAAATTCTAATAATACTACCTGGTATTATTGTGCCATGATTCTTATCTTTTTGCTCTAACACAGTGCGTGTTGGCAATTAAAAAAAAATTAATTTTCTGAAAATTAGCCTTAAAAAAAAGACTAGTCGCATTTTTTCTACTGGGAAAACATGAGTTTGATGAAAGTTTGCTTCAAAATTTTTGAGATTTTAGCTTGTTTTAAATTTTTAATTGGCTGAGTTTTTCTGATTATAAAAATAACACAATGATACAAACTTGAACTTTCTGAATCGGAATAAGACAAAACTAAAAGCAAATGAAAGTTGACATTTTATATAACAAAAGCATTTTTTTAGTCCAGCTCTATATTATTTCTTGCACGCATTTAAATTTAATAATTTTAAAGCATTTAAAGTTTTTGTTTACTAAATATGTTCTAATTTATGGGCCCCTTGTGGTGCCCTTATTGGACATGTGTAGTGCAGCGTCCGAATTTAAGTTTGAAATTGCGTTAGCTATAACGGGTATGAATTTCGTTGCAATCGATTCCGTATTTACTTACTGTATAGCCAAATTATTAAAAATAATCCACTGTGCATCGTTGCGTATGATTGTTATTTAAATACAATTACAAGATTAATCATACGACTTATACAGTTTTCAAGGAATTATTATAATTTAAATAAAATTTCACCAACTTCAAATGCGTGTAAAAAAAAAATTGCGCTGAACTAAAAAAAATCTTGAGGATTTTGCTATGGAGTATGTCAAATTTCAGTTGCTTTTGGTTTCATCGATTCCGATTTTTGTTGTTGCACTGTCGATTATAGATTATTCTAAAAAATTTTAATTCCGTTCTCTATCACCTATTTAACATTTTTTGCTGGGTATCATCAACATATCGTCACCTAAAATGCAAAACGCCCTATCTAACATTTTATAAATTTCACAGGAGAAGCAAAAAACATGTTTATATATAAACTATAAAAGTTTTCATTACGAATTTCCTAAATATTAGTAAAAACACACAAACAAATTCATTTCTGTTAAAAAAAAATTAGAAATTTTTAATATTTAAAAAGTTATGTTAGTAACGCCCTTTTGTCTTGTAATTTTCAGAAACACAAAAAGCCCTAACTGCACTGAAGATGTTTAAAAACACCAAGCAGTTGTGTTATAAAATGTAACAACATGCTAACAAAATTTTATACTGAATGCTGTTTTATCATATAGAACTCTAACAAAATGTGGGCGGTATTGGAAAAGGGGCGTGGCACCTGCTATATAACCTAACACTGCAAAATGTCTCATTTTGGATTTTGTTAAACACATGCTAACTTAATTCGATACAAAATGTCAATTTACCATTTTAAAGCTCCATGTCAAATGAGGGAACAGGACAAAGGCTATGGCCCGAAATAACCTAATGCATCAAAATGCTTTAACCTTTTAACGACCACAGGCAACTATACTTCCCAAATGATTTTTTGCGATTTTTTTTGTTCAAGTAAAAGATAGGATAAATGTGCTAAAAGATGAATTATAGAAGAGTTATAGAGAAACAAAAGTTTTGTTTTCATTAAGTCTCTAAATAGGTCCACTTACTCACTATAAGTTCTCAAAGTTTGCGAAGTAATAAATATATTAAGACATTAAGGAATGTTGTTTCTAAGGATCGTAATACTGTTTGTGTAAAATAAAAATCTTCTGTTTACGTCAAACACATAACCTCTGTAATGTAATACGAACCAACTTCTGCTGTCAGTTTGTCAAGCAGAGCGATAGCCTAGATGGTTAAGTGCTAGCTTTGCAAACTGATGGAAAATTTCATGAACGTGGGTTCGATTCCAATCAGAGTTAAGTCTGTTGATGAAAAAACATATAGAAAAAACAGTCTTACAACAAAATCAAACAATTTAAGTCCAATGTAATTTTTCTCCACTGAAGACGTAGAGGTGGCTACAGAAACCATGGTCTGTAATAAATTCACATTAAAAATAACCTTTAGAAATACAATGTTTTCTTCTTTAATAACAAACCCCTTAGGGACAAAATTATATTTACTTGACAGGCGAAATGAGGGTCAAGAAGGTGGTTCAGAAATCCAAATTCTCGTAGAATAACTATTATTAAGTTGCATTTCTTAAAGATCACAGCGAGTATCAAAAACACTTTGGTCAAAAATGTATGGTCGTCAAAGCGTTTAGTCAGCTTCTTAAGATCTACAGTAAATATTGGGCAGTTGATAGATATCTCACTCGCATCCCACAAAGCTCCTATAGAAAAATACCTTAGCTTTATTTTGAGTTAAAAAAAGGGACGATTTTAAAAAATGCCAAACAAGCTTTTGATTTCGCAAAAAAAAGTAAAAAAAAAATTTTTTTTTGAAAGTTTAAAGAAATAGCTACACCCAAAAAATTTTGTAGTTGATAACAACTTAAATATCAACTATTTTGTAGGTGAATTACCACTAACTAAAATATAGTTAATTTTCTTAAGTTGCTGATAACTACAAATAAACCAAAATAAAAAATCAACTACCTAAGTCGTTACTATTACCAATATTTAGTTGATTTCAACTTACATTTGACATATTTTAAAAAATAGCTGAAAACAACTATATAAACAGTGGAAGACAACATAATATAGCTAAATATAACGATCAAATAAATGTTTTTATTTTTAACTAACTTTTTAGTTAATGATAATTATTAAATTGTTGAATTTAGTAGCTTGCTAATTAGAATAAGGTAAATATTTTTTTTATTTAAAATAAAACACAATCTGTAATTTTTAGGAGATTTTATTAAAGTAATTCAGCATCAAATAAATTTTGTATAGTCTTAGAGCCTGAGAATTTTTCTATGGAAAATATGTCTCAGAATCTTTGAATTTTTGAAAGAATGTAGAAAATTTTTCTATAGAAAAAATGGCTCAGGATCTGAGAATTTTTCTATAGAAAAAATGTCTCAGAATCTGAGACTTTTTCTATAGCAAAAATTAATCTGAATCTGAGAATTTTTCTATAGAAAAAATATCTCAGAATCTGAGAATTTTTCTATAGAAAAAATGTGTCAGAATCTGAGAATTTTTTTATAGAAAAAAAAATGGCTTAGAATCTGAGAATTTTTCTATAGAAAAAATGAGTCAGAATCTAAGAATTTTTCTTTAGAAAAATTGGCTCAGAATCTGAAAATTTTTCTGTAGAAAAAAATGGCTCAGAATCTGAGAATTTTTCTATAGCAAAAAATGGCTTAGAATCTGAGAATTTTTCTATAAAAAAAATGTGTCAGAATCTGAGAATTTTACTATAGAAAAATTGGCTCAGAATCTGAAAATTTTTCTATAGAAAAAATGGCTAAGAATCTGAGAATTTTTCTATAGAAAAAATGGCCTAAGAATTTTTCTATAGAAAAAAATGGCTTAGAATCTGAGAATTTTTCTATAGAAAAAATGTGTCAGAATCTGAGAATTTTTCTATAGAAAAAATGGCTGAGAATCTGAGAATTTTTCTATAGAAAAAATGGCTCAGAATCTGAGAATTTTTCTATAGAAAAAATGGCTCAGAATCTGAGAATTTTTCTATAGAAAAAATGGCTCAGAATCTAAGAATTTTTCTATAGAAAAAATGGCTTAGAATCTGAGAATTTTTCTATAGAAAAAATGTGTCACAATCTGAGAATTTTTCTATAGAAAAAATGGCTCAGAATCTGAGAATTTTTCTATCGAAAAAATGGCTCAGAATCTGAGAATTTTTCTATACAAAAAATGTCTCAGAATTTGAGAATTTTTCTATAGAAAAAATGTCTCAGAATCTGAGAATTTTACTATAGAGAAAATGTCTCAGAATCTGAGAATTTTCTATAGAAAAAATGTCTCAGAATCTGAGAATTTTTCTATAGAAAAAATGTCTCAGAATCTGAGAATTTTTCTATAGAAAAAATGTCTCAGAATCTGAGAATTTTTCTATAGAAAAAATGTCTCAGAATCTGAGAATTTTTCTATAGAAAAAATGTCTCAGAATCTGAGAATTTTTCTATAGAAAAAATGTCTCAGAATCTGAGAACTTTTCTATAGAAAATCTGAGAATTTTTCTATAGAGAAAATGTCTCAGAATCTGAGAATTTTTCTATAGAAAAAATGTCTCAGAATCTGAGAATTTTTCTATAGAAAAAATGTCCCAGAATCTGAGAATTTTTCTATAGAGAAAATGTCTCAGAATCTGAAAATTTTTCTTTAGAAAAAATTTCTCGGAATCTGAGAATTTTTCTATAGAAAAAATGTCTCAGAATCTGAGAATTTTTGTATAGAAAAATGTCTCAGAATCTGAGAATTTTTGTATAGAAAAATGTCTCAGAATCTGAGAATTTTTCTATAAAAATAATGTCTCCGAATCTGAGAAATTTTTCTATAGAAAAAATATAGAAAATATCAGAATTTGAGAATTTTTCTATAGAAAAAATGTCTCAGAATCTAAGAATTTTTCTATGGAAAAAATGTCTCAGAATGTGAGAATTTTTTCTATAGACAATATCTTAGAATCTGAGACATTTTTTCTATAGAAAAAATCTCAGATTCTGATAAATTTTTTTCTATAGAAAAATACTTAGATTCTGAGAAATTTTTTTATGGAAAAATTCTCAGATTTTGAGAAATTTTTTCTGTGGAAAAATTCTCAGATTCTGAGACATATTTTTAAAGAAAAATTCTCGGATTTTGAGAAATTTTTTCTGCAGAAAAATTCTCAGATTCTGAGACATTTTTTCTATAGAAAAACATTTTTTCTATAGAAATTTTTTATATAGAAAATTTTTTTTTATAGAAAAATTCTCAGGTTCTGAGACATTTTTCTATAGAAAAATTCTCAGATTCTGAGATATTTGTAGATAAAATGTCTCAGAATCTGAGATATTTGTAGATAAAATGTCTCAGAATCTGAAAATTTATTTATGGAAAAGCCATCTTAGAATCGGGGAATTTTTAAATAGATAAAACGTTTCAAAATGTGAGAATTTTTTTATAGAAAAATTCTCAGATTCTGAAGCATTTTTCAGATTCAGAGGCTTTTTTCTACAGAAAAATTCTGAAATTCTAAAGAAAAATGTTTCAAGGCTGCAATATACTTAATAGCATGCAGGATCAACCAAATCTCCACTAATCTTTTCACGTTTCTTTGTTGAAATGTTTTGTTCTGTGCCTAGTCCTCATGGATTCATTTTATTCAGGATATTTCTATAAAAGACTATTTTCTATAAAATATTTTAAAAAATAATGCATTTTAAACTAACCTTTCATATTTCTAATAAGTAAATATTTTAAAATCTTGAAACAAATTTAAATTTGTATTTAAAAATATGTATAAATAACAAAATATTTGATAAAATAAATTTTCGTTTTGGCAGATTATCTTTTTATTATTGTCAATTTCAAATAAAAAGAAAATTAAAAAATGCAGGGTAACCGAAATTAATTATTTTTAACAACATTCATAGTTGGTATCGATTATAAATAGTTATTTGAAATTATTTTGATTTCAACTATTAAAATCCTTAACTACGCAACTACAAAAATTTTTGGGTGTATCTTAAACTCTCGGGACACATTTTGCTAGGAACATTAGGTAATCAAATGTAAACCAAAATGTAAAATTGCGGCCCCCTCTAACTCAGAAAGTTCTTGACCGATCTCGCTGAAAAATTGTGACTAAACTACTATTGGTTTTAAAAGTTGTGTCACTTGAGATGAAAACCCCCATATGTAACTTGATAGTCGTCAATCGTTTCGCTCACAATGACGATTATCAAGTTACATATTTAGTTAGCCCCCTATATTTTTTGTAATAGCAAAAATTGTAATTAAAAACATTTTTTTTACTTATTTAACGAAAAATTTACTTTGAATTTTATTCAATCGGAATGAAGAACTTACAATCACGTTTTGTTATCGTCATTAATTATTGTTATTAAATTTAATGTAGAATTTATATCTTACTTAAGACTAATTATACTGCATAAATTGCGGTTTCTATAGCAGAAAAAGGAACAATTCTCATGAGAGTACGGTCCTGAAGGGGTTAATTGGTAAATTTCTAAACTTTATTTTTTGTGCACATATACAGATATTTTTCCTATTGGTGGACATTCTGGAAGAAGAAGCATCAAAAAATGTTTAATCTTAAAAAATAACAGTTGCGCCGGCAATATTATGTATACAAATGTGTAGTTGGGGCTTTTTGGTTTAACATATATCAAAGCATGTAGTTAGGGCTTTTTGAATTTTGTTAATAAAATCCCCATTTTTGATCAAAGGAGTCTAAATTTTTTTGTGGACATGTATTTTGATCCAATACATAAGAATCAATTAAAAACGCGATTTTGAATTTTTTGTTAGTTAGGGCGTTTTGCATTTTAGGTGACGATATGTAAATGTAGAAATTCTTCAGGTATTGCTACTTGTAATTAAGGTGTTATGATACTTTCTATTTTTTGTATTGATCGAATGAATATGAAATACAATAAAATAATAAGAAAACAAAAAACCAATATTGCCATTTTTCCCCTACAAAATCTCGCGAAAATAGCTAAAAATCGAAAAATAAATTAAACCGCTTCATTCGGACAAAATCTAATAAAATTGGCAACATGTGTAAAATGTCAAGTAAAGCTGTGTTTTTTTTGCTCCCGGGTTAACGTTAACATAAAGGAATAGGAATAAAGCGATCAAAATAAACTTGGCAGCACTTTTTATATTTTTTTGAATTCTGACAATTGCATTCACAATAAACAGATAACACCCGTACAATTATCGAAGTGAAAAACAGGGCTAATGTCAACGTTATGTTAACGTTAACGTGGGAGCAAAAAAAAAAAAAACACAGCTTAAGTTGAATTTTTTTTTTTGACAGTCTCAGCAAAATTTGTTTTGTTTTTTTTTTGACGTTTTAAGTTTGTTCATGATATTGTCATAATCTTTACACTTGGTCAGTTTTCCTATGAAAATATATTTGCACTGATCTCCAAAATAGAAAAAAAAAAAATAGCCAATGTAATAACACCTTTAGTAAGTTGTTCTTATAGGAATTAATTTATTATTGTTGATGAATTCTTTTAGATTTGAATGAATTATGTTTTAGTTGCCCTTGTAACAAATTGCATTCACTTAACTTGATTTGTGCAATGTACATTAGGCTGGTTCATATATGACACTTTTTTTTTTGAATTTTTGTACGGGCCACCCGGAATATATATTAAGCACCGCGAAAAAATAACACGTGATTTTTTTTAAATTTATTCATTAAGGTTTAGGGGTCGCTACCGGGCCCTAAAGTTTGGGTCTAAAAATTTATTTTTCGATATTTATTTATTTTTATTATAATTTAGCTTGATTAGCTTACTAACGACAAAAAGGTTCATTTTGGTCGGACAAGTATTTCAGTTCCAAAAGTGACCACGAAAAACTGGTCTACAAAATAAAAGCAATTCCATAAAGATCGGCGGGTGACACTAGGGAGACTTTCCTTGGCAGTCCAACCGAAGACCCTGGAACTAAAATACGCTATCCTTATTGTTTTTGAGGTGTTGAGTCCGAATATGACCATGGATTTGGCCAATCGCATTTAGTTTTCGAGATATATGCACATTAAGGTTATAACTTTTTTTGGCGACTCTCAGTGGCTTATCGATTTTTTTGGAAATAATTCCGCAATTCAGTAAGTAGTGTACCGCTTGCAGTGAAATTTATATCGGTTATAGCTAACGTAATGTCGAGCTAAGCTTAGACCCGACATAGTCAATAGGGCACCTACATTGGCCCCTAAAGTTGGACATCTTTTGGAAGGCAGATTTGGAATCAGGAATTCAAAAAAATATAAAACAAATATGTATGTATGAAAAACTTTCATGATTTTGATAACAAAAATATTTAAAAATTTTAAATTCAAATTAATAAATAAATAAAGAAGGAAAAATTTAACTGCATAATTCCGCGAAATTATAAAACAGGTAAGTAAAATGACATATACCATGTGACAGAACTCCACTCTACATTTTGCACAGTTAACATTTCAATCTGTGATAGTTAGTGGAGTGACTCCAACATTGTGAACAAGCATGTGACACAATATTACCAGCTAAAATAGTAAAACCGGAACTAGCAGCAGTATCGTCAAAATAAAAAACACGATTGACTTAAAAAATAGCTTTGTTTTATTATTATGTTCACACTAACGTCATAAAACATGTTTTATACAAATTCTTGTTACATGCTGTCATTATGCGAAAGAGATTTTAATACATTTTTAAGACACCTTTTAAACCGCTTCTGAGAACAGGGTATACGTTCTATCTTAAAGCTTACTTTTTGTATAACACTGTGCTACAAAAAACACAAAATTAAATATACAAACTTTTAAAATTACCTACACACAAAAAAAAAAAAAACTTTGTAAAATTACTAGAAAAAGTCTCGTAATCCCATTTTACCAATATTTGACAGTTTTCCTTGTTTTTTAACAAATCGAAATTTAATTTTTTTTTGTAATTTTACAATTTTTTTTTTGTAATTTTAGAAATTTCCAAGATAATTTTCCAAAAAAAACTAGTAAATTAACGAGAATTTACTGCGCCAAAAAACTGTAAATTTACAATTTTATTGGTAAAAAGCTTGTAAAATTACAAAATTATTGGTAAAAAGCTTGTAATATTACTAGGAATTCTCGTAAATAGGAGGTAGCAAAAAATCTAGTAAAATTACGAAACCTCTTTGTGAATTTTATCGTGTCAAAAAATTTGTAAATTTTCAATTTTTTTGGTAAAAACCTTGTAAAATTACAAAATTATTGGTAAAAATCTTGTAAGATTACTACACTCAAAATAAATTCTCTGTCCAATCAGCAGAAAAATCTGCTGAAAATACACCCATTTTGAGCCATATGAGAAATCTGCTGATTTTAGCAGACACGGTTTGCTAAATATCTGTCATAAGAGGTGAATAAATATAACAATAAAAAAAAAAAAAAAACATACGGCGCCAGCCAGCATCGAACTCGCCACCTTCCGATTTGAAAGCACACTTCTTAACCACTACGCTACGGAAGCTTATACTTTTATCTGGCGTTTTAGTTATTAAACATGTGTGACATTTTACTATGTTTATACTGATTTTGTTTGCTGAATTTCATTATTTTGTTAAGAAATTTTTTTATATAAAAAAAAAAGCAGAACAGATTGTCAGCAGATTGCTCTGCTGAAATCAGCAGATTGATCTGCTGAAATCAGCAGAAATATCTGCTGATTTTAGCAGAAAAATCTGCTGATTTTAGCAGAAAAAATCTGCTGATTTCAGCAGAATAATCTGCTGATTTCAGCAGAACAATCTGCTGATTTCAGCAGAACAATCTGCTGATTTCAGCAGAGCAATCTGCTGACAATCTGTTCTGCTTTTTTTTTAAATAAAAAAATTTCTTGAAAAAATAATGAAATTCAGCAAACAAAATCAGTATAAACATAGTAAAATGTCTGTTATTTTCTTAAACTAAATGAAAGAGATTTTACTAAAAATATCCTTCTCAGCAGAACAATCTGCTAAAAGATTGCTAATTCAAATTGAAAGTCGTTTTACAGATTTTTTGACAGAGTTTTTCTTTTGAGTGTAGGAAATTTTGTCAAATAGGAGGTAACATACAAAAAAAAAAAGTTACAAGTTTTTCTTGTAATTTTACAAGTTTTTTTTTTTTGTTTAGTTGTTTCACTAACTGAAAAACTGGCGCATACAAACTTTCAGCCCTCTAACAATAAGTCAACAGAGACCGGAGTGTTTCGGTGAAAAATGTTCATATACATATCGCTCATTTACTTGTATAGTGTCATAACTCAAAATATGTCGTTTTTGGGTAAACCATACAAAATTACTTGTTATATCCTGCTTTATATTGTGTCAAAAATTCGTATTAATATCTTTTAAACTCACCGTTTGAGAAGAGAACACGCCATTATAACATTTTCTACTCACGGGCCTTTTGCTACGTAAACCAAGTTTAAATTGTAAACTTTAAACAGGTTTTCTGTAAAATCAAACATTTTGAGTTATGACACTATACAAGTAAATGAGCGATATGTCTGTACATTAGGGTGGCACGAATAATGACTTTTTTCCCTGAAAAAAATTGTTAAAACAAACCAAAACTTTTTTTTGATATTTTTGAAATTATTTCTTTACTTGATAAGTTTATTAACGACAAAAAGATTTGTTTTGGTGGGATAAGGCTTTCATCTTCAAAATTGACTTCGAAAAAAAAAAAATTAAGGCCGTTGGGGTCTTAGACTTCTAGACAGCTAGACTTCCGAAAAATACATCATTGAAAGACAATTGGTGCCCTAAGAGTTAAGGTGACTGGCCAAATGAGTTCTGCATCTTAAAGATTAATGTTTCAGCTTTACCCTCGAATTGTTTTAAAGTCGCCCGCACATCGGGTTCATCCAATATGAGTGGAAAAAATTTCCAAAACGACGATTTTTTTGAACTTTGACCTTAATTTTCTCGAAAACTTGATGTGATGGAAAAGTTTGTAAACCGGATTTTTGACTAACAGAACAATTGTAATTAAATGTATAAGGTCGCGTCTCAGTCGTATTTTCGATGTTAAGCAGTGTAATTAATATTTCTTCTACATATTAGCCCTGTTTTTTCAGACCGGATTAAAATTAGGATTAACTTTATTTAGTTAAAAAGTGGGTCAAATCAAGTCCAGTTTTTTTTTTTTAAATTTTTTTCTAAAATTACATACAATTAGTAAATATAACCAGAAAAACAAATTAAGCTTTGTCCAAAATGTAATGGTTGAAAATTAAATTTCGTTAAATCTTAGGATTAACTTAGATTTATTTATACCATTTTACATTTTGAACAACGCTTAATTTTTTTCCTGTTTATATTAACCAATTGGATGTAGATTCAGAAAAAAAATATAAAAAAATGTCTGAACTTGATTGAAAAAATTGAAAAGGGGAATCAAAAATTTGGTAGAATAAAGCGTATTACAATAATATTAAAAAACGCGGATCGGTATAATCCATGGATGTATTTTATTCTTAACAGATTTTCAAATACATTTTTGGACCATGCCGACCCACCAATAAATTTGTTGATTTAATTTTCTTAATACGCTTTATTTTACCAAATTTTTGATACCCATATTTAATTTTTTTTTTTGTTAATTGCGAAGGATAAATTGTGACCCACTGTATTTTCGGCCCCTGTTGACTTATTGTTAGAGGGCTAAAAATTTGTATGTGTCAGTTTTTCACTTATTGTGAGTGTATCAACTAAACAAAATTTCATTAAAATCAGAGCGGGTCAAGAAAATTTTTTAATTTTTTTTAAAAACTTAACTTTCTTCCGCATTTTTCCTTTTAACAAATAGAATTAGAGCCCGACCTCCATCTGTACTAACGGAAAAAATCAGTAAATAAATATACTGAGCACGTTTAGATATATCAGGTTACATATGTACGATTAGTAAACAAATCCGCCATGTCAATTTTCGTTGTTAAATTATGATTTTGATTATCTTTAATTTTGCACACTTTTGCCAGCCAAAATTTGTTAAATTTTTAAGAATTTAAAATAAAAAGATGGGTGCGTGAGTGACTTTTGACTCTCACTCACTCACGCTTATGACAGGATTTTTCAAATCACGCACACTCACGAACATATTTTTTTCTACTCACACTCACGTGAGTAAATTTAAAACAGCTCACACTCACGTGCACTCACACAAGCTTCACTCACACTCACGTTGACTAACAATCGTGAAACAAACAAAAAAAAATTTACAAAATTTAAATTTCAAAAATCTAATACAATTATTAGCAAAATTTAAAGTTTAACCAATTTTTACAATATATTTTTGTTTTTTTTTCGGACGAAATTTAAAGTTTAGCCAAATTTGATTAAATTTGAAGCTTTTTTCCTGACGAGATAAAATATGAAGCGAAAATAAATCACGCAAAAAAAAAAAAAAATCGACTCATGCAAAAACTTTACTCACGCACACTAACCCACTCAATTTTTTTCCCACTCACACTCACAAAAAATTAATATCAATTGAAAAGTTTCTGACATACATGTGGTTTAGTGAGAAAAGTTGCATAAAATCGCCTTTCACATCAACGAAACAGTTGAAAAATTTAACATCAATTAAAAATCAATTGCATGTGATTAAGTGAGAATAGTTCCAAAAAACGTGTTTTGACAATAACTTTAAAATTTGGGAGTGTTTGGCAAATTAAATGGGCATTTTTGTGATCTACTTGACGAAACCAACAACATTTATTGGATCACATCAAAAGTTTAAACCCACTGTAGCACAGTGTAATCATGCATCGCGAATATAAAAATTTTAAAGAAAATCATGTATTTAGTTTTGATAAATCGTTAATACGTCTTCATATTGGTAAATAAATTAAAACAAATTATTGTTTTCGCTTTTGTCAAGAGATTTTTTTTTTGCACGTTCGATTTTATTAATTAATTATTGTTGTCAAATTTATATCAACAATCATATTGATATCTTAATATTTATGTATTTAAAATATGTAGTTTGTCCTGATTAATTATTCTTTTGTTAAAAAATAATCATTAGCTTGCGGTTGACAAATACACGTTAGTGTGGGTCTATTTCACACAATAAATATAAATACATATTTGATTCATCCTCCCTTCAATACTTTGAAATATTTTATGATGGTTTTTGAAAATCTGGTGAGAACATTGGAACCTCAGTGTTCTCTGCCCAGTCTTAAAGAAAGGAGACCCTACTGTCTGCACCAACTAAAGAGACGTAAATCTCTTATCTGTAGCATATAAGATCATCTCTGGTATAATATGTGAATATGTGACATAAACACACACAAAAAATTATTGGCTAAAAAATTTCAATTAAATCTATTGATCAACAAAATTTAAATAAGTCAATTATTGTTTTGATCAACACTTTTGTTATTTTCTTTAACTATCAAATTTCAAATTTTCAACATACCAGATTTGTTTTCGCTTCAATTTATTTGAATACATTTATTCAAAAATATACTTTATACTAGGGTTTTAATTTTTTTATTGTCGGCAACATATTGGAAAGCAAAAAACATGAATTTCTTCATAATTTTTCCATAAGCTTGAAATTCATTTGTTAAATCAATCATTATTTTAATTGACTTTAAATAAAAAATTGATCAAATTTTTGATCAAAATCGAAAAAGTGATTAATTGAAAAAAAAATCAATTAATCACCTACAATTTGATGATTGATATAACAATTTTCTTTATCGGAGGAGTTTCAATTAAAAAATTAATTGAATCCGCGTTTTTGTTGATTGAATTTCGTTTTCAATTCTTTCTGTGCATGCACATCAAACTGACCAGACCTTAACAGTGCGGCTTTAGGCATTAAAAACCCAGCACGGACTAAATCTAAACATGACGCTAATTCTGGAAAAAGTCTTAAGAAATGCAAATCGACACCCATCATAAATTTTTCGAGGATAAGGCTGCTTTCGATAGCCCGATAAGAGAAAACCTCTTCGTCGTATTGTCTTAAAATCCCAGCAAAATACAGTCGGATTTGCATTATGACGTAGCGATGTACAAAAATCTTCGTCAGAATAGGAACGAACGTCGCCGAACCATGTAATACTGAGCGAGGTTTATACCCTATCGTGCGATTTCTTTAATTTATTAATGGAGTATACTTTGCACGTTTAAAATTACAGAGTAAATATGTAAAAGTACAAAGTAAATATGTCATAATCTACAACAAAACTGTTAATGATATTGATATCATGACAATTTCACTAGATCAGTCAGCTTAGCCTTTGCATCAATCAAAAAGAAGTCAAACATCATGGGTCTCCAAATTAATGAGTCTACGACGAAGTACTTTTCATCGACTAGTGGAGTATCCTAGCATCTCAACTGACAAATACCTATCAACAATCTTTTGCAAAATGGTCAGGACCGTAGAACCAGTAATCCCGGTTCTCGGTATTACCGGAAATTGGTACCGGTTTCCCGGTTCCCGTCCTGACGGTATTACCGGTAACTAAATTTTAAAATTGTTTATTATAGTATTTCTTTATTTTTTGAGAACCAGTACTGGAACCAGAACCGGGAAAACCAGTATTCCCGGGAATGTATCTAGAACCAGGAAACTGGTACCAGAACAGGGAATACCGGTATTCCTGGGAATACCAAGAACCGGGAAATGGGGGGCAGTAGTTTCGATTTGTTTAGATATATTGGTGTCTGTCTTTAGGTTCAGATTTATATAGAGACACATCCCTTCTCGTTGGAGAAAGGTAAATGTTACATTTATACCTAAGGCAGGAAATAGACCGGATGAATTGCCGACATCGTATAGACTATGGAAAGATGACTGGATCTTCACTTAAGATGTACATATTTGGACCAATTTTCTTGGTACAGAAATAGTATGCATATGCAAACGACAAATCTACTGATTCGGCTCTACGTCATCTTGTAACAGAGATAGAAAAAGACCACAGGGGCAAGGAAATAGCTCTTTGTACCTATCTGGATGTTGAGGGAGCTTTTGATAATGATGTTTGGTTATGCCTTTATTGAATCTGCACTATTATGCATAGGAGAAGATCAGGGTAGTACTCTAGTCACATTAAAAACGCGTGCTATGAAAACCTGCCTAACATTGGCCCAAGAAGCCATTTTATGTGTAGGATGAATATCGATTATACCCACTTTACACAATTATAATTTTCAATTATACAAGCTTAATTTTACCATGTTAGCGAAATATTTAAAAAAAAATTTTGGCCAGAAATGGTTCTTTTATTAAATACGACTAGGTTTCAATCAAAAAATAATCTATTAATCTTATGGAAGTTGGTAAATGTTGATGTGTATAAATGATAGTATAAAGTAGGTATTACTTTGACTGTCGCAACATGAGCGGTCACTCCAATATCCTTTCTTCAATAGGAAATAGTGAGAACTTGGATATGCCTTCTGATTAACTCTGAGCTTTGATTTGAGATCGTGATACCGAGTAGATCGGATTGGGATGAAGGTGAGCCATCTGTGGATACTAGAAGTCTAAACTGGTATACTGACGGCTCAAAAATTACCTCACATGGATCTCTGAACCCATGGGTTGGTGGTCTATAGTTGTTCACCCAATTTTGGATCCGAGAGTTTGGAGAGGACAGACATCTAATTCGGAAGAATTCAGCGGGTGTACGACAATTCAAAGCGCTAATCGCACTACTATAATATGGGAATATTCTTAATCACCTTAAAAGTGACATAAGGTTACTAATAGGCGCTCTTACCAGGCAGTATAACGTAAATTATCACTCGAATAATTTTAGCCTTTTTATACCCTCCACTCTAGTGATAGAGGGTATATATAAGTTTGTCATTCTGTTTGTAACTCATCGAAATATCGATCTGGGACCCCATAAAGTATATATATTCATGATGCCCGATCGATTTTAAGACATTCTAGCGATGTCCGTCTGTCCGTCTGTCCGTCTGTGGAAAATGCTGTCGCGGACAAAATATTGCACAGAGATGACTGAAACTTAACATATTTATTGGAAGTTCTCCCGAGAAGTTTGGTATTGCATTTGAGCGATATCGGTTCAGCGGTTCAAAAGTTATGAACGAAAATGTAAGCACACCTCAAAAATTTCAGTACATTCAACATAACCTAAAAATACGAAATGATTTAATTCGGCTTCTGGTTGGCATATGTGAACATAATTGAACACCAAATGGTATTTAAACAAGTACGAACACAAAAAAAAAAAAATCGCGGATTTTTTTTTACCAAAATTTTTTTTTTCGCGAAAATTTTTTTTTCAAAAATTTTTTTTTTTTCAAAAGTAATTTCCTTTAAAATAAAGTTTTTTGCAATAATCTTTTTGAAATTGTGGAGGGTATCACTACATTCGGCAAGGCCGAATTTAACTTTTTTACTTGTTTAATCTTCTTTGTGTTTACTTTGTCATCCAACTGGCGCCAGCAAGCAAGAAGAATAGACATTTTATTTTAAATCAGACCGAAACCGACATGCGGTTGACCATTAAAGTGGGTAACTTCTTTCCATCCAGGAACCAGAAGTCTTTTATGGGTTAAAAAATATGCAAGCCGTTTGTCAACAACAAAGTATTTATCATAAGCTCAAAATCGTTTCATGTGTGTCTTTGTTTATGTATCAATGAATTTGGAGAATTTTCAAGTTCAATGAAGTTATAGCCAGCCACATTAAATGCTGTCAAATCCAAGCGCCGCGGCGGTTGCAGTAGCAACAACAATAACTACGACAACATCATTAAAGAAACAACAAGTTTTTCTAGTAAATTGGGTATATATTTCGTTTAAATGTTGTTTTTCTCTTCAAAATTTAACATTTAATCGGTTTAAAAGTATACAAATTTTGCAATGAAATGTTGTTGATCATGTAAATGTTAGTTGCTAATTTTAAATTGTTATTATTGTGTTTTTGACGGAAACAAATCAATCTTATACCTAAATAAATATTTGATTAATTTACCTGCATCTTTGGGTAAGTACTCGTGTAACATGTACAAATAGACTTGTCATGTAAAGTTTGTTTGCTAGAGTAGCTACACTTAAAAAAAAAATGCAAAAAAGTTATAATACCATTCTACTAACAATACACAACTATTATTGCTTTTTGCTAAACAAATGTATTCTAAAATTAGTTAATAATAATAATAGTTTTGATCACATGACGAATTATTTTTATTTAATTTCAACATAACCGAGAACTGGTAACAATGACCGTCGTCTCGTTGTAGCGAAAAAAACCACGGGTTCTAGTGGGAATCGAACCCCGACCCCCACGTTCAAATGCTAGCACGCTACCAACTAGCGTACGGGAGCCGCAAAAATTATTCTAGGGAAAAGCTTAGGTAAATGTTCCAGCCAACAAAATTCGGGGCCCTCCAAATATTTAAATCTTATTTTTTGTTTTTTACTTAGAACCAACACTCTGGAAATGTCCCTTTTAATGTCGTGCATTGTGTTAATATCAGGAAAATGGGTTATGATGTGGAGAAAAGAGGGACTTTTGACTTGAATTTATCTACATTGAAAGATACTGAGAAGACTTTTGAGGGGATTTATTTCACATACGGCTAGTACGACTGATAAACAAACCTTCTTTGTAATGCGATGTGCTATCAACTGGACAATCGACAAAAAACGGATGTGATCTACTAGACAACCGGAGTGCAGCGAACAAAAACACGGTCCCTGGGGATAAGTTCACTTACCTCAACAGAACCCTTTCCATGGCAATATTGATAGAACTAGAGTTTGCAAATAATCGAGATATTTCATAATCGCGATTACGATTAAAAAAATAGCCGTTAATCGCTATTATTGATTAATCGAGTTTTTTTAAATAAATATAATTGCAATATTTTATTAAAAAAAACTCTTTAAAAATTTATATTTCAGAATGTACGAAAATACAGTAATAAGTATTTTAAGCAATTAAATTATCTTTACACACCAAATGTCCTGCGAAAAAACATATGTCCAATGAATGTCTGAATAGGTGGTATGTATAGCGCTACATGAAATTAAAAATTGCGTTTTTGGTATTTCAATTTTTCAAAAACCGGGCTAAGGAGGCTTGGGTAAATATTGGAAAAATTTTAAGAATTGTGTCGAGTTCCCTTGATTAAAAATGTACTATTCTTGTATATTTTTGTATGGGCTATCGACTAAAATTTTTTATTTTGAAAAATTTTCAGAACACATTCTGAAATTTTTAATTTTTTAAAAAAAGTCAATTTATCAATAATCCGGCCACATTTTATTTTTATTTTTTTAAAGTTTAGATTTTTGTCTATCAACACAAAAAAAATCAGTAGGGCATTTTTCGTAATTTTCAAGAAAATAGCATTTGAATATTGGATTTCATAAAAATTGTGTAATTCTATTGTATTTTATTGTGTCAACACCGCGTATGAGTAACGAAAATTCGTTGGTTTCGCAAATATTCGTTGCTCATACGCGGTGTTGACACAATAAAATACAAGAGAATTGCAGAATTTTTATGAAATCCAGTATTCAAATGCGATTTTCTCGAAAAATACAATAAAATGCCCTCCTGAATTTTTTATGTGGATAGACAAACATCTAAACTTAAAAAAATATGTGGCAGGATTATTTGGTCCGTCGCATGGTTTTTCCCCCAGTATGGGATAAAAACGTAAACGTACAATGGAATAATATCAAAAACATTGTAATAGAATCAGCGAAGGAAAACATTGGAAGCAAACGCAATCACACAAGTAAAGAGTGGTTCGATGAAGAATGCAAAACTTTGGTATATGAAAAAAACGAAGCAAGAAAAAATTATTTGGCAGCGCCTAATTCTACCAATCAAAAAACATATGAAGATAAGAGAAAGGAAGCTAAGAAACTTTTAAGATCAAAGAAAAGAGAAGACTCGAAAAAGCAAATAGAAGCCATTGAAACTGACTACAATATCAATAATATTCGAGGTATGTACCAAAAGATAAATAAATGTACACGTGGATACCAACCAAGGATGACTTTATGCAAAGAAAAGAACGGAGAAATCATAAAAGATAAACAACGAATAATAGATCGGTGGAAAGAGCATTTTAACGAACTTCTTAACAAACATAGTGTAGAAAATGAAGAAGACCTCGTGTATCATACTGCTGAGAATAATATACCTCTACCCAGTCTAGACGAAGTTAGAGAAGCCCTTGGAAGACTGAAGAATAATAAAAGTAGTGGAGAGGACACAATAGTTGCCGAACTTTTGAAATACAGCGGAGAAGAGCTGCAAAACCAACTTTTAAGCTTAATTATCAACATATGGACGAGCGAAAATCTACCAGAAGAATGGCAATCTAGCATAATTATGCCAATCCATAAAAAGGGTGATAAGATGAACTGCGAAAACTATCGCGGAATATCACTTCTAAATGTAGGATACAAAATATTTACCAACATTCTTTACCAACGGGTAAATAATATAGCAGAATCTATACTAGGTGACTACCAATGTGGCTTTAGGAAGAAAAGGTCAACCACAGACCAAAGCTTTATAATCTGCCAAATTTTTGAAAAATTCCGCGAATACAATATCAATGTACATTGTCTATTTATAGATTTCAAACAAGCTTTTGATAGCTTGAAGAGAACAAGAATCGAACACACCCTTTTGTTAAGTGGAATACCTCTTAAACTATGCAGACTTGTTTTAATGACGCTGGCACGCACAACTAGCAAGGTTCTCATTCAGAACGAGCTATCCGACTCATTTGATGTAATATCTGGAGTCAAACAAGGAGATACGCTTTCGACTTTAGTGTTTAACTTGGTACTAGATGCAGTTATTCATAAAACAGATACACAAAAATCTATATTTCATCAGAGTATACAAATATGTGCGTATGCTGATGATATTGTACTAATTGCTAGAGATATGAAGACGCTCGAAGACGAATTTATAAAATTGGAACTTGAGGCACGCAATGCTGGTTTAATGATAAATTATGAAAAAACAAAATATATGTACAGAACCCGCTCAGGGCATAAACCCAGTGAAATAACGCTAGCCGGTAAAAGATTTGAGGCAGTACAAGAATTTAAATATTTAGGAGTAGTGTTAAGCGACAGAGAAGATACAACTGTTGCGATAAAAGATAGAATCCAAGCTACAAATAGAGCATATTATGCACACATAAAATTATTCAAATCGAAATTGCTATCAAAAAATCAGAAAATGAAAATGTACAATAGCCTTCTGAAGCCAATACTCACGTATGGATGCGAAGTATGGACAATGAAATTGTCTGATATGCAGCAACTGTTGAGCTTTGAAAGAAAAATACTCAGAAAAATTTACGGCCCAATAAAACAGGATGATGGAACATACCGAATACGATACAACCACGAACTCGATATGCTCATTAAAAAACGCAACGTAATTCGATATATAAAAGCACAAAGAATAAGATGGCTTGGACATATAGTAAGGATGAATGAGGAAAGAGCAACCAAGCAAGCATTCACAAGAACACCTGTAGGTGCTAGAAATAGAGGTCGTCCAAGAAGACGATGGTTTGATGCAGTAAGAGATGATTTAAAAACAATGCGAGTTCCAAATTGGCGTCTTAAGGCTGAAGAGAGGTCAACATGGATATCTATAGTTGAGGAAGCACTGGTCCACCGAGGACTGTCTTGCTAAGAAAGAAGAAGAAGATGGGATAAAAACGTTTTTAGGAGAAAAGACTTTATTAAAATATAATTGATGCTAAAACGGCTAAAGCAACTGATCAAATGAGATATGCATCTTAATGAGCAATGTTTAACTTTACTCTTGACTTTTTGTTAAGTCGTCAGCACATTGGGTTCACATTCTATGAATTGTCAAATATATAAAAAAAAGGCGATTTTTTTTCAAATTTCTCAAAACCTGATGTAATGGAAGAGTATGAAGACCGGATGAATGACCAAAAGAATAAGGTTGCGTTTCATTCGCATCAAGGTTTTTTTTTCACATGATTAGTATCGGAAAAAATCGTTTTTTGGGAATAGGACAACAATTGGTGCCCTAAGGGTTAAGGTGACTGAACAAATGAGTTCTGCATCCTTAAGAGCAATGTTTAAGCTTTAACCTCGACTCATTCTTAAGTCGCTATTACATCAGGTTCATTCGTTATGACTGGTGAAAAATGCCCAAAACGGCGATTTTTAACTTTGACCTCAATTTTCTCAAAAACCTGATGTGATGGAAAAGTTTGGAGACCAGATTTGTGATGCAATTAACTGTGTTAGGTCGCGTCACAGTCGCATCAAATTTTTTGTCAAAATGTTCAGTAGTGTAATCATTAGGGCAACAAAAATAACATTTATGAATTTGTTTCGAGGCCTAAAACTATGCTATACAAAATAAGTGTATCGTAAAATTAAATAAAAAATTAAATATATGAAGTAACACATCCTAAAACCTTCAAAAGTAGACAATCTAGACAATCCTTCAAAATTCTTTATTGTTTTAAATAAATTTAAATGAAAATTTGTTTTATTTCTGACTACTATTTCGAATAAAATGTTGCATAGTTTTAGGCCTTAAAATAAATTCATAACTGATAGTTTTCTGTTCCTTAGTAATCATCAAACTTCCTTTGCACACGATCCAAGAGCTTCAAAATAGAATTTGAAGCCCAATCTCTTCTATGTTAAATTTAAGCTTACAAGAAAGGTCTTTCACAGGGCACCCACCGATTGTGCTGAAACTTGCATATAGGAAAGAGGGCAGCAAAATAAGAGTTACCTGTTTTTTTAGCGGCCCAATCGCACATTTATGAAGTCAAAGGGGAGGGGGAAAAACAATTTTTTTTGGTTTTTTGAGGATTTTTCCCAATTATTTAAAAGAAACTATATGAACATTTAATACAGGTCGAATAATTTTTTGAAGGCCAATGTCGTATTGGGCGTGTCCGAATTCGGCTTCCTTAAGTTCGTTATTGTCCAAAAATGTGTAAACGTTGGGGTAGTTTATATGGAGATGTATATGCGTACGACCCCCAAAATCATATATAATAATCTCTATTAAAATAAGCTGACCCGTATTTTTGCGTTTGGCGAAATTCCTGCTAGTTCGGATTTTATTCAGATTTTCTCGAGATCCCATATTTTTTCATAAGGTTTTATAACCTCCAACCACAGTATGGGGGTATACTCACTTTGTCACTCCATGTGTAACGCATCGAAATATCGGTCGGGGACCCTAAGACATTCTAGCGATGTCCGTCCGTCTGTCGAGGACACGATACAGTCCAAAATAATTGAGCTAGGCTGTTTAAGTTTGGAGGTGGGAAAAATCGGGTCAGGGGGGTTATTTCGTTAAAAGTTGTAAATTTACAATTTAATTGGTAAAATATTTATTATCAGCAGCAAAAATGACGGAAAAAAAATAAATTAACAATTTTTATTAGTGTTTTCCTGTAAGTACAGGTCGAGCTCGGGCTCTAATTATATTTGTTATAAGGGTTCAAGTTGAAAAAATGCAGAAGAAAAATTTAATTTCTTAAAATTATAGACATTTCTTGAATTCCCATACCGGTTTCAAACACTCCAGTTAGTGTTATCATCAGTAGGATTTTAAATGTCGGTTTGTCTTGTTAATCGAAATTGTTTTTTATATATGTGAATATTTATAGTTTCTACAGAATAAATAAATTTTAACAGTTTCCAACACTACAATTCTATTTCCAGCAATCTCAACCTCACTTCATACTTCTTTCAACTTTTTTGTGTCTTAGTGTTTCTTCACAATACAGCAGCAAGCAGCTGAGCAGCAAAATTTGTACATGTATTTTGTTGTTGCCGCAACAACAAAACACATGTAAAAATTTTGCTGCTCAGCTGCTTGCTGCTGTATTGTGAAGAAACACTTACATTATGTCGCAAGGGTTACCAACATGATCTGGAATTGCAGACACAAATGAAGGAATTTGCATTTTCTGTTTCGGAGACGTGCCTAAAGCGCCAATCAGACGACAGACAAATCTTACAATTTGTCTAACGACCGAATGCAAATGGCGTCAACAATAGCATGTGTTCAGATGTGTGTTCGCAAATATTTTTAGAAAAAAAATGCGCGGTTGGAAGACAAATTGAAAGATTTGTCTGTCATCTGATGGCCCCTTAAGGATGACATATTTCATTTTTGCTTTGTAAAATTACAACTTTTCTTTGTATTTTTTTTTTTGTGAAATTACAAAAAACAAATTTTCCTAATATCTTTGATAAAGAAGTTTTTACTCCAAAGCGCAAAAAAATGAAACTTAGAAATTATTTTTTTTTTATTTTTTGTCCGGAAATTTTTAGAATTTTTTTTCTCGATTTATTTGTACCATTTGATAGTTCGTTTAAAATTGAATGTAAAAAAACATGTGTCTAATAAATTTTTCAGACCTCTCTAGTATTCATACATCATGTACGTCAAATGTATTAAAAATGACAAATCGTCAACATCAATTTTGGCTAATCAATGTTGTTGACTAATTCATCTTCATCTTCAGCGCTAGTCATTTAAACTAAATCAGGTTTTTACGCACAGTGTCCTAATTTCGATAGAGGTTAAATTAATTAAAAAATAAAATAAATCTTAAAGAAATGGAAGTTATTGGATGTATGTATGCATGTAGTATATTGAATCGTTTTTACTACTTAACTGTGTTATAAGGTACTTAAGTGTGTATGAAAGTGAAACATGTATGGATAGTCGTAAATGTTTGGAATTCATTTCCGTTGGCATAGTATTTGGGAACATATTAATATATAAAAATTAAAAAAGTAACTAATGATGGTCAAATTGCGATACTTGCATATTCATGGCAAATACATTTGTACATGAGATTATTTATCCACGTACATATTTATGTGCAAAGTACGAGAGCCGAATGATAAGTCCACAGTCAATTGTGTTTCACAGAGAACTAAAATGTAAGACCGATCCCCAATAATTTTTACATCCCAAAATTATTTCTTAACAAAACTTTACCTTATCTCCACTCTCTAATGAGGCTCCCATACAAAATTACATTTTTATAAAATTTATTCCAACTGCCCTAACTGTATAAAATGTTCCCCTAAAGGAGTCAAATGTATGACCGTCACCCAATATTTTCTAAGAACCCATCTCTACTTCGAAGGTGGAAGTAGTTCAACTTCGTATTTTTCTGTGAAAAATGTCAAGGGTGTTGCGAAACTGCACTTCACCACACGAAATGTGTGTTGGTTCATTCACAAGATGCACCATGTGGTTGTGTGCAGCGAAGAGTTCAACATATAAGCCCTCGGAAGTCATATGGCTTACAATTAGCTATGAAGAATGGTGTACATCGAAATCCCCGACAACGACTATTTCACTACTAGGAAGGATTCCAACGATCACAATAGTGGAATACGGAGTCTAAATAATTGTAGGAGTTCACCGTGTCCAAAGTAGGGCTCCTATATACAAACCCGAAGTGTAAATGTGTGTCCTGATTTGGAATTTAAATTCCGAATCACTGCACCTTAAATGAGGCTGAAGTTGAGCATTTTCACGAATGTTCAACGCAAGGTCCCGATATGAAACAAAAAATGAATTGATACCCATATATACCAATGATATCATAATCGCCTGGAATAACGATATATTTTCAATACTAAACTGGACTAAGGCGATTTTACTATCGTTTTACCGATAGCGAAAACGGTATCACTTCTTCATTGGAAAACGATATCATAAGAAAAGTTACACTTTAGAACGAAAACACTATCGTTTTCGTATAAGAATATCACTTATGATAATGAATATCACCTAAACGATATTGCTTCGATATCATAACGGTATCGTTTGGTTTATTGGGTATCTTCAATTAATTCGCACCCAAAACAATTTAACGTTTAAGCGGGTTTTCGGTGGTTCTAAAATTTTGATACTAATAAATTTAATGGTTATATAAAATCCTATATTACTTAAAAAAAGTAGAAAAGAATGTATGTATGTATTTTGATAGATTTTGACATGTCTAATTCGAATAAGATTTCAAAATTACTCCAATGTTTTTTGAAGTCGAATTAACGTTAAAATATTTCGTAATAACCTCAATATTGACTCTTATTAATCATCCTTTGAATAGTCTCAGTATTCAGTGAAGGACAATAATGCATAATCGGATTTTAAATAATTAAAAAAAAATCAAAAATTCTAAATTTTTTTTTCAAAAATGTCCCTTTTAAACCACTGCTATTTCTAACCTAATAGAGATAACATAATAGTGTTAACTAAAAATTGGTTGAGATTTTAAACAGCGGTTTATTTTTTTTAGAAAAATATTACCAAATTATTTTTCTAAAAAAATTAAACCGCTGTGAACATTTTTATTTCCAAAATATTGGAAAATGTTCCAAAAAAAAATTGGTTTAATGCAAATATCTCGATATTTAGCAAAGATTTTATGCATTTTTGAATGTGTGTTTTAGCTCTAGGTAAGCATAAAACAAAATAGTAAGTTTTGTAAACTTTGTTAACTTTAAACCGCCATAGTTTTGGGTGCGAACGCTCAAATTTATGCACGTGGGCGGATTTGAATTACTTAATTATAATGTTATTAACCTACAAAGACTTATCAATGTGCCACGAAAAAAATCTCGAACTTTTTTTTTAATATTAAAAGTTATTGACAATTGTCCATATATATTTTAAGTTTCAGACAAGTCGGTTCATAAAGGTTGAGATACTTTCCTTGTAAATATAAATTTAGTTATAAAATATAAGGTCCAACAATATATAAACACAATTATATAGAAGAAGATTACAAATTTAATTTCAATAAGATTAAGTTACTGCTATTATTGATAGGGTGACCATTTTTTCCAGTACTCAAATCAGTACACCCATGTTTTTTCTAGAAAAAAATCTGTGAAAAGTCTTGCTATAGAATAAAATGTATGACGAATGTTTCAGCTGTCAAACATTTAAATTAGCAACAATTGTAGTTGTTTGAGGCCAACAAGTATTACAGTAACAACAACTGTTAAGAACAACTGATATTAACTGTTGTAGTTGTTTTACAGAAAGTTGTAAAAAAAGTCGTTTACATCAAATAACTTTATAATAATTTTATTTCTTAGAAAATCCTGCATATTCTGAGGACTTTTCCCTAAAGTTCTCCCATCTTTTCGTTTAAGGAAACCTCCCAGATTATGATCATATTTCTTAAAAAACTTTGATCTAGGATCGGTTTTTATTTCAATAGGAAAAAACTTAGACTTTGTGTATATGTTAAGGAATAAATCCTTTAAGATTCTGATGACTTTACTAATCACCACATCTCAGTTTTATTTGAAATTTTGAATTTTTTTGTATGAAGATAAAAAGACCCCACTCTTCGATAAATTTTTCGTGAAACAACATTTTTTGGATTCACGCACTCTTGGATCGTTATAATTTATACAATAAAACATATCTCCGATTCCTTATTTTAGGAAAATTATAGTTTTTGTAAAGAATTTTTGAATAAAAATATAATTTTTCGTGAAAGATTAAATTCTTCACCTAGAAAAGTATTACAGTAACTATTTACGGTCATTCAAAAAGTTTTTAGTTAAAGTTGTTTTAAACGTTTTATCGTTTGTTTTTCAATGAAAATAAAATATTGAACGATTTATACAGTTGTTAAAATAATAAACTACAACGGAAGTTACGGAAAAATATTTTTATCAGTTAAATTATTTGTGACTGATTATACCGTATAATTTTACAGAAGTACGGTTTTTGTAGTTTGTTATTCAAAAAATTTTATTTTTACTTCACAAAATAAAAAATTGTAAACAGTTAAAATAACTGAAATATCAGCCCTGTTTTTTGCAGACCGGATTAAGATTAGGATTAACTCTATTTAGTTAAAAAATGAATCAAATCAAGTCCAGAAATTTGTTTTATTATTTTTTCTGAATTTACATCCAATTAGTTAATATAAACAGGAAAAAAATTAAGCGTTGTCCAAAATGTAAAACGGTATAAATGAATTTGAGTTAATCCAAGGATTTAACTAAATTTATTTTTCATTCTTTGCATTTTGGACAAAGTTTAATTTGTTTTTCTGTTTATATTTACTAATTGTATGTAATTTCAGAAAAAAATTATGAAAAAAGTTCTGGACTTGATTTGACCCATTTTTTAACTAAATAAAGTTAATCCAAATCTTAATCCGGTCTGCAAAAAACAGGGCTATCATTTGTTTTTACGGAATATCTAGTCATTTATTAACGTTTAAAAATAACTGAAAAAGTATGTTGTTTTAAATGAAATATAAGTAGTCCGTTTTTTAAAAGGAAAACCGATTGTTTTAAACGTTTTTTCTAGTGCCTACGGTCAGTACCGTAGAACCGGGAATACCGGTATTCCCGGTTCTCGGTATTACCGGGAAATGGTACCGGTTTCCCGGTTCTTTATTCATTCCCGGTATTCCCGGGAATACCGGTATTCCCGGTTCCGGTTCTGACGGTATTCCCGGTACTACCGGTATGTATATTTTGTAAAATTACATTTTTTTCTTTGCTTTAACCAAAAAAAAAAAATACAAAACATGTGAAAAACACCATTTCCATTTTATTTTTTGAATTTAAGAAATAATAGTTACATGATTTTTAAATAATTTTACAAACACAACTACATGTTTCTGAAATACTGATTAAATAGTGTAATTTAAATATTTTATGGTATAGTATTTTTTTGGTTTTTCAGAACCGGTTCCAGGATCAGAACCGGGAATACCGGTATTCCCGGGAATATATCTAGAACCGGGAAACCGGTACCAGAACCGGGAATACCGGTATTCCCGGGAATACCGAGAACCGGGAAATGGGGGGCACTAGTTTTTTCAGTTGAATTTACTTACAAAATATTTTGAGTGTTGCACGCAGAGAAAAAATATGGTTGCGACATGATCACGGCAACTATACTATGATCTCTAAACCCAGTTATGATTGCAGCAATCGAGTTATTGTTTTTAAAATTGTATTTAAACATTTATATGGTTGTTTTAGACATTTAATAGTCGCTTCAATCATGATAAAATAATTGCTACATTCAAAAGTACAATATGGTTGTTGTAACAATGTTATAGTTAATTATATTCTCGACACACCAAAAATTTGAACATAATATGATTATAACAATCATTAGATGATCACAACTTAATAAAAATTGATTTTGCAAACATTGTCAGGTTTATTCATCAGTTTAGTGTTTCGCCAGCAAGCAGTTAGTCGCAAAGACGCCACTTACAATTGGTTCTTTAAAAAATTTAAGGCAATTTGAGTAAAAAAATTGGAAATGTTAAAGTTTTTTTTGTGCATTTTTTGCTTACTGAATGTGTTATAATTGCTGACAATAATTTTAATTTTGTAACAAATATGTTATGATTGCAGCAAATATGTTATAATTTTGTCAATAACTTAATGGTTTATTCAATCATTTAATGTTAGCTGACAAAAATGTTATCGTTGATGAATTTGTTTAGAAAAATGTCATAAGTTTATTGCACATCATTGATGTAAAACGCAGGTTGCCACTAAATTGAACCAAAATTAATAAAAATGGTTTCATATTTAAAAAAACAACATTCAAAAACAAAAAATAAATTATTAATGTGAACTTTATCGAAAAAAAAAGTAATGAAGAATTTCTATAAACGAGTGGTATTATAGCATAATTAATTTTCTCAATTTAAACAAAAAAAAATAAAAATAAACTGGAATCATATTATGATAATTACATAGCATTTAGGCCATTATTACCGCAATCATATAATGATTAACATTCCTTGTTGCCTTCGATCATATTAACATTATTGTTACAATCATATTTCCAATCATAATATGACGCTCTTAAATCATGATCACCGCAACCATGTTTTTTTTCTGCGTGTGTATTATCAGGATACCAATAAATGCAAATAAATAATAATAAATAAATATTCAAAAATCAGTACAATCAGTACATATTTTAAAAAATCAGTACAAATCAGTACACGATTTTTTGATCAGTACACGTGACTAAAAATCAGTACATGTACTGATCAAATCAGTACGAATGGTCAGCCTAATTATTGACCATGTTTGTGATGATTTAGTGAATTGTAGACCTACATACAACATACCTTTTAATTGTTTTTTTTTTGTTTGGTTAATCGCTTTGATGCATAATTAATACACCAAAACCAAAAGAGTATTTGTAATTCGTTGTTGCGGTTCGTTTTTGTTTGTCTTGCAACACAAAAAGCCAAGAGTTAGTTTCGTTGTTTATTTAAGATGATGATGATGCTGCTGCCTGCCGGTGATGTTAATTGTGGCGATGATGTTACAAATAAGACTATGCAGACTGATATCGTTGCGGTTTATGCTGTAGAAGGTGTTAATAACAATTAATGATTTTTTTTTTTATTTTTTTTTAACTTTTAAATATTTATTTAGTTAGGCATTGTATTGTAATATGATCTCGTAGCAACAATGTATGATGCGTATATTAGTTGCTAATTTTTATTTTATTTTTTTAAATTTGCATTCTTTTTTTTTTTCTTTAGTTGTATTTGAATTTCGAAATTTAACTTTTAACTGTATTTTTTTGATGTTGAGACAATACAAGTATTTTGGTGTTTTTGTTTAAAGCACAATTTGTTTTTGTTTGTTAGTTTTTTTTTTTTTTTGGTTTTTTTGTTAATGTTAAAGTAAAGATTATTTTACAATTTTTTATTTTTTTTATTTATATTGCACACTTGATGATTTCATTATTATTGTTATTTTAAGAAAAATTTTGTATCAATTGATCGCAACAAACATTTTTCAAACACACTTATGTTACACATACAACTACACGTACTTTTGACAATTGCACAATATTGTCTGCAATTTATAATTTTGCCATTGGATTGCTCACACACATACAGAAACAAATATTAGCTAGCAAAAAAAAAAAGTGTTGCCAGGCAAATTTTTTCTTCCCCCTAAAATGACCTCGACAATTTATCTCTCTTAAAAAAAAACAAATAAGAAAATTATAGTCGGTAAAGACTGGTCATAATACCCTACAACAGTGTTGCCCGGAAAATGGGTCACAAGTTCAAACATGGACCGATTGTGTATATCTTTTATCAAATCTTTAATAAGTGCCAAAAACACTCACAAACAAAATTTGAGTAAAATATTCTAATATTTGTTGCCAATGAGCTGTTTTAACTGAATATCGCACATTGGGTTCAAATGGTACCAAAGTGGCGATTAATTGAAATTTATAAATGAAGTTTTTGTTATAAAATTTGGTATGGGGTAAAAGTAGATAAAATTCTGCAACACTAGTTATCAAAATCAATCAACTAATGGTGATTTCTTTTCTGGCAAAAAATGTGCCTTTTTTTGCATTTCGCTCCGAAAATTGTGTTTTTGTGTTTTTTTCTAAAAAATGTCAACCCTTATAAAGAAGATCGTGTTCTTTTCTAAAAATGTCTGCCCTATAAAGTGCAAAAAAGTTGCACTTTTTACCCCGTAAAAAATCACGGTGTTGAAATTGCCTTATACAACAGCTGACTTTTTCTGTGTTGTTTTCTCAAAACAGCTGTTAAAAAAATACAAGGCGAGTATTGCTATATGTTGTGTTCTATTCCAGTCAAATAAAATGCAAAATTTTATAGGTTTTTTTAGGTGTGTTAAACATTTTAAAAATGTATGCCCTAAAAAGGCAAACATTTATTTTCAGAAAAGAAAACACCATAAATTGTTTACTTTTTTTTCGGTGGGCTGTCAAAGTTAGCAAATTATTGCAGTCTTTGAAAAACTGAAAAAGTTGGAATTTTTTACAATTCAAGCGATTATTAGTAGTATTAAATCTTTTAAAAGAAAATCTTTTATAATGGAATCTTCAACATCAGGTATTAAACTAAATTGTAAATTTGTTTGTTTATTAAAATTGTGTCTTAACATTTTTAATAATTGTTTTAAAAAGGGTCCGAAATTGGGATATTTTCCACATTTAATGGGCCACACATATTAAGTTAGTAATAGTTGGATTTAGTTTTGTGGATTTTAAAAAAGTATAGGATATCAGCTTTTATTTAAAAGAAAAAAAAGTCCAGACAATGCCCGACCCTTTTTTTTATTCCCATTTTTGTGTAAAAAGTCTGGGTATCATTTATTTAACAATACCATTATATGTGTGTTTAGGCGTATTTTGTTGGCATAATTATCAATGTTCTACCACACAAAGTTCAAGTCAGTGTTAACGCACAAAATTTTAGAAGTTAAATATTAACTTTCATACATTGTGAATGATTCTTTTATTGTTAATGGCTCTCTTTGGTATAAATAAAAAAGATAAATGTTTTTGTGTTTCTTTCACGCTAAATTGCATTTAATAAACCAATTTTATTAATATTTCACCGAAAATGTGTAATATTTTAAAAAACTATTCCAAACGATGCTAAATTAAATTGAGAAATTTATGGAAGTTAACGTGTCGTTTTTTTCGTTTTGACGCATGCTAACAATCAAAGTTTGCCAACAAAAAAGGCCTTTTATACCCTCTAACTACAGAATGGGCGTATACTCTCTTTGTCATTCCGTATGTAACGCATCGAAATATGGGTATAGGACCCCATAAAGTGTATATTATTGATCACCGATCGATTCTAAGACATTCTGTGACTGACGGTGTGTCCGTCCGTCCGTCTCTTGTGGAGCACACCATAAAGTACAAAAAACAAGAGCTAGAATCCTGAAGTTTGTCACAGATATGTATAATGGTCATAGGCTGGTTAAGTTCTTAAACGAGCAAAATCGGACCAGGGGGAAAAAAGTTCCCCCTTTAAGAACTAAAACTATCCCAGAAAAATATTTTGTTTACATGTTTTATTTCTATATTTGTTCAATAAATAAAACATTTTAATGCCATATGAGGTTCATCGACCTGAATTTGAACCAATGGGATCAGGAAAGACAATTTTTTCGGGCCGCCCCTTTTTGGGGGCGTGTGTAGAAAAAAATAATTTGAATAATGAAACATTTTTATTAATTAAGTTCAAAAACTGACATTTATTTATTTGGCAACGTTTATGACGAGGGAAAGGTGTCCCCCATAGTCTCCCGGGAAACCCTCCCCCTACGCCAAAAAAACGTCCCCTCCATTTGTTTTTTGTAGCTTTTTTACATGTTCATGTTTTTTTTTTTCGAAAAACAAAAAAAAAAAGACTAAAAGATTAACAAAAAATTTTTTTTAATTTTTTTTTTCTAAAATGCTGTATTTTTATATATTTATGATAATTCGTTAATAAAAAACTATTACATTTTCTTAAATCACTTTTTTCAGATTAATTAGTACATTTATGAGATTTTGTGAAAAAACAAAATTGGATTTCAAATAAAATTTATAATAATATAAACACATATCAAGCTTTTTTTCTTTAATTATTTTGATAGCACATTATGTGTTCTTTAATTCCCAATTTTTTTTATTAATTTATCGCTTTTCATTCCAAAGTTACAGCAAAAATTGTGAACTATAACCCTTTTTTCCGAAAAACAAAAAAACGCCTAACAGGTAAAAAAAAAAAATCCAATTTTTTTTCCAAAATGTGTTTTTTTACGTGTTTATATTAGTTCATCAATAAAAAAATATAATATTCTAAAACTACTGCTTATCTGAATTAATCGCCATTTTGGGTACCATCGAACCCACTGTGTATCGGCCGAAATTTTCATATGGGTCCTAAGCTTACAAATTTTCTGATTACACGATGCAACAAATAAAGACTTTTTGAAAAACACAAGAACTTGACTATATAGGTTCGATTGTACTACCAAAAGGCAGTAAAACCCTTTACTCGGATGGTCCTGTTTGGTGACCAATTCCTTTTTATGGGCCTCCAAAGATTCAGAAAAGCAGTGGGACTCTTAAAATATGGTGTCATCAGTTTTTGTCCAACAGATTAATTAGAGTTGATATTATCGCTGAAGTATATAAATGTGGCTAATAGTCCGTTGAACAAATTCTGTTAATATTTTACACACAAAAATTTTTTTTTTCCATGAACGATTTTCATAGCATTTATGAAAAAATTCATACAATTTATTAACTTTTTCAAACATCCTCAAAATATAACTTTTTCATAATATTTATAAACTTTTTCATAGTATTTATGAATAAATCATAATATGTGAAATTTAAGAATTTTTAACATTTTTCATAAATACTATGAAAAAGTTTATAAATATTATGAAAAAGTTAATAAATTGTATGAATTTGTTCATAAAAACTATGAAAATTTTTGTGTGTATGCTAAAAAATTATTTTTTTCTTGGACTTTTTTCAAAAAATATATTCCATTTTGCCAAATATTGATTTTTCCGTAACAATATTTGGCAAAATTGTAGCCACGGTCAAGCTAAACAACTCTGATGAACATACCAAAACAATTTGAATGTGTTTAGGCGCCCTAATTAGCTAATGAAAACCACTCCATACATTAAAATTTATAGATTTTGACTAAAAAAATCCACAAAAAGCCCTACAATCGCCCTGCAATCGCCCTAGAGGGATAACAAGACCCATTAGTTTTCCCCCAAAGTTTTTTGCAAACATTCCTAAGCACTGTCTCCACTCCTTAAGGGGGCTCCCATACAAAGATTTTATAAAACTGTTCCTACAGCTCTAACTACCTCAAAAGTGCCCCTACAGGAGTCAAATGTACCCTTAATATTATTGGTAAAAAGCTTGTAAAATTACAAGGAATTATTGTAAAATTGGAAGTAGAAAAAAAAAGTTAAAAACTTTTCTTGTCATTTTACAAGTTTTTTTTGAGTGTAAGAGCTGATTTCATAAAATAAATTTATAAAAAAAAATAATGGAATTGGTCACCAAACTGGGCAATCTGAGTACAGGGGAACTAAGAAAAATACGTTGTTGGTTTTTTAATTTTTCAAAACCTGTAGCGCAATTCACTAACTTTTTAACGACAAAAATCGGTAGTTAAATTGTCAAAAATCGATACTTATCTACAATTGTCGTTAAATGTGATTCTATAATTTATTTTACCGACTTTTGTCGTTATTTAAAATCGTTAACTTTCGAAAAATATCGGTAGGCTAACGACAAAAAAAAAGCTGTTGTTAATATAAAATATTATTTCTTTTTAAACAAGATATAGTAAAAAAGTAGCAAATTTTGTTGAAATGGCCTTCGAATACATTTTAATAGTTATTAAATATTATTTGCCGAGTACACAAAAAGTCCGCTGAATATTCTTCCAATATATTACACCATAACAGAATTATATTTTTTACACCGTAAATATCAGATTCTGAAAGTGGTGCTATACTAATGGATTTTTGTCTTAAATACATGTTTTACGCAATCGGTGAATAAATAATTTCTCAATATTTTAGTTAGTTTAGTTCAAAATTTATTTAATACATTTATAACTCAAATAAATAAAATTAAGTAAAACCATCGTTAATTAAGCCAGCATATTTTTTATTTCCATTAGAGCATCTTCAATTTTCTTTTGGGATATTAATACGTCTGATATTTATGTCGAGCTTACAGCTATTAACAAGTTTGCTGTTGATAGATCCATCTGGGAATTTTCGGGGTCTAAAAGCAAAAAATATAGATTAATAAGATACATAAAATATTAATGCATTGTCGAGATAATTTGTCTATAGAAAATAATTTTTCTATAGAAAAAATGTCTCAGAGTCTAGTTTATTTTCCGTAGAAAAAGTCTCAGATTCTGAGACATTTTTTCTATAGAAAAAGTCTCAGATTCTGAGACATTTTTTCTATAGAAAAAGTCTCAGCTTCTGAGACATTTTTTCTATAGAAAAAGTCTCAGATTCTGAGACATTTTTTCTATAGAAAAAGTCTCAGATTCTGAGACATTTTTTCTATAGAAAAAGTCTCAGATTCTGAGACATTTTTTCTATAGAAAAAGTCTCAGATTCTGAGACATTTTTTCTATAGAAAAAGTCTCAGATTCTGAGACATTTTTTCTATAGAAAAAGTCTCAGATTCTGAGACATTTTTTCTATAGAAAAAGTCTCAGATTCTGAGACATTTTTTCTATAGAAAAAGTCTCAGATTCTGAGACATTTTTTCTATAGAAAAAGTCTCAGATTCTGAGACATTTTTTCTATAGAAAAAGTCTCAGATTCTGAGACATTTTTTCTATAGAAAAAGTCTCAGATTCTGAGACATTTTTTCTATAGAAAAAGTCTCAGATTCTGAGACATTTTTTCTATAGAAAAAGTCTCAGATTCTGAGACATTTTTTCTATAGAAAAAGTCTCAGATTCTGAGACATTTTTTCTATAGAAAAAGTCTCAGATTCTAAGACATTTTTTCTATAGAAAAAGTCTCAGATTCTGAGACATTTTTTCTATAGAAAAAGACTCAGATTCTGAGACATTTTTTCTAAAGAAAAAGTCTCAGATTCTGAGACATTTTTTCTATAGAAAAAGTCTCAGATTCTAAGACATTTTTTCTATAGAAAAAGTCTCAGATTCTGAGACATTTTTTCTATAGAAAAAGTCTCAGATTCTGAGACATTTTTTCTATAGAAAAAGTCTCAGATTCTGAGACATTTTTTCTATAGAAAAAGTCTCAGATTCTGAGACATTTTTTCTATAGAAAAAGTCTCAGATTCTGAGACATTTTTTCTATAGAAAAAGTCTCAGATTCTGAGACATTTTTTCTATAGAAAAAGTCTCAGATTCTGAGACATTTTTTCTATAGAAAAAGTCTCAGATTCTGAGACATTTTTTCTATAGAAAAAGTCTCAGATTCTAAGACATTTTTTCTATAGAAAAAGTCTCAGATTCTGACACATTTTTTCTATAGAAAAAGTCTCAGATTCTGAGAATTTTTTTTTTTAGAAAAAGTCTGAGATTCTGTGACATTTTTTATAGAAAAAGTCTCAGAAAAATGAGACTTTTCTATAGAAAAAATGTCTGAGAATCTAAGACTTTTTCTATAGAAAAAGTCTCAGATTCCTAGACATTTTTAAGCAATTTTAAAAATTGGTTAAATCTTCTTTTCACTATTATCCACTTGGTACGTACCATACTGTTGGGTCAACCAATATTTCCTGCCATGTAATCCAATCCAACTAAGTGCACCATCCGTATCTCAAATTCAGTAATTGAAACATTGATAACTCCCGATTTCCCGTCGCGCTCCTTATTCGTCGAAGTGTTTTAAGCTTTGTAGAGACTTTATACCTTACATCTCTTCATACCTGAAATTTTATCATTAAGGATTAACATGGCAAAATAAAATCGCACAAAATTTTTGTTTAATACTTACAACTTACCACGGTTCATCACTCTTGGTGGCTAATAAGTTCTTATACTATTTGGCATCTTTTTTCGGATCATCTTTTCCATTTTGTTCATCAAATTAACCTTCAACGAATCCATTTTTGCTTTCAAACGAAACGAAGTCAAAGGCGCTAATTGGGTTGTTGTGGTGCGAGCACCACATACATTTTCTGCAAATAAATACAATTTATTTTTTGCAATCCCAATTAGTTTACAAAAAACTTACAAAGAATGTTGTTGTTCATTTTTATTTACATAATTTTGTAAATTTATTATTAAAAATTTTAATATTTATTTTTTGACATTTTTTATTTCTACCGAAATTTGTCGGTAGTATTTAAAAAACAATCAACCGAAAAAAATCGTTAGAAAAAAAAATTAGAATCACATTTTCGTTAAAACAACCGACAATTTTCGTTAGGTAACGATATCGATAATATCGTTAAAAAAGTTACTGAATCGCACTACTGGGCTTAGGAGGCGTGGCTAAATATTAAAACAAATTATCTAAGCTGTGTTGTGTTGCCTTGTTTAAATATTTATCAAATTAAAACGGAATGCACCATAATTTCAAAAATTTACATTTTTGTATACTTTTTTATGGGCTATCGAATAACATTTTTATTTCAAAAAGTTTTCAGAACCTGTCCTGAAATATCCCATTTTTTTTTTAAATGTCAATTTATTATCAAAAAAGCGACACTCTTTTTTTAAGATGTTTGTCCATCTAAACAAAAAAATTCTGAAGCACGAGAAAATCGCATTTGAGTATTAAATTTCATTATAATTTTGAATTGTGTATTTTTTTGTTGCAACATGGCGTATGAGTTACAAATCAACATATTTCGCAAATATTTGTAACTCATACGCTATGTTAAGACAAGCAAATATAAACAAACTACAAAATTAATTTGAAATTTAATATTAAAATGCGATTTTCTCGAAAAAAAAGCATGCTTCTGATTTTTTTTGTTTGAATATACAAACATCTAAGTTTGGAAAAAAAAAATAAAAAGAAACAAAAAGTGGACGAATTTTTAATAAAGTGACTTCTTTACAAAATTAAAAATTTCAGAAAGGGTTTATTTTCCCGTGTTAACCGACTACAATTTTCTTACCTGTTTTTTGTTAAGGTTGATTGGATTAATTTCTGAAGGAAATTTGTTCGAATTCTAACAACTATTCAATAAAAAAAAACAGTGTCAGTATTTGAGAATTTTTTAATAGGGTAAATGTTTCAGAAAAAGTCATTAGTTGTCTAATAGATATATAACCAGATCCACAAATAAGTTCTAATAAAAATAGTTCTTGAAATAAAAAAAAAATCCTCCCCCAAAGTCAATAGCTGGGTCCGTCCTGATAATATTGATCCATGATCGAATCTAAGACATTGTATTGATGTCAATCCGTATGCCTGTATTAGACGCGATGCATTCTAAAACAAAAAGCTAGACGATTGGTATGAATTTGTTTTATGGCCATTGGCAATATACATCAATTCGAAAATTGTCAAAATCGGACCAGGTAGAAAGAAGTACCCCCTAGGGGAACTAATCCAGCTGCTGTACTTTTGTTTAACATTTTAAGTTCAAAAAAGTTTAAATTCCTTCACTTGGACCCAGGGTTTATTTATTTTTTATTTTTTGCCCACCCCTTTTGTGGGCGTGGACATAAAAAATAATTTAAATAATAGCGGTTTATTAAAAAATCATAATAAACCGATAAGTCAACATTTATTGGGAGGGCGAGGTCTCCTCAACATCACCCGCAGATCCTTCCCCTCGAAAAACACCACTGAATTTTTATAAATTAGCTTTTTTTTAATTTTTCAAGATTTACCATTTTTTTCGATTTTTTTATCTGTATTTCGAACAAAAAATCTTTTCGTATTTCCAAAAATCCTTTGTGTGCTTTAACGTGTCAAATGGTGTCTGTTTTGGACGAATTTTTGACAGGTTTTTTCCAAACGGCCTTTTATTGTTTTCTAATTTTTATGTTTTACAGTAGAACAAGTTAAGAAATCGAACTTTTTAGTTTTATTACATATAAAATCGAACACAATGTCCTGCAATCATTTCAGAACCCTTTATAATTAAGCCTCCTAAATGTTTTTTAACATAAACTAGGGAGAAAACTTCTTAGACTGGCAACACTGGGGCAAATACACTCACATTAAATTGTATTTTAACTATCAATGATCGCTAAACTCGTCGTATAACACTAACCGCAAACTTAAGTTTTTGTTTTTTTCAGCTGAATTTGCTCAAGAAATCCGAAAATGCTACCACTGCGACAAAGCAACCAATCAACCGACTAACTAGTCAATCTTCGGCTAAAGATGGAATGTACCTCTTCTATGTATATTTTTTTTTTTTTTTTATTATTTCGCATACAATCACAAAAACTGTGCAGGTACCACTGTTGATCACCTTACTGCTCAATATTAAATGGCAAACGAGCAACAACACAATAACCTAACTGAGAAGCAAGCAGAGCTTCAAATGAATTATTTTTTTTACCAGCCACTTGCTAATTTTTGAAAGAGGCTACAGAAGCCTGGCAAATGTATAGCAAATTTTCGTGTCAGGTTGGTATTTAATTTCATGGAATTCGCTGAAGGCGTTTAGAGGTTATAACCAAAAGCGTGAATTTTTATCGGGTGTTTTTCACCAATTCACTAATTGAGAATTACGCTTTTAAAGTCATTGGTAAGGAAAAAAAAAACATTTTACAAATCGAAAAAAAGTTTAAAGTAAAAAAAAACATTCACGCAAAACCAAAAAATGGCTTTGTTCTTAAAATAAAATTTTTCTCGTTAAAAAATTTTAAAATTTTTTTAACGTTTCGATTGTCACAACTGTATGGTTGCCAAAATCATATTGCAGTTGCCATAACCGATTTAAGCTTGTGCCAACCGAATCACTGGTTACGACAACCTTAAAAATTCGGTAGGAATGGTTGTATTTGCTTCTTGTTAATCATACGCCTCCTGAATAAAACAATAGACTTAAAACATGTCAATTCAACCGAAAAAAGTAACATTTTTGAGGAGAAAAAAACTTATTTTACAGTGTGCAAAAATTTTTAGAATCTAAAAAAATTTCTGGTATTTGTTGCGAACCTCAAAAATTTTCTTGGGGACTTTAAGAAATTATCTATACCAAAAATATTAATGATTTTTTCTAAGCTTTTTTTTTAATCGAAGATCATTTTCGGGAACAATATAACAGAATCTGAACTCTTCCAAAGATTTTTTTTATTGAAAATCTAAAAATTTTTCTAAAAGAAAAATATTTTTTCAGAATGTAAGAAATTTTCATAAGAAAAAATCGTTGAATTTAAAATTTGAATTTGTTTATTTTTGGAGAATGCCATGGAATATAAAAAAATGTTTAACAAGGGATATTCAACAAATCTAAAACTTATTTAGAACTGGAAAATTTTTCTAGAAAAAAATATATGAAAGAAGAAAGCATTTTTAGAATTATTTTTGAATAAGAAAAAATCTCGATTATCTAATCTAATTTTATTTAAATCTAATTTTTCATAAAAAAGCATCGGAATCTGAGATAAAATCTGAAACTAGTTAGAACATATTTAGTGTGTTTATTGCGTGTTTGGATTAAGATTTAGCGAACAAAATAAATCCACCTTGGTAGTTGGATTAATTTTCGATTTATAAGGGTTGTTGTCAACACTAATAAATTTGCTACTAAAGTTTACAACGCAGCATGTTTAGTACTTAATTAAGAACTAAGAATGAGAGAGAATAAAGAAAACAAACAAAAAAACATATGACGCTGTCTAACACCGTACGGGAAATTTTAACAAGTTTATTATTTTTTGTTAAAAAAAGTGATATAAATGTTTTGTATAAATGTTATTATTTATTTTAAAGTTTTTTTGTGTGAAATATAAATAAAATTTCCAGTAACAACAACTTAATAGTGACATTAATATGTGTGTTTAAATGAAGGGTGTGTTAATGGTCGTATACATGTACGTAGTCAACAGAATATAAACTAGCGCCGTCTGGTTTGTGTCACATGAACTAAAAATATGGATTAAGATAATCCAAAAGCGCAAAAAACAAGCCTATTATTTTCCTTAACAAAACATGACTCAGATATTAAAAACATTTTTTTAAGGATCTGATTTTTCTCTATGAATACTGTATTAGAACCCGATAGTTTTTTGCTAAGTTTGTTTGCCTAAGAATCAGAAATATTTCTGAAGGAAATTTTTTAAATTCTTAGAGATATTCAATAAAAGAATTTTTAATAAAAAAAATTTTACAGACTGAAAGTTTTTTATCCAAAAAAGTCTCATAATCCCAAAATTTTTTAAACCAAAAAATAAAAATTTTGATGTAAGTGATTTTTCCAGAACCAGTTCAGATTTTTTTTTAACAGTAGTTTACAAATTAAATGCACAACACTTTGTACTAATTTTTTATGTAGAATGTTGCACTGAATCAAGGATCATAGAAGTAAATAGGATGTCCAGAACTTCAAGTTCCTGATAATCACGTTGTTCAGCCTGCTCAGCTTGCTCAGCTTGCTCTCCCAAAACAGGGGTCTTGTGGACTGTCCACAGGGGCCTTGTGGACTGTCCACAAGACCCCTGAACATTAACCATTAAAGCGTTCAAAACAAAGAAATCGAAATTTGGCAAACATTTAAAAAAATTTTCGATTTAAATTTTGAAAAAATGAGGAATATTAAGAAAAATTCCAAAAAAATTATTGAAAATACTAGGAAGAACCAAAAATGAATATTTATTTTCTTATTTTTGAAAATTTAAAAAATTTTCATTCTTTTTTATTTTTTTTCCCCATAAATATTCATTTTTGGTTCTTCTTAGTATTTTCAATAATTTTTTTGGAATTTTTCTTAATATTCCTCATTTTTTCAAAATTGAAATCGAAATTTTTTTAAAATGGTTGCCAAATTTCGATTTCTTTGTTTTGAACGCTTTAATGGTTAATGTTCAGGGGTCTTGTGGACAGTCCACAAGGCCCCTGTGGACAGTCCACAAGACCCCTGTTTTGGGAGAGCAAGCTGAGCAAGCTGAGCAGGCTGAACAACGTGATTATCAGGAACTTGAAGTTCTGGACATCCTATTTACTTCTATGATCCTTGATTCAGTGCAACATTCTACATAAAAAATTAATACAAAGTGTTGTTCATTTAATTTGTAAACTACTGTTAAAAAAAATCTGAACTGGTTCTGGAAAAATCACTTACATCAAAATTTTTATTTTTTGGTTTAAAAAATTTTGGTCCACAAGGCCCCTGTGGACAGTCCACAAGACCCCTGTTTTGGGAGAGCAAGCTGAGCAGACTGAGCAGGCTGAGCAACGTGATTATCAGGAACTTGAAATTCTGGACATCCTATTTACTTCTATGATCCTTGACTGAATCTGAAAATGAAGTCCAAAGGTTCCAAAGGAGAACAGTTTTTGAGAAATTGGTAACTTTGTAAATTTGTAAATTTTTAAAAGTGGTTTTACGTAAATATAAATATCTTCAGAGCAAATCAGTGGATATAATTTTTTAACCTGATTCAGAGAATAATCACAATTGGAGCGGGAAGCGGTTTTCCGCAACTCTCCCCATACATTTTGTATGAAAACAAGATTCCGCTGAGATTTTTCGCCGAAATAGATTCTATTCTATTTCCATGGGGTTTTTTTTGTCTCTCATTTTATTTTTTTGCGTTGCCAGATTTTAACCAAAAAAGTATTGTTTTTCTGTACAGTCTTGTAAAAGTACAAGTGTTTTGGCAGATGTAAATAAACCACAAAGCAAAACACGAAAAAAATTACGCATTTTTGTAAAAAAAAAAAATTAGAAAATTTTGTAAACAATAGAGTTTGCTGAATAACTAATAGAAATTGTTTAAAAAAAATTGGATTTTAATGCAATTTTTCAAGTTTTAAAAATGCAATATGTTAAATTTGTTTCACCCATAGATGGGAATTTTTCATTACCATTGAAATTTAATTACCATTGGTTGATATCAATGGTAATGAAAAAAATTTCATTACCATTTAATGGTAATTAAATTTTTTTAATTGAAAAAAATAATTACTAATGGTAATGAAATGCACCAATTGTTGAAAAACACCAATTATAATTGGTTTTAAAACCATTGGTTTGCACATTTTTGTTTTTTTTTTGAAAAGTTAAAAATTTAAACATCAAAGTATGTTTTTGAGGAAAATATGAAAATGTTAAAGACAAAAAACAAAACGCAAATAAAAATTTCAAATATTGTGTTATACAAAGGCAATCAACGTGTGTATCAGGGATGGAAAATCGGAATCTTAAAATGGTACTGTAACTCAACCAAAAAGGTACTTTTTTGCCCTCGACGGTACTAAAACAAATTAATGCCCAGTTTAATTATGACGAACGTCATTCGGCTGCGACTAATTGCAAATTTCGCATACGAATAACGTTCGTCGTACACTCAAAAAAAACCTTGTAAAATTACAAGAAAAACTTGTAACTTTTTTTTTTGCTATCTCTTATTTGTTGCTAGAAGCGCCACTATGGAGTAGTATTTTAATTTTCATATTTTAATAAATATATTGTTAATTAAAATATTAACTAATAAAAAAAAAATCTCTTATTTGACAAAAATTCCTAGTAATTTTACAAGCTTTTTACCAATAATTTTGTAATTTTACAAGGTTTTTACCAATAAAATTATAAAATTAAAAATTTTTTGACACGATAAAATTTACAAGGAGGCTTCGTAACTTTACTAGATTTTTTGCTATTTTACAAGAATTCCTAATAATTTTACAAGCTTTTTACCAATAAAATTGTAAATTTACGGTTTTTTTGGGGCAATTAAAATTATAAGGAATTCTCGTGAATTTATTAGATTATTTGTGTAAAATTATCTTTGAAATTTTTAAAACTACAAAAAAAAATGTAAAATTACAAAAAAAAAATTATGTAAATTTTAATCAAAATTTGTTTGTTAAAAAACAAGGAAACTGTCAAATATTGGTAAAATGGGATTACGAGACTTTTCCTAATAATTTGACAAACTTTTTTTTTGTGTGTACAGAAACTGAGCATAATTCAATATAAAAGTTCTTAAATTGTAGACATCCTTATCCATTTATTTATTTTTTTGAGAAAACTCCATTAAAGGTTGACTAAAATCAAAAATTTCATTTATTTAAAGCTTTTGAAGCATTTTTCCAAAGAAAATTGGTAGATTTTAGGGAATTTTTAGATTTGGTTAAACAAACGCATTAAATCGTCTGGCAAAAAAAGGTACTAAATTGGTCGTGGGGGTACTACGGTATTTTGGAATGTGAAAAAGTACCAAAAAAAAGTACTAAAGTACTGACTTTTCCATCCCTGGTGTGTATGGTTTATAAAATGTTAAAAACTAAAACACAATATAACAAGAAACAACAGATATTTCCAAATATTAACGATTTTGACAATATTGTGACGACTTTATTATACCAATGGTAATTATTTGTTTTTTAATTTTCATTAGTAATTAAATTGATTAGTAATTTAATTGGTACAATTGATACAACCAATGGTAATGAAAAAAATTTCATTACCATTGACATCAATTAAATGGTAATTAAACTATCAATTAATTGGTCCTTTTAATTAATTAGTCCCATCTATGGTTTCACCCAATGTGTCAAAAAATAAATTTATGTCAAAAATAATGTACAGAAAATCGCAAACCGCTTGACGCTGAATTATAATTAATCGCTCGATTTTTGATGCGTTTTTCCGCTTCCCGCTCCAATTTTTATTAATCTCTAAGGCCCATTTTTTAACCTGATTATCGCTATCGAAATTTGGAAAAAAAGTAAATTCTATTGTAAATTTCATAGAGAAATTTGTTTTAATTCATTTCTCTGTTTACAGTTCAATTCTGATGTTCTTGTTTAAGTAAAATCACTTTTTAAAAAACCTGAAAATTTGAAAAGTTAGCAATAACTCGAAAAATGTTCTACTTTTGAAACTTTGTACTTCATTTTCGGATTTAGAGCAAGATTTTACATGGAAAATATTGTGGATTAAAATCTTTGCAAACTGGTAGTGTAAGAGTTCTGGAACGAGTTTAAAAACAGCTGTGGGTTAAATTTTAGTTATGAAACTTATCTGTAACCGGATCTACTGAAGCGAACAGCAAAACCTTTAAAATGGTAATGCATGACCAAAAAAATTGCATTATTTTTCCCCAACAGATTACCATATTCATTATTTTTTTCTGTTTACCATGCATTACGTAATATGCACCTATTATTTTCAATAGGTGATTATTACTAAAAACTAATACATTTGGTAAGAGGTAGGGAACAAATAATATGCATTTTGACATTTTTCTAGGCTATGCATTACTTAGTAATTCATTATATAACCATTACCATTTTTAAGGTTTTGTAAAAAATGGAGCTCGAGTTAAAAAAAAACTAACACTTTTTTTCATTTTTCAAAAATCTAAAACTTTTGGTGGATATTGTCCAAAAATGCAAAACTAAGATCGAGGGGCAACACGGATTTGGCTCAAATTAAGTTTAAATAAGAGATTGTGTCAAGCTCTATAAAAGGGTCAAGGTAAGAATTTTTCTGATTTTTTAAACCGAAAATTTTTTGAAAATTTCAAAAAGCGATATCTCCAAAACCGTTCGACCGATTTTTAAAACTTTTTGATATTCGTGTTCAGAGCATTAAAATTAATAAGTAGGGATGAGATTTCCATGCAAATGCATGTTTTTTGTCGATAGTCTAAAAACGATATGGAGCAATTATCTTTTCGAATCATGAAATTTGCGTTAAAATGGCATCGATTTGTTTTTGCATATTTTTGCATATTTTGGTGAAAATGCATATTTTTGCATATTTTGGTTTTAAATGCATATTTTGTGCATATGTATAACTTTTAAGTGCATATTTTTGCATATTTTGGCATAAATTAGCAAAAACCCATATTGAAATTTATCTGTTTCAAAAACTATTTGAAATTTTAAAAATTTATTTTGAAAATAAAAAAAAAATATTTTTTTCTTTTAAATTTTTTTTAAAGATATTCTTAATTTCTAAAAAATTTTTCTTTTATTAAGTTTTAAACACGGCCTTAATTTTTACTTTTTAAGTAGTAAAAAAGTGAAAACATGATTTTTATTGCACACACTTTATTTTTTAGTGCATATTTTTAGGTATTTTAGTGCATATTTGAATTTTTTAGCGCATATTTTAAGCGCATATTTTTGATTTTTTAGTGCATGAAAATCTCATCCCTATTAATAAGCATGATGTGTCGCAAGACATAGATTTTCTTTTTAATTTTTTATAACCTCCACTCTAGTGATAGAGTGTATATGTTTAAGTTTGTCATTCCATTTGTAACACCGCGAGATATTGGTCTAGAACCATATAAAGTATATATATTCATGATCCTCGATCGATTTTAAGATGATCTAGCGATGTCCGTCCGTCTGTCCATCACGATAACTCTTGAAAGACTTCACTGAGGCTGCTGAAATTTGACATATATGTTGGTCATTTACCTGGCCAGGTTGATGTTGCAATTCATTGAAATCGGTCTAGTGGTTCAAAAGTTATAAGCAAAAGAGTGAATTTCGGGTTTTTTCGTGAATTTACGAGATAAAAAACACGCCAACTTTCGAAAGACAATTCTGAGGGGGCGGAAGCTTAGCATCTATATTCATCGTTCCCCTGGTCTGCTTGGTATTAAATTTCATCAAAATCGGTGCAGTGGTTCAAAAGTTATTAGCAAAACCGTGAATTTCAGATTGGTTCGACCTTAATATTTTACAACGTATTTTTGTTACTTAAAGATATTTTTACACTAACAATAAAACACAAAAAAATACCCTCGAAAAAAATTGTCCACTCAAAAAAAAAATTGGTAATTTTTTTTCTTTAAAAAATGACTTAAAAAAAGTTTTACACACTCAAAAAATTATGTTAGTAAAATCAACTGAAAATGTCAGTTAAAATAACTACTTTGTAAGTTGTTTTGGGGTCAACTACTTTTTCAGTTAAATCAACTAACAATGTTAGTTATTTTAACTAACAAAAAACAACTGACTTATGTAGTAAAAACTACTTACATTTGTAGTCAAAACAACTAAAATGTAGTAAAAATAAAATAATCTAAAAATTATTTTTTTTTTTTTCAAAAAATTTTTCAGAAAAAAAATTAAGACCAAATTTTTTCAGTTTTTAAAAAAAAAAAAAAAAAGTTGTGAAAAATAAAAAAAAAAACGAAAATTTATTTTTATTTTTTGGAAAAAAACTTTGAAAATTTTTCAGAGATAAAAAAAAAAAAAAATTAACTACTTTAAATAACTGTTACTACATCACAGTACTTTTTTGTTAGTTATTCAAAAAAACTACTTAAAATAACTAACAGAAATAGTTGTTTGACATTTTTCATACAAAAACAACTGACTTTTTAGTTGAAAATAACTAACTACTGTAAAATATACAAACAACTTACATGTAGTAACTTACATAATTTTCTGAGTGCATAAAATAAAATATTTCCAATCAAAATTGTTATTTTGTTTTCACTTTAGTAACCTTAATATCACTTAAAAAGGGCACTGTGGAGGGTATACATAGATTCGGCATAGTCGAAAAAAAAACTTTGATAGCCGGGAGCCACGGGTTAATTTAATATGATTGACCTCAAATTGATACCACATGCGTTTTAGGCCTAGAAGAACTAAAATTTGCCCTGACGTTCAAAATCGGAAGAAATTTTTTTTTGCCATACAAAAAAATGAAAGTCTAGTGGTGCGTATTCCAACAAAGTGTTCAGATTAACTATTAATAGTGGGGAAAAGTTGGTACAGGATAATACAAGCATTTTAAAACCAAAATGATCAAATCGGTCTATATCTTCTGTTCTCGCTTCGCGGGTCAAAGTTGCATTTTTGAAAAAACCCAGACAGAAATTGATGATGGTACAAAAAATAAAGCACTTTGAAAGTACTATTTTCCAAACGCTCTAAACTAATATATTTTGAGATTTTGTTTCATAAAATTTTGTCAATTTTGAAAAAAGTAGTTTTGAGCTCGATGCTAAAAGTGCATTTTTTTTTGGTTTCGCGGTTATTGATATCCAAAAAACTTAAAAATTTTTATAAATTTTTTTTTAAATTATTTTTTTTTTAAATATGTCCATTTTTTCCAAAAACATCAATTTCAAAACCCGATACGAGAAAAGAAGGTATAGACCGATTTTAATCAGTTTGGTCTTAAAATGCTTGTTTTATTTTCTACCAACATTTCCGCACTATCAATAGTTAATCTGGACATTTTTTTGGAATACGCACCACCTTAATGCACATCCTTGATATTTTCAGTTAATTGAATAAATTTTCCGCTTTACGAATATATGTATTTAATGAAATAATTTCTTAAAGCTCTGCAAATTTTACAAAAAAACAAACTAAACAATTTCAAAATACTCTAATAAAGTAGGTACAATAATATGACAGGAAAACAACAAACAAACAACAACTCGATTGAATGAATGAATGAACCAACGTACCACAACACTATGAATATCTTTGCGAGAAACGAACAAAGCCAAAGACAGATAGATCAACCGTACCGTACCGTACGTACAAAACGAATAAACCGATAGATTTTAAATTGACTCGATTAACCGAACCGACCACAGTGTCAGAAGCTCAAACACAGACTAAAACGTGGATATCGTATTGAAACTGTTTGTAGTATGTACTGCAGAATACGTAAAACGAAAAATATTTTTGTATAAAATTCAAATTTCAACAAAAAATTAAAATTTAAAATAACAACAAATAACTAAATATGTACTAGGCAACAATCGAATAACAACTAACTACCTAAATACAATATTAAGTATTTGTACACATGATCAATAAATTTTAAGTTTGTGTTAGTGAATGTTTGTCGTAGTAGTGGTAGTAGTAGTGGGCACTCGTTAATACGACGATGGTAAATATACGATCGAACGTGTTCAAATAAATCGATTGTGATCTCCCGTTTTGTTGTTTATATGACGTTTTTGCAAAATACCTCTTGCTTTTAAGAGCTGTCAGTTAGTGGTTTTTGAATGTTAACCAGGTTCACTTTTTGTTGTTATTATTATTATTGTTGTTTTAGCGTTTTTTTTTACCGTTTATTTGTAATTTTACCGTGTACGTGTCTACCGTTTTCTATCAAGAGTACAACTGGTTCAATCCAAGTTAAGCAATTTAATTTTATACATTAAAGAGTTTTTGCTTTTAGCCAAGTACTCACTCACTTACTCACTTACCAGCGAACCATGGCAGACTATTAAGAAATGCACACTTATAATAGTCATATCATAGGAAAAAGAGTATTGCAAATGCAGTTCTTTACTATTATGTTGAGGTAGGTCAAATAAGAGATCTTGACACAAGTGGAGTATATGTAAGAGAATTTGTTTTGGATTTTTTTTACTATTTGTTGTAGAAGAGAAATTGCAAGTGATTATGTCTTTGTATGAGTTTAGTTACAACTAAACGGTTTTTAACATTATTAGCACTAAAAAAGTTTGTCAAACTAGCAAAAAAATTTCTAAAAAATTACTAGGAAAAAGTTGTAAGTTTTGAGGTTTCAATTGTTTTAGTTTCTGCCTATTAATTAAAAAAAGCAATATTCAGGAAATACTGCCTTTCAATCACTAATGTAATCGTGATGCTTTTTCGGAGAGGGGATAAAAGATAGAAGGGCTTCACTGTAATTGTGCGTGTTGTTATTTTCCAAAATAATTGTTGCAGCGCCATCTGATGTTGATCTGGCAAACTACTTTTTGAAGATGTGTTTAATAGCCATTATTTTATTATTTTACTTCGTTGACGTTTTAGTGCCATTTATCAACGAAGGAGGGTGATGCGATAAATATTATTTTATTCATTCGGATTTTAAGAATTCAAAATGGTGAATGATGATCGCATTCAAATAAAACTCGGACCTGGGTGTTTTGTGGGTCACTCAATACGATTCTGATTTCAGCTTTAAATCCGAATGAAAATTCGAAATGAGTGCGCCAATAAATCTACTGATAACAATTTTCAGAAATATCTGATAACTCCTTCATTAGTTTCCAGCTTATCTTGATCCCGATTCGCGCCCCATATTGGCTCACCTACCATTGGGTCCAACTTCGGCCACTCAGCTTTCAAAAGTTGAGATCATTTGCTAAATCGCCTTCAAAGTTTATTGATTATATCTCGAGAACGGTATGAGATAGAACCTTGAGACCTTCTGTGTTTGAATCGCAATTGTAATGTAAAAATTTCAGTGTGTGACGACAAGTTTGCTCGCAAACTGGTGTCACAGACAGTGTCCGTATACTTACCGTACACAGTGTACAAATACCCTGATTAATGAAATAACAATAACAACACAGTTTTAAAATAGCAGGCACACAAGCAACAGAACCCAACAGTAGAAATATTTTGTAACAAACAAGTAGCAACAACATACAGTGGGCTTTTATTTTTGTAATAAACAAGTAAACCAGTAGCAACAAAATATAGGGACTTGTTTTTAATATTGACCGTTAGGTAAATAAAAACAACACACAAGAATAATATTTTGTTGGTAGTTTTCTATAAGCTTAGATTTGTATAAAAGACACGTGTTTTAACAAAACGGTCTCATTCTTTGATCAGCAATTCTGTGTGTAAGTTCTGGTAATTATTTTAAGTAGACACTTTATTCGGTGGTTAGCGAACACCTTATGAAGTTAGAGTTACTATAAGTAGTAGTTAACTTTCACTGGTGGTTATCGAGCACCAGGGAAAGACGTAGTAAATCTAAGTTAAATATATGCTTCGACTGGTGGTTAGCGAGCACCAGGCCGAAGCTAGGATAATCCTCCGACGGTGGTTAGCGAGCACCCGAGGACACTAGTGGGTTGTCAGTAGTGAGTAGCACACTTCAGCCGGTGGTTACCGAACACTGGATGAAGTTAGCCCTAAGTTTTAGATTTAACGAGCATTCCCGAAGGTGGTTAGCGAGCACCGGAGGGAATTAGATTAAGCCGTAGTCTAGCAACTATTCCGCCCGGTGGTTATCGAGCACCGGATGGAATAATTTTACCTTTTAGGAACTAAGTATCGACTTCGGCTGGTGGTTACCGAGCACCAGGCGAAGGTTAGAAAGTAGACGAACCAAGGAACACTTTACCGGGTGGTTAGCGAGCACCCGTGGAAGTCAGATTCCGAGGGGCGTGTGGTGAAAGGTAGCGTAGTATTCGTTTTAGCTTTCAGGTGCGGCTGCTGGTTAACCGAGCAGCTACCGAAGGTGTTCCGAGTGTCAGGACAAGCGGGTTCCATCAGGTGTAACACCCGAGAAGAAATTGTGGCGTAGGATTGTGCGGGAAACGTTGGCCAGTGATCACGGGTCGGATGTACGAGGGTTCACGAGTGGTTACCGAACACGAGTGCACCACTGGACAGACGATTTGTGAAGGCAACTGGGTTGGAGACTGGTAGTGGTTTCCTAGCACGACCAGTGAACAACCCCGTATAAAAATCGAAGCACGAGCGAGGTGACCCGACCATAGCCGAAGGTTAACGAGTGTAACGAGGGACCCGAATGGTATCTCTAGGTGATAATCTGTTCCAGTAGGATACCCAGATCAAAGAACCGGCCACAGGAAGCCAAGGAGGTGTCCCAACGAGGATTGCCGAAGAGGAGCCGAAGCTTAACGAAGCACTTAATACGATATCTTTAAATGAAATATATTATAAGAATGATAAATAAAACCGAGAGTGAAATCTAAAAAACCCAAAACGAGCACGTGTACATTATTTTCTTGTAGCGGAACCTGGACAAAGGCTGAGTATTTTACCCTAGCAAAACAAGTCGTTACAAGTGTTGCCACTTCTTGGATAATTATCCAAAAAATGGATAATTTAAAATTTTTTGGATACTCTTTGGATAATTACAATTTTGGATAATTTATGGATAATTTTATCATTTACAATTTAAACCGATTTACGAAATAAATTATCTTCAAATACTGTTGCTTCAATTCTTTTTACAAAAGAAGGCATTGAAAGAAATGGGGGTACAAATTTTGAGCCCACAAAAGAGTAACTCTGTGGAACAAATTCAGGTTAGCACAAGTTAGGTCGATTCTGAGAGTGAGGGGTGAAAATAGAGGCTAAATTAGAAGACCCGTATTGCGGCGTTTGTTTATGTTAGTTCGAATTTTTTTTTAATCGACCTTCGAACTTTGCAGTCAAATGCCGATTTTGAGCATATTGTTTTTATGGTTTTTTGGCTATAACTTGTCGACTGATTGATATTTTTTCAATCTGTAAAAGCCAAATTGTTGCTAGAGACCTGTCCAACAATTTTATTGAAAAAAACCATATAAACAATATGCTGAAAATCGGCATTTGACTGCAAAGTTCAAAGGTCGATTAAAAAAAATTCGAACTAATATAAACAAACGCCGCGATACGGGTCTTCTAATGTAGCCTCTATTTTCACCCCTACACTCAAAAAAAAAAGTTTGTAAAATTACAAGTAAAAGGTCTTGTAATTCTATTTTACTAATATTTGTGTCTTTTTACAAAAATTGTTGTATATTTAATAAAACAAAAACTGCAGTTTGCTTTGTAATTTTACTATTATATGTTGGTAAATTTATTTTACAAATTTTTTAGGTCAATTTACAAAAAAGTAAATTATTTTACAAATTAAAAAAATATTACAAGGTGTTTAGTTTTTTTAAACAAGAAAACTGTAATTGTACAACAAAGTTTTACTTGATGTTATTTAGTCTTCTACCAAAAAAATGTTTTATTACAAGATTTTTTTTTAAGATAGTTTACAAGGTTTTCCGTTTGAAAAAGTACAAAATTCCAATGTAATTTTACACTTATTTTATTACTATAATTAATGTTGTTTTACAAAAAAAATTAATTATTCAACAATAGGACACGCAAACATTTTCTGAGTTCAGAATTTTTTTGCGTTTTGGAGTAAAAAATTTAGTTAAAAATCATTTTTTATAAATAAAAAATTTCATGAAAAAATTTTGGGGAAATTTTTTAAGTTCCGGGCACAAAAATTTTTCAACTAATTGTAAACTTTAGAAAAAAATTAAAAGTTAAGTAAAATACCACAATTTTTAGGTGTTTCTACTATATAATTGTTCTAGTTTTTTTTTTGTATTTTTACCATTTTTTGGTAATTGTACAATATTTTTTTGGTAATTTTTTTTGTTAAATTTAGCACTTAAAATGTCAATAAAAAGCTGTCAATTAAGAAAAATTATTGTTTCTGTAAAGACAGTCGAGCTCAGGCTCGAATTATAATTATGTATTATAATTTTTTGATTTGTTATATATGGTTTTGAATTGAGAAAAGTGTGAAAGAAAAATTTTTTTTTTTTTTTAAATTTTAAAAATTAAGTTTTTCTTATTTTAACAGGTACTTAATTATTCAATCTACAATATCCAAATTTTTTTTTTCGATTTTTGAAAAATACTTGTGAAAATAATTAAAATTAAAAAAAAAAAATATATTTTTTGACTAATTTTCCTGAAAATATGAGAAATTTCTTGTGTAGCCTCCTTCGCAATTCTTATATGTTTTACTTAAGAAAAACGAAATGTCGAAAAAAAATAATAAAGTGAAGTTTGTTAAAAGTGTTCAAGTGAAAAAAAAAATCATTTCAGGTTGTTGAAGTGCTACTCCAGCTGCCGAAGAAAGAAAAATAAGACGCACCAATGGAAAAAAAACTTTAAGTTTACAAAACAAATAAGTAAATAAACAAAATTTTTTGTAAATTTACAAAACAAATATGAAAATTAAAAAAAAAAACAAAATTGTATACTTACAGAAAAAAGTTGTAATTTTACATAAATTAAGTAGAAAATACGAAAACAATATTGTAAATTTACAAATTATTTAGTTAAGCTACTGTTTTTACGGCAAAAAATAAGAAAAAATGGTATATTTACAATAAAAATTGTAAATTTACCACTTTTTATTGTAAATATACAAGTTTTTTGCCATAAAAAACAGTAGTTTAACCAAACAATTTGTAAATTTACAATTTTGTAGTTTGATTTTCTACTTTATTTTGTAAATTTACATCTTTTTTTTTGTAAGTTTACAATTTGTTTTGTAAATTTAATTTTTTTTTGCAAATTTACAATTTTTATTGTAAATATATATAAAAACAGTAGTTTAACCAAATAATTTGTTAATCTACAATTTATTTTTTTCATTTTCTATTTTTTTCTTTGTAAAATAACAACCTTTTTCTGTAAGTTTACAATTTTGTTTTGTAAATTTACCAAATTTTTTGTAAATTTGCAAAAAAAATGTTCACCTCGAAGTTAATATTTTACAAAAAAAAATTGTAAATTTACATTTTCTTTTGTTAAATCAATTTACAAATTATCCCCGTAACATTACGGGGATTCTTGCTAGTACATATTTTACAAAACCTGCTTCGTAAATTCACGGGGATTTTATGACATTTTACAAACTTTTTTTTTTGAGTGTACTCTGAGAATCGACCTAACTTATGCTAACCTGAATTTGTTCTACAGTGTAATACTATTGTTATAACATATTTTTTATTTTGAACAGTACAAAATGTATGATTTTTATTTAAAAACTAGTCGAATAGCCTGTCCCTGCCAGGCGTAACAGCAAATCACTTTTCATAATAATTCTAATTTTTTACCAAACTTTATTAAAAAATTAAGTTTGTGTTTTAAAAATTTAATATTGCTAGATTGAGTTATGTATATCAATATATTTCCCAAACTGGAAAAAAATTTTATGAGTATAAAAGGTTTTATTGATAAAATTTTAGAACTAAATTTAGCACGCCCATTACGTTTCCGTCCTTAAACCGGATATCAAAAATCCATCGTGTGGATCTGTCCCATGGTCACTCCTATATACATGGCAATTTTTATCTTTCTTAGGCTGGATTACTCAATGCTCTGTTACAAAATAAATCTTTGTTAAATTTAACTTTTTCATGCAAATTTTGACATTAGATAAAATGTTAAAAAACACAATTTTTTCACTTAAATTTTTCTTTATAATTCTCTGTACACACACAGAAAAAAATAAAAATGAATTTCAATTACGAAATTCGTTGATTCAATTAAAAAATTAATTGATTTCGGACGTATCACGAAAATGCGCATATTAATTACTCATTTTGTTTGAAAATAGTTTTAAAACTTAATTAAATTGTTAATTGAATCAATTAAAGTTTTAATTGAAAATAAAATGGAAAACCAATTAAAATTGTAATTAAATGAACTAAAAAAAAAAATAGTATAAAATTGAAAATCAATAATATAGATTTATTGATTCACATAAAATTTTTAATTGAAAAAAGACCAAAACTCAATTTAATTTTAAAAGTTGAACTTCAAAAAATGCCTAAAAAAAATAAACATAGAATGTTTTTGTTTTACATTATTAAGATATTTATTTTCTTTATTAAATATAAACACTTGGTATAGTTTTGCATAGAAACATTATAGTAGTATTTTAAAATATCAATAACTATTTAAAATTACATTTTTATCTTTAAATCTTGTTATTGCATGCATTTTTGTCGCCTTAGTGAAGTTGAATCAAAAAAAATTGTATTATATTTCAATGTGCAAAACACAACTGTACACATTTTATTATCAAAACAATTTATCCGCAACGACCGCTCGCCTTAAAGAAAACAATAAAACTAAATTTTTTTGTTGCTTTCATGTATTCATTGGCTGCTACCAGGGCTGTCAGATATGGCGATTTCTCGCCAATTTGGCGATTTTGGCGATAAATCTAAACACTGATTTTAGCATGAAGAACTTGTTTATGTTGCAAAACAAAATTATAATTAAAATCTTCACATGTTGTATTTTCTAATATAATTATTAAATTTTGCAAAAATAGACAAATTATATGTGTTTTTAAGGTTTGTTTAAAAGTTTGGCGACAACAACAACAAAAAAATCTGACAACCCTGGCTGCTACCACCAAAATATACAAAACAATAGTTCAAAAGTTTTTTTTTTTTGTTTTTTGCATTTTATTTTTTCATTTGCTACTAACACTAAAGCATATAAAACCGGTTTCGTTTGTTTATTTTATTTTTATTTTCAGTAAAGTTAAGAATTCAATTAAAACATTAATTGAATCAATTAAAATGTTTAATTGAAGTTAAATTTAATATCAAATCCATTTTTAATTAAAAACAAAATTACGATATTATTTTCTGTGCAGTTGACTTCATAAGGATATGATCCATTGTCTATACTTTATGCTTTACAATTTTCAGCTTCCTTAGTCAACAGAGATTTCAGAAATATTTTAGAAATGTTTAAAAACTAAATTTCGCCGTCTTCCCCCACTCCCCTGTCTTAAAGGCTGAAAATCCGGCTACGTTACAGATTATATATATAAACTGAACAAAATTCACAACGGATTTTTTTTATCTCCGCCCTTTCAATGGATATCCTGGTCAGAGTTATCTTTGCCATAGTCCGTACCATATGCATCCCAATTTTCATCTTTCAATAGGTGTCTTCGAAATTAGGTAAGATGTAAAAACATAATTTTTCCATGCCCATTTCTTCTCTTAATTCTCCGTCCATATTCCAATTTTTTTTAAATCTGACCACTTTAGGATAGGTTAGGTTAGGTTGTAAGTGGCTGCTGACGTTTTACGTCAACACACGTAGACTCTGAGGTCCATTGTGATACCACGGGATCGTAATAGGTTTCCCTACTAGTCCCTGTCGTTAAACCAGTTTGAGCTTCTTATGAAACTCCTTAGATGTTGAATTTTGACATCCGACAAATCTGAAAGATCGTACAGCTCCCTAGATCCCAGTGAAGCAAGTCGCTGACCAGAAAGTGCCGGGCAATGGCAAATAAAGTGTTCGATAGTTTCCAACTCCTCTTCATCCATGCAACTTCGGCAAAAGTCATTCGACGGCACATTTAACCGCTCTGCGTGCTTCCCTATAAGACAGTGTCCGGTAATTATAGAAACCACCGTTGAAATCTCTCCTCTTGGAAGCGATATCAGCTCACTTGTGCGCCCCTGATTAAGAGAAGGCCAAATCAGTCGTGTTGTCTCACACGTCCATCCATTTGCCCATCTTTGATTAGTCTCCGTCGCAGAACAAAGCCGTAGGTTTTGCTTGCAAGTTTCTAGAGGCGTACCAACACATTCCAATTCTGTTGGAACCTGTAAGGTAGTTCCTAGTCTTGCAAGCTCATCGGCTTTGCAATTCCCTGGAATGTCTCTGTGCCCTGGGACCCATATGAGTCGTATGTTAAACTGCTTGGCCATCTCATTTAAAGACGTGCGGCAGTTAAGGGCAGATCTTGTTTTCAGAAACATTGAATCCAGGGACTTGACCGCGGCTTGACTGTCAGTATAGATGTTGACTGCGGTTGTAGACAAGACATTGCAGCTCAACCAGTCAGCCACTTCTTTTATTGCCAGCATCTCTGCCTGGTAAACACTGCAATGATCTGGCAATCTACGAGCCAGGCTCAACCCAAGCTCTTCCGAATAGACTCCAAAGCCCACTTGTTCGTGCAGCCTCGATCCATCTGTGTAAAAATCTATGGCAGCTCCACTACCCGGAGCATCCCCCATCCAAGACTCCCTGGATGGTATCATAGTGGTAAAGTGGCGCTCAAAGAGGCTCAAAGAGGGAGCACAGTCCACATTTTGTGGTATTGTTATCTTTTTCAAGATTGCGCTATGGCCACAATCACTGCTCCTCCATTGCAGCGTGCTATTAAGTCGAATTGCCGACGCAGCCGCATACTGCCTACCCAATATGTCCAAGGGTATCAGGTGAAGGAGGATTTCTAATGCAGCCGTAGGTGTAGTACGAAGAGCACCAGTGATGCACATTGACGCCATTCTCTGTACCTTCGTGACAAAGACAAAGTTCGCTTTTGTTTCCAAAGCAGGCCACCAGACAATGATTCCATACAGCAAAATTGGACGCACCACTGCTGTATAGATCCAATGAACGACTTGAGGGCTAAAACCCCATCGTTTTCCAATGGCCCTTTTACAGGAATACAAAGCAATCGTTGCTTTTCTCACCCGTTCCTCAATATTACGCCTGAAATTCAGCTTCCTATCTAGAAATACTCCAAGATACTTGGCTCCATCTGAGAAGGTGATTTCAGTACCGTCCAGAGAAATAGGATCAAAAGCAGGAATCTTATTTTTCCTTGTAAACAAAACAAGCTCTGTTTTACTAGGATTAACTCCTAGGCCACAGTCTCTTGCCCATTTAGACAGATCTTTCAGAGAACCCTGAAGAATGTCCCGCAATGTTGGCAGATGCTTCCCCTTTACCGCTATCGCGACATCGTCAGCATATGCGATAACATGACAACCACGTGCTTCTAGAGATAGTAGCATTGAATTCAGTGCCAGGTTCCAAAGAAGCGGCGAAAGAACACCTCCTTGTGGTGTGCCCCTATTGACAAATCGAGATATGACGGACGCTCCCAATTCAGACGTTATACGTCTATTGGCAAGTAGGTTTTCCACCATTAAAACGATTTCACGCTTTACTCCCAGACCAGACAATGCCAATATTATCGATTCTGGAATGACATTATTAAAAGCCCCCTCAATATCAAGAAAGGCCACCATAGTGTACTCCTTTACCGAAAGCGATCTCTCGATGGTACCAACGAGCTCATGAAGAGCTGTTTCCGTTGATCGTCCCTTGCTGTATGCATGTTGCTTTGTCGAAAGCAACCTCGGGTCAATCACTCTACGCAAATATGAGTCTATCATTCGTTCCATTGTCTTTAACAAAAAAGAAGACAGACTAATTGGTCTGAAATCCTTCGGAGCTGTGTGGGAACTTTTCCCAGCCTTCGGGATAAATACGACTCTGGTATCCCTCCATTTTAAAGGAATATACGACCAGTTGATGCATGCTGTGTATAGATTATACAGCAACGGGGCTATATAGTCCAACACTTGCTGCAACTCAGCCGGGATTATACCATCAGGTCCCGGAGATTTATAGGGCCTGAAGCTTTTTATCGCCCAGATTAATGTTGGCATATTTATTATTTCCGAAGCAATTTCAGATGCTTGGGCGTCAGAACGTTCCAAAGCTTGAAACGGCGTCATGGAATTGCCCGGAAAATGCGTGTTTAAAAGGAGATCCAGCGACTCTCCACTGGAGGAAGACCACACCCCATTAGGATCTTTCAGGTATCCTAGGGTGCAAGGAGAAGAAGCCAGAATCTTGCGCAGCCTGGATGCCTCAGAAACGTCTTCTATGTTTCCACAGAAGTTTTTCCAAGAATCACATTTGGCATTTCTGATCATCTTTTTATAACTCTTAAGTTGCAGCCTGTATGCAGACCAGTCCTCGTCCGCTCTTGAAAATTTAGCCTTATTAAAGAGCTTTCTGCAGGAATCTCTGCTCGTCTGCAACTCATTTGACCACCAAGGTGGCTTTTTTTTCCCTCTAGGCTTTGCAGAAGGGCAAGACGCATCCAGGCACCTATTACAAACATTTGTTATATGGTCAACCAGACAGTCAATTTCCGCTAAACTATGCGGTTCAGATAGGGGTACTTCATCCAAAAGCAAAGAAAAAGTCTCCCTATATTTCACCCAGTTTGTTCTTCTCAGATTTCTAGAGACTGTCTCAACCGGGGCACGCTCCCTGAGTAAAAACTCAATGTACCGATGATCTGAGAAAGAATGCTCTTCCAAAACTCTCCAGTCATCAATTCTATCAGACAATGTATCTGATACAAGTGTTACGTCAAGAACCTCTTGCCGCGTACTTGTAACGAAAGTTGGTTCACTACCCTTGTTACAAATATACAGGTTAGTGCTTAACAAAAACTCCAAAAGTGATTCGCCTCTATCATTTGTGTCTGTACTACCCCATATCGAATGATGTGCATTAGCATCACAGCACACTAGTAACTGGTGTCCCCTAGATTCAGACTCCCGAATCAGACCGCCAACCTTCTCCGGGGGTATTGGCCCCGGATTAGGAAAATACGCAGAGGCGAGCCAAATAGATTTCCCATGAAGCTCTAAGCTAGCCGCTGTAACATCCATATCACTAAAAGTTGATAAAAAGAATATATTTAAGCCATTTTTCGCCAAGATGCAGGCTCTTGGTGAGCCCTCACCTTTGGCAACCATCAACTTAAACCCAGGGGTCTTCAATCCGCAAACCCTGCCACCCCGCACCCAGGGCTCTTGGATAAAAACCAAGTCAACTGCTCCTGTCGTCAGGCGCAGCAATAGTGCAGCTGAGGCTGCCTTACAGTGATGGAGGTTTATTTGTAGGAACCGCAACATCTTGCTTTTTTTCCACCATCCTTTCCACCACCGTGTTATTGGCTTCATCCTCCGTGTTATCATAGAGGTCGCATTCGTCCCCAGATTCGGTTTCGAATAAGCCAGATATGTGTCCCATCTGTTCTGAATCGGAGGCAACAGAACTCTCCGAATTCCTCACTGCATGGGCCTCGTCCTGAATGTCACCCATAGTGGCATCAGCTTTATCCTCCGTGCCATCACAGAGGTCGCATTCGTTGCCAGATTCGGTTTCGAAAATGCCAGATGCATCTCCCATCAGCCTAGAATCGGTCAGCTGAATATCAACCTTTTCCAGATTCTCCTCCCCAGCCGACTCTGCCACTGGCTTGTCTGCTTCCAAAATAGGCTTCTGGTCGCCCTTGTAGACATTGACTCTTATATGAAAAAAGCCAAATCTAATAATGCCGTCAGTCCTGGCTAAAAGCGGAAGCGATTCCTCATTAACCAAGACCACTGCTTGACGACGAGCGCCCTCCATCTCACCCAATCTGGCAATTTGCCAATTCTGAGTTGGAAGGTCAGGATTGCAGACTTTTATCATCTTTAGAATCACCGCAGTGTCACTTGTAGCCATTGGGATCCATGCATGAGCTCTGGGTTGCGAGGGGATATCATGTTTTTCCACAACGTCCAGTCTGGCTCCAGGCCATAACTCTCCCACTTGGCTAATGGCAACCTTAAACACGGCTGCGGATCTTTCGTTTCCAAAAGCAACGAGTTTTACTCGCCCCTGATACCAACCTGCGTTGACAGTAGTAGGGAGAAAATCAGGCATACTCTCAAGAAGCCTATAGTAGATTTCATTTAGTTTAGTTTCAACTAAACTCCACTTGTCCCTTGGAATACTACAATCCCCATTTTGCCTGTTTATCACAGCCCTAACGAAGTTACCTTTCACCACTTCACTAAAAGACTGAGTCCAGACGTTGCCGGTCACCTTAGATCTTTTAGGTAAAGGTTTCTCGTCGGGCGAGCGCAACCTTTTACCAGACTTCGATGACGAGGCCGAAACAGCGCTCTGTTTGTCAGATGCGCGCATTGCCGAAAGTTTGTCCTGTTCTTCAATGACTCCTTTCGCCCATGATAGCGACGCCTTCTCACGTTCGGAGAGCTTCGTTCCATCGAGTTGGCTTAGTCTGTTAATTATTTTCAAACAAAGCCTTCTCTGGTTGTGCCTGACCTTTGATGGCTTAAGTTTCTTTTTCTTTTTACCACCAATATTAGGCTGAGCACCCCTACCAGAATCAAGGCCGGACTTCAAGGTCGCAACCCTAAGACCAGTGCTAGGACCAGCACCAGTCGGTGAGGCAGAGCCTCGAACTAAATCGGTATCATTTGTGTCCATATTTTCATTTTCCTTGATGTGGTAATGAAAATATCACAAAAATACCTATTACGAACAAACCTATTACGAACAATTTTAGTAATTCAATTTATAGCACGGAGTTAAAATAAAACACGTCCACACTCGTCAACAGTTGAACAACAGTTACCACCACCTTAGGATAATCTCCATCGTTAGTAATGTACTCGTATCCACGCCCCTTTGCCCTCTTAATTCTCCGTCGACAGTTCAAAAATTTTAACTCTGACTACTTTAGAATATGCTCCATTGTCAGGACAATATGTTTGCCAATTTTCTGCTGCATAGGTTATTAGGGCTTTAAAATTAGTTAAATTAAAAAAATAAAACACAATATCGCCTTTCCCCTTTTCCCCTCAACTCTCCGGCTACATTCCAAAAATGTTAAATCGGACTACTTTAGAATATTCTTCATAGTTAGAACTGTTATGGATTTTCAGCTTAATAATTCATTGAGGCGGAGCTTAAAAATACTCTAAAATGTTAAAAAAAAAAATATTTTTCTAAGTCCCCTTTTTCTCGTAATTCTCCGCCCACAGGCAAAAAATCCGGCTTTGTAAGAAACTGTCCCTGGTGTTTTACTATATACATGCCAATTTAAAGCTTTTAAGTTTATCAATGAGATCCAAAAGGCGCTGGATACACAAAAAATAAGAGAAACACAAAAAAATTATATATACAGAAAATAGTGAAATAAAGTTACCACGCCCTTTCTTATTCTTCACCCATACACTGGATATCAAAAACCCAGGTTCGTGTTGATCTTTCCCATGAAATCTACTATAAACGTGCCAATTTTCATCTTCCTAAGTCATTGGGGGTCTTAAAATTAGTTAAAATATTAAAAAACCCAATTTTTCTACGCTCTTTTAATTTTTAATTCTCCGTCCACAGTCGAGAAATCTTAAATCCATTTACTTCAGGATATACTCATCATTAGGACTATATGCTATGCATTTTTCGCTCCCTTTGGGGGCTTCAAAAGAAGTTAACATGTAAAAAATCCCAATTTTGTCCCTCCCCATTTTCCCTTCAATTCTCCGCCGAAAGTCCAAAAATTTAAAATTCGACTACTTCAGGATATTTTTAATCGATAGGACTATTTGCTAAGAAATTGTCAGCTTTCTAAGTCAATACAGGACTTTAAAGTAAGCAAAAATGTACATTTTCATTTTCATAGGTCATTGGGGGTCTTCAAATTAGTGTATATACATATTAAAAAACACAATTTTTCCACGCCCCATTTTTCTCTTAATTCTCCTTCCACAGTCAAAAAAATTTTAATCCGATTACTTCAGGATATGCTTCATTGTTAGAACTAAATGCTATGCAATTTTCCGCTTCCTAAGTCATTTGGGGGCTTCAAAAGAAGTAAAAATGTTAAAAAATCACAATTTTGCCACGCCACTTTTCCCCTCAATTCTCCGCCCACATTGCGAAAATTTTAAATCCGACTACTTGGAGATATCCGCCATCGTTAGGACTATATTCTTGGAAATTTTCAGCTTCCTAAGTTATTAGGGGGCTTTAAATTTAGCAAAAATGTAAAAAATTGAGTTTTGCCACGCCCACTTCTCCGCTTATTTCTCCGCCCACAGGCAAAAAACCGAAAATCCGGCTACGTTAGGATCTGCCCCAGGTCTTTTACTATATGCATGCCAATTTTCAGCTTAGTAGCTCATCAGTGGGCTTCAAAAAGCTCTGGATAGACAAAAAAAGAGGAACACACAAATAGGGAAATTATATATATATATTAAAAATAATTTCATGTATTCTTTAAATTGAATTTAAAATAACACTTTCGTTAAAAAAAATAGTTTTTGATATTTTTTTGTATAATTTTTGGGATTTTGGATAATTTTGGACAAACTACTACTTATTTTATGTATTCTTTAAATTAAATTTAAAAAAAAAAAGCTTTTGTTTCGTTAAAAAATCGTTTTTGAAATTTTTTTTTGGATAATTTTTGGGATTTTGGATAATTTCGGACAAACTAATGGATAATTTTTTAGTTGACCGGTGGCAACACTGAAAAATTTATAAATTTGTGGCATGTTTTATGGCGTTTTCTTTTCTGGAAAAAAATGTCGCACTTTCTGCACTTTTTTTTCTTTAATGACTCTTTGTGCACAGTTATGCATAGTAAATATAGACATGTTTGGTATCAAATGAAAGGTATTTTCAAGGCCTATCTAATGCTATATAAAGCATTTTAAAATAATACTCAGTTTTTGAGCCAATTCTATAAATGTAAAAATTTATGGGTTTTTGATAATTAATTGAATAAAATAATCCTGTTTCGACATTTTATTATAAACAGTTAGATAGAACAGGACAATACCTTTCTTTTAGTACCAAACATGTCTATACTTACTGCTCATTACTATACACAAAGAGTCATTAAAGAAAAAAAAGTGCAGAAAGTGCAACATTTTTTTCCAGAAAAGAAAACGCCATTAGTTTGGATAAAAATTAATATTGAAATTCTTTTTCACTACTAAGAAGGACCACAAATATAATGAACACTTAGCATAAAACAAAAAAAATCTGAACATATATTGCTAAGTGAACTTAAAACATTTACAAAGGAAGTTTTTTTAAACTTTTTAAATTATACATAGTACATTTTTGCTTATAACTTTTGATAGGATAGTCTGATCAATACCAACATTTTACAGGATCTAAGTAAACAAACGACGAATTTAGAAATTGTATTCACAGCAAAACATATTATGTCGACTTAGCATGTTTTGAAATGGGACCGTCGAATTCATGTTCAAAGTTGTTTACCAAATCCGGCTCAAAGGCCCTGACAATTACCGCCCAAGTGCAATATGCCATCTTGATAGGTATATGGAGGCTAACTTACTTTTAAACGATCGACAGTATGTTTTTCGGAGAACTCGATCTGCTGGGGATCTGTTGACGTTCCTTTCGGAACGTTGGAATCGTTCGATCCACCTTCTTGGTGGGAGTTATGTGGTTGCTCTAGATATTTCTAAAGCATTTTATTGTGTTCGGCACGGTGCGCTCATATCCAAGTTTAACGCCTTTGGTGTCGGTAATGACTTCTTTCGATTTATTGAGAGTTTCCTCAGAGATCGTTCTATACGTGATGTCATAGATGGGTTCTTGTCAAATGAGTTTCCGCTTCAATTTGGGGTACTACAAGGCTCTGTTCTTTCTCCTACCCTTTTTCTTCACGACCTTCTAAGTCAAACTTTAAATCCTATCTACTCTTTTGCAGATGACAGCAACATTTGTCATTCATTTTCCTTTGATCCTTGTTGAGGTTAATGGCAACAGGCAGATTATGAATGACATACTTAATCAAGACCTGTTGACAATCTCTGAGTGGGGTCTTGCAAATGTTAACCCACAGGAATGTGGATCAACATCGCCATCTGTACATATGGGTGGTATAAGTATCGAGGAATTTGACACTCTTAATGTTCAGAATAGAGATGGGATCGTGAGTGACTTTTCAATCACGATCACGCACGCTCACGAAAAAAAAATTGTAATCACGCACGATCACGCACGAACATTTTTTTTCTGCTCACGCTCACGCACGCTCACGTGAGTAGAAAAAAATTTAATCACGCTCACGACGTAATCACGATCACGAAATACTCACGAATTAAAATATGCAAAAAAAAATTTCGTCATATTTTTTTATGCATTACCCAGTTGGGAAAGTCCTTGAGCCTTCCGTGGTGACGACTTTCTGACATGTCAGTGTCACACCTGACATCCCCATGACATCTCCAATTACCGAGTTGAGGACAGTTTCATAAGAAAATTTAAAATTTCCTCAATCATAATCGGCAGTTGTCAAGGGGTGTTGACATTTCCCCTAAGTCGTCTTTGTGGAAATGTCTGATATAGGTCATACGAAAATGCAAAAAATCTTCATATTTCCGCACGAAAAAAAACATTCTTTTGGTACAAATTAAATTCATGTGATTGCCTGTTTTAAGAAAAAGAAACTAAAAAAAAAATATTTTGGGCAGTGAGGTAATTTTTCTTAACTTATTAAAACCATGATATTCGTGAAAAAAATTTCCTGTACGAAAAATGTCTCAGAATCTGAGAATATTTTTATACGAAAAACGTCTCTGAATCTGAGAGTTTTTCAATACGAAAAGTGTCTTAGAATCTGAGTCTTTTTATTTTGGAAAAACTTCTCTGAACTTTAGACTTTTAAAATGTCAGAATCTGAAACTTTTTCTGTACGAAAAATAGTTCACATTCTGAAACTTTTTATGTAGCAAATATTTCTATGGATTTGAGACTTTTGATAAATTACAAATTTCTCCTATAGAAAAAGTCTCAGTGTATACGAAAAGTCTGTTAGATTCTGAGATTTTTTTCTGTAAGAAAATAAGAAATTTTCTTTTAAAATATATTAAAAAAAAAATCTTTATTTTCGTATAACCGAATTTGTTGGATTTTCGGGCCCCTTATGGTTAAAACGGTACTGCCCAGGTAGATGTAAAAGATTAGTTTGATATACTGCTATTGTGAAGACATTTCCTTATAGATGAGGATTTTTTCACAATCTTAAAACAAACATTCATTGATGACAATGTTAGAACATGTCCTCAAGAAATACCTAATATATGTCAGAATTTGAAGACATTTCCTGATGGGAGCACGGTGCAAATTCCTCAGTGAACCATTTACAAAACTTATTAAATTTATAATTTTTTTAAAAGACCATGAAAAAATCAAGAAAACGTAACCGAACAAAAAAATCTGGGAAACAATTAAAATCACGAAAAATTCACGCAAGAATTTTACTCACGCACGATCACGCACGAACTTTTTTTAGGTACTCACGCTCACGGACGCTCACGTGAGTAGAAAAAAATTTACTCACGAATCACGTGATTCATGCGTGATTCACGTGAATCACGCAAATCACGTGAGCAGCGCCCATCTCTAGTTCAGAACATGAAAATTCAGTGTGATGTCCGTTGGAATAAGCACATTTTCAAGTGTCAAAAGAAGCCTTCAAGTTTCTCGGTTTATAAGCCGATGTAAGAAGTAAATCAGCTTATCCGATCTTCTTACTATTTACCACCTGCATTCAAACGAAGATGAAATACAACTCCTATCAGGATAGAGACTTCAAAGTATATTTTGGAGCTCTCAAACTCTAGCAAAGTGATGCTCATTGGAAAAGTTTTAAAAGGACCTAAATGGGAATTTTTTATTTTTTTTATTAATTTTGATCCCATGACAAAGTGCTTTTATTTATTTTTCCCATTTAATTACAAATATTTTTTTAAAATTGTCATCCTAACCGAGAATTAGTAACAATGACCGTTGTCTCGTGTAGCGAGAATTAGTGGGAATCGAACCCACGAACCTGTTTCATAGGCTAGAAAATATTCGAAAAACTCGCGGTTTTATTCACGATCAAAAAAATCAAATGGGGATGGACTGTGACAAGTAAAGTTTGAAAGTTCTTGATGGCCACTCACTTGGGAGTGGACAAGAATGATTCCTTTGCTACACAGTCAAAGCAGATCACTACCTCCGGTATACACCAGGTATTCCCCGGGCATTGGCTTTAGAACAAAGGCTAGCTAGAGTGAGGAGACGGCTAAGTTACGTAAATGGTTGAAAGACATCTCAGGTCAGTACACAGAAAAAAATCTTTGTCAAATTATTAGGAAAAGTCTCGTGAGCCCATTTTACCAATATTTGACAGTTTTAATTGTTTTTTAACAAACAAATTTTGTAATTTTGCAAATTTCCAAGATAATTTTATAAAAAAAAAAATAGTAAATTCAAGAGAATTCCTTGTAAGTTTAATTGCACCAAAAAACTGTAAATTTACAATTTTATTGGTAACAAGCTTGTAAAATTACAAAATTATTAGTAAAAACTTTGTAAAATTACTAGGAATTCTCGTCAAATAGGAGGTAGCAAAAAATCTAGTAAAATTACGAAACCTCTTTGTAAATTTTATCGTGTCAAAAATTTGTAAATTTACAATTTTATTGGTAAAAACCTTGTAAAATTACAAAATTATTGGTAAAAAGCTTGTAAAATTACTAGGAATTTTTGGCAAATAGGAGGTAGCAAACAAAAAAAGTTAAAAGTTTTTCTTGTAATTTTACAAGGTTTTTTTTTGAAAGTAGGAAGAATTTCTGAAACTTAGTATTCAAAAAGCTTACAATTTTTACTACAAAAAAATGGCATCCTAATAATGGACCCGATATGTGTGCTATATTTAAAAAAAATACAAAAGGACTAAACTGACCCCTAAAATGGAAGATAGAGGGTGAATATGTTCTTAGAAAAGAACCTTTAAAAATGCCATTAGTGGTTACACAAAATAAGATAAAAAGAAGAAATGAGATCAAGTTCAGGAATCATGTTGGACCAAACCTTGACCCATATGTATATTAGAGTGCTCCTTATTTTAAATGAAAATTTTAGGTTTTCACTGCTCCCCAATAAGGGCTTCCAACATAACATAGGTACTTGTTATGTTAATTCATAATAGGGAGCATGAAAAGGCCTTGAACTAGCCTAATTGTCCAGTAAAAAGGTCGAACAAATAACATTTTTTTTTATTCTTAATACCCAGTTGGCAACGTCCTCGAGCCATCCTCAGTGACGGAGCGGTGACATGTCAGAGTCACTGCTGACATACACAAGACATCTCTATGTACTGGGTTGAGGACAGTGTTATACAAATTTTTAAAATGGCCTCACTCAAAGTCAGCAGTGGTCAGAACTGACCTTCTGGGGACATGTCACCTAAGGCTTCTTTGGGGAAATGTCTGACGTAGGTCATGCGATAATACAAAATCGTATTTCCTTTACACTCAAAATATTTTGTAGGCAAAAACAAATGAAAAACACACTAAAACCAGTAAATAAACAATTGAAAACCATCCCAGTAATTATTCTTTTGTTTTAACAAACATCAACATTTATTTTTTACTGTTGACAAAATTTTCTAAAATAAATAACATTAAACATTAAAAAATTACGTTTTTTTCATTCTTTTTTACCAACAAATTCGAAAAAAATAACCTACGAAAACATTAAAAATTAATGATAGTTCTGTTATTTTAACCAACAAATTCCAAAAAAATAACCTACGAAAACGTTAAAAATTAATGATTTCGTAGGTTATTTTTTACAATTTTCTATTGAATTATTTTTTTTTAAATTTTTAATAAAATTTTGGGGAATCGATCCCGCAATCACCTACATTCTGGACAGACACTCTACCGATCGTGCCAAAGTCACTTGATACAAACATGTTTTTATATTTCTATAAAAAAAATTTTGAACTTTTTTTCTACAAAAAAATAACCTACTTGTGTAGGTAAAAACTAATGATATCTCATTAAAAAATACCAACAATTTAAAAAAAAATTACTTACACAAATCATTAAAAATTTAAAGAATAATCAGTAGTTTTTACTTACAGAACAAAAATAAATGACTTTAAAAATTAAATGTTAATGAAAGTCTTTATTTTTTAGTGTGTTATTTTTGAAACAAAGAACAGAAGTAGTCATTAATAAAAACTGAACATCAAACAAATGTTTTTTCTTTTAAAAACGACTAAACGTAAAATTTTTAAAATAAACTACAAACAGTTAATTACATAATTTTTTGAGTGTAGTTTTTACTTTTATCCATTTTCCTTTATAAATTATCTTTCTCATATTTAGAAAAAACTTTTCGCCTTTTTTTGGATTTGAACCTGGAACCTCCAGTTTATTAGTTCCACACTTAACTACTTGTTCCAAACTTTATTTTGAAAATTGTTTGTCTATTTACAACTTTTATTCTACTTGTTAGATTTTGATTTTATTTTAAATAAATTGATAATATTGCCATCTTTTTCTTGGAAATTGAAGAGTTGCCCAGATTTTAAATTCTAATTTAATATACTGCTATTCTGAAGACATTTCCTTTTAGACGTCTTAGAGGAATTGTCCACACTGTTAAAGCAAACATTTAGTGCTGACAATGTTAGGACATGTCACAATAATTTGTATAAAATATGAATTTTGTGGAACAAAATAAAACAATTCGTCAAAAGTTCTGTCTGGTACCAATAGGTGAACCGCTTCCGAAAAGTAAAGCTTGCAAAAAATTCTAAGAACTCATGGTGATGGTGAAATGGATTTTGTTTTAATTTTATGTTTTTCTAAAACATTTTTTAAAGGCGTGAATGGATTTTGACTCACACTCACAATCAGTCACGTTCACGCAATCGAATCACTCACTAATCATTTACGATTTTTTTTTTACTATCGCTCACTCACTATTCGCGTACAAGAATGTGCAAAAGAGTAAATAAAATTGATCAGCCTCACGCATGACTCACGTCAGATTCAAACAAGCTCACGGTTGAGTCACTTAAACTCTACTTAAGCTATAAATTTTTTTTGATGAGCCACGACGAAAGGTAAGAAATATAACCGAATACGGATATCGAGAGGAATCTCTACTTTTTTTTGAATTTAACAACGCGTGCCAAAGTGAAAAAATGCTAAACATCTTGAAAAATCCCGTAAACTTTCAAAAAATCCCGCGAATACCAGGATTCTAAATATCTCGAAAATACCAGAGTCCCAAAAATGTTTATTTAATCCCAAGTCCCTGGATTCAGAAAAACCAAGCTCTATCCCCAACCCTAGTTTGCGAAAAAATATCCCCAAATCTGGAAATTTGTCAGACATTATTTTCATCAAAAATTTACAGTTTTTGATACATTTTTACAATAGAAAAATTCATAAATTTCGACTTATTTTTTGTATACAAATCTCAGATTCTGATATATTTTTTTCTAAAGCAAAATTGGTAAATTTCGAAATTTTTTTCTAAAAAAATTCTTTGATTTTGTGTTTGTGGGGCACACCCTTACTAAATAATTACACAACAAAACAACAAAAACCTCCCAGTGAAATATGCAACTGATTCGTATAGACGTTGCTCTCCTGAATCCAAATCTGCCATCTAATTTTTTCTAGCACTTACCGTTTTTGAGATATTAAAAAAGTCAAAAAAAAAATAATAGTTTCGCACATTTGGTGGTTCATTGTTATATTGCTTCCAACAAATAGGACTTAATTTCATATAAATTGGACCTCCCGATTCCAAAACTGCAATTTAAATTTTTCTAGTATGTTCAGTTTTCGAGATATTCGCGTGGAAAAATTTTCAAAAGCGAAAAAATTTCAAAAACGAAACATGCTAGAAAAATGTGGATTGCAGTTTTGGAATCAGGAGGTCCATTTTATATGAAATCAAGTCATATTTTTGGAAGAATCTGTATTAGTGGATCACCAAAATTGCGAAATTATTGGTTTTTTTGACTTTTTAAAAGCGAATATCTCAAAAACGGTACGGGCTAGAAAAAATTGGATGGCAGGTTTGGATTCAGGAGAGAAAAATCTATATGAATCAGGTGGATATTTTACTTGGAGGGTTTCGTTGTCAAACAGTCTAGGATTTTCGTGTTAACGATTTTTAAAGTTCAAAATAAAGACGAGTGAAATGACATTAACCGATTTTGTCACCATTTTAACACAACATAAACTTGTTTTCAGAGGGGTTTGGGGGTGGGTTGTTGGGGTAGTAGGGAGTTGTTGTATTCGTAGTTAAAAAAAAATCCAAAAAATTAAAAAAAAAATGGGAATTGTGGCCTCATTCCCTCTTTTCAAATTCCCATATTAATATGGTAACAAAAATAATTTTTAAATATGACACATTTTTTAAATCTCCAAAAAATTTTTTTTTTAATTTTCTTAAATCCATTTGCAGTAAACTTAAATATTTTTTATTTGTTTTGTAATGCGTTTGTGGGAGATTAAGAATCAAATAAAAAATTCAAAAACAAAAAAATATATTTCCTTCCAATAGTACATGATAATTAAAAAAACAGGACATCATTTTTGTTTTAATTTTTAATCTCCAACTAATTCATTCCGAAATGGATAAAAAATATTAAAGTTAACTGCTACACGAAAAAAAATAAATCTAGTTAAAAAATTCGTTGATTGTGCATACATTTTCACTAAAATGTGCATATACATAAATTAAAATTATGTGTATGTCGTTAATTAAAAATATGTGAATATTTATTTTATTATGAACTTAATACTATTAATTAAAAAATTTAATTAAAATTTAAAAAAAAAATAATTAAAACTTTAATTATATAAATTAAAAATTTAATTAAAAAAATTTGGAAATCAATAAAAATTTTAATTCTATAAATTAAAAAAAATAATTAAAAATAATATATTTTTTGAGAATAAATAATTAAAAAAAAAACATTTTTAAATAAAAAGGATTAAAAACATGTTTCTTCAGACTTTACCAAATATATTTATGCCGTAGAGACCTAGTCAAAAAGACAATTTTGTAAAGGGGTCATTATTAGTGAAATCAATCATGAATATTTTTGACCCCCTCCGATATTGATGAAATTTGGTTTAGTTCTTACACTACGTAAAAAACTTACAAATGCAAATTTTCAGCCCTCCAAATCAACAGTGGCCGAAAATACGAAGTGTCAAAATGTCCCCTAAAGTCTCACTTTACACCGTAAAAACTTAATATCGTTGGTTCTATTATAGCTAGAAAGCCCATTTTTGGTTTGTTTTGAAGCTCATAATCAGGGTTAGAATAACTAAACTGCCAGAAGCAGTAGTAACTGAAATCAACGAATAGTGTAGTTTTAAAAATGAACAAAACTCAGAGTCGTTCACTTGCTACTGCTACTACTACACGCACATTTTGGTAGTGTAGTTATAGCAGTAGTTTTTTTTTGAAATTGTTTAACTCTTCAGTTGATAGTTTTGTTGTAGTTTTAAATTTTGAAAAAAAGCAAGCAGTTGAAAACAACACACAAGACTGTAGTCATTCTCAAGAAACACGAAGCAATAACTATTAGTGAAACGAAGATAACGAGAGTTTTCGTTGTTGTTGTCTTAAAAAAAACTTAACAATGACTTCAGGCGACACAAAAGAAATGTGTATTGTTTTAAGTTGTTGTTAGAATTTTTTCAGTATACATATATAAAAGAAAAATAAAATGTTCGGTATTTTTATCAATGTTTACCATATTTATTAAAATTTGTTTTGAAATTATAAGACTTTTTGAACGTATTTAAAAAAAAATATTTTTTAAAAACTCTTATTTTATAAATTACTTTATTTTAGGAGTATATAATTTTTATTGTTTTTTAAACTTGAAATTAAAAATTGAATTTAATTTTTGTTTAATTTTTTCAGACTGACCTTCGAAAATTTATTTCAACATTTTAATTTTTATTTCATAAATTTTAATTATTGAATTAATTCAAGTCAATTAATTCTTTAAATGGAATTTTAGAAAAGAACGTTTTGTAGATTAAGTAAACAAAATAGACCGCACAATGCGGGTATTAATCACCACATTATTTGAAATACAAACATTTTGATTAAACAAATTGAATTTAAAAAATAATCTAAAACTAAAAGGACGTTTAAATAAACAAACCCAGGTCTTTTATACAAAGAATTTATTTATCAAATTTTTAGTTTTGAAATAAAGTGTAAAGTATCCATTTTCAATTGAAAGAGTATTGAATCAAATTTATTTTTATTACTTAATATTAGTTGAATTTTTTTGTATTAGAAAAATTTATAAGTTGGTATTCATTATGATTGTTTTTAACATTATTCACCGTTATTTTAAATTAGGAACGAAAAAATGTTTTTATCATTTTTTTCCTGTGAATTTTATTATAATTTTACCTAAGTGATCTACACAGCTATACACATATTTTCAATGATATGTCCGTCCATCTGTCACATATGTACAAAACAGGTTTAAAAAATTAAACCTTTTTTTTGTTTGTTTGCAAATATTGTATTTGCAGCCTATACTGCGATACAGCTACTTCAACACGTGAAAACACAGGTAAATTTCTTTTTCACATACCTTTATGTATCTCTATGACATTCATATCATTTGCGGGAAATCCAAATATCCTTTTCAACACGTGTTTACCAAATCGGTGGTGGAAAAAAAAAATTAAGAAAAAAATAACACAAAGTTTTCATTTATGATACTGTGAAGAACGTGCAAAAACATTTAATTTTGTCACTTTTTAGCGATCAAAAAAAATTTAAATACAACAAGTGTTAATATATTAAAATATTAAATGAAATAAAAATCCGTATTGGTTTAAAATCTTTAAATGTGTTTTTCTATTTTCAGTTTAGAATTGATTCTTTTAATTTTTCTAAATTTATTTAATTAATTTTTGCTTTATAAAAATAATAAAAAAAATATACGTCCATTAATTTATTTTCGCGTCATTTCGTTTTTAAAGATGTATTATTTTTATACAAATCATGTTATTTTTGTCAAACAAGTACATTAAATTCAATTTAACAGTCCCAATGTAGTTATATGTTTAGCTGTTGTGTAGTCAATAAACGAAAGACTAACAGTTTATAATTTTTTTACGAAGTTGTGCACTATTTTCACGAAGTAAAAACTACTAGTGGAGGTCAGCACAACATTCAACTTTTTAACTTCCACTGCTTGTGTAGTTTTGTTTTTTGTTGCCTATGTGAGCAGTAGCAATAGGAATAAGTGGTAGTTCACCAAAAACTAAAACTACACTTTGTGTGCAAAAAAAAAATTGTGCAGTTAGTTTTTCTCAAGCTACTGCAATGTTCGTGTAGTAGAAATAAACTAAACTACAAACTACGATAGTTATTCGCAGTTTTTAAAGCCTGCTCATAATATGCTCTACAAGACCTACCATAACCAAAAGATTTTCGAAAAAAATAAGGGTTACCTCCCTTATTATAAGGTCGTGATAAACGGAGGAGAAAATGGGGATGATGGTGTCGCGATTTGGAGATTTTGGGGGAAATTGTGAAAAATTTTGATTTTGGTCAATCCCATTGTTGTCCCAACATAAAAATTTTAGGATATGTTCATTAGGACTTGCACTTTGATAATACCAAGTAAAAAAAAAAATCGGGGGATACTTTCCCCCAATTTCCTCCACCCTTTGCCACGACCTTCAAATAAGGGGGGCACCAATTTTTTTTTTTTGAAAATTTTTTGGTTTTGGTATGTCTTGTAGAGCGTATTATAAGCTTTAAAACAAAAAAATGGGCTATGTAGCTGAAAAAGCACTTATGATATTAAATTTTTAAGGTTAAAGAGTGTTGCGATTTGGAGATTTTGGGGAAAATTGTGAAAAATTTTGATTTTGAGCGATCCCATTGTTGTCCCAACTTAAAAATTTTAGAATATATTCTTTAGGACTTTCTCTATAAGATTATCAAGTAAAAAAAAAATCGGGGGATACCATCATCCCCATTTTCTCCTCCGTATATCACGACCTTAAAATAAGGGAGGTACCCCTTATTTTTTTTCGAAAATTTTTTGGTTATGGTAGGTCTTGTAGATGGCGCTGTATCCAGGAATTTGAAAAGGGGGGGGGGCACAACTCCCAAAATTGTTTGCGATCGCCTATTTATATCTAGTTTTAACTAGAAGTACTTGAAAAGTAATTGAAAAGGGGGGGGCACGTGCCCCCTGTGCCCACCCCCTGTATACGTCCATGCTTGTAGAGCATATTATGAGCTTCAAAACAAACCAAAAATGGGCTTTCTAGCTATAATAGAACCAACGATATTAAGTTTTTACGGTGTAAAGTGTTGCGACTGGGAGATTTTAGGGGATATTTTGACCCTTCGTATTTTCGGCCCCTGTTGATTTGGAGGGCTGAAAATTTGCATTTGTTAGTTTTTTACGTAGTGTAAGAACTAAACCAAATTTTTAGCTATTTGTGATTGATTTCACTATGCCTGACCCAAAGTTGATTATAAACCTTTTATTTACATAAATTTATAAACAAAATGAGAATTCAAAGAACTATATGAGAAATAAAAAACTTTCAGCAAACTGTTTATACTTTTGTATTTTTTTTTGTGTGCAAAACATTGCAAGAGAAAAACGGTAGCACACACACAAGAAAAACAAAACAGAAAAAAAATAAGTAAGACTAAAAATTGATTTAAACAATAAATTATATTAATTAAATATTTAATTAATATTAAATTTCAAAACGATTAAAATGTCAATTAAAAAAAAGTTAGAAATTTAATTAAACAATTAATTATATTAATTAAAAATTTAATTTATATTAAATTAAAAAACAAATAAAATTTTAATTAATATAAAATTTGCGATATTATTTTCTGTGTACTTTGTTTGAGAAAATTTATTCGTAATAAAAGTAATTCGTATATTCGATTTGTTCAAAAGTTTCATTTTAATGGCTAATTTTAATCTGACACACATTAAGTGTGTGGCAATCGAAGGAGTGCTGATGATGGAAGAGTGGCATCATACGAAAGCTGTTGACATCTCCACTTAGCCTGTGTTGGCACTTGATTTTTTTCCGATTTTGTCATTGTACAATAGGGTGTCTCGTTTTTGGGCTTTTCTCTCTGATCAAATTTTAATACCCGCCAAAAGTGTCGGTCCCCTAAGGGAAATCACATGCAAAATATCGCTCCGATCGGAGTTTATCTTCTGTCTCCACTTTGAGCCTCAAGATTGGGGAAAAAAATTAAAAGTTTTTTTATTAAAATAATTAAAAAAATATTTTTGTATAATATTTGATCGTAAATACTTAAATATGAAATTTAAAGAATTTACAGTATAATTTACCCGTTCAAACTTGATACCAAAACAATGGTATGTTTTGGGGCGTTCTCAAAACACCTTTTTTTTAAATTTTAAAATTTTATTTAAAAAAGATTTAAAATATATATATTTTTTTTTTCTGAATTCATTAATAACGCCTTGAAGAATAAAAATGTGAAATATGGCGGATATCCGTCGGCCACTTTTCGGGAATTGCGGGGGAAGTTAGCGGATTTCAAGGAAATCAATAATTTTGATTAATAAAATCTTATAAATTAACTCTTTAGGCAAATTAACGGTTTTGTGGTGTCGTGGCATTATATTAGATAGCTTTAAGTCTGTCATGAAATCTTACCGATCTAGGACGTCTTTAACCCAAGGTGGATGGGGGTTAAAAATGACCCCCCCAAAAAATTTGAAGTTTAGAGCTTAAATTTTGTGCTATAAACAAGTATAAAACAGCTTTTGTGTTTTGTACCCCAACTATAATTTCGTATTAATATATTATCTTTAAAAAAATCGTTAACCCTTCTTGGTAGGGGGTCAAAAATGACCCATTCAAAAAAATATATATATTTTTATGGAAAATTAATTTGTGGCAATCTATTAGATAACTTCAAATCAGCACTAAAATCTTACCTATTTAAGATATCTTTAACCCATATTGGCCCGGGGTCAAAAACGATACCGGCAAAAACTTTAAGGCATAGTGCTTGAATTTTTTGAAATCCACAAAATATTATTTTTTACTAAATGGGTCATTTTTGAGCCCCTACCAAGAAGGGTTAATGATTTTTTTATAGATAATATATTACTACAAAATTATAGTTGGGTAAAAAACACAGAAGGCATTTTATACTTGTTTTTAGCACAAAATTTAAGCTCTAAACTTAAAATTTTCTGCGGGGGTCATTTTTGACCCTCAGCCAATGTAGGTTAAAGACGTCCTAGGTAATATTTCTTGAAAGACTTACAGTTATTAAATAGAATGCCACGACATCAAAAAACCGTTAGTTTGCCCAATAATGTAATTTATAATATTTTATTAAGCCAAATTATTGATAAAACCAACATTTCCTTGAAATCCACTAACTTCTTCACGCAATTCCCGAAAAGTGGCCGTCAGATATCCACCATATTTAATATTTTTCTTTATATATTTAAATTTTTTTTTTAATAAAATTTTTAAATTTTTAAATAAAGGTTGTTACAGAACGCCCCAAAATCATGGCATTTTTTGGTATCAGGTTTGAACGGGTTAATAATAATTAATATTATTAATAGTAAGGTTCTTAAAATTTCATATTTGAGTATTTACGGTCAAATATTATGCAAAAATATTTTTTTAAGTATTTTATTAAAAAAGCTTTTAATTTATTAGAGAGAAAAGCCCAAAAACGAGCCACCCTATTGTACAACAATTATTATTAATATGGACTCAAACCGAACTAAATAAAAAAAAAATTCAGATAAATTTAAAAATGATTTTTTTTAATTCAAAAATTATTTTGGATTCAAATTTATATGGTTAACCGATGTCTCAAAAAATTTATGTTTTTTATGTAGCACATTTTGGCAAATTTTAAACAAAAAATATTTTGCTTTGAGCATATTCATAAAATTTTTATTAATTTAATTTTTTTAAATTTAGTAAAACTTGAACCCAAAACTTCATACTTTGACCAATTTTTGCATTGTCAAAGAGTTAACCAATTTTGCTCAAAAATTTACCAGGTACTTATTTCAGATCGTTTAACAAATCCAGGGTTGAGGAGCAGCGAAAATCCAGAATTTTCAAAATAAGGACCACTCTAATGACTATCATTTTCAAAACTTTCTTTTTTTGCTATTGGCGTCATCCGTACTAAGCAATCCCCATCTAAAAGTGTTATGGCCGTTTTAAAGTTCAGCCGGTCCAATATTTTTAAAAATAAATCACTCTGCATCATGATGTTGGGTATAACTATCAGACCACACAGAAAAAAATATTGAGAAAAACAATTTAAGTAATCGCTTGTTAAAATTTTTTAATAAGATTTGAGTAATTTTTTAATTGACGCAATTAAAAACTTACTCAAAAATTAAAAAAATGGCTAAATAATTTAATACAAAATTTAATAATTTTTTTTATTTTTTTATTCTCTTCGTGTTTTGAATTCTCATTTAGTTTATGGTTTTTTGTATATGTATATGAAAGTTTGAAATCATCTTTATAAAATTTTCCTATGTCTTTAAGCAGTGGCGGGTACAGCTTTTGGGTTTGGGGGGAATTTTTTTTTTTTAAAAAATCATAAATTCACCTTTGTTGACGAGCAAAAAAAGGGGCTTTTTCTTATATAGAAAAAGTTTAAAATTCTGACACTTTTTTTCTAAAGAAAAAGTGACTGATTCTAAAACCTTTTTCTGATTCTGAAATCTGTTCCGATTCTAAGACACTTTTTTTATAGAAAAAGTCGGAGATTCTGTGACCTTTTCCTAAAGAAAAAGTCCCAGATTCGGAAATGTTTTTCCTATAGAAAACGTCTCAGACTTTAAGACCATTTTCCTATATCAAGGTCATAGATTCTGAGACCTTAGTCTTAGATTCTAAGACCTTTCTCCCGTTGAAAAAGTATCAGATTCTGCGACCTTATACTAATTCAATAAGTTTCAACTTCTGAGACTATTTTTCAACAGTTAAAAGTCTCAGACATTGAGACATTTTTCTTTTAAAAAAACGACTCAGATTCTGAGACCTTTTTTCTCAAATTCAGAAATTCTGAGACTTTTTTCCCATAGAAAAATTCTTCTGCGACCTTTTTCCTATAAATAAGTTTTGAGACCCTTTTCACATAAAAAAAGTCTCAGATTCGTGCATTTTTTTCTTTAGAAAAAGTTTATTCTGTAGAAAAATAATTTTAAAATAGTTTACATATCGCTCCTTTACTTGTATAGTGTCATAACTCAAAAAATGCGTTTTTTGAGTTAATGATGCAGAATTATTCGTTATATCATGCTTTATATTGTGTCAAAAATTCGTATTAATATCTTTTAAACTCACCGTTTGAGAAGAGTACACGCCATTATTACATTTTCTATATATGTACCGGCCTTTTTCAATTAAAAACCAGTTTCAATAGTAAACTTTAAACGTGTTTTCTGCAAAATCAAATATTTTGAGTTGTGACACTATACAAGTAAAGGAGCGATATGCAAGTTCGACTATCAACATTTTTAAGATATTTTCCGATTGCTATGTCCCAGCAAAAACATGGTAATGAGTTGTGAAAAGTAATCATTACCAAGTACATTATTTATAATGAGTACCCATTACCATTAACATTATTTTAAGCCCAAAAGTAACTACTTCTCAGTAATATGTTATAAAAGCACCTCTAAGTAATAATATTTTCTTGCACTTGCAGTTTTTAACCTTTACAATTCAATTAACTTAAAAAGTATTTAAAAACTTAATAAAAATTACGCAATTTTTAAGTTTTAGTAAAAACAACTAATTATTTTACTTCTTATTGGTAATGGGTATTTACTCCTTATTTGTAATCCGAGGCAGTAACTACTTATTTATCTCCATAGTCTTCACTAGTTATTTTTGTCTCACGCCCTTGTTAAAATTATTGGTGTTTCATTCAATAATTAAATACTTATTAACATCTGTTTCGGATTACAAAACCCATTACTAGTAAACCAATTTTTGCTGGGGTAGAAGACAAACATTTTTTATATAAACCAAATTAAGATCCTGTAACATTTTTCTATACAAAAAATGCATATTCTAAGTAATTTGTTTATGCCAAAATTCATAACAAGATTGACAGATATTTTTCACAGAAAATTTTCAGATTAATTCACTTTTTCCTTAAAAAATTAAAAAAAATTTCCCTATTGAAATTTTCAGATTTTTTTCTATGAAAAATTTTTGGACTTCGAGATTTTTTTTAGAAAATTTCCTTCTTTCTTTTTTTCTTCTTTTTCTTTTCTTTTTTTCTTTTTTTTTTTCTTTTTTTTTCTTTTTTTTTTCTTTCTTTTTCTTTTTTTTTCTTTCTTTTTTTATTTTCAAAATTTGGTCTGGGGGGGGGGGGGAATTTCCCCTTCCCCGCTTGTACCCGCGCATGTTTTTAAGACATAAATATATTTGGTAAAGTTTAAAAAACATTTTTTTTTGAAAAGAAATATATGAAGCTTTTTTAAACTTTTTAAAAAAATAAATTGATAAATTTTGCGTAAATTTTTACTTGACACCAATTAAAAAGTTTAATTGTGTCCATTAAAAATTTACTAAAATTTTTTAGTAAGCATTTAATAATTTTTTATTAAAAATTTACTTAATACTATTAAATCGTATACTGGTGCAAAATTGAGTAATTTTTTACTCATTGAGTAATTTTTTACTTTATTAAAAATTTAATATTTTTTTTCTGTGCATAATAATCGTTATTTAACCACATCAACAATTTTCAATCGGAATATAATTTTTTTTTTATTGAACGTTAAACTCCATAAAATATTCTTAGGATCTTATGTAACAAAACAGTTTGTTATGATTTTAATTTAATCAAATTAAATGTTGATTGAAAAACTCGTTTAATAAATATGATAATTGTATCAATTCTTGAAAAAAAAATCGAAAACAAATTAAAACTAAAATAAATAAAATAAAATCACTCACAACCATTTGCACATACTCACACACATATGTATGTAAATAGGTTTTTTCTCACACACATATGGAACAATCCCAACGAAAAAAGTTAGTAATTACACTGTACAACATTTTTTTTTCAAAATTATGGGGTTCTGACTAGGGCTGTCAAACGGTATCGGTTTTTTAAAACCGCACTAAGAAAATTATGTCATTAACTGTTTGTAGGTTATTTTAAAAAGTAATCAGTAAAGTTATTTTAAAAGAAAAATCATTAATTTTATTATGGACTTCTTATTTTCTACCGTTTCTGTAGTTTAAAAAAATTAATTTACTGTATTAAAAACGAATTTTCTGTTACATTTAATTTCGGCAGTAAAAAATTTCTTCTACAGTTTTACTGTTTTTCAATAAAAAATAACTGAATATTCACTAGTTTTTTAATGTTTTGGTTAGTCATTAAATTAACATTTAAAATTGACTGTATTGTGTTTTTATTTTAAAAGAAAAAACACTGGAATGGTTTTTAAATAAAAGTTCATTTGTTTTAAGTAAATATTCACTGGAATTTACCTACATAATTTTTTGAGTGCGGGATTCGGGATTTGAAAATCGAAATCCCGGAATCCCGGGATTTTTCGGGATCCCGGGACACATTGACCGGATGGTCCATAGCGAAATTAAATATTTAGCAATGAACTAAAAAAAACCTTGAGGGGTTTTTTATGGAAAATTACAACTTTTATTTGCTTTTGGTTTCATCCCATTCCGATTTTGGTTGTTGCACTGTATAATTTTAAAACTAATTTAAAGAAAATTTAAAATAATAAAAACATTTAAAAGGGAAATAATAATATAACACATTAGACTTGCATTTTTTTGTATAAAAAAAGTTTTTCTTCCAATTTTGAATCCAGGAACATTTTTATTCTCCTAGACCTAAAACTTATGTGGTACAAATTTGAGGCCAATCGGATTAAATTTACCCTTCGATCAAAGTTTTGTTTTTTTAGAAAATTTTCGCCAAAACCTGCAAATGGTTAGTGCGTTGGACTATTATTCAGCAAGCCTGGGTAGAATTCTCAGCTCAGAAAAATTCGTGACCACTGGCCAGCTACGTTGAAAATTGGTTGGCAATAAAATTTTACTATAGATGTCAGAACACACCAAAGCCGAAAACTTAACACAAATACCAAAACCAGTCAAATAAATTAACTCTAAATGGGCATTATTAAATTTGACTGGTTTTTTGTGTTAAGTTTTGGGCATTGGTGTGCTCTGACATATGTATATAGTAAAATTTTATGGCCAACATCGCCAGAACTCCGTAATTTTTTTCTTTTGTGTTGTACTGTGTTATTAATGCAAAATCATGTTTTTAAAGAATATATTGGTAAAAACAACTAAAAAAATCCCCATTGTTATTCATACAGTGACGGTCACATTTATTGGCGCAATATTATCGATATAAATTAAATTGATTAAAAAAATAATATTTATTGTTGTTAGGTTTTAACTGACTTGTTTTTGGCAAAACATGTTGTTTTATAAAACTGAAGTGTTTACTTACATATATGTGCAGTAGAGCATCCATGAGGTTCACAGGAATGTTAAATATAATATCCGTGCCAATACTGGCACTATCGGATATATGGGAAATAAAAAGAATATTACGCGGATTTTGTAATATTGGTAATTTTTTGAAATAAGTACTAATTTTTTGAAACGGGTTGATTTTTAATGGCTTGGGGGCAGCGGAAGATATCCACTGATCTGCATGATATTTTTACTATGCTTCAGCTGAAATAGATGCTTTTACATCTATTTCAGCTGATCTGTCGGTGAGCCCGAACGAAATTCGCCAAAAAGCCAAATTAGATCCACCCTAATGCTGCCCTCAATGCTGAAGTCCCTTTTTGAATCAATGAAACAGTTTTCGTACAAATCTTCTTCAAAGTTTTGTCCATTTTTTTAGCAGTTTTTTTAAATATCTGCTTTCACAAATATAAATTTATTGTGTTAACAAAATAGGGATTGGACTCGTAGCAATAAGTAAGATGTCAGCTAAAAATCTAATGATTTTGTCAGAAAAATCTTAAAAAAGATTTTGAGCATAACTTTTTCTTCTCTAAAACTTATAAGAAAACGATTGTATTTTTTCAATAAAATTTTCTAAATTTTATTTTTTCAAAGTATTATTTTTTTTTAACTCGAGACCTTAGGACAACAAGGTTCCATTTGCCTAAAGAAATAGGCACAAATAGAAGCTTGTTGTCCTAAGGCTACGAACTACAGTTAAGGTTGTTTTACATGTTAACTACCCTTTGGATTTGCCGGGTTTCAATAATTTTGTATGAAAATTATTTAAATTTGATAATTGTTATCCCCAAATACTGGAAAATATAAGATAAGGGTGGTTAACATGTAAATCAACCATTATGCTATTTTTCAATATTATTTTTTTTTCAAAAAATTTAATCTTTGAAAAAAAAATTAGAAAATTTTCTTGAAAACAGGAGGGGTAAGTTTATATGGTGCTGCTGACGTTTTACGCCAGCACAAAGACTCTGTTTGTTGTGATACCACTGGACTGTAAAAGGTTCTCTTACTAGTCCCTGCTGTTAAACCAATTTGAGCTCCTTACCAAACTCCTAAGATTTTCCATTTTGACAACCGACCAATCAAAAAGATCGTGCAGCTCCTTAGATCCCTTTGAAGCAAGTCTCTGACAAGAAAGTGCCGGGCAATGGCAGATAAATTTCTCGATAGTTTCCAACTCCTCCTTATTTATGCAACTCCGGCAAAAGTCATTTGACGGCTCAATTAACCGCTCTGCATGCTTCCTATAAAACAGTTTCTGGTAATTACAGCAACCACCTTCGAAATCTCACCTTTTGGAAGAGTTATCAGCTTACTTGTGCGCTTCTGATTAGGAGAAGGCCAAATGTGTCTCACACGTCCATCCATGTGAACATCTCTGATTGGTCTCCGTCGTGGAACAAATCCGTAATTTTGCTTGCAAGTTTTCAGAGGCATACCAACACAATTCAATTGTGTCGAACCTGTAAGGTAGTTCCCAGTCTTGCATGCACATAGGCTTTGAAATTCCGTGAAATGTCACTGACAAGGAAGGTCTTTCACAGGGCACCCACCGATTGCCCTGAAACTTGAATTTGGGAATGAGTGGGAAAAATAGGAGTTACCTGTTTTTTTAGCTGCCCAATCTCAAATTTAAAAAGGGCTGCCAGCTTATGAAAAATTAAGGGTTTTCGGGAAAATCCGTATAAAAGCCGAACTAGCAGGAATTTCGCCAAACGAAAAAATACGGGTCAGCTTAATTTTGATAAAGATTATTATATATGCTTTTGGCGGTCGTACGTATATACATCTCCATATAAACTACCCCAACGATTATACATTTTTTTATAAAAACGAACACGACCGATACACCATTGGATAGGCCTTCAAAAAACCTTTCGACCTGTATAAAATGTTTATATAGTTTCTTTTGAAGAAATGGGAAAAATCCTCAAAAAGCGAAAAAAAATCCCGTTTTTCCCCCTCCCCTATGACCCGCTAAATGTGACAACCTCATAAAAAACAGGACAACCTCATAAAAAACAGGACGCTATAAAAAACAGGTAACTCTTATTTTTCACCCCTCTTTCCTATATGGAAGTTTCAGGACAATCGGTGGGTGCCCTGTGAATGACCTTCCTTGTGAGCCCTGGGACCCTTTTGAGTCGTATATCAAACTGCTTGGCCATCTCGTTTAAAGACGTGCGGCAGTTAATGGCAGATTCTGGTTTTAGAAACATTGACTCCTCGGACTTGACTGCGGCTTTACTGTCAGAATAGAGAAGACATTGCAACTCAACCAGTCAGCCCAAGCTCTTCCAAATAGATTCCAAGTACCCCTTCTTCGTGTAGCTTCGAACCATCAGTGTAAAAATTTATGGAGGCTCCCCTACCCGGAATGCCCCTCATCCAAGACTTCCTGGATCGTATCAATTGTAAAGGGGCTCTCAAAAACGCTCATAGAGGGAACGCAGTCCACATTTTAAGGTAGTGTAATATTCGTCAAGATCAATCTGTGGCCACAATCGATGCTCTTACATTGCATTGTGATATTCAGTCAAATTGCCGACGTAGCCGCATTCTACCTACGTATTTCTAATGCAGCCGTATCGACGTCATTCTCTGTACCTTCGTAATAAAGACACAGTTCCCTTTTGTCTCTAAAGCAGGCCACCAGACAATGATTCCATACAGCAGAATTGGACGCACCACTGCTGTATAAATCCAAAGAACGACTTTAGAGCTTAAATTTCATCGTTTTCCAATGGTTCTTTTACAGAAATATAAAGCAATCGTTTCTTTTCTCACCCGGTTCTCAGTATTGCACCTTAAATTCAACTTCCTATATATAAATACTCCAAGATATTTGGCTCCATCTAAGAGGGCTATTTCGGTGCCGTCCTAAGAAATGGGATCAAAAGCAGGAATCTTATTTTTCTTGTAAACAAGACAAGCCTCGCTTTACTTGGATTAACTCCTAGACTACAGTCTCTTGCCCATTTAAACAGATCTTTCGGATACACTAAATAATGTCCCTCAATGTTGGCAGGTGCCTTTACTTTACCGCTATCGCATCATCGCCAGCATATGGAACAACATGACAAACACGTGCTTCTAGAGAAAAAGCATCATTGAATTCAGCGCCAGGTTCTAAAGAATTGGCGAAAGAGCACTTCCCTGTTGTGTGCCCCTGTTGACAAATCGGGGTTTGACAGACGCTCGAAATTCCGACGTTATACGTCTATTGGCAAGTAGATTTTCCACATTTAAAAAGATTCCACGCTTCACACCCTAGACAATGCCAAAATTATCGAGTCAGGGATGACATTACTAAAAGCCCCTTCTTTATTAAGAAATACCACCATAATGTACTCCTTTACCGAAAGCGATCTCTCGATGCTACCAACGAGATCATGAAGTGCTGTTTGCGTTGATCTACCCTTGCTGTATGAATATTGTATTGTCGAACCTAAACCTCCTTTTATTCCTCCTACTTTTGTTCCCAAAAGGAAGAATTTTGAACAACAATGAACTGCTTTCATAATTAAGTTCGTTATTTCTAGGCAACATTGTTTTAGTTTATTTCTTTTTTTATTAATTATTTATTTAAAATTCATTCATAAAGTGCAGTTGCTTATTTAAAATAACGAATAAAAACAAAAATTATTGTTTCAAATTTAAATGTCAAAGTCATTCTCCATTGATTTTTTTAAGAAAGCAGCCATATTTGGATTGAATTATTAAACTCGTATATTAAAACCCATCCATATTGGTGATGGTAATGATCACTACACAACTTGGCAACAGAACGAAACCCATTAAAAAAAAATAAAATAATTATCAAATTTATTTTTATGTCCTCCACCACACTGTCACTTTATACTGGTACTGGTAGAGATTCACGGCATTCATTATAGTGAATTGTGTCTTATCATTGTTTTACTAAAGAAAGGCAGTTCCATCTTCATGGGCCTTTCACTTTAAACCCATGGTTTCTAGGGATCATTTTTTTAGCATTTCTTGTAGATTACGTTTTTGGTATACGATTTTTGACAAAAAAAAAAACGATTCACCCTAATTTACATGAGTGAAGATTTTCATTCCGGAATTATTTATTACAACTTCTTAGTCAATGAGTTAATTTGAATTTTATGGATAACATTTCCCTTTGTGTCAGCAGAAATTTATGTATGAATGTTTCTGCCTCGAACTGTTCCTTGAACTTTTTGACTGCTTCATCATGCAAGAGTTTTATTTTTATTGTTGTGTTTAAGTTATGGTGATGGAGGATTAAGAAACGGGTAAGTAAAGTGAAGCATGCATTCGTATGAGTCATTGGTGATGCTGGTACTGCTACACTAGTGTGTTTGGTATGCAGCATGGAACAGATAAAAACATGGGTTATTGAAAAGAAAAGGGGTTAACCTTGTACAAACTAAATTCATTCATTCGCACATACTTCACGTTAGGGTGGCATTTATATTCCAACATGTGATTTTTAATTTCCTCCGGGTAAACATTTTTTCTACAAGGTATAAAATCAAATAACATTATCATTTATACCACGAGCTATAAAATGAAATAACAATTTGTTTGTTGGGTTGTACCCTCATCGAAATATCGGTTTAGGACCCCATCAATTATGTATATTATTGATCAGTGATCGATTCTAAAACATTCTAGCGATGTCCGTCGGTCTGTTGAAATGGCGATCACGGCCAAAATATTACACAAATGACTGTAACTTAACATACATATTTGCTTGAAGTTCTTTCGAGAAGTTTGGTATTACATAAGAACGATATCGGTTCAGGCGTTCAAAAGTTATGAGCGAAATGGTAAGGGCACCTCGAAAATTTTATACTTTTCGCATTGAAATTGATCATTTACGAATTACAACTAATCTTTTACGAATTACGATTGATCTTTTTCAATTAACAATTGATTTTCTCGAATTACAATTGATCTTCAAAAAAATACAATTGCTTTTTTACGAATTACAAATGGAATCTTCGAATCACAAGTAGAATCTTCGAATTACAATTGATCTTTTACGAATAACATCTGTAAATAGTGTTAGGGGCGTTGATAACTAAAATAGTTTTAATAATGATAAAACTGTATAAATTAAGTGCAAACACCATAATTTATCTATTTGTCAACACTGATAGAAATTTGTACAGGACAATAATGAAAATCTACATTAATGTTATGAAAAATTACGTTCAAAAGGAACCTATGTAGAGTTTCATTGAGTTAATGAAATAGGTATCATAAAATGTAATTGCAAGAACAAGTTTCATTAAATTAATGAAAATATGTCATACAAAATATAAATTGTATTTTATGAAATTTTTTCATTACTTTAATGAAAAAAGTATTTAATTCTTATAAAATACTTTCATCGAATAAGTCCTACTTTTTATTTTTGAAATGAAACACTATCATTGAATAAATGCTACTTTCATTTTTAAAATGAAATATACGTATGAAATTGTAAATATCTTTTTATAGAATTAAAAATAATAAAAAATGTTTTTCACTTAGTTTTCTCGCACAAAATTTTACTCCAACCTTAAATTGTAATACATTAGCAAATTCGTAGCAAACTACCCAATCCAATATAACAATAATAATAATAATTTGATCCAATGATCAGTTTTTTATTTTTTATTTTTCCAATTTAATTACAAATCATTTTTAATAATTTTAACCTACACGAGAACTGGTAACAATGACCGTCGTCTCGTTGTAGCGAAATCGACCAAGGGCTTTTGTGGGAATCGAACCCACGACCCCCTGTTTCATAGGCTAGCACGCTACCAACTAATCTACAGGGGCCCCCTACCCCCTACAGGGGCCCCCTACCCCCTACAGGGGCCCCCTACCCTTGCAGACCTTTCAAAACTTGCAAATCTTGTATAAATACAAGAGTATGCGAGACCACAACAACAAAATACATGAAATAAAAATATACAAGACTTTCATTTATATATAAGACTAAAACCCATAACATATTCTGGCCTTTTAAACCTTTTAAACTTACAATCACTCACTTCTCCGAATTTTCAAATGATTAAACCAAAAACGCAAAGAAATAAATGTAATAATGGCTCGAAAAACAGATTACCGAATTGGCGACGAAACAGGACTATCGATTACGGAACTTGGAACGTTAGAAGTATTAATGGAAAAGAAGATGAACTCGTTGAAGAAATTAAGAAGACCAATGTTAAATACCTTGCCATAACTGAAACAAAGAGAAAAGGGCAAGGATGCGAAATTATTAAAGACGGCTTTATTATGCTGTACTCTGGAGTGGCGATGAAAGAAAGAGCGAAAGCAGGGGTGGCATTTATAATCCACAAAGATATGGAAGATTCTATCTGTGAATAGCATTTCGTAAATGAGCGAATAATGTCCCTTAAAATTAAAGAGGAAAAGACGTTCCTAACCTTGGTAGCTGCATATGCACCAACAGAAGATGAAACTGCAGAAGAAAAAGATAAATTTTTTGACAAACTCCATAACGTAATTGACGATATAACTACAGATATTATATTACTAGGAGATCTCAACGGAAGAGTTGGAAATAAACCCGAAAAATATGAAAATGTGATAGGCAGATATGGAGAACAAGAATTAAACAACAACGGTATTCGTTTGCTGCAACTTTGTATTGCTAATAAGGGGAACACTATGTTCCCTCATAAAAACATTCACAGATTCACAAGAGAAGAACCCACAAGAAACGAAAGATCTGTAATAGACTACATCATCATAAGAAGAAACCAACTTTCAAGATGCCAAGATGCTAGAGTTAAACGCGGGCCCGAAATAGGAAGCGACCACTATCTACTGGTACTACGTAGAGCTGTTGAAGTTAAATCAAATAAGAAAAGCCGCCAAAGAAACATGAAATCAAAGATAAAGATAGCAAAACTAAAATCCAGTGCAGTGCAAGAGCAGTACCATAAGACGGTGTCTGAGAAGAGTAAAGAAACCAGACCACTTATAGCAACCGATAACGTAGACACTATATGGAATGAATTCAAAAATGTTATTCTGGATTCAGCGAAAGAAGTGTGTGGAGAAGCAAAATGCGGTGGACGACACGTTAAAACCACGAGATGGTGGAATGATGCTCTTAAAAGCGAAGTTAAGGAAAATAAAATCAGGTGGAAGAATTATTTAGGCGATAAAACCGATGAAAAATACAGCTACTATAAAGAACAGCGCATAAAAGTAAAAGAATTAGTTCGACTAGCAAAATCGGAAGCATGGGAAGAATTTGGACGTTTCCTTGAAGAAAACCACAGCGAAAACCAGAAGCTTTTCTACAAAACCATTAAAAGTCTTAGAAGACCAAAAGACTGTCCCATAAAATTTATTCGAAGCAAAGAAGGAGAACTCTTGAGAGAAGACAACGAAATAATGAAGCGATGGCGTGAGTATTTCATAGATCTCCTTAACGGTGAAAGTAACGCAGTGGTAGACGCAACCGACATTCTTCCAGATGAAGAAGAAGACCCAGGCCAAATCTCAAAAGATGAACTTCTTCAGGCACTCCAAAAAATGAAGTTAGGTAAAGCTGCTGGACATGATGGTATAGCACCCGAACTCCTTAAATATATGGGTGATGATGGACAGAATTTTCTACTACGCGTTATAAACGCAGCATGGAGGCAGGCAAAAATACCCAATGACTGGCAAGTAGCCATAATAAATCCAATATTTAAAAAGGGGGATAACCAGTTGTGCCAAAACCACCGAGGTATATCACTACTAACTGTAGCGGGAAAAATTTACTCACGAATATTAACAGAAAGACTCAATAGCAAAATAGAACACCAACTTGAAGAGGAACAGTGTGGTTTTAGACCAAATCGTGGAACCCAAGATTTAATTTTCACAATGAGACAAATATCCGAAAAAACCATTGAATATAATAAGAAAACTCATTGTTGCTTTATAGATCTGGAGAAAGCTTTCGACACGGTGAAATGGCAAGAACTATGGAATATATATATATATATATATATGTTCCTCTAACTCCCACTGGAGCATAGGGCGCCAATAATTGCAGATCTCCATCTGACTCGGTTTTGAGAAATAGACTTTAATTCGTTCCAAGATACACCCAGTTGATTCATTTCGGATTCTGTTGAACGTCTCCATGTTATACACGGCCTACCGCTTTCTCTGCCATCTTGATGAAATGGGTTCCATCTAAGAGCTTGCTTGGATACATTATCATCATTTCGACGGAAAGTGTGTCCAATCCACTGCCATTTCCGTTTACGTATCTCAGTTGCTACTTCCATTTGCTTTGCTTTTAGTAACAACTCGGCATTCGATATTATTTGAGGCCAAAAGATACGTAATATTCTTCTTAGGCAGCGGTTGACAAATGTTTGCAAACGTTTTGTGATGCTGTTGGTGACTTTCCAGGTTGTACACCCATATAATAGGACAGACTTGACATTTGCCTCAAAAATTCTAAGTTTAGTGGTTTGAGAAATTTTATTACTTTGCCATACTGGAGCTAGTATGCCAAAAGACGCTCTTGCCTTGTTAATTCTAGCATCAACATCAAGTTCGGTTCCTCCATTAGGTGAGATTTCACATCCAAGATAACAAAATTGTTCACATGCATCATAAGTTTGGCTGTTGATGGTCATTGGAACTGTTGTTGTACCAACACTTAGTGTTTTTGTTTTGCCAGCGTTGATTTTGAGTCCTGTGTATTGTAGTTTTTCCTGCAGTTCTTTAGTTGTGTGTCTAAGGTCATTAAGATTATGCGAAAGTAAACAGATATCGTCAGCATAGGCCAGGTAATTTAGATATTGGTTATTGATTTTCCATTGTATTCCTTGCCTTTTATTCTCAATACTACTGAGGACATCTTCCATAACGACAAGAAACAAAAGAGGTGATAATATGCAGCCCTGACGAACTCCACTTTCTACCATGAACGGCTCAGAAAGTTTTCCCTTATGGAGAACAAAGCATTTTGCACTGTTATAGCTTTCCTTAATAAGAGCTATTATTTTTTGAGGTATATTTCTCTTTCGCAGGGCGGACCAAATACATTCTCGATTAATTGAATCGAACGCTTTTTCAAAATCTATAAATAGAAGATGTAATTTGGAATTGAACTCAACGCTTTGTTCTATAATAATGCGTAGTGAGTTAACATGGTCTGCGCACGAGGAACCGCTGCGAAATCCGGCTTGGCATGAGCTGATGGTTTGCTCCAAATGCTCTTTGATCCGATTTAATATTATTTTTGCAATTATTTTGGCTACAGTTGGCAAGACACAAATACCCCGCCAGTTTGTGCAATTTTTGAGGTCTCCTTTTTTCGCGATTTTGACAATGATGCCATCTTTCCATTCCTCCGGAAAGGATTCGGTTTCCCAGGTTTTGGTGATCAGAGGGTGTAAAAGTTGTGCTGAGAGTTCGGGATCACATTTATAGATTTCTGCTGGAATACCATCAGTTCCAGCTGCTTTTCCAGAAGAACTATGGAAGGTGCTTCAAAAAAGGAACATCGGCAACATTTTAATTAGAAGAATAAAAAGTTTTTACGAAATATGCCGAAACTATTTGAGAACCGGGAACACCTCATCCGAGGAGTTTATCACAACACAAGGTGTCAGACAAGGCGATATTCTGAGTCCATATTTATTTATAATATTGATGGATGACGTTATTAAAAGGTGCAAAGAAACATTCACCCCAATGACAGTAGGTAACTGGAACATGCAACCAGTAAAAGTTTCAATGCTAGCATATGCGGATGACGTGACTATAATAGCTAAATCCGCTGTATCTCTACAACAAAACCTCAATATTTTCGCTGAAGAGATGTCTAGAAGAGGCCTCCGTATAAATACAAAGAAATCAGAAACTATGATAATAAGTCGCGACAAAAGCCAACACAAAATACATATAGGTTCTGAAATTTTAAAACAAGTTGATCATTTCCGCTACTTAGGAGTCATAATAAGTGAAGATGGAAAAGCGGATAGAGACTTGAATAGTAGGATATCTACTACTGCCAATCTATACTATAGTTTAAACAAAAACTTTATTAGTAAGAGAGAAGTAACTTCGGGTACTAAACTAGCGGTATACAACTCCACGTATATACCAACTCTTACATATGGCTGCGAATCTTGGGCGCTTACAACAAAAAATCAGAGCAGAATCCAGGCATCAGAAATGAAGTATTTACGGCGTGTCGCAGGAAAAACTCGACGAGACAGAATACGAAACGACACCATACGGGAAAATCTGTCAACAGAACCGCTAAACAACAAGATTGAGCGCAATAAGCTCAGATGGTTTGGGCATGTAGCAAGAATGCCAGAAGATCGCTTGCCAAAACGAGTGTCAGAGGCAAGACCGACTGGTACAAGAAGCAGAGGGAGAAGAAGAACTACCTGGCAAGATACAATTAATAAAATTCTGACTGAAAGAAGAATCGAGCCTAGAACAGCCAAAACAGCGGCACAAGATAGAAATGAATTGAGAAGTATTTGCAAAAACCTCTACACTGCAAGGTAGAAAGAGGTCCGGAATATGTATGTATGTACTTACAATACTTAACATCTTTTAGTTTTTCCGGAAAACAATAAGAAAAATTAACAAACATTCATATTTTGTGTACAAAAAAATAACAATAGATTTTTTGAACGAATTATAACAAAAAATAACGAAAAATTAGAAGAACACAAATAAAAAAATTTAACTATTTCTTAATTGAGCGCAGCACTGCTGCCAACTATTCTCAAACAAAAAGTCGCTAAATCCTAAAAAAATCGCTGGAAAAGCGATTTCGATAGAAAATAGCTATTTTGACAACAGCAGAATGTAATAACAACAGCTGTTTGAAAACTCACAATAAAAACTAAAAAAAGACACTCACGCTTTGTAGCACAAAATCTTAGCATGTACCCTTGCAAAAATGCTATCAAGAGCGAACACCGCTATTATTAAAACCACAAAGTAATATAAAACAGCGCGAAATTAGTAAATATAAAACTTATAATTAACATTTTATTTCAAATTTCATAAAAAAAGTCAGAAAAAATCACAAAATAACCAAGTTAAAAAAACACTTTCAAATAATTTTTATTTTATTTATAGATTTCTCTCAGTTTCTTACACAAAATGTTACTATAACATTTACTTTAATACATAAGTAAAACCACAAAATAATATAAAACAACGAGAGTTTAATAAATACTTGTAATTAATCAATAATATTTAATTTAAAATTTCGTATAAAAATTCTAAAAAAAAAATCACAAATTATTTCGTGCCGCAGACCGAACAGACACGACAGGTGTCAAAAAATAGCAAATTTTATAAACAAAACTTAATTTTTTAATGAAACTACTAATAAATCAAATTAATGAAAATCTTGCACAATATGTATGAAATTTCATACAGCATATGAAATATTTCATTGTTGTAATGGAGCAACGTTAATGAATTCCATTCATTAGTGGTATGAAGCGTTTTTCTATCAGTGAACCTATACTGCGTGAGGGAGGGTGTCCCCCCTGAATTTTTATTTTTAGATGTTGGAGGGTATCAAAGATTCGGCACAGCAGAATTTAATTTTTAAATTTTTTTATATATCGCCTTTTTCATCAAACAGCACGAGAAAAAGATTCCCTATGGAGCCATTTACAGTTTAATTAAACTCGAAAAACTCTCGATTTTATTCGCAAAAATTTGTGATTTTAAATCACAAAAAAAAATTAAGAAGTGGTGTAGTTTGAAGAGCAATAACCCAGCAGAAATATTGCTGAACTGGCAGCAGCTTTTGGAAAGGAAACTCTAGTCAAGGAGCGCATCCAAACATGCTGAATTCATGCATGATTCTCTAAGGCGATGTCACACTTTAGAGCGCTAATTGGATACACCGAAAAAGCGCTCTTAAGATGCACTGAAATCACGTGTTTTTTAGATCGCTGATTAAAGCGCTATAAAGATGTAGTGAATTCATGTATATTTTTAGAGCTGATTTAAGCAATTGGAAAATCTGAAATACAATTGACTTTTTATGAAACTCAGTTGAATATTTCTTAAATGCAATTGAAAATGATGTAAACCAACCTCTGAAAACGTATTTTTTACTTTATTTTGTAGTATTGTAAAAAAAAATTCAACATTTATGTCAAAAAATATTCAAAGTTCTGACTACGCCATTTTCACATTTATTTCACAAAATACAAATTATATTTCAGAAATTTCCTTTTATATTTCAGAAATTTCTGTTTTTATACCAGAAATTTCCATTTATATTTAAGAAACATCTATTTAAGTTTCAGAAACTTCCAACTGTATTTAAGGAATTTCCATTTCTATTTCAAAATTTTATAAATGATGGAATCACAAATGAATTTTCTGGAAAAAATTTTGAAAATTTTGAAATAAAAATGGAAATTTTTGAAATACAATTGGAAATTTCTAAAATCTAAATGGGAATTTTTTAAATACAAATGGAATTTTCTGAAAAGCGTTCAGAAATTTTTGGAAAAACAAATTTAAATTTCTTGAATACAATTGGAAATTTCTAAATAGAAATTTCTGTAATATAAATGGAATTTTCTTTTACATAAATAGAAATTTCTGAAATATAAATAGAAATTTATTTATTTTTGAAATAACAAATAAGCATTTGCTGTTTTTTGGTTGTCCTATGTATCATTATTCAAAATGTGTTAAAGATGTTATGATTGAAGCACTATTTGCACCGCCGCGGCGCGCCGATTAATGCGCAATAATGATGCAACCAAATTAAAAGGAAAGCAAATGGGAAATTTTATCAAAAAATAATTTTATATTATAAGTTTTATATAAAAAATCTTAACAAAAATTAAAAAAAATTCCCCTTACTTTTACTGCATCCTCAAGAGCGCTCTTTGGATGCGCTTCGGTATGCTATAAAAAGATGCTGTGTCGCCAAAATTTCGATTTATTTTTGCTGGGAACTTCTTAAGTAAATATCGATTTTTTATAATCAAAATTGAAATTAAAAGCTTAAGTTTTCTACTTTAAACGTAAAAAATACTGTCATTAAAAAAATGCATTGTAAATGCAAATGCATTTTTTGAATGCATTTTCATCAACTTTTACCCCTTTTGATTTTTTTTAGTAAACATATTATTAAAGAACGACATTTTTACAAACAAATTCAGTCATCATTTCCATGGGACACAAAGATCTTCTATTTTTAATATTTTTTTTTTTTTTAATTTTGCTAATTTTTTTCCATAAAAAATGAAAAAAATATAATTTTTTTTTTTGTTTTTCAAAATTGTCTAATGAAAATGTTTTCTTGATTGTTTTTCAATGTATTTTTACATTTTTTAATTTTTATGTAGCAAAAAATTAAAAAAAAATCAAAAGGGATAAAATTGACGAAAATGCACTCAAAAAATGCATTTGCACTTAAAATGAATTTTTTAATGACACAATCTTTTTTTTTTTTTTAAATTTTACGTTTAAGGGTCGAACCAGAATCAAATGCGTAGCGCAAGACTTAAAAAAAAACAAACACATCAAATTTGAAATTTTTACGTCCGTTTGATTTAGGTAACTTACATTTAAATATTAGAAACGAAAAATTATTGGGTGTTACGCCTTACGCGACGTAATTTGATTCAGGTTTGACGCTAAAGAAGAGGAGTTTAGCTTTTTATTTCAATTTTGATTATAAAAATCCGATATTTACTCAAGAAGCTATAGCTCTTTAAACTTCACTATTTTTAAATTTTTTGTGATTTTTAAAAAATGAAAATTTTATTCGCGGGTTTTTGGAATTTAATTAAACCGTAAATGAGAATGTCTAAATGTCTAAATCTAAAAAAATCTAAAGACCCACGTCCAGATTTGTGGTTTTGTATCGTAATTTAGACCGATATAGACCATTTTTATCAGGCGCCACGGGTAAATCTTATCCGAGTTGCATCAAATTTGTTTCACATAACTTTCCCAGCAAAACTTTGATTACCAAATAAGGTATAATTTAGGTGTAGGATAGATTATTTGATACCATGCTGCATTTGTGATTTTAACATTGGATGAGACTCATAGTAATTCATACGAATAAGGTATAAAATATAGCATACCAGAACGTAATATATAAGGCCTTACGAGTAGTGAACCAGTAACGATGTATTAAAATTACTCACGTTATTGTATGAGAGTAGAAAAAATATACTAGTGAGTGAGTGTCCGTGATTCAAAAAATCCTGTCGTGATTAGCAATTTGTCTGGACGTGGAAAATATAGAAAAACAATTTTGTTTGTTATAAAATAAAAATGCCGGTCTAATGCACATATATGTACGTACCTATGTATTAAGAAGTGTCAGTATGGTATTTAGATATTTCTTTTATAAATGTTATTAATGTCGCACTCGTATGTAGTACATAATAGCGATTCAAACTTTAATAGGATATCAATATACATTAGGGCGTTTCACCAAAAACGTTTTTTATACCCTCCAACTACAGTATGGGGGGTATACTCACTTTGTCATTCCGTGTGTAACGCATCAAAATATCGGTCTAGGACCCCATAAAGTATGTATATATATTTATGATCAGTGATCGATTTTAAGACTTTCTAGCGATGTCCGTCTGTAGTTAACACGATGCAGTCCAAAATAAATGATCATAAGTTCAAAGTCCTGCATTTGGACCCAGAGGATTAGAAAATTTCGTTTTTTTGGTCCGCCCCCTTTTGTGGGCGTGGTTTAAACATTTTTTTTAAATAATGATAAACTTGTATTTCTTTAGTGCAAAAAGCATAAGAATGAATTTTTAAATATATATTTCGAGAGGAGATTTGTTCCCCCCTAATTACCTAATTTACCAACCGCCCTCCAAAAAAAAAAAAACGCCCCTGGAATTTGTTTTTGCATGTGGGAGGGTATAAAAGATTCGGCACAGCCGAATTTATCACTCTTACTTGTTATACCCTACACCACTCTGTGGTACAGGGTATATTGAGTTTGTGCTGATGTTTGTAACTACCCGAAATATTGGTCCTAGACCTACCTTCAAGTATACCGATCGACTCAGAAAAACTTTTTGAGTCGATTTAGAGATGTCCGTCCGTCCGTCCGTCCGTCTGTCCGTCCGTCTGTCCATCTATCGGTTTAAGCACGATACAGGTCGCAATTTTCAATCAATTGACATGAAATTTGAAACTTAAGCTTCTTTTGGCCCAAGGACGATGCCTATTGAAATTGGAAAAAAATCGGTCCATGTTAAGACCTAGCCCCCATACAAACGCCCCCTTTGAATTCCACTTTAATGCCCCTGAAAACCATATTATAATAGATATCTTTTTGAAATTTAACAGGTCATAATATTTTATACGCACAAACCACCATACCAAATTTCAAAGGAATCGGATCAGTCCTTCTGGTAGTCCCCATACAAACCACCCTCCCGATATTCACATAATTCCCTCAAAATTCATAAAAATTAAAGTATTTGAATAACATTTTATTTGTATGTGTTAAACGTGTACTTTGGTAACCTTATCAAATCGGAATACATTTGGGCCGTTTTTGGACTTAGTCCCCCATATAAAAATTTCTACCGATATTCAGTTAAATCGGTCTATTGGCAAAAAAAAATAAACCAATTTCACTAAAATTTGATCTGTGTGTATTTTCTACACTAAATAAAGATCTAAGATAGGTCAAATCGGTCCATGTTTGGACTTGGGGTCCATTTTCCGGAAAACACAGGTGTGGGGTATCATATGGTCGGTCTTGACCGACTATAACTTTCTTACTTGTTTTTTTTTGGATTTTTGCAATTTTTGAAGCAGAATATGAGTTGTAGTTGCTTAAAGATTTTTATGATTTTTTTCAGATTTTTGGAAGGTTGGGATCAACTCGCTCAAATATTTTTATGATTTATTTTTAGATTTTTGGAAATCCATTTTATCCAAAAAATGAGATTATGAAACATAATTTTTTTATAAGGGTTCAAGTTAAAAAAAAATGCAGAAGAAAAATTTAATTTCTAAAAATTATAGACATTTCTGGTATTCCCATACCGGGTTAAAACACACCAGTTAGTATTATCATCAGTAGGATTTTAAATGTCGGTTTATCTTGTTAATGGAAATTGTTTTTTTATATATGGGGCAAAACGGGTCAACGGTCCACACAAAAAAAAAAAAATGTTGTCCGATTAAGGTATAATTTTGGCAAAACATAACGATTATATAAAGAGTCTAAATCAAAAACTTAAATATATAAAGACTATGCAAGAGTCAGTTCTTTTTGACGTTTAAAGGTGGTGTTAGTTTTACAAATGGTATCTGGGAAAGCTGGAAGTTTGGATTACCTTTTATTTTTCGTTTAATTTTGCTGGCTGTTTTGATTTAATTATATTTATTTCTTTTTTTATTATGTATTTTTATATTTTCAAGTGGCACAACAATAATTTTCATTCATAATTTTAAATTATTCAATATTTATTTTTCGTTATTTCTAAATCGTTCCCAAATACTTTCCAAAAACATATTGCCATCTGTTGATAACGACTTCGTTATTACTGACACTACTATTCATGAGGTCTAAATTATAAATATAAATTTTTTTGATGAATTATTTTAAGAGTTACAGAAATGGGAACTTTAAATTTTTTTGTAAAAACATATTTTGATAAAATTTTTTTACATTATAGTGCGATAAAAAATATTTTTAAAAAACTACCTTTAAAACATTTTTGGCGATTTATTGCTGTTTAAAAAAAAAAAATTTTGACCTTGAAATTCATGGCAAATATTTAAAAAAAAATTATCTCATAGAGCGCCTATTTTTAAAATTTTTTAAACTAAGCCAATTAGAAAGATTGACATATTTTACATTTAAAAGCATTTCAGAAAACAAAATATACATATTTTTTTGTGTGTAAGATTTTGCATATGAACCCAACGAGAAAATTTTGCCTACGACCACGTTTTTCTCCATAACTTTGGAACCAAATGAGTGTCCACCATAAAATTTGGATATAAATGTAGGGGAAGACTTTATTATTAACATATATTTTTTTCAGAATTTTAAAAAATATGGATTTTTAGAAATGAGTGTCCACCATAAAATTTGGATATAAATGTAGGGGAAGACTTTATTATTAACATATATTTTTTTTTCAGAATTTTAAAAAATACGGATTTTTAGATATGGGTCTTAGACCATTAAATTTAAAACCATTAACCTTTTAATAGAAATAAAATTTAAGGGCGCCATTTTGAAGGTAATATTCTCACCTTTAAAATGGTACTAATATGAAAATTTTATGTTGCATACTTTAAAAGCTATGAGCGACTTTGTATGGTCACTTTTTTAAATTTTGACGTTTTTGCCAATTTAAAATTTCGAAAACCGCAAGGTTTTGGGGTCGGATGGTGAATGATTTTATGAACTCTATCGATTTACAATGTTTATGGCAAATTTCATTAAAATCTGAGCTGACCAATCCGAAAATGACAGTTTTCTGTGCGGTTTGACATGGAATGGCCCTATAGTGAAATATTTCATAGAATTTTATTCATTGATTTTGTTAAATTCATAGAATTAATGAATGTCATTCATAGAAAAAATGTCATTCATAGAAAAATGTTTATTTTTTTTAATAATTAAAATAATGTTACTACAATTAAAAAATAAAAAAAAACGTTAAAAAAAATTATTGCTGACGGAATTCGAACCCAAGACCTACCGGCTGTGAAAATTATTGTCGGAATATATATTATTGATCAGTGATCGATTCAACAACATTTTAGCGATGTCCGTCTAAGGAAAGCTCGATGCAATCCAAAATAAAAGAGCTACCCTCCTGAAGTTCGGCAGGAATATGTATGGTCTTGGGCTGGTTAATTTCGGAGATGGGCAATATCGAACAGAGCGAAAAAGTTCTTCCCCGAAGAACTAAAAAAAAAATCGAGATTTTTTTTTTTTAATTTAAAAAACTTTAAAGAGAATGCATAAAGACCAAAGGTAAGAAAATTAATTTTTTGTGGGTTCTTTGGTGGAATTCGTGATATCATGAAATCCAGCAAAGATTTTATAAAATCTGACCGAGGGTCTTCAAATTTATCTAATTTTTTGTACACATGTGCTCTATAGAGCCAATTAAACATATCCATTTTCAGTTTTTTATATTTAAAAAAAATCGCGATTTTTTCGCGTATTTAATTTTCTTTAAAAATTGAAAAAATCAAAAAAGTATGTTATTTTGAATAGCCATATCTTCGGAAGTATCCATCGGATTTCTTCAATTTAAAAAGCATTCGATTCAGACGATAGTCTTATTTTTATTAATGTAATAAAAAAAATATTTTTAAAAAAAAGTGCATTTTTGATGCAAATGCATTTTTTGGATGCATTTTTTAAAACTTTCTCCCCCTTAAATTTTTTTTAAACCTACATAAATCGAAAATATGGCATTTTTTACATAAAATTGCGTACCGCTTTTTTTGTGACGGAGTTTCGTAAAAATTTTGGAATTTTTTTAAAAATACCTTATTGGTTTTTCCATACAATTTTTTCATAAAATTCATAAAATAACAAAAAAAAAATTTAGTCTAAGGAAAAACTACATAAGCATTTTTTAAAAAAATCACTAAAATTTTGTGAAACGCCGTCACAAAAAGAAATGTACCCAATTTTATGTAAAAAATGTTATATTTTCGATTTATGCAGGTTTCAAACAAATTGAAGGGGGAGAAAGTTTTAAAAAATGCATCCAAAAATTGCATTTGCATCAAAAATGAATTTTTTTAAAAAAATATTTTTTGTTAGTGCATTGGTATAAAAACGGATAATCAGTTGAATCGAATGCTTTTTGAGTCGTAGAAATCCGATAGACACTTTCGAAGAAATGGCTTTTTAAAGTTACATACTTTTTTGATAAAATTGCAAAATAAACATTAAATTGATTTTTTGTATGGAAAAAATCAAATAAGTAGTTTTAAAAAAATCACGAAGATTTTTTGAAACGCTGTCACAAAAAAAACGGTACTCAATTTTGTGTAAAAAATGCCATATTTTCGAATTATGCAGGTTTCAAAAAAATTAAAGGGGGAGAAAGTTTTAAAAAATGCATCCAAAAATTGCATTTGCATCAAAAATGCACTTTTTTTGGAAAAACTTTTTTTTATTCCATTGGTATAAAAAACGACGAACGTTTGAATCAAATGCTTTTTGTATCGTAGAAATCCGATAGATACTTTAGAAGATATGGCTCTTCAAATTAACATACTTTTTTTATTTTTTAAATTTTTGAAGAAAATTAAATTCGCGAAAAAATCGCGATTTTTTTAAAATTAAAAAAACTGAAAATGGATATGTTTTATTGGCTTCATTGAGAATGCATACCGTTAATATAAAGAAAATCGAAAGACCTAAGGTCAGAAAATAGCATTTTTTATGTGTTTTCTGGTGGATTTTGTGATATACTTTATGGGGTCCTGACCGATATTTCGATGCGTTGTGAACGGAGTGAAAAAGTGAATATACACCCATACAGTGATTGAAGGGTACAAAAACTGTAGCTGTGAAAATTTTTTTTGGAGGAAATTTTTGAGTTAAGCTGGGATCTAGGGAGCTGCACTCTTTTTCAGATTTTTCGGATGTCAGAGTTCATTATCTTAGAAGTTTCCTGAAGTTGGTTTAAGAGCAGGGACTAGTAGAGGAACCTATAACGGTATCACAACGGATTTCAGATTCTGTGTATGCTGCCGTAAAACGTTAGCAGCATCTTGCAACCGAACCTATCGTAGCTTAAAATTTTAGACTTTTATTTTACCAGCAGATGATATTTAGCGACCTTCAGTTCATCAAAACAAAATTATATGTTTACGGGTCATTTCTCAAATACCAAAGCTTAATCTGGACTGCACTGTAATAAAAAAATAAGAATGTTTCATGGGTAATTCCAAAAATTTTCGCCACACTGTTCGGAAACATGCCTTTGGACGCCACTGAGAATTTGGCTCATAGATATCTACGTTTATATGAGATATGTTGCATTTTTGGATTTTCAAAATTTGCTGTAGTTTTCAAATTATTGCGGGTCAAAGTTCGACTTTTTTAGCAAAAGTCAGAAAAATACATGACGTTTAACGTGCTCTAACTTTTTAACTAGTAATCCGATTATCACGAGTAATGGCTCATATGAAAGCTTAATTCTTCTTCTTTCAGGAAATATTTTCAAAAGCATAAGGTTTTTTTCAGAAGTGTTGCAAAAATTCAAAAACATTTTTGTTTTGCGAATATTTAAAAAAACACATCTTCGATTTTTTTAAAAAAAAGTTTGGTGATAAACAATACTGTTTTGTACAACATATCCAAAATTCAGAGTGGGATCCCAATGGGATCAAAAAATATTCTGGTTTTAGTACGAAGTTCTTAAATTTTACCTTAGAAAATTTAAATTTTATGTTTCTTCAATATAAAAATTTAAATTTTCAAAGAAAATTATACTATTAAAATTTTGAAAAACATTCAAAACATTACAAATTTAAATTTTCTAGGGGAAAATATGAGAACCTCGTACTTAAAACAGAATAGTTTTTGATCCCATGGAGATCCCACTCTGAATTTTGAATATGTTATACACAACATTGTTATTTTTCACCAGAATTTTTAAAAAAAAAATCGAAGATGTGTTTTTTTAAATATTCGAAAAGAAAAAATGTTTTTGCATTTTTGCATCATTTCTGTAAAAAAAAATGTGTTGTTTTAAAAATATTTTCTAAAAGAAGAACCCCAGCTTTCACATGAGCCTAAATTTGTGAAAATCGCGTCATTGGTGAAGAAGTTACAGCTCTTTAAACGTGCTGTATTTTTCTTACTTTTGCTTAAAAAGTCAATCTTTGACCCGCCATAATTCGTTAAATACACCAAATGTAAAAAAACGATATATGGTACATATATCATATTTATGAGGGCTATCTATGTGTCAAGGTTCAAATTAATCTGAGACACCATTTCCAAAAATGACTAAAATTTGAGCTAAATTTTCTGGAATGGTCCTCATACAAAAAAATTGGGTTAATTTCAACAAATTTCAATTATGTCCTTCAACAACAATTATGTCCTTCAACAACAAATTTAAATTAAAATTACGAAATTTACCTAAATTATAGTAGGAATCTTTTCTTAAATTAGAATTTAACACATACATAGTTTTAATACTTTTAATCAATTACCAACCCTGTTTCAAAGCTAAAATTTCAAGTGTCCATACTAAAATGGAAAGGGACTGTATTTGTATGTATGTAAGTAGTGTGGTATGAATAACCTGACCAACTGTTTTTGTCTGAAAAGCGGGATGGAGAGGTTGATAAAGCGGGATTTTGGTCTAAAAAGCGGGACTTTTTTATATCCTCCACTTAGTGATAGTAAGTTTGTAACAGTTCGAAAAAGTATAAAAATTCATTATTTTCAATAGATTTTAATTTTACGTAGTGATGTCCGTCCGTCTTTCTGGCTGTCTGTATGTCTGTTGAAAACACACTTACTTTCGAAAGAAAGTAGTTTGTAATTTTTCGGGTCAGGTTGATATTGAATTTCAGCGAAATCGGTCCAGTGGTTCAGAATTTATGAGCAAAACCGTGAATTTTGGATGGGTTTCGCCTTCAATTCACGTGGTTAATAAAACGTTGAACACGCTTAGAAAGACATTGGTAAGCCACAAAAATAGTTTCAAAATACTTTTGTCACTTCAAAAAAATTTACACTCAATAAAAAATATATACAAAATCTTTTCCTTAAAAAAAATGTATTCCTAGTAGAGATGCGCGCATGACACGAATTTTTCGTGATTCACGTGATTCACGCGTGAATCACGCGTGATCGTGAGTGAAATTTATTTTTACTCACGTCATCGTGAGTGCGCGTGATTATACAAAATAGTTTCGTGTGTGAGTGTGCGTGAGTAATTTTTGTTTCGTGAGTTTGCGTGATTTTTTTGTGCTGTTTGAAACAGAAAACGAGTAAAAAAATCCACATTATATTGAATTAATAGGGAAATTAATCCAAAATTGTGATTTTTATTATTGTTTTAAGGAAATTCAATACTTTTTGTTCAAGAAGTCGAAAGAAGTGAAATAAAAACTTGCTAATTTTAATTTCGTGAGTCTTCGTGAGCGTGAGAAAAATTTTAGTTACTCACGTGAGCGTGCGTGAACGTGACCAGAAAAAAGAATTTCGTGCGTGAGTAATATTTTTATTTCGTGAGCGTAAGTCAAAATTCACTCACGTGTCCATCTCTAATTCCTAGTCAAAGTCTTCAAACAGGGTGAATTTTTTTAGAAAATTTTGGATTTTTGCTGCTCCTCAACACTGGATATGTTAAAAAATTAAAAAAAAAAAAAATAGTGCAGATTTGAAAAATGTGTCAAATTCAAAAATTATATTTTGTACCAAATTTATATGGGTTACCGATAACTCGAAAATTATATATTTCTTATCTGAGTACGTTTGGGCAACGTTAAACAAAAGTTATTTTGTTTTGAGCATATTCATAAAATTTGTTCTTAAATTTAGTCCAAAACTCGAAACTTTGACTGATTTTCGCGGGGTGAAAGAGTTAACATATTTGTTGCAAAATTTTACCAGGTACTTATTTCAGGTCATTAAAAATTTTTCAAAATGTAGACCACCCTTTTAAACAAGTCTCGAGAAAAATTGATTTTTTTTTAAATTAAAAAACTAATTAAAATTCAAACAAACATAAAAATTCATTTCTGAATTATAAATTCTTTTTTTTTTTAATTTTCAAAAATTAAAATCATTTTGGTTTTTTAAAAAAATAAACGTTTAAAAAGTTATTGGAGTTCCAACACAATTTTAGGAGTAATTTCTTTTACATTTTTTTAAATACGGTAAGAAATTCTAATTGTTACCATATTTATATGCTCAAAAATCGAAAAAAATCGCTTAAAATTACTTCAGAGCAATAATACTCAAAATATTATTTAAAAAATTTAAAATATTATTTAAAAGTCAAAAAGCGGGATAAAGCGGGATGAAGCGGGACTTTTGTTTAAAAAGCGGGATAGAAATTCAAGGCGGGATGAGACATCAAAAAGCGGGATAATCCCGCCAAAAGCGGGATGGTTGGTCAGGTTAGGTATGAATGAGTAGTTGGGTCAGGTTGCAATTGCAAATTGTATTAAATGTAGGTCAGTTAACAAGTGACGGTAAATATCGTTGTAACTTTGTGGTGTTGTAAACGACTGAGTGAGTTGTTCTTATTTTATTTAGCCAACTACTTGCAACAGAGATTTTTTGTGTTAATAGAGTTAAAATATAAGAATGCCAGTGTATATAAAGCTTACAAAACGTATAAATTTTCAATTAGATTTTATTACATGAAAGGGTGGTGGCTAGACAGACACGTAAATAATTCCTTCGGCTGTGCCGAATCTTTTTTACCCTCCAACATGCAAAAAAATATTGCAGGGGCGTTTTAATTTTTTTTGAAGGGGGGGTAGTGTCGGTAGTGGTAATTGGGGGGGGGGGCAAATTTTCTCTCGAAATATATGTTTAAAAATTCATTCTTATGCGTATTACACTAAAGAAATAACAGTTAATCATTATTTAAACAATTCTTTTTAATCCACGCCCACAAAAGGGGGCGCACCGAAAACCGAGAGACATTTTTTAATCCTCTGGGTCCAAATGCTGGACTTTAAACTTTTTGTTGCATACAAATATTGCATTGTTAAACAAAAACACAAAAAATCATGTAAAAAGTGCTATTTTTCAGAGGTTGTTGTAGTTCTTCAAGGGGCAACTTATTTCCCCCTGCTCCGATTTTGCTCATTTGCGAACTTAACCTGCCTAGGAACATTTGACATATTCGTGCAAAATTTCGGGAATATAGCTCTTTTATTTTGGACTGCATCGTGTTAACTACAGACGGACAGACGGACGGACATCGCCAGAATGTCTTAGAATGGATCACTGATCATAAATATATATAGTTTATGGCGTCATAGACCGATATTTTGATGCGTTACACACGGAATGACAAAGTGAGTATACCCCCATACTGTAGTTGGAGGGTATAAAAAGTGCTGTGTAGACAAAAGGCATGAAAGGAAGGTAAATGAAAAATAAATAAATGAATGTTGCTGTCATCTGCAGAAGAGTATTTAGTATTTTAAGTTTGACTGAAAGGTTGTTAATAAATATAAGAAATATAGTAGGAGAAAGAACAGAACGTTGCGGTACCCCTGTTTTAACAGAAACGTGTTGGACAAGACCCTATCTAAAAGAACACATATGTAGTGCGATCTCTTAATATGTATCGTATGATATCGTTGCTCACACCACACCCAGACCGTGCCACTCTATTAAACGCTTTAGAGATATTCAGAAAAAATGCTTAACTTTCATTAAATCGGTTAGGTTAGTTTGTAAGTGGCTGCTGACATTTTACATCAGAACATATAGACTCTGAGGTCTGTTGCGATACCATAGGTATCGTAAAAGGTTTCCCTACTAGCAATTTTCTGACCAGAAAGCATCAGGCAATGACAGATGAAGTGTTCGGTAGTTTCCAACTCTTCTCCATCCATGCCACTCCGGCAAAAGTCATTTGATGGCACATTTAACTGCTCTGCGTGCTTCCCTTTAGGAGTGTCCGGTAATAATAGCAACCACCGTCGAAATATCGTTTTTTGCAAGTGACATCAGCTCACTTGTGCGCTTCTGATTATGATAAGGCCAAATCTGTCGTGTTGTATCACACGTCCATCCATTTGTCCATCTCTGATAAGTCTCCATCGCCGAACTAAGACGTAGATTTTGCTTGCAAGTTTCTAGAGGCATACCAACAAATTCCACTGCTTTTGAAACCTGTAAGGTATGATGAGCTTCCAGTCTTGCAAGCTCATCGGCCTTTGCAATTCTCTGGAAGTTCTCTGTGCCCTGGGACCCATATGAGTTGTATGTCAAACTGCTTCGCCATCTCATTTAAGGACGTTCGGCATTTAATGGCAAATCTTGTTTTCAGAACGATTGATTCCTGGGAGTTAGGCTCGGCTTGACTATCAGAATAGATGTTGACTGCAGTTGTAGACAATACATTTCAACTCAACCTGCCAGCCACTTCCTTTATTGCCAGCATCTCTGCTTGGTAAGCACTGCAATGATCTAGCAATCTTCGAGCCAGATTCAACCCAAGCTCCTCCGGATAGACTCTAAAGCTCACTTTTTCGTGCAGCCTCGATGATATCCGTGTAAATGTTTATGGACGCTCCACTACTAGGAATGCCCCTCATCCAAACTCCCTGGATGGTGTCATAATGGTAAAATTGTGATCAAAAAGGCTCATAGAGGAGGAAGCACAGTTCACATTTTGTGGTATTGTTATCTTCTCTCTCCTCTATTTCAGTGTGCTATTAAGTCGAATTGAGAGCACCAGTAATGCACATCGTCGCCATTCTCTGTACCTTCGTGATAAAGACACAGTTCTCTTTTTTCTCTAAAGGCCACTTGACCACTGCTGTATAAATCAAATGAACGACCTTAAGGCTAAAGCCCCATCGTTTCCCATGGCCCTTTTAAAGGAATATAAAATGTTCGTTGCTTTTCTCACCCGTTCCTCAATATTAAACCTGAAATTCAACTTCATATCTATAAATATTCCAAAATACTTGGCTCTATCTAAGAAGGCGATTTCAGTGCCGTCCAGAGAAAAAGGAATCTTATTTTTCCTTGTAAGACAAGCTCTGTTTTACTTGGACTTACTCCCAGACTAAAAAATGTCAATATCAGGTTGAAGGCAGTCAGTCGCTGCCACAGAGAACTTAAGGCTCTCAGAGAGCAGCATAACATTAGACTATGCTGGGTTCCTGGACACTAGAACATTCTTAAAAGAAAGCAGATAAACTGGTAAGGTGCCGGCCTTCCGTGCATCGGAGGCAGATGTTTACCCCCATTTATTAGTGATAACACTACGGAATAAACACAAAGCCAGAGATACAGATGAACGAGTTCAGACAGATGTATTCTGACTAAATTATTATTTGATAAAAACTTGGCAAATCACACCCAAATTCTTCAAGATATGAATAGAAGTCTACTGATAATGGCAATAAATCTGATAACTGTACCCGATTTCTGTAACTATGCGAGAAGTTTCCGCATCGAAAAAATATATAAATGTTATAGTCATATTATACCTAACAGAAGATTAAAAAAAAAACTTTGTTTTTTTTTTCGTATTCGATGTTTTTAACATTAACATTGTATTCACCCTGTAATAAACTAAATGACTACAACATTGTTTTATTTTTCTCGCATTCTTAGTTACAGAAGTTGGGCACTGGTCATAATACATAAGACAAACATATGGTAAGAATAGGTCGATTGAATGATGATACTTGTAGATGGTGTGGGGCAGCTGTCGAAGACAGCTATCACTTCCTTTGTGAATGCCCTGCGTTTTTCTTAAAAAGAATTAACGATTTGACTCTTATTTTTTCAGAATTTACCCAGTTTGTTCTCTTCAGATTTCTAGAGACTACATCAACCGGGCTACGCTCCGTGAGTAAAAACTCAATATGAAAGAATGTTCTTCCAAAACTTTCCAGTCATCAACTCTGTCAAACAATGTATCTGACACAAGAGTTACATCAAGAAACTATTGCCGCTTTCTTGTAACAAAAGTTAGTTCACTACCCCTGTGACAAATATACAGGTAAGTGCTTAACAAAAACTTCAAACGTGAATAATTTTTGACCGAAATTTAATTTTTTTGTAATTTTATAGATTATCTTGTATTTTTACAAATTTATAAGATTTTTTACAAAAAAAAAAAATTAGTAAATTTACGAGAATTTCTTGTAAGTTTTATATCGCAAAAAAAGTTGTAAATTTATAATTTTATTGGTAAAAATCTTGTTAAATTACAAAAAAGCTCATAATTTTTACTAGCAAAAAATCTAATAAAATCACATACATAACTTCCTAGTAAGTTTCATCGCGTCAAAAAATTACAAAATTATTGGTAAAAAGCTTGTAAAATAACAAGAAATTCTTGTCAAATAGGAGGTAGCAAAAAAAAAGTTACAAACTGTTCTTGTAATTTTACAAAGTTTTTCCACGTTTCTTGTTATAAAACTCTGCCGTCGAGTCGGTATTAGTAAGTGACCATGCTATTGTCACATATATTTGTGCTTTATTAAATGAGTTTATAAAGTGTCTGTGTTATTTAAATGCATTTTATTTGATGACCCAAAATGCAACAAAAGTAGTAGACTCCAATGACATCGCCATGTTAAAGTAATGAACTTTGCAATTGGGATGGTAAATATACACTCATATTTTTAGTTTTTACTAAATTACAATTTGTTTTATTTTTCGTCAAGTCGATTTTCTATAAACAGGCACATTAGGGTGCTCCAAAAAAATTAAGTTGTTAAATACTGGCCGTAACTCCCCCTAGAAATATGCATTTGGGTGTAAAAATATGTTTTGCAAAATTATAGGGCAATCGGATGTGGGTAAGGCGTGCCGCATCGGCCCTGAAGTTAGTAAAACGGATTACAAGGGGAAAATATGACTTTTTTGTGATTTTCTCAATTTTTTGATATTTTAAGTAAAGTTTGAATTCAAGTGGTCACTGAATTTTGATTAAGAGTTAATTGTCTATCAAATAAGGTATTAAAAATTAAAATCGGTTGAAAATTAGCCGAGTTATTACAACTTCCCCCAGCAACTAACGTGTGGCAGACCACTTGATCAAGGAATTCGAGCCCCATTTTTGAAATTTGTTGAAATTATCTACTGTAATAACATTTTTTTATTCTTCAAGCTTCAATGTCCTAAGATGATGAGTATTTATCATATTGTTCTTTCCCAACTTGTTTTAATTTTATGCTAAAAAGGTCTGAATTTTTAAGCACGGTTATCAAATCTCCAATTTTAAATTTTTATTTTTTTTGTTAAAGAAATTTTAAAAAATCGACTATTGGAGTTTAAGGATTTCTTAAGCACATATAAAGGAATAAAAACCCCAAAAATTGTAGGCTTTGCTGTTTTCATTTGGCTATTACAGTGATGTAATTTCGGCGGATTTCGGGAAAGTAGTGATTTTTGGCACTTTTTTAGCTTTTATTTATTTTTTGGTTTTTTTACAAACTTCATATGTTTTGGACCGAATTATATCAACACGAGATAGAATACTTCAATTCGCAAATTTAGGGCAAAAATGGGAAATTAAAAACTGCCCCAACTAAAGGTCAAAGGTCAAATTTTAGAAGATTTTGAATTTTTAAACATTAACAGATTTTCTGAGTGGAAATATATGAAACTACTTGATATCATTTTAAAAGGTCTTAACATATGTCTTTTTATTTAAAGTCAGAATATTAACCCTTTAGTGATGGTGGGGCCTATTTGACCCTTTGAACAAAATACACTTACATTATCTCCATTAAATTAAAAAAATTATAGGCCCCAACAGCACTTAAGGGTTAAATTTCTAAATTTTAATTATTTGAAATTTAGTTTAGACCAATTCAAATAACATCAAGTAGATTCAGCAAAATCCGCCCAGCAAATCTGTTAATGTTTAAAAATTCAAAATTTTCTAAAATTTGACCTTTGACCCTTAACAGGGGCAATTTTTTATATCTCAATTTCGCCCTAATTTTGCAAATTGAAGTATTCTATCTCGTGTTGATATAATTCGGTTCAAAACATATCAAGTTTGTAAAAAAAAAAACAAAAAAAATAAATAAAAGCTAAAAAAGGGCCAAAAATCACTACTTTCCCGAAATCCGCCGAAATTACATCACTGTAATAGCCAAATGAAAACAGCAAACCCTACAATTTTTGGGGTTTTTATTCCTTTATATGTGCTTAACAAATCCTTAAACTCCAATAGCCGATTTTTTAAAATTTCTTTAACAAAAAAAATAAAAATTTAAAATTGGAGATTTCAAAATAGTGTGGAAAAACTCAGACCACTTTAGCATTTATTTAAAACAAGTTAGCAAAACGCAATATGAAAAATATGTATCTTCTTAGTACATTGGAACTTGAAGAATAAAAAAATGTTTTTACAGTAGATAATTTCAATAAATTTCAAAAATGGGGCTCGAATTACTTGATTAAGTGGTCTGACACACGTTAATTGCCTGGGGAAGTTGTAATAACTTGGTTGATTTTCAACCGATTTTAATTTTTAATACCTTATTAGATAGGCAATTAGCTCTTAATGACAATTCAGTAATCATTTGAATTCAAACTTAATTCAAAATACCAAAAAAATTGAGAAAATCACAAAAAAGTCATATTTTCCCCTTGTAATCCGTTTTTCAAACTTCAGGGCCGATGCGGCACGCCTTACCCACTTCCGATTACCCTATAATTTTGCAAAACATATTTTTACACGCAAATGCATATTTCTAGGGGGAGTTACGGCCAATATTTAACAACTTCATTTTTTTGGAGCACCCTAAGGCACATACATTGTAAGAAAATATGTACATATGCATATAAAGTTCCCAACTTTGTATTGGAATGCGAATAATTCAAGACATCCACACCATTCAATTTGCTATTTACATGAGAAAAATCTTTAACTAGGTAATTTTTTGCACTATTTCAAATATCAGTTAGGAATTTCAAAATATGACTCAACATTGTTGAGTCAACAAGTGATTCTGATTGTGAGTCTATCAATATACTTAAACGTGAGTCTAGAACCAATATTTCGGATAGTTACAAGTGGAATTTCCCAATCACACACACTCACTCACGGACATATTTTTTCTACTCGCACTCACTCACAATCACGTGAGTTAATTTAAGACAACTCACACTCCCCATGATTAAATTTATTATCCGGGAAAGAAATATAAAATTTTTGCATCGATTTAAATTTTTTTGCATCGATTAACTGTTATTACCAAGAACAATATATATAAGAGGATATTCAATGTTCTAACGCCAAAATAAGTTTGGCGTCTTGGCGTCTCTTACATAGGCCAAAATCACTTACTTAGGCACAAAATAAACTGATGTCTCTGTTTGGCGTCATGGCATTTTTGGAGATTAGGGGAGATTTAGGGGAGATTTATTGTTCTTGATCACCACCATCACCCAAGAACAATAAATCTCCCCTAAATCTCCCCTAATCTCCAAAAATGCCATGACGCCAAACAGAGACATCAGTTTATTTTGTGCCTAAGTAAGTGATGCCGAGACGCCAAAACGCAAAAAACACCTGACACCCTTTCATTTTGGCCTATGTAAGTGTGGGAACATCCCACTCAACTAAATTTTAATTTCAAAACAATCAAGTTTCATTTGGTTTTTATTTATTTTTAAGTTTCAAAATTTCAATAAAATTTTCATTCGTTATCTAAACTTTAAATATAGAGGACTTTAATTTACTCCTCTATATAAGAAACGCCAAGACGCCAAACTTATTTTGGCGTTAGAACATTGAATATCCTCTTATATATATTGTTCTTGGTGATTACCTTTATTATCCGGGATTACAATCACACTGTTTTGTACTATTGAACAATCAAATACAATGTGAATAAACCGAAAAAGGGGACTTTCCTAGTTTGCATACGATGATGAATCAGATATTAATAAAAAAATTGTTTCTCAATTAACCGCGAAAGTCTATTATCCGGAATGCTTTCGGTACCGATAATCACGGATAATCGAGGTCGCACTGTAATTCAAATTTGAATTATTGTTAAAAAAAAGATTGTCTCATTCTTAATTTTATGTTGAACAATTCAATTATCTGACGATTTCGATATTTTAATATGAAATCATTATTGTCAAATTACTAGAAAAAGTCCCGTAATCCCATTTACCAATATTTGACAGTTTTCCTTGGTTTTTAACAAAACATTTTAATGAAATGTATTTTTTTTTTTTTGTAATTTTACAATTTTTTTTTGTAAATGTTCAAATTTAAAAGGTAATTGAGCAAAAAAAATGTAGTTAAGGTAGTACATAGGACTGCGTTGCGTCCGATACGTTCTCACCTCTGTCCGCATTCTATGAGTTGAAAACACTAAGTTACATAGAAAGCGCGTTAAATGCGGCAGCTTTTCATAAATACCTTGCTAAATCCTCATGTTTTTGCACTAAAATTGGTTTATTTTTTAGGAAAATTATATTTTTAATATTTTTTAAGTTTTTGTATAAATCTATTAAAAAATATTGTTTATTTTGAAACGAAAACAATACAAAAGAAAATTTGTCAAAAAATTTTTCAAGACGCAAGTGTGGTGAATATTTTTAAAAAATTTTGAGTTCTATGCGTTTTGAACTTTTGTATTGTAACTTGCTTCATTCATTTATTCAGTTTTAACTTTTTGACAACCGGACGTAAAGCAAGTTTGTTCCTATGTACTTCCACCTTTAAAGGCCTATTCACACCTGAGGTGAAATCTCGTTCGAACAAAATTTGGATCATATGGTTGTGATAAAATGATACAGACCATATCGCTCCTTTACTTGTATAGTGTCACAACTCAAAATATTTGATTTTGCAGAAAACACGTTTAAAGTTTACCATTGAAACTGATTTCTAATTGAAAAAGACATAGAAAATGTAATAATGGCGTGTACTCTTCTCAAACGGTGAGTTTAAAAGATATTAATGCGAATTTTTGACACAATATAAAGCATGATATAACCAGTGTTGCCAGAACTTGGTAGTCAAAAACGGCTAAATTCATTCGAAAAAACGGCTAAAAAACGGCTAAAAAATGGCTAAAAAAATGCTAAAATTTTCGTTTAAGTTTTACACATAAAATTAAATAAAAAGATCTTATGTTATATATTTGGAACGGTTTTGACTTATTCTAGATAAAAACTAGAGTTCAAAACAGTTTTCCAATGATTTACCATTTTTTAAATGCAAAAACAAAAAACAAATTTTTTTTAGTTATTTTTGTTAAAAAAAAAAAGGTGGTAAAATTTTTTGTTGCAAATTATTTTTTTTTTTTTTTTGAGTGCGAAAAATTTTTTTATTTAATTTTTTATAGTAAAAAAAAAACACTGCACTGCTTATATTTATTTTTGGCTTTCTTTTGGAAGTTGGCGCATTTGCAACACGTGAATTCTAGGTAAAACTTTTTACTCCAGGAACCGCTTTCGCTGAAACCTGACGTGAAGAAAGACAAAAATATATATGCCAAGATTCTGCTACCAGTCTTTAAGTTTAGTTTCGAACGTTAGTGTATTTTTAACAGAGAAACTGGCATCGCTAGATCGTCGAAGATTTAGTATAATGTTAATGGTATGAATATGACAAAAATATCCGTTGTTCGATTCCAGACTGGAACTAATTAAAATTCATATACATTTGTGAAAAACAAATACCTACTAACAAAACAAACCGATATTAAAAATCCTACTTATGATAAAACTATAACTGGAGTGTTTGAAAACGGTATGGGAATACCAGAAATGTCTGTAATTTTTAGAAATTAAAATTTCCTAAACATTTTTTAAGTTAAACCTTTAGACTAAATAGAATTGGAGCCTGTGCTTGATCTGTACTAACAAAACAACCAATTTATTCTTTCTTTTAGTATAAACAGGCGCGGATCCAGGAATTTCATTTGGGGGGGGGAGATTTTTTTTTTTTTTGCAAAAAAAAGTTTATGAGATCGGAAAGCCATGAAGTTCGGTTTGATTAGAAGGGGGGGGGGGTGTAGTTAAAAACAAAAGAAAAAAAAATTAAGTAAAAGCTATAGTATTTAAATCAGGCGCGACTTTTGGCGGAACTTTTTTAAATCAAAAAATATTTTTCACGAGGGAATCCTGACAGACCGATTTACTTCATAAATAACACCGTTTATAGTTATAGACTGTCATAGCCAGTCACAACTATGAATAGACACATATTCATATTTTTCTAAACAAAAATGTATACTAAAACTCCAATATTTCGAAGACAAAAAAAAATTGTTTTTTATCAATCTTCCCTTCACAAAATTTCTCAGATGTTGATACATTTTTACTACAGAAACTCTTAGATTTTAAAATATCTTTCATATAGAAAAATAACCCATTTCTGAGATATTTTCCTTTATAAAAATGTTCAGATTCTAAACTTTGATAAAAAAAATTTCTTTAATTCTTAAATCATATTTTCTGTTGAAAAACTCTCAAATTCAACATTTTCTTAAAGAAAATGTCTCAGATTTCTAAATGTGTTCCAATAGAAATAATCTGAGATTCTGAGATATTCTTTCTCCAAAAAGAATTAAATTCTGATTCTCATATTTTAAAGTAATTTTCCGATTCCAAGAACTATTTCGTATACAAACATTTTCAGATCCTGAAACACATTTTGTAAAAGAAAATTATCAGATACCAAGAAATTATCAGTTTCTAAAACATTTTATGAAGAAATTTTGATACACTTTTTTAAAAATTTTATAGCATTTTTTAATAGAAAAATTTTACGGTTTTAATGCCAGCTAATGTTTTTAAAGACAATTTCTAAGATTCTTTAACATTTGTTTATAAAATAATTATTATTATTAGAAAAATTTACATATTTAGAGACACATTTCCTGTAGAAAAATTCCCAGGATTTTCCAACAGAAAAACTTTCATCAAAAAAATCTCTAACAGAAAAATTTCAATCTAAAAATTTTTTATACAAAAAAAAATCTCTCAAAATAGGTTTTGATAAACTTTTCATATAGAAAAATTAGCAGATCTAAAAGATATCTTAAAGAGAAAGAAAATATATTTCCTTATAGAACAACTCAGATTCTGAGCATTTTGCCTGTAGAAATCTTTCCGATTCTGAGATTTTTATTTTTTTTAAGTTCTTGGCCGATTCTGAAACATTTTTTCTAAGGAAAAATTCTAAATTGCTGAGGAATTTTTCCTTAAGAAAAGTTATAAGATATTTTTCTAAAAACCTTAGATAATTATTCAATAAAAAAATTCTTACATTCAGAGTCAAATAAGTATCAAAACATTTTCTAAAAATAAAGTCTGGAATTCTGAGACATTTTTCTATAAAAATATAATACTTTTTCTTTAAGAAAGTTATTCGGTTAGAAAATGTCCACGACTTTTTTTAAGTTTTTCAAATGAATTTTCTTTAATTCCGAAACATTTTATCCCAAGGATGTAAAAAAATTCCTTAGGATGGAGACTGTGTGTGCTGACGAAAATCATCAGGTGCCCTGGATAGGATTTAAATAAAATGTTGGTGTTACTCCAATTTTTAAGTGGATTATGTTTTTAGAAGATAAAAGAAAGAAAATGAGCCAAAAAAGAAAAAAAAGTACTAGGCGCTTTTTTTTTGGCGGGCAAAAAGATGAATTTCAAAAAAATAAAAAAAAATGTATTCTTTCAAATGCATTAAAATTTGTATATGCGGATGTAAATTCATCACATATTTACTTATTAGTGACCCAGCAAAATAAGTGCGGAGTACTTCTATTTGGAGTGCTTTAAAACTATAATAAATGTAATGAAATACAACAAAAATAACAAAAAACACAAGAAAAAAACACACAAACAGTTTTTTCTACTCCATAAAAAGTTGTTATTCAGCACTTAACTCATTACCTTCCGCGACACTCCCATACAAAAGTAAGTAGATATTCAGTAGATAAGAAGTACTCCGAGCTTTCAAACAACTTCCAACTACTTCCACGGAGTAGTTCTTATCTACTGAATATCTACTTACATTTGTATGGAGGTGTCGCGATAGGTAATGAGGTAAGTGCTGAATATCTATGTATTCTGGAGTAGAAAAAACTGTTTGTGTGTTTTTGTCTTGTGTTTTTTGTTATTTTTGTTGTATTTCATTACATTTGTTATAGTTTTAAAGCACTCCACTAAGAAGTGGTAATGACTTTTTTTGCAGGGGAGATTTAGATATATATGTTACATATTTTTCCAGATATGAGACTTAAAAGAATAATTTCACTATTAATTGAAACTAAGTGAAATATGTCCTTGTAAATTATTTATAAATGTAAGTTCTTAAAAGTTTTCAGTGTACTACTCAGACGGACAGCAGAACACAAAGTTGCCTCAGTTTAGACTTTAGTGAGTCATATAATTTTAAAAGAATTAATACTTTTTTGTTAAAAATGGTTTTTCAAAACTAAGAAAAATCAGAAAACGATAGTAAAAATCATTAAAAATGTGCTTGCAATGCCTAAGGAAGAGCAAAATGAAGTAAATAGTTTAAAAAGAGATACAGAAAGTGGTTTGGACTATTTGTTTATTGCGAAACTTATGGATGGACTTAATATCCTTTTTTAATTTTGTTTATTTCGCCACAAATCCTTTGAAAATTTTGTTTGTATTGTTGGGGTAACTTCCCCCCTTCAAAATCTAGAAACAGGATCAATATTAAATGTGAAGGAACTGCTAGAGTTAAAATTTTCATTAAATTAAAGAAGAAATTTGATTTAGTCTCACTAAATAATAAAATTATTCTTTTAAGTCTCATATCTGAAAAAAATATGTCACATATATATTTAAATCTCACTGACAAGTGAATATGTGATGAATTTACATCTGTATAAAAAATTTGTAATGCATTTGAAAGAATAAATTCTTTTTTGTTTTTTTGAAATTCATCCTTTTGCCCGCCAAAAAAAAAGCGCCTAGTACTTTTTTTTCTTTTTTGGCTCATTTTCTTTCTTTTATCTTCTAAAAACATAATCCACTTAAAAATTGGAGTAACACCAAAATTTTATTTAAATCCTCCCCAGGGCACCGTGATACATATACCTCTCCAAAGGATTTTTATACATTCTGGTCATTTTCTTTCGTTCCTTGTTCCTTTCCCTTCCCTTTTTCTTTTCTTTTTTCTTTTCCTTTTTTTCTTTTTCTTTTCCTTTCTCTTTTTTTTTTCTTTTGAAATCGTTTTGGGGGGGTGGGAGAAATCCCATTCTCCCCCCCCCTGGATCCGCGCCTGAGTATAAAAAACACTAAAAATTACTTTTAAATTAAAAAACTCAAAAATGGCTAAAAAAACTGCTAAAATAATTTCGAAAATGGCTAAAAAAACGGCTAAGAGCTAAATGCATTTTTCTCCGGCTAAACGAGTTCAAAAGGAGCTAAATCTAGCCGTAAAATGGCTAAAATGGCAACACTGGATATAACGAATAATTCTGCATCATTAACTCAAAAAACGTATTTTTTGAGTTATGACACTATACAAGTAAAGGAGCGATATGATCGAAATCTCTGTCGAACGAGATTTCACCTTTTTTAAATATTAAATCTGCAATAAATAAAAAAACACTTTAATTTAATAAAAGGAAAAAAGAGATAATATAACGAAAGGAAAGGAAGCAGAAAAGAGATAAAAGAGAAGTGACAAGTAAAAAAGTTAAATTCGGCCTTGCCGAATGTAGTGATACCCTCCACAATTTCAAAAAGATTATTGCAAAAAACTTTATTTAAAAGGAAATTATTTTTAAAAAAAAAAAATTTGAAAAATAATTTCCGCGAAACAAAATTTTGGTAAAAAAAAAAAATCCGCGATTTTTTTCTTTTTTTGTCAAAAAATATGTTCGTACTTGTGTAAATACCATTTGGAGTTCAATTGTGTTCACATATGTCAACCAGAAGCCGAATTAGAGCATTTTGTATTTTTAGGTTATGTTGAATGTACTGAAATTTTTGAGGTGTGCTTACATTTTCGTCCATAACTTTTGAACCGCTGTACCGATATCGCTCAAATGCAATACCAAACTTCTCGGGAGAACTTCCAATATACATTTTAAGTTTCAGTCATCTCTGTGCAATATTTTGTCCGCGAGAGCATTTTCCACAGACAGACGGACAGACGGACATCGCTAGAATGTCTTAAAATCGATCGGGCATCATGAATATATATACTTTATGGGGTCCCAGACCGATATTTCGATGAGTTACAAACAGAATGACAAACTTATATATTGAGGGGGTTAGAGCACAAGGGGTTCAAGTGCCTTATATTTGATAATGAGAAAAAAGAGGTTAAAGTTAAATTGCAATAAAAAATGTTAGATGCTATCTATAATATTATTTTTTAGTTAATAGAGATCCTGAGATATATTTTAATCTAACAAGTTAAAAAAATACCGTCTTTTACACCCTTTTGCACCCAAAAATTGCATCTGAAGTAAGTAAGTCGCACTTATACCCCTTGTGCTCTAACTTTTTTTTATAAATTTCTATTTAGAGCACAAGGGGTTCAAGTGCCTTATTTTTAATAATGAGAAAAAAGGGGTTAAAGTAAAATTGCAATAAAAAATGTTAGGTGGTATCAAGTATATTATTTTTAAGGTAATAGAGCTCCTGAGATATATTTTAATCTAACAAGTTAAAAAAATACCGTCTTTTACACCCTTTTGCACCCAAAAATTGCATCTGAAGTAAGTAAGTCGCACTTAAGTATACCCCTTGTGCTCTAACTTTTTTTTATAAATTTGTAAATTCGTAAAAGGAAAACCACATTTTATTAAGAAAATCTGTAATGGTTCTTTGTTTAATTTTTTAGTCGTCATAATCAGATTCCATGACATCATTGGGATCATCTTCATCTTCATTAGGGCCTCCTGTCAAATCGTAGCAAAATATTGAGTATGTGAAAAATATAAAAATAAAAACACGATTTTGGGCCAAAAATGTTCATAAGCATCTGTGGACCAAAATCTCTGATCAATTTTTGTGGACCAAAATCGTGTTGTTATACTTTTTTTAATATTTTTTAGATAATATGCTTTATATTTTACAACTTTTGGGACAAATTTGGATAAGAATAAAAATTGTGCAGAAAAATCAGCATCTGTGGACCAATATTTTTTTTTTTTTTTAATGTGCTCGATTCGGGAGTACTCTTTCACCATTCACCTACTTTTTAAAAATTTGATATCCTTTCGAATTTTAAGATTTTTAAATTTTTCCTTGTAATTATTTAAGATATTACTATATTTTAACAAGAAAAAAAAATTTAAAATCTTGAAATTCAAAAGAATATCAAATTTTTAAAAATTTGGTGAATGGTTAAATAGTACTCCCGAATCGAGCACAATATTTTTCCTACGCATTTAGCAGTTGTACGCAAGAACTCCTAATTTTTGAGCCGGATTTGGTCAAAATATTCGGACATGAATTTTGGTCGAAAAGCGCCATTAAATTGCAATAAAAAATGTTAGATGATATCTAGTATATTATTTTTAAGTTAATAGAGTTCCTGAGATATATTTTTATCTAACAAGTTAAAAAAATACCGTGTTTTACACCCTTTTGCACCCAAAAATTGCATCTGAAGTCAGTAAGTGGCACTTATACCCCTTGTGCTCTAACTTTTTTATATAAATTTGTAAATTCGTAAAAGGAAAACCACATTTTACTTATTAAGAAAATGTGTAATGGTTCTTTGTTTAATTTTTTAGTCGTCATAATCAGATTCCATGACATCATTGGGCTCATCTTCATCTTCATTAGGGCATCCCGTCAAATCTAAACTTTCGAATTTCGTATCATAATACCTGCCGAAAATTATTTAACCAAATCTGGCTCAAAAATTAGGAATTTTTGAGTACTTTATGGGAAATTTTTTTTAAAAATTTCACTTTTGGTCCACAGATGCTGATTTTCAAACATAAAAATTATTTTTAACCAAATTGGTCTTAAAAGTTAAATTTTAATAATTGCTTGGAGCACAAGGGGTTTAAGTGCCTTAAATTTAATAATGGGAAAAAAGAGGTTATAGTTAAATTGCAGTAAAAAATGTTAGATGATATCTAGAATATTTTTTTTTAGTTAATAGAGATCCTGAGATATATTTTAATCTAACAAGTTAAAAAAATACCATATTTCACAAATACAAGCACCCAAAAATTGCCTCTGAAGTATGTAAGTGGCACTTATACCCCTTGTGCTCTAACTTTTTTTATAAATTTCTAAATTATGAAATGAATGTTAGTTATTTGTAAAAGGAAAACCACATTTTATTACAAAAGTCTTTAATGGTTCTTTGTTTAATTTTTTAGTCGTCATAATCAGATTCCATGACATCATCGGGCTCATCTTCATCTTCATTAGGGCGTCCCTTGAAATCTAAACTTTCGAATTTCGTGCCGTGATACCTGCCGAACGATGGACATGGAGTAGCTAATTGTGGGAAAATTTATGAAAAATTTTTGCAAGGTCATTTTTAGTCTGCAACCAGCGGTCAAAGTTTAAAAAATTACGTTTTTGAACCAAAATTTATATCTGAAATATTTAACCAAATCTGGGTCAAAAATAAGGAACTTTTGCGCGTTTTATGGGAAAAATATTTAAAAAATTTCAAAATTACGATTTTGGTCCACAGATGCTGATTTATAAACATAAAAAACATTTTTGAACGAAAATCGTGTTTTTTATATTTTTTTAATATTTTTTAGATAACTTGCTTTACATTTTCCAACTTTTGGGACCAATTTGGATAAAAAAATAATATTTATGTTAAAAATCAGCATCTGTGGACCAATATTTTTTTTTTGGGATTTTTTTTTATTTTTTTTATTATGTACGCAAAAATTCCTAATTTTTGAGCCCAATTTGGTCAAAAAATTCGGACATGAATTTTGGTCGGAAATCGCCATTTTTTCACACTTTAACCGCTGCACAGTGGTCAATTTCGCGAGATAGCGGTCAAAACTCTATAACTTTTGACCGGATTGGTATTTTTTTACGCAATTTGTTTTGTTCAATAGGAGGGAGTTTAAGCTTCAATTTGCGTGTTCAAACGTAAAAATCGACTGATAGGAACGTAAGTAATGTGGAGTTAAAAATGCATTTTAATTTTTTGTTGAGTTTCCATGTAAAAGTTGAATATTTTGACATTTTAAATAGGTATTTTTTTTATAATTTCTTATTTTCTTCAATCGTATTTTACAACCAATACTTATTTATTATTCCTAAACTTAATTTTGGTCAGAAAATGCCAACATTTGGCCCCTGACATTTATTTAGTCTCAATATTCACAGGGGCTAAAGGTTGGTTTTTTTTGGAAGAAAGCTAATTCTTGTGAGGATTAAACTGAAAAATAACACTGAAATTCCCAACAATATCAATACACTCAAAAAAAAAAAATATTGTAAAACTAGCAAAAAAATGGTTAAAATTAGCAAAAAAATGAATTTCAATTGGGCTTTTCTGAATTTCAATTACGATTTCTGAACTTCAATTGGGCTTTTCTGAATTTCAATTGTGATTTTCTGAATTTCAATTGGGCTTTTCTGAATTTCAATTGTGCTTTTCTGAATTTCAACTATGATTTTCTGAATTTCAATTGTGATTTTCTGAATTTCAATTGGGCTTTTCTGAATTTCAATTGTGATTTTCTGAATTTCAAATGTGATTTTCTGAATTTCAATTGGGGTTTTCTGAATTTCAATTAGGATTTCTGAATTTCAATTGTGCTTTTCTGAATTTCAATTGGTCTTCTCTGAATTTCAATTGTGCTTTTCTGAATTTCAATTGTGCTTTTCTGAATTTCAATTGTGCTTTTCTGAATTTCAATTGTGCTTTTCTGAATTTCAATTGGGCTTTTCTGAATTTCAATTGTGATTTTCTGAATTTCAATTGTGATTTTCTAAATTTCAATTAGGCTTTTCTGAATTTCAATTTCGATTTCTGAATTTCAATTGGGCTTTTCTGAATTTCAATTACGATTTCAGAATTTCAATTATGCTTTTCTGAATTTCAATTGTGCTTTTCTGAATTTCAATTGTGCTTTTCTGAATTTCAATTGGGCTTTTCTGAATTTCAATTACGATTTCTGAATTTCAATTGTGCTTTTCTGAATTTCAATTGATCTTTTCTGAATTTCAATTGGGCTTTTCTGAATTTCAATTGTGATTTCTGAATTTCAATTGGGCTTTTCTGAATTTCAATTGTGATTTCTGAATTTCAATTGGGTTTTTCTGAATTTCAATTGTGATTTCTGAATTTCAATTAGGCTTTTCTGAATTTCAATTATGATTTCTGAATTTCAATTGTGCTTTTCTGAATTTCAATTGATCTTTTCTGAATTTCAATTGGAAAAGGTGTAGTTGACGGCTCTGAACCAATATAAGTTTTTGTTAAACGTAATGGAACGAAAGAAATCATGAATAAATTGGCATCTGATGAATTTTCCGCATTACATTGTTTGTATTGTTTCTGGCCAGAGGACCCCTCAAATCCCCATTTAGAAATTAAAGTCATGCTGCAATTTTTAAACTTCTTTAAATAGTCAGCATCAAAGTGTGTTCAAGAAGATCCTGCAATTTTATTTCTGCTGAACTTGAAGTTACACTAATAGCAGTTGGTGAAGGTAAGCAATCTTTTTTGGCAGAAACTATATCTCGATATGATGGAAAAATTCCACAATTTTTTTCATTGGTTCGCTTCCGCAATTCTGTATATTGGTTTTTAGTCATTTTCAAATCCAAAAATAGTGCAAATGCTTCTTCTGGAGTAAATTTATTTTCTTCAGTTGGTGTCGGCATACTTTCTAAAATCCTTTTTGTGCGTCTGGGGCTTGCTTCCACTATTTTTTCAATGATAGCAATATTACTCTTTTTAGTTTTCGATGGTTGAATTTGATGCAGAAATGAATGCTTTATGATGCTACAAGAAACTTCTTTATTGATATGTTTAAGCTTGCGACTTCGTGATCTTTCACTACAATTGGCTTTGCTGGTCGACCACCTTTTCCAGTTTCCGTGGTAGTTACTGATGGCTTTTTAAAAATAAGTTTATTTCTTAGCCATTCTTGGTTGCGTGAGTAAAACAATTTCTTGTTTCTGGAACACTGATTGTACCGTTTTCTTAAAGTATTTAAAAAGTTTTTTATTTTTAAGTTATGAATTTTAATTTCTTGTTTGTCGCATATTTTGAAGAATGGATTATTCATTATATGTAAAATAATGTCGTTTTCATCTTTCCGTTCAAAATATATATCAGATAGAACACTATAACTGAATTTAGCCATTGTTTAAACAATAATGAAGAAAAAAAATTAATGCATGGATTAATACTGCTCGAAGTTTCAACATGATCTTTTTTACCTCTTTGAAACATAATATAACAGGTACCTGGTTTTACCAGTTATTTCCATTGGTTTTAAATTTATTTGCAATTTTCAGGTATTTAAGTTGTGTAATATTAGATGGCAATAAAATCTTTTTTACCTTTTCCAAATGAATTGCTAGATACCACATAATTTGAGAGTTAACAGGTACTGGTAATAATATAACAGGTACTTGGTTTTACCAGTTAGTTAGGTTGTAAGTGGCTGCTGACGTTTTACGTCAACACACGTAGACTCTGAGGTCCATTGTGTTTTACCAGTTATTTCCAATGGTTTTAAATTTATTTGCAATTTTCAGGTATTTAAGTTATGTAATATTAGATGGCAATAAAATCATTTTTTACCTTTCCCAAATAAATTGCCAGATACCACATAATTTGAGAGTTCTATTTTCATTTTTGTCAAAATTTTGATACACCCTTCTATGTGGACTAGGTCCAAATATGGGTCAACTTCTCCTTATTTCAACAGAATTATTTTTTGGGTCAATAAGAACTCTTGTACAAAATTTCATCAAAATATATGCATAATAGCCACTTTCACATACAAATAACTTCTCAAAAAATATGACGTGCATTTGTACCGAATATCTTACCTTGGGTCAGAAAAATTGCTGTTGCTCAAAAAGTGCAGTCCCGATGCATGGACATGTATATATAGGAATGTAAGGGAAAGTTAGGACTACAAAATAGTAAATTTGTGTTTTGACTCAGCTTGACTCACAGGAGTTGTGCTCTATGAAGTAGGAAATTTCCGAGAAATTTGACCTTTTTTAAAAAAAATATTTAAATTGTTCTGAAAACAGTAGAGCTTCAATTTTTTTACCAGTAATAGGAAATAAGTTAAGTTACAACACAAAATTTATTTCGTCCAAAAATCTTGAAAAACAAAAAAGTTATGATCATTTAAACTTTAAAAATTAACTAAAAATATCATAAATTTACTAAATTCTGAAAAGGCCCATTTTGGACCACCCTGTTCTCAGTGAAATAGTTGAAATAGAGTTCTAATTTTTTGGCTCCCGAGGTTTACTACTGTCTACTTTCATATGAGTTTAATAACTTTAAAATCGGAGAACAAAAACCAAAAGGAGTTTTGGCCGCTATCTCAAAATATTGACCACAGTGCGCTGGTTACAGACTGAAGATGCTCTTGCAAAATTTGATTACTATTACTACAAGAACTTCTCGGAATTCAACCACTTGTCCAAGTGAAAAACTAAATTTTAATAATTGCTTGGAGCACAAGGGGTTTAAGTGCTCATATACCCCTTGTGCTCCAAGCAAAACAGGTATTTTAGTAACAAGAGCTAGAAATGGTCGCCATATCTCGCTAACGGATAAGAATTTCACATTCACCTCTTGTGCTCTGAACTTCTGTGAACTTCACCTACTAATTCCATATGTTAACTCAATTTTTTTAAAAAAGTCACTTGAACCCCTTGTGCTTTGAGCCCCTCATATACCCTCTATCACTAAGTGGAGGGTATAAAAATAAAAAGGAAATTATCTGAGAATTATTTTATGAAACATGTCTAAGAATCTAAAATTTTTTAATAAAAAAATGTCGCGGAATGTTAGATTATTTCTATACGAAAAAATTTGAGAATTTTTCAATAGGAAAAATTAAAAAAAAAAATAATAATGGGAATAATTTGAGAATAATTTGAGAATTTTTGTATAAGTTAGAAAATTTGAGAATTTTTCTATGGGAGAATTTTTTTATAGAAATTCTTCTATAAAAATGTCTAAGAATCTTAAAATTGTTCTAAAGAAAAAAAAGTCTCGTAATGTAAACTTTCGGAATATTAAAAATTTTCTTAAAAAAAATATTAGAATTTTTCTAGATGAAAAATTTTTGAATTTTTGTAGTCGAAATATTTTTGAATTTTTCTATGCAAAAATTTTCGAAATTTTTCAAGACGAAAAATTTGATAATTTTTCTTAGAATTTTTAGGAAAAAAATTTATGAATATTTTTATAGGAAAATCTGACAATTTTTTATAGGAAAAATCTGACAATTTTTTATAGGAAAAAAAAACTAAGAATTTTGAGAATTTTTTTATAGCTAAAATTTCATAAACTTTTATAAGAAAAAGTCTGTTATTTCTTCTTTGGAAAAAAAATTTGAGGTGAATATGGGATTAAAAAAAATAGAAAAAGAAATCATGTGAGATTTTTTTCCAGAAAAAAATGTCCAAGAATCTCAGAATTTTTCTATAGGAAAAATAGTAAAAAATAAGAAATTTTTTTCGGGAACATTTTTGTATAGAAAAATGTAATAGAAACTGAGACTATTTAAAAAAAAAAACGTTTCAGATTTTTTTTCTATTTAAAAATGTCTCAGAATATAAGACTTTTTTCTAGAGTTTGAGACTTTTTCTATCTAAAAAATGACTCAGAATCTGAAACTTTTTCTGTAGAAAAAAATGCTTAAGACTTTTAGGAAAAATATCCCAGGATCTGAGAAAATGTCTTAGATTTTAAGATTTTTTCTATTTGAAAAATGTCTCAGAATCTACGACATTTTCTATAGGAAAATATCTGGGACTCAGAATCTGAGACTTTTTTTTACAGGATTTCAAAAAACAAAAAAATACTATACCATAAAATATTTAAATTTACCACCATTTAATCAGTATTTCAGAAATATTTAGTTGTGTTTGTAAAATTTTTTAAAAATCATTAATCTCAAATTCATAAAAAAATGGAAATGGTGTTTTTACGTTTTTTGTATTTTTTTTTTTTTGGTTAAAGCAAAGATTTAATAGTACAAAATTTTACAAAATATACATACCGGTAGTCCCGGGAATACCGGTAATACCGTCAGAACCGGAACCGGGAATACCAGTACTCCCGGGAACAATCCAAGAACTGGGAAACCGGTACCATTTCCCGGGAATACCGGTATTACTGGTACTACGGCTCCGACCGTAGACTGTAAACTATTCTATGGAACAATTTTTTAAAACCTGCAAGTTTTTGTGTAAAAAGAACGTTTCGGTATCTTGACCTTTTCTGTAGAAAAATAGAATAAACAAAATATTTCAGAACTTAAGAAGTTTTCTATTGGGAAAAAGTCGCTTAATCTGAGAATTTTGCTATACGAAGAATTTTTTTGAAATATAGGAATTTTTGGTGGAAAATTTGCCCATGTATCTGAGAATTTTCTATACGAAAGTGTATCAGAATCTGAGAATTTTTCGATTGCAAGAATTTTATAAATCCTAAAAGCTTTTTTTTGCTACAGAAAATGCCTTAGAACGTCACAATTTTTCTATTGGGATAATGTGTCAGAATCATTAACTTTCCCTTTAAGCAAATAACTTAGAAAAGTATCAAAATCAGGAAACTTTTTTTGGAATAAACATGTCTGAAATCTGATATAGTTTTTATTGGAAAAATGTTTCAGAATCTGGGTCTTTTGCTGTCAGAAAAATGCTTTAGAACCCGAGAATTTCTTGAGGGGACATTTTTCAAAATATCAAATATTTTCTTAAGTTCTTAACTTAAACCTTTTCTATACACTTAAAAAAACCTTGTAAAATGACAAAAGTGTGTAGCTTTTTTTTGATACCTCCCATTTGACAAGAATTTAACAAGCTTTTTACAAATAATTTTGTACTTTTACAAGCTTTTTACCAATAAAATTGTAAATATACAATTTTTTGACGCGATACAAGTACATTTAGCAACTTTAGTAGATTTTTGGCTACCTCCTATTTTATAAGAATTTCCAGTAAAAATTACGAAATTTTTTGTTATTTTACAAGCTTTTTACCAATTAAATTGTAAATTTACAACTTTTTTAGCGCAATAAAACTTACAAGGAATTCTCTTGATTTTACTATATTTGTTTTGGAAAAAAACCTTGGAATTTTGTAAAATTACAAAAAAAAATTGTAAAATTACAAAAAAAAAATAAAAATTTCGATTGAAAATTTTTTGTTACAAAACAAGGAAAACTGCCAAATATTGGTAAAATGGGATTTCGAGACTTTTTCTAGTAATTTGACAAGTTTTTTTTTGTGTGTAGGAATAATTTTTTAAAATTTGGAATTGAGTAAAAAAGTTTTTGAGTAAAAAAAATTACCAAAAAAAACGCCCAAAACCCAACTTGTAAGTATAACAGTGCTTCTGAATGGCAACATAATAATTGCGCGTGTTGACTTGCTATTAATAAAACAGTCTTTTGATTTAAATGACTATAGAATGATCATTTATTCGCTACACTCAAAAAAAAGTTTGTAAAATGACATAAAATCCACGTGATTTTACGGGGATAATTTGTAAATTGATTTAACAAAAAAATTGCGTAAATTTACAATTTGTTTTTGTAAAATATAAACTTCGAGGTGAACATTTTTTTTGGTAGAAATTTACAAAAAATTTGGTAAATTTACAAAACAAAATTGTAAACTTACAAAAAAGGTTTTTATTTTACAACGAAAAAATAAAAAATGAAAAAAATTAATTGTAGATTAACAAATTATTTGGTTAAACTACTGTTTTTACCGCAAAAAAAATATTGAAAAACACGTATATTTACAATAAAAATTGTAAAACAAATTGTAAAACAAATTGTAAACTTACAAAAAAAATTGTAAATTTACAAAATAAAGTAGAAAATCAAAAAATAAAATTGTAAATTTACAAATTGTTTGTCAAAAAACTTGTATATTTACAATAAAAAGTGTTAAATTTACAATTTTTATTGTAGATATATATACCATTTGTTCTTTTTTTTTGTCGTAAAAACAGTAGTTTAACCAAATAATTTGTAAATTTACAATATTGATTTTGTATTTCCTACTTCATTTTTGTAAAATTACAACTTTTTCTGTAAGTATACAATTTTTTTTTTTAATTTTCATATTTGTTTTGTAAATTTACAAAAAATTTGGTATATTTACATATTTGTTTTGTAAATTTAAAGGTTTTTTTCCATTGGTGCATCTTACTTTTCCTTCTTCGGCAACTGGAGTAGCACTTCAACACCTTGAAATTATTTTTTTTCACTTAAACACTTTTAACTAACTTTTTAGAGTATAACACTGCACTTTTTTATTTTTTTTCGGCATTTAGTTTTTCTTAAGTAGAACATATGAGAATTGCGAAGGAGGCTACACAAGAAATTTCTTATATTTTTAGGAAAAATTAGTAAAAAAAATAACAATTTTTTTTTTGGATTTTCAATTATTTTCACAAGTATTTTTAAAAAATCAGAAAAAAAACTTTGGATATTGTAGATTGGATGCTTAAGTACCTGTTCAAATAACAAAAACTTAACTTTTCATAATTGGATGCTTTCTATTGACATTTTAGGTGCCAAATTAAAAAAAAAAATACCAAAAAAATATGGTAAAATTACCAAAAAAAATTGTAAAAATACAAAAAAAAAAAACTAGAACAATTATATAGTAGAAACACATAAAAATTTTGGTATTTTACTCAACGCAAATAACCTAAAAATGGTGTTAAAGTTAAATTTTTTTGCTGAAGCTTACAATTAGTTGAAAAATGTTTGTGTCCGGAACTTAAAAAATTTCCAAAATTTTTTTCATGAAATTTTTTATTTATAAAAAATGATTTTTAACTAAATGTTTTACTCCAAAACTCAAAAAAATCTGAACTTAGAAAATTTTGCGAGTCCTATTGTTGAATAATTATTTTTTTTTTTGTAAAACAACTTCAAAAACGATTTATTTTCTTAATTGCAAATTGAAATGGTTTACCTTATTGGTGTTTATCAATAGATTGTCTTCCCATATGTAAAAACTGAACACAGTTTATTGTTGCTCTACATACTTATGTACATATGAATGCAACTTTAAAAGTATGCACATTAGGGTGTCTCTTGTTTATTTAAACTTGCAGTAGGAAAACAAATACTAAATCCCTAAAAAAATTTGTTCCATTTGATCCAGAAAATAATCCTACACTCAAAAAATGATGACGGTAGATTCCACTACAAAAGACAGTTAAAACTACTACATTTGTTGTTGTTTAGGCGTCCACTACATTTTACGGTAAAAATCAACCAAAAATTGTTGTTGTTTTTAACTATTGATTAATAACTACAAAAAAAACTGTAAAAACTACTTCAAATTACAGTTGTTTTTAACGTAACTCAAATTGTCTGAACTTTTTTATTAACAAAAAAAAATAAACGTCAAAAACGGTTAAAATTATTTGAAAATAATTCCTGCACCTTCATTTTTCTAAAAATTTCTAGAAAATTATAAGTTTTTTTATAGACTAAAAACAACTACATAAAACAACTGTTACTACAATGTAGTAATTTTTTGTATTTGTTTTTTAAAACTTCTACAAAAAACAGTTGTTTGAGATTTTTAATAAAAAAACTACTGAAATTGTAGTTAAAAACAACAATTGCTACTTACTACACAAATGACCGTCATGTAGTAGCTGCAATAATTTTCTAAGTGTACATAATTCTACACTGTTTGCAGGTGTAATTCGTAAGACATCGATCTCAATTCGAAAATTCTATTTTTAACTGAAAGATTTCATGTGACATTTGAAAATTACATTTAAAATGCAAATATCAATTATAAAGATTCCAATTGAAGTTTATAAAAATATTTATCAACTGATCTTTTTTTATTAAAAAAAAGCTAAAATCTGGTGATAGAAGATGATGAAAAATTTGAGAGATAGAAGAGTTTCAGTATTTTGTTGAAATTTGAAAAATATTGATTGAAATTCGGTAAACCACTCAAATTAGCAAAGATCAATTCAAAAAATGTCTATTGGAATTCGAAGATTTCTATTGAATTTTAGTTCATCTTTTGATAAGATCAAACACAATTGATCTGAGGAATTTCAATTGACCTTTTTGAATTTCAATTGATCTTTTACGAATTACACCCGAGTAAAAATAAACATACATAACAATATATAATTTGATACAAACATAATATATCATATATGACTATATATCCCGTAGGATATTTTCTAAATTTTTTAAATGCAATCATATGCAGTTATATATAATTTAATAATGATTCGGATTAAATGGTGTACGGTTGACATAATTATATAAAATTATATGAGGGTCAATAAAAAATTTGTTATTCTGTATAATTTAACATAAAATTATATATAGCTTATTCTGTTCCATACAAAACTATATATGTTTCCAATTAACCAAAAATTTTATAAGTTTTTTAGGCAAAGTATAAGAAGCTTTTTCAAATGTTCCTAAGCATTTCCTTGTCAGGGTTATGTATATCACCTATCTGGTTCGAAGCGTACCCAAACATTTTTTTTAGAAAATTATATCGTCACCTAAAATGCAAAACGCCCTAACTAACAAAAAATTCAAAATCGCGTTTTTAATTGATTCTTATGTATAGGATCAAAATACATGTCCACAAAAAAATTTAGGCTCCTTCGAACAAAAATGGAGATTTTAATAACAAAATTCAAAAAGCCCTAACTACATGCTTTGATATTTGTTAAACCAAAAAGCCCCAACTACACATTTGTTTACATATTATTGCCGACGCAACTGTTATTTTTTAAGATTAAACATTTTTTTGATGATTCTTCTTCCAGAATGTCCACCAATAGGAAAAATATCTGTATATGTACACAAAAAATAAAGTTTAGAAGTTTACCAATTAACGACTTCAGGCATGTACTCTCACGAGAATTTTTCCTTTTTCAGCTATAGAAATCGCAATTTGTGCAGTATAATTAGTCTTAAGTAAGATATAAATTCTACATAAAATTTAATAACAATATAGTTAATGACGATAAAAAACATGATTATAAGTTCTTCATTCCGATTGAATAAAATGCAAAGTAAATTTTTCGTTAAATAAATAAATAAAAAATTGTTTTTAATTATAAATTTTTGCTATTATTACAAAAAATGCAGGGGGCTAATTATGTAACTTGACAATCGTCGATTGTCGTCGTTAGCTCATTATTCTATTACCATAAAACGACACTATATGGTAATGGAATAACGATGGAAACGATACGATTGACGACTATCAAGTTACATAATTACCCCCCAGTATATAACAAAAAACGTTAGCTTCATTGGAAAGCTTATAATTTCTTCATAAAAAGGGACAGAAATAAAAACAAATTGATTTCTAATACCCCTAACATTAAATACAGGGCTTAGGAAAGATAAAATAACAACCTGTGTCAAATTTCATCATTTACATATGGGGGTTTTCAACTCAAGTGACACAACTTTTAAAACCGATAGTAGTTTAGTCACAATTTTTCAACGAGATCGGTCAAGAACTTTCTGAGTTAGAGGGGGCCGTAATTTTACATTTTGGTCAAACAGTTGTTTTTTGTAACCAAAAAATGTAACTGATTACCTAATGTTCCTAGCAAAATGTGTCCCGAGAGTTTAAGACAGCTATTTCTTTAATCTTTCAAAAAAAAATTAAAAAATTTTTTTTTTTCTTTTTATTTTGCAAAATCAAAAACTTGTTTGGCATTTTTTTAAAACCGGCCCTTTTTTAACTCAAAATAAAGCTAAGGTATTTTCCTTTAAGAGCTTTGCTTTTTGCTCAATATTTACTGTACTTTCCAGAAGCCGAGTAAACGCTTTACCGACCATACATTTTTGGCCGAAGTGTTTTTGATTTTCTTTCCATTTTCGTAATTTCTGACCTAATAATAGTTACGCATAAAAAAATTGGGCCCCTCCTTCCCTCTTATTACGCTGTTCTGGCCAAGGCTATTTTGGTACTCGTCGTGATCTTTAAGAAATGCAACTTAATAATAATTATTCTACAAGAATTTGGATTTCTGAACCCCGTTCTTGACCATTATTTCGGCTGTCAAGTAAATATAATTTTGTCCCTTATTTATTTATTACTTCGCAAACTTTGAGAACTTATAGTAAGTGGACCCAGTTAGAGACTTAATGAAAACAAACTTTTGTTTCTCTAAAACTCTTCTATAATTCATCTTTTAGCACATTTATCCTATCTTTTACTTGAACAAAAAAAATAGCAAAAAATCATTTGGAAAGTATAGTTGTCTGTGGTCGTTAAAGAGTTAAACATTTTAATGCATTACCCCTTGTCCTGTTCCACCCTCATTGGACATGGAGTTTTAAATTAAAATTATTATTTTTTTTTTTTTTGGTAAAATGCTATATCGAATTAAGTGTGTTTAACAGAATCCGAAATCAGACATTTTGCAGTGTTAGGTTATATAGCAGGTGCCACGCCCCTTTTTCCAATGCCGCCCACATTTTGTTAGAGTTCTGTATGATAAAACAACATTCAGTATAAAATTTTGTTAGCATATTGTTACAATTTATAACACATCTGCTTGGTGTTTTTAAACATCTTCAGTGCAGTTAGGGCTTTTTGTTTTTCTGAAAATTACAAGACAAAAGGGCGTTACTAACATAACTTTTCAAATATTAAAAATTTATAATTTTTTTTAACAGAAATGAATTTGTTTGCGTGTTTTTACTAATATTTAAGAAATTTGTAATGAAAACTTTTATAGTTTTTATACCAACACGTTTTTTGCTTCTCCTGTAAAATTTATAAAATGTTAGATAGGGCGTTTTGCATTTTAGGTGACGATATGTTTGGTGAATGTATCGTTGACCTGTGGTGTATCTCAACCCAAACCAAAAAACACCAGGATTTTATATGTTTTTATGCAATTAGATCTAATTTGATCCACCAATATATGGCAATGTCTGGTCAAAACTCGGATGAAATCAAATCATATTTTATACAAGTTGATCTTTTTTAATGCAAAAAGATCCACCATTATTCGGTTTAAATTGCGTATAAATATATATTGTGTTACATATCATTATATATTGCATCATATAAAAATTTTTACTCGGGCAATTAATCTTTTAAGAATTACATTAGATATTTTACAAATTGCAGTTCTACGAATTGCAGTTAACGTTTTTCAAATTTAAATTAATTATTTCCATATTTTTATGGATCTTTCTTTCGAATTTCATATGATCTTTAACAGTTTACAATTTATCTTTAAATTACAAATTTATCATTTACAATTTATATTTATATTAAATTAATTATTTCCGAATTTCTGTGAATCGTTCTTTCGAATTTCAATTGATCGTTAACAGATTACAATTTATCTTTTACGTCCACAAGTCCCATTTCAACGGACAGTCCGACGGAAATCACCAAAACTTCTTAAAATTGAATAATTGACCGATCTTTTGATGACTTACAAACGGAACTAAAGAAAGGCCAGCCGGCATTTGAACAACATCAAAAATTTTAGCTTTACAAATTTAACCATGGTCATTAAAATGGCATAACACAAAAAAGATACACCCTAATGTATGGTAGTAGTAACAAATTCTCATTTAAAATAGCTTCCTTGTGGAAGTGTTTTATGGAAAATATTTGTTATAAATTTTGTATAAACTTTCATCCGATTAACTGGAATGATTACATTGATTTTGAGTGGCAGAGGGAGACTCTAAACAATAAATTCCATTTCTGTACAAAAAATTGGCAAATAAGAATGTAAATAAAATGTCTCAGAACCTGAGAATTTTTCTATACACTGAAAGAATTTTGTTCATTACGGCTATGAAAACGTACATTGATTCTATGAAAAAAATCATTAGAAGTGAGCCAATGATGCCCTTCATAGAATCTATGAATCAAATTCATAGAAACCAGAAACCTATGAAAAAGTTCATAGGCTATGGAAAAAAAATTATTATTCAATTCTATTTTTATTTATTTTATTATTTCAATTTTATTTTTTTTTTTATTTTTTTTTTATTATTTCATTTATTTACTATTTTCTATTTTTAAAAATTTATATTTTTTTTTAACTTATCCCCACCGAGATTCGAACATAAAACCTCTTGTTCGTGAAGCTTAATGTCTAACCACTTAGCTAAATTATATAAACAAGTAACAACACTTAAAAGCTATTTTGAATAATATTCTGCTAACATATTAAGTTTGTGTCTTTGCTCTGTCACAACGCTCTGCCAAAAGCTGTGTGTGTGTTTGTAGAAAACAAATATTTTGTGTATTTACAAAAATGAAGCGTTATAAAACCAAGCGTTAGTTGGCGAGATTTTTCTTCTTTGGTGGCGCTGATAGCTAAGGCGTCGACAATTGCCACTTCAGCCGGTAGGTCTTGGGTTCTAGCCCCGGTCAGGGCAGCAATGAAAATTTTTTTTTTAATGTTTTTTTTATTTTTTTAATAAATTTATTCAACTGTTTTAATTATTGTAACATTATTTTAATTATTTAAAAAAATAAATGGCATATTGATGGCATTTTCTTCTATGAATGACATTCATTAATTCTATGAATTTTTTCTATGAATTTAATAAAATCTATGAATAAAATTCTATGAAAAATTTCAGAATACTAATGAATATTCATTCAGCCAATGAATTGTTTCATAGATTCTATGAATTTGGTTTTATGAAATTTGTTCATAGATGGAATGAACAATAATTCTTTCAGTGTACACTCAAAAAAGAAAACTGGTAAAACGCCTGGTAAAATGCCTTGTAATCCCGTTCTACCAATATTGAACAATTTTCCTTGTTTTTTAACAAAAAATCTTGTATTTTGCTTAAACGAGAACTACAGTTTTATTGGTAATTTTACAAATTTATTTTCGTAATTGTATTCTACCATTTTGAAAGGTTATTTTACAAAAAAAAAAAATGCAATTTTATAACAAAGTTTTTATTACGAGGATTCTAGTTGATTTACAAAAAAAACTGTTATTTTACAAAAATCATGTTATACGAGTATTTTTTTTTTATTTTAACAAAAAAAAAATTTTTTTTTTTTAAATTTTCTATTTAAAAAAAAAAATCCAAGTCCCTTTTTTATATTTATTGAAAACTATTTAAAAAAACAATTGACAAGATTTTGAAAACTTTTCTCTTTATATTTCCTTCCGGACCAAAAAAATCAACAAAAAAATTGTAAAATTTGACTTAACTTAAAATTTCGTCCCGAAAAAAGTAAAAACAATGTAAAATTTCGCTAAACTTTAAATTGTGATGAAAATTTTCAAATATTTTTGAAATTTTCGTTATTGAAATTTTTTATTGTATAAAAATAAGTTTCGTGAGTGTGAGTCAACGTGAGTGTGAGTGAATCTTGCGTGAGTGTGAGTTGTATTAAATTTACTCACGTGATTGTGAGTGAGTGTGAGTAGAAAAAATATGCTCGTGAGTGAGTATGCGTGATTCGAAAATTTCTGTCGTGAGCGTCAGTGAGTGCGAGTCAAAAATCACTCACGCGCCCATCTCTAAAGTTTACCATTTTTTTATTTTTCTAGTTTTAAAAAAATATTTTTACCAACACTGAAAGAATTTTGTTCATTACGGCTATGAAAACGTACATTGATTCTATGAAAAAAATCATTAGAAGTGAGCCAATGATGCCCTTCATAGAATCTATGAATCAAATTCATAGAAACCAGAAACCTATGAAAAAGTTCATAGGCTATGAAAAAAAAAATATTATTCAGTTCTATTTTTATTTATTTTATTATTTCAATTTTATTTTTTTATATTTTATTTTTATTTATTTTTATTATTTTATTTATTTACAATTTTCTATTTATAAAAATTTATATGTTTTTTCAACTTATCCCCACCGAGATTCGAACAGAGAACCTGTTGTTCGTGAAGCTTAGTCTCTAGCCACTTAGCTAAATTATATAAACAAGTAACAACACTTAAAATGAATTTTGATTAATATATTGAGTTTGTGTCTATGCTCTGTCACAATGCTCTGCCAAAAGCTGTGTGTGTGCGTGGTTGTAGAAAACAAATATTTTGTGTATTTACAAAAATGAAGCGTTATAAAATCAAGCGTTAGTTGGCGAGATTTTTCTTCTTTGGTGGCGCATATAGCTAAGGCGTCGACAATTACCACTTCAGGCGGTAGGTCTTGGGTTCGAGCCCCGGTCAGAGCAGCAATGATATTTTTTTTAATGTTTTTTTTTATTTTTTTTTATTTTTTTAATAAATTTCTTCAACTATTTTAATTATTGTAACATTATTTTAATTATTAAAAAAATTAAAAGGCATATCGATGGCATTTTCTTCTATGAATGACATTCATTAATTCTATGAATTTTTTCTATGAATTTAATAAATTCTATGAATAAAATTCTATGAAATATTTCAGAATACTAATGAATATTCATTCAGCCAATGAATTATTTCATAGATTCTATGAATTTGGTTTTATGAAATTTGTTCATAGATATAATTAACAATAGTTCTTTCAGTGAATAAAATTGGTTATTTTACCAATTTTTGGCGCATTCAAAATTACGAGGAAATCCTCCTTATTTTACGAGAATTTTACCTACATCCTATTTTACGAGAATAGCCTCGTAAAATCACGAGATTTTTTGGTAACTTTACAAGGTTTTTTTTTTGAGTGTAGTAATAAAATCATTTTTGTAAAATGACTGTTTTTTTTTTGTAAATCAATTAGAATCCTCGTAAAAAAATTTTCAAAATTTTGTCAACTTTCTTTTTTTAATTCTTTTTCAATAAAAAAAAATGTCCGGGACTTGGAAAATTTATTTTTTTTTTGTTAAACAACATAAATCCTCGTAGCATAATTTTTGCATAATAACAGTTTTTTTGTAAATCAACTAGAATCCTTGTAATAAGAACTTTGTTGTAAAATTAAGTTTTTTTTTATAAAATGACCTTTCAAAATTGTAGAATACAATTACGAAAATAAATTTGTAAAATTACCAATAAAACTGTAGTTCTCCTTTGAGCAAAGAACAAGATTTTTTTTGTTAAAAAACAAGGAAAATTGTTAAATATCGGTAGAACGGGGTTACAAGGCATTTTACCAGGCGTCTTACAAGTTTTTTTTTAGTTCGTCCATCTCAGCTGAACACTTTAAACTAAAAACTTGGGTATCCTTAAACACTTATACACTCAAAAAAAAAACCTTGTAAAATTACTAGAAAAAGTCTCGTAATCCAATTTTACCAATATTTAAGAGTTTTCCTTGTTTTTTAACAATTAATTTTTAATCGAAATTTAATTTATTTTGGTAATTTTACAATTTTTCTTGTAATTTTACAAATTACCAAGATTTTTTACAAAAAAATTTAGTAAATTTACGAGAATTTCTTGTAAGTTTTATTTCGTCAAAAAAGTTTTAAATTTACAATTTTATTGGCAAAAATCTTGTAAAATGACAAAAAAGTTCGTAATTTTTACTAGGAATTCTCGGAAAATAGGAGGTAGCAAAAATCTAGTAAAATCACGAAACCTCCTTGTAAGTTTTATTTATTTTTTTTTTTTTATTTATTAAGTCTATGGATTACATCCTTACAGACTATACAATGTGACATAAAAAATTTTACATACATATGTAGAATAATAAACAAATATACATTTTTTTGTGTTAAGTGTTTAAATAAATTATTATGTTTCGTTTTACAATTGTAGAAGTTAGGGAAAAATCAATTAATTTATACAAGTCATTAAAATCTTTTCCAACTCTCCGCCATGGATTAGCATTTGCGTAATTGCTGCGAAAAAATGGTAATGCTATGGGGCAAAAGTAACGAGTAGGTCTTTGAGGGACATTGAAAGTAATATTTTCCAAAAGAAACTCTGATGAAATATCGCCATTAATTATATTTAACATAAAGGATACATTTAGCATAATTCTTCGGCTTTTTAAAGTTGGTAGTTTAATTAGACCAAGTCTACTTGGATATGATGGTAGATTTAAAGATGGTTTCCATTGTAAACCTCGCAGACAGAACAGAAGAAATTGTTTTTGAACAGATTCGATATGGTTACTATGTACGTTGTATTGCGGGTCCCAAATTAAGCATCCATATTCAAGGATCGGTCTTACAAGTGAAGTCAAAAAAATTGTAAATTAAAACCATCTGTAAGTGTTTAGGCACCCTAATTAGCTAATGGAGAATAATCCGTACCTTAAAATTGGTAGATTTTGACTAAAAAATCCATAAAAAGCCCTGCAATCGCCCTCAGAGGCATAAAATTCAAGATCGACTCCATTAGTTTCCCCAAACATTTTTTGAACTTTACAAAAAATTTTTGAAAAATTCGCAAATTTTTCTTGAGTGTACACTCAAAAAAACCTTGTAAAATTACAAGAAAAACTTGTAACTTTTTTTGTTTGCTACCTCCTACACTCAAAAAAAAAAGTTTGTAAAATGACATAAAATTCCCGTGATTTTACGGGGCAGGTTTTGTAAAATATGTACTAGCAAGAATCCCCGTAATGTTACGGGGATAATTTGTAAATTGATTTAACAAAAGAAAATGTAAATTTACAATTTTTTTTGTAAAATATTAACTTAGAGGTGAACATTTTTTTTGTAAATTTACAAAAAATTTGGTAAATTTACAAAACAAAATTGTAAACTTACAGAAAAAAGTTGTTATTTTACAAAGAAAAAATAGAAAATGAAAAAAATAAATTGTAGATTAACAAATTATTTGGTTAAACTACTGTTTTTACCGCAAAAAAATATTGAAAAACACGTATATTTACAATAAAAATTGTAAATTTGCAAAAAAATATTAAAATTTACAAAAAAAAATGTAAACTTACAAAAAAAGTTGTAAATTTACAAAATAAAGTAGAAAATCAAAAACCAAAATTGTAAATTTACAAATTGTTTGGTTAAACTACTGTTTTTTATGGCAAAAAACTTGTATATTTACAATAAAAAGTGGTAAATTTACAATTTTTAATGTAAATATACCATTTTTTCTAATTTTTTTGTCGTAAAAACAGTAGTTTAACCAAAAAATTTTTAAATTTACAATATTGTTTTTGTATTATCTACTTTATTTTTGTAAAATTACAACTTTTTTCGTAAGTATACAATTTTGTTTTTTAAATTTTCATATTTGTTTTGTAAATTTACAAAAAATTTTGGTTTATTTACATATTTGTTTTGTAAATTTAAAGGTTTTCTTCCATTGGTACATCTTATTTTTCCTTCTTCGGCAACTGGAGTAGCACTTCAACAACCTGAAATGATTTTTTTTTTCACTTGAACACTTTTAACAAACTTTTTAATGTATAACACTGCACTTTTTTATTTTTTTCGACATTTCGTTTTTCTTAAGTAGAACATATGAGAATTGCGAAGGAGGGTACACAAGAAATTTCGTATATTTTCAGGAAAAAGTAGTCAAAAAATAACAATTTTTTTTTAATTTTTAATTATTTTCACAAGTATTTTTAAAAAATCAAAAAAAAAAATTTGGATATTGTAGATTGGATGTTTAAGTACCTGTTAAAATAAGAAAAACTTCATTTTTCATAAGTGGCAGCTTTTTATTGACATTTTAGTTGCCGAATTTAAAAAAAAAAATTACCAAAAAAATGTGGTAAAATTACAAAAAAATGGTAAAAATACAAAAAAAAACAAGAACAGTAATGTAGTAAAAACACATAAAAATTGTGGTATTTTAGTTAAGGAAAATTACCACAAAATGGTGTAAAAATTATTATTTTTTTTGGTAAAGCTTAGAACTAGTTGAAAAATGGTTGTATCTGGAACTTAATAAATTTTCAATTTTTTTTTTCATGAAATTTTTTATTTATAAAAAATGATTTTTAACAAAAATTTTTACTCCAAAACGCAAAAAAAATCTAAACTTAGAAAATTTTTGCGAGTCCTATTGTTGAATAATTATTTTTTTTTTTTGTAAAACAACATTAATTCTAGTAAAAAATTACATTGGAGTTTTGTACTTTTCAATACATATTTTTTTGTTTAATTACATTTTTTTGTGTTAAAAAACTGAAAACCTTAAAAACGATTTAAAAAATCTTAAAAAAAAAATGTTTGTAATAAAACATTTTTTTGGTAGAAGGACTAAATAACTTCAAGTAAAATTTTGTTGTACAATTACAGTTTTCTTGTGTAAAAAAACTAAACACCTTGTAATATTTTTTTAATTGGTAATATAATTCACTTTTTAGTAAATTTACCAAGAAAATTTGTAAAATAAATTTACCAACATATAATAGTAAAATTACAAAGCAAACTGTAGTTTTCATTTTATTAAATATACAAGAATTTTTGTAAAAAGACAAAAATATTAGTAAAATAGAATTACAAGACCTTTTACTTGTAAATTTACAAACTTTTTTTTTTGAGTGTAATTGACAAAAATTCCTAGTAATTTTACAAGATTTTTACCAATAATTTTGTAATTTTACAAGGTTTTTACCAATAAAATTGTTAATACAAATTTTTTGACGCGATAAAATTTACAAAGAGGTTTCGTAATTTTACTAGATTTTTTGCTACCTCGTATTTTACGAAAATTCCTAGTAATTTTACAAGCTATTTACCAATAATTTTGTAATTTTACGGACTTTTTACCAATAAAATTGTAAATTTACAGTTTTTTGATGCAATTAAAATTACAAGGAATTCTCCTGAATTTACTAGATTTTTTTCTAAAATTATCTTGAAAATTTGTAAAATTGAAAAAAAATAAATTTCGATTTGTTAAAAAACAAGAAAAACTGTCAAATATTGGTAAAATGGGATTACGAGATTTCTCCTAGTAATTTGACAAAGTTTTTTTTTTTGTGTGTAGGGGGACACTTTAGATTTTTTAACTTAAAAGTGGGGCGTTGCGCTAAAAAGGTTGGGAACCATTGTTGTAAAGTGTTTTTTGATAACTTATTAAAGTTTTTACTCTAAAAAAACGTAGGTAATTAATTCAAAACCACTTTTTTGGTTGTATTATCCCAAAAACGTATACAATTTTATTTTTATTTTTTATATTTAAGTTTAAGATTTTAAATTGTTTTTCTTGTAACAATTAAAGATCTAGAGGGCTATTCATAATACTTAAAGTATAATTAAAGTAGGTCTATTTGCAAATATTCATGCAATATCAGTCAAATAAACCTACATTAGATTTACTACCAGTTTCTGTAATACGAACGCCATTCGTTTGCGACGAATTTGCATGTATTTTGTTTTTGTTACAATAACAAAATACACACAAATTCTTCACGAACGAATGGCGTTCGTATTACAGAAACTGGGGGTTATTTTACTCAATATGAATAGCCAAGCTAGTTAATATCTTTACACTCAAAAAAAAAAAACTGCACTAAGAAAATTATGTTATTAACTGTTTGTAGGTTATTTTAAAAAGTACACTCAACCAAAAATCATTGTATTCCCAAAGAAAATCGTTGTAAATTCAACAGAAATCATTGTTGATTTTGACCCTACAAATATTTATGTTGATTTCAATAAAAATTGTTGTCAGTTTTTGTAAAAGTTGATCAACTCGTTCTTTTGTAAATCAACTCGTATTTTTTGTAAACTCAACTCATATTTTTGTTGATATAAGAAATTTTATTAATAAAAAAAGCTTGTTGTTATTTGTTAATATTCTTTTATTAAGTAAAAATCACAATATTTTTTAGAATTATCACCGGCTTTTTAAGCTGCACGAGATTTTCACACACACTTCGTTTATTTATGTTATGCACTCGTAAGCCATTCTCCAGTTTTCTAATGACACCAAATCAAAAACCTTAAAAAAAACAAAAAAAAAAAAATATAATATAGTATGAATACATAAAGTAACCAATGTATTTTATTACTTACCAAATATTTACAGATCAGAATCTGATCATCAGATCCTATTTTTATTTATTTTTATAATATTAAATATTTTTATAAGAAACAAACACATAAAATAATTTTATAAGAGACAAACAAATTTCACATTGCAATGCATTGCTACCAACTTGATAATACAAAAATGAACGAACAGGGTTGTTTTTTCATTTTTGGTTTTATCTATTGAATTCTGTATAAGCGTTGTAAAATGTTGATTCAACTCTACTGATTATTCAACGATATCAACATTAATTTTTGTTGAATACGGCAATATTCTGTAAAACTTGATCTACAATGGGTTTACTAATTTTTCTACTAAGATATTTCTATGAGTGTAATCAGTAAAGTTATTTTAAAAGAAAAATCATTAATTTTATAAAGGATTTCTTGTTATCTACTATTTCTGTAGTTTAAAAAAAATAATTTGCTGAATAATTTAAAACTGAATTTGCTGAACAATTTAAAACTGAATTTTCTGTTACATTCAATTTCGGCAGTAAAAAATTTCTTCTTTAGTTTTACTGTTTTTCAATACAAAATAAGTGAATAAGTATTCACTAGTTTTTTAATGTTTTGGTTAGTCATTAAACTAACATCAAAAATTGACTGTAATAGGTTTTTATTTTAAATTAAAAAACAGGCGCCATGAAATAACTCCCAATGAAATAAGTCCCAAGAAAAATAATACAATAAGTCCCAAAAATTTCCATACGATTTGGGAGTTATTTCATAATGCAATAACTCCCAAATCTGCGGGGATTATTTAATTTTTTTTTGGAAGTTATTTCATTTTTAAGTTTGGGAGTTATTTCATTATGCAATAACTCCCAAATTATTTTGATGAAATAACTCCCAACAGTTTGAGAGTAAATTATGAACATAAAAATGTAACTTATTGAATTTTAAAGTTTCTTTAATTAAAAAATAATTAAAACTAATAAATATTAGTTATTTTCATAGAAAGCTAAGTTATTACGGGAAAAGTAAATGACCTCGAACTGGAGCAAAATCTTTTTCAGTGCTTTTTGAATTATCTTGTAAATAATTTCAGGAAACCATTCATTCAGAAGCACATCATAGATGAGAATTTTTCATTACCATTGAAATTTAATTACCATTGGTTGATATCAATGGTAATGAAAAAAATTTCATTACCATTTAATGGTAATTAAATTTTTTTAATTGAAAAAATAATTACCAATTGTAATTAAATGCACCAATTGTTGAAAAACACCAATTATAATTGGTTTCAAAACCATTTGTTTACACATTTTTGTCTTTTTGAAAAGTTATAAATTTAAAAATCAAAGCATGTTTTTTTTTTAAATATGAATAAAGACAAAAATCTAAACGCAAAGAAAAAACTTCAAATATTGTGTTATACAAAAGGCAAACGTGCGTTTGGTTCATAAAATGTGAAAAATTTAAAAATAAAAATAACAAAAAACAACAGATATTTTCAAATATTAACGATTTTGACAATATTGTGACGACTTTTACTAATGGTAATTATTTTTTTTAATTGATGCCATACCAATGGTAATTATTTTTTTTTTAATTTTCATTAGTAATTAAAAAGATTAGTAATTTAATTGGTGCAATTGATACAACCAATTGTAATGAAAAAAATTTCATTACCATTGACATCAATTTAATGGTAATTAAACCATCAATTAATTGATGCCATTAATTAATTAGTCCCATCTATGAAGCACATAAATGTCAATCAAAACCCAAAAAAACATAAAACGTTTACTTGAATGCGAAGTGCACGCTGCGACTAATTGTGAAAAATTTCGAGTTCTTCTAAAAATGATTTGAATTTATGAAAATTAAGAGGTATTGCATGACAAACTGAAGATCATCAACCGGTGGCATAAAAAGTTTTACGATCCTGTTGGTTTGGCGGGTACATTGGATTTTTTAAAGTGTAGGCGAAATGGACTTTCAGCATTTATTCAGCATTATCTTTATTTTGAAATATTTGTTGTTGGAATACGATAATATGTTTGAAAAGATTTGAATGCATATGGGCGTGAAGAAAGCGCCGCAGGCGAAAAATTTTTACAAGAGCCTTTTAGAGCTTCCAGGATTCCGTAAAAAAAAAAATCGCGCGATTTTTTTTTAATTTTTTGTTAAAATCTCTTGTAAAAAATTTTCGCCTGCGGCGCTTTCTGCACACCCATATGCATTCAAATCTTTTCAAACATATTATCGTTTTCTTACCACATTTATTATACGGAATCCTGGAAGCTCTAAAAGGCTTCCAGGAATCTGCTTTCAAGTTTTATGCGTGGCTTGTTTACTGTTTTAACCAAAATGATTTTTATTTTTCTTTAATTAACTTGATTATAAAAAGGTTATTCTTCCACAAGTTCTTGTAAGTTATACAAATTTAGCAGAATGATTTGAGTACTTGTTATACACCCATTTATATTGAGATTTCAGGTTATATTTTATGGCGCCAGCTAGACCTTAGATAAGTAAGCCATTGCGTGAAATATTATAATGATATCATTCAAACATTTAAATAATTGTAATCAATGTGTCAGCAAGCTGCATCCGAAAAAAGTTGAGAAGGAATTGTAGGCACTTAAGAAATTTGTTTTTTAAAGAGATGCAATTAAGGTGTTTTTGTGACTTAAAGAGTTAAAAATTTAATATTAAAAAAAAATATTGGGATTTATTTCATTTCCATTGGGAGTTATTTCGTTGGGACTTTTTTCATTTTTTGTTAGGGACTTATTTCATTTTTATTGGGACTTATTTCATTTTTTTGGTTTGGGATATATTTCATTTTATTTGGGATTTATTTCATTGGGAGTTATTTCATTGGGACTTATTTCATTGGGAGCTATTTCATGGCGCCTAAAAAACAGTATAATGGTTTTGAAATAAAATTTCATTTGCTTAAAGTGAATATTCACTGGGATGTACCTACTGGCTTTTTAGCAAATTTTTAGTTAAAATCAGCGTTTTAACAACTTTTGTTGTTAAAAATTTGTTATTATTTACTAAAATGTAAGAAATTTCTTGTGTAGCCTCCTTTGCAAACGAAATTTTTAGTTAACGTTAAGGTTTTTTTTGCTGCATTCATTCAACGAAAAGTTAACTAAATATGTTTAGTTAAACTCACTAGAAATTTAGTAGCACCAAAATCAGGTGCTTTTTTAGTTAAATTTAAGTAAATTTTTTGCTAACTTTACAGTTTTTTTTAATGGAATAATTAAAAGAACAAATTCTTAAAATTTTAAAGAATATCAAATAAAAACTTTAAACAGTTATCAAAAAGCACTTTACAGGTTGTAATTAAACTAAAAACCGGTACAGTTTTTTTTTGTGTCTACCCTGCAAACATTAGCAATACGAAAATTTATTATTTCAATAAAAAAATACCATCCGACAGCCAATATTAAACATGCACCGGATGACATACTTCTGAAAGTAATGATCAAATGGAGGATACATCTTGTGAAATATTTTTGAATATTTGTACTTGTCCTAGGATGACAATGGTGATGGCAAATGAAAGAAGAGGATCTCCCCTAATTTCTTAATTTTGCCATATCAGGACAAAAGGATGTGAATAAAGTTCAAATGTTATGTTTTTTTACTATAAGTAAAAAAACAAGTGGATATTTATGATTTTTAGTGCATTTTTAAAGATTTTTAGTGCATATTTCAAGACTTTTTAGTGCATATTTTAGGCGCCTAAAACATAGTTTTTTAGTTAATGAAGGTCCCTGTTCATTACGATTTATGATGACTTCATCAATTGAAAAAATGTAAGTAACATTCAATGGTAATGATTTTTATACCATATGCCCAAAAATTGGGCAGGAATATCTCTTATGTTACTGGTAACTTTAACTTCGAAGATGGGCAAAATCGGACCAGGGGGTTAAAAGTTACCCCTTGAAGAACTAAAACGACCCCTGAAAAATACGATATTTTTACGATTTTTTTTTTAATTTTTGCTCAACATTTTGTAACATTTGTATGCCATATAATGTTCATAGAGCTGCTCTTGGACCAAGGGGGTTAGAAAAATTTTATTTTTTTCTGGCCGCCCCCCTTTGGGGTCGTGGTTATAGAAATTAATTAAAAATAACGATAAAAATGTATTACACCGCTCTACAAATCTGAGGTTTGTTGCTGCGTTTTGAATGAAACCAAAAAAACTTTATAGGTTTCGGTTTCCCGATTCCAAAACGGTCACTCAAATTTTTCTATCACGTCACAATTAAAAAAAAAAAAATCGCGGTTAAAGTGTCAAAAAAGGCCCATTTTGGCCATTTTCGAGCGCCTATAAAATAAGATCCTGACATGCGAATGACTTGATATCAAGCTCATTCGAAAGTGCGTAATTTTCTCTTTAAGACAAAATCACATTTTCTTGGAATTTAATTTTTCATAATGGTGAAAAATTCATTAGCCACAAGTGCTTTAATTCTAATATTTACGTGTGTATTTGTATGGAAATTTGTGAAAAAACACTTTGTAAGTAAACTAAATATTTAAAAAATGGAAGGTTTTTTGTTAATGATTTTTTTACCATGTTAGAAAATTAAATTCCAAGAACATTTTATCTTGTCTTATAGAGAAAATAACATGCTTTTGAATGACTTTGATATCAAGTCAATCGCATGTCAGGATCTTATATTATAAGCCTTCAAAAAGGGTCAAAAATGGCCTTTTTCGGCACTTTAACCGCGAATAACTCAAAATCCTGATGTGATAGACTTATTTGGGTCGCAGATTTGGAATCAGCGCAACAAACACTACCTAAATCACTTACCAGAATCCAATACGCATTTTCATGTTGAGCTGTGTTATTTAAGCGTAAATATCATAAACATACAATTAGTACAGGTGTCCCCCACCAACTATGCAGCCCCCTCCCACCAAAAAAAAAAAACCCTGCGATTGTTTTTTTATTTTTTTGTTGGAGGGTATAAAAGATTCGGCACAGCCGAATTTAACACTCCTACTTGTTTTTCATTATCGTTGGTATCAATAAAATTGCAATGGTAATGCACAACTCCCATCAATGCCATGTGGCAGGTATAAATATCATATATCCTAAAATTATGTTATTGCAATAACGATGTGCAAACCTTTAAAAATTATAGTATGACTTTAGGCTGTTTTGTAATTAATTAACACTAAGCCTACCAAAACAATATGAAATACATTGTAAACATAGATGGGACTAATTGATTAATTAGTCCAATTAATTGATGTCAATGGTAATGGAACAATGGAAATTGTTTTCATTACCATTGGTTATATCAATTGAATTACGAATGAAAATTAAAAAAAAATAATTACCATGGGTATGGCATCAATTAAAAAAAATAATTACCGTTAGTAAAAGTCGTCACAATATTGTCAAAATCGTTAATATTTGGAAATATCTGTTGTATTTTGTTATTTTGGGCGTGTGTGAAACGGTAGCAAAGTATGCTTCATAGTAAATTTTTGACACTATTGAGGTGAATAAAATTTCACTAGCCCATTGGGCTAGTAGAAATTTTGGCAGAAGCTTAGAAATTTTTGAAGTTCAAAAATTTTAAAACCAAAATAAAAAAGTTAAACAAAAAATTTAAAACAAAAAAAAAATATTTTAAAAAATTTTATAAAAAAATATAAATGCCTTTTACATAACGTTTTGATAACGAGTCAAGAGCAGAGGAGCTGGCGGAAGAGTCAATAGACTATTTAAAAAAAAACCATTTAAATGACGCCAAGAAAGACAAGAACCAGCAAAGGATTGGAATTCAACCGATTTTATGTCGCCCCTTCATCAATTATTAAACATTTCAATATGTATTTGGAAAGCGTGACAATAATAGATAACAGATGTTGCAAATTGGTGTACACTTGGGGTTCTCTGCTGTGTTCCGGATCAGATGAAATAGAGTTCATCTTAATTTCAATGACTTTTTTTATCCAAAATGAACTAGTTTTTTATATGAATTTTGTGGATTTTTATTAAATTATGAACTGGAAAGACCCTTGAGATTTTTTTTGAAAAAAATACATTGCTTGGGACTTTTTTTATGGCAAAAGTTTGGGAGAATCAGAGACATTTTTCCTATCCAAAAAACTCAGATTCGGATTTATTTTACATATTTATTTTTACAGACGAATTATGTTATTCTGCAATATTATTCCTATAAAAAAGACTATATTATGAGACATTTCATATATGTATCAGACCCTATGATGCACATTGCTCCTATAGAAAAATGTCGCAAAATGTGAAACCATTTTATAACGGGGAAAAACATACATTTATTGCAGCGAATGCATTTGTTGGAGAATTGAAAAACTATTGTTTCCCAAAAATATAAAGAATTGGCTGATAATTTTTGTTTTTATTTTTCATTTATTTGCAACTATCAAAAATTTTCTATTGTCAAAAAAGATATCATTTCACACAGCAGAAATACAAAATTTAGTCACCATAGGAAAAATATTTTTCACCATAGTACTTTGCTACCGTTTCACACACGCCCTTTGTATTATAAATATTCACATTTTATAAACCAAACACACGTTGATTGCCTTTGTATTACACAACATTTGAAATTTTTTTATTTGCGTTTAGATTTTTGTCTTTTAGTGCATTCACATCGGCGTCAAAACCCCGTTTAACGAAAATACGTATTTTCTAGGGTGATCAATTATTCGACTTTTTCAAAAAGTATTTTTTTTACCCCAACACTTTCTCAAAACATATCTTCCCTCTATCTTTAATCCTTAAGGCGGTTCCCATACATTTATTTTTATTTTTTATGAACTTGTTTTAATAAATCAGCTCCTACCACTTCCATGGAGCCTTATTGAGGGGTAATATGAGACATTCCACACCAAATGTCCCGCTACAGAAAAACATGTGTCCCGTAAATTTCTGAATAGATTGTTTGGATAGCCCTATATCGAACTAAGAAAATTGCGTTTTTGGTTTTTCAAAATTTCAAAAACTGGGCTTAGGAGGCGTGGTCAAATATTAGAAAAATTGTCAAATTTGTGGCAAGTTGCCTTGATTAAATATTTATCACATTAAAACGGAATGCACCACAATCAAAAAAATTTACATTCTTATATAGTTTTGTATGGGCTATCAATTAATTTTATTTTTTTGTAAAATTTTCAGAACCTGTTCTGAAATTTTCCATTTTTTAAATAAGTCAATTTATCAAAAATCCGGCCACTTTTTTTTAAATTTTTTTTTTTTTAAGTTTAGATGTTTGTCCATCCACACAAAAAAAAATTCAGAAACACGTTCTTCTTTTTTTTTCGGGAAAATCGCATTTGAATTTTAAATTTCATAACAATTTTGTAATTTGCTTGTATTTGCTTGTTTTAACGTTGCGAATGAGTAATATTAATTGCATAAACAAGTTGGCAATCGTTTAAAGAGTTCGTACACAGAAAATAAAATCATAAAATTCAAGTCAACAAACAGCAATTGTGAATGTTTTATACTGATATCAACCAAACATTTAGTAAAAACGGCATCCCGTTAGTCAATAATACAAAAATTCGATTTTGTTTTCAACAAACTACGTCAAATAATTTTATTTCAAAATGAAAGGAAAATTTCAACAAATCATTAGTGGCAGTTTGTCAATAAGATAAAGAAAAATATTTTTTTAACTTTCAAATAACCCGTTTGTTATTAATGTTCAATAATTTGTAAATAAAACAGATTTTTTTCAACTATTTACATATGTCAATAAACGACTTTGTCAAATAAAAGTCATATTTTCAACAATTGAAATCAATAAATATAAAGAACTTTGTCAATCTAACAAAATCGTAAATTTTTTTTAACAATTGCTGTCTATAAAGAATTTGGTAGCTTTTGTAAAGTATAAAACAAAAACACAAACATACTATAACGACAACATGCTCTCTCTCGTCGTGTAGTTTGTTTTTTATTTGTGCCTGTACTTCTTTTTAAAAAAGCAGACAATTAAAAAAAAAAAGATTATGAATTTAGTTTTATCTGAGCTAGCAAGGGGTACGGCAGCAATTGAAATTATTTCATAGAAAATATTATTAAAAAATGTATTTCGAAAACAAATTAATCTTTTTATATAAACATTTTGTTTTGTTAACTATTGTTTTGTTTTTGCCTTTATATGTATTTTTGGAATAATTTTTTTTACAGAATTTGCTTTCCAAGTTTTTACCGATTGCTATGTTTGTCTAAAACGAAACTAAAACATGTGTATATAAAAAAGAAAGAAATAAAGAACAAACGAAAAAAAAGAATTTTCAACATAAGACAAAAACGGTAAAACGATAAAAGTAATATATATTCTTAAGTGTTATAAAAAAGAATATTGACTAACAAAATACTTTTGTTTAATTTCAATATTAATATTCTCTTACATTTATCTCGATTTCTAATCAATTTATTTTTAATTTTTTTTTCATAAAAAAAAGTTTTAATTTGTCAATACAACTAATACTGTTGCTTGATATCACAAATTCGTTTGTTGAATTCCTTTGTTGAATTCCTTTACCATATCAACAAATGACGTTTGTGTTTGTTGAATTTCTTTGTTGAAAACAAAATTTATTTTTTTTTTCTTTTGTTAGATCAACAAATTACGTTTTGTGTTTGTTGAATTTCTTTGTTGAAAGCAAAATTTATTTTTTTTTCTTTTGTTAGATCAACAAATTACGTTTTGTGGTTGTTGAATTTCTTTGTTGAAAAAAAAATTAAGATTTTGTACGTTTGTCAATACAAATAATAATTTAGGAGAACTATTACAAACTCATTTATCAATTGTTTTTTCAACAATTAATATTTACAAACGTTAGTTGATATTACAAATTTTCGTATAGGAGCACTTTCAGTGAAAAATTTAATTGTATTCACAAATATGGGGGTCAATATAACAATTCGTTTTTTTCTGTGTATGCAAAATGTACCCTTTTTCGGGGGCTCTGCTCCCTTCCCCGTTCAACCGCTGGCCTCCAACTTCCAAACTTAAGTTCAAAAATACGTTTGCTGTGACCACTCTAAATGTCATGGTGATCGGTCCAGTACTTACAGAATGGCTGAATTATTTCCAAAAAATTGGGCAAATCCCCACAGTGCCCTAAATGGTCACTGTGCGTCTCGGGAATTAGAAGATATGCGATTACCAAACTAGGAAGAGAAGGCTAGCAACATAGAGAAACATAGAGGCGAAGGTGAAAGAAAAAACAATATTGCTATATTTTTCTAATTTCTTACACGTACGCTGTCGATGTGAATTCAACACACAATACATGTTTACAAAACGTACTTTGTCAACAAATATGTACATGTATACAAGTTGTACTTTGACAACTCAATTTATGACGCCTTCGCATCTATGTATACTCTATGGCTAGCAACCTACGCGACCAAATTTCAAATTACTAACGAATCGTCCAACATATGAAAACGAAACCGAGAACAATTGATGGCTACTTTTGGCTATGGCTAACCAAGTTACAAAAAGTTACACAATTTTCTAATATTTAAACAAATTAAAAAAAAAATCAATTAACAGTTAACAATTCCTTTTGGGTTCGACATTTTATTTTTTTAGTACACACCGATTTCTGTCGTTCTCCTTCATCCTTTATATCTGTCATTCGTGGTTTGTATGTGGAAAACATTGTTTAGGGAAAAAATTTGTTTAGGGTAAAACCGTCTAAAGGCACGGATTAATTTTGTCCGATTTGGCTAAAAAATTAAACAATGTTTCAATGGCCAGATATTTTGAACGCAGGGGTGGGAGTCCCTAAAAGCGGTTGCGTATGAAAGCTTATACTATCTAGATAACGAATTTTTTATGCCCGCCGTGCCCTGTAGAACAAAATTTTTCGATTTTCAACATTGCTCGAACATATGTGTATTTTTATTATTGAATTTGATAAAATTGTTTACATAATAAAATAGAAATAACTGGTTAACATGTGAAAAAACGTTAATTTGCAATATTATCTTTGCATTTAGAATATTTTTTTACACTTAAAAAAATAATTTAAAATAAATTTGCAAAAAATATTTGCACTATTCAAACATATTTTATAAAATAAAAAAATTGTGTACGTTTTGGGGATAATACAACCTATAAAGTGGTTTTGGATAATTTACCTAAGTTTTTTAGAGCAAAAACTTTCTAAAAACACTTTATAGGTCGTAATTAAACCAAAAACTGGCACAAAAAGACTTCCATATTTTATAAAAAAACTTTACTGTTGAGTATGCAAATTTGTTTTGTTCGTGATTTGCAAAAAATATTTGCACTACGCAAATATATTTTTTTTCACGTTTTTGATATCTGTAAGTGATCCTCTTTTCAACCATGTTCATGACTTGTATATAAACTTAGCGGTTTAGTTGATGCCGCAAAATGTACTAGGCCCACCCCACTGTGCAGCGTATTGTCATTATGTTGCAGTGTTGCCACCTCATGTGTAATTACACATATCATGTGTAATTTTGTTTTTCATGTGTAGCCCATGTGTAATTCATGTGTAATTGGAAATTTTTACTTTTTGGAGCATTTTTTATACCCTCCACTCTAGTGATAGAGGGTATATATAAGTTTGTCATTCCGTTTGTAACACCTCGAAATATTGGTCTAGGACCCCATAAAGTATATATATTCATGATCCTCGATCGATTTTAAGACGATCTAGCGATGTCCGTCCGTCTGTCCGTCTGTGTGTCTGTTGAAAACACGCTAACTTTTGAAAGACTTAACGGAGACTCCTGAAGTTTGGCATATATGTTAAGCATTTACCTGGTCAGGTTGGTATTGCAATCCAGCGAAATCGGTCCAGTGGTTCAAAAGTTATGAGCAAAAGACTGAATTTCGGCAAGGGTTTTTCGTGAATTTTTGTGATAAAAAGCACTATAACTTTCGAAAAGCAATTCTGAGGATGCTGAAGCTTGGCATATATATTTTGCGTTCCTCCAGCCTCGTTCGTATTGAATTTCAGCCAAATCGGTCCAGTGGTTCAAAAGTTATTAGCAAAACCGTGAATTTCAGATTAGCTTCACCTAAAATTCACGTGTTGAAAACCCGTTAAACCTGTTTTAAAAACATTGGTAAGTACAAAAATATTTTACAACTTTTTTTGTCACTCAAAAATATTTTTATACCAAAACAAAAAAAAAATACACTCGAAAAAAATTTTACACTCAAAAAAAAATTTACATTCAAAAAAATTTTTTTTTAAACAAAATAAAATATTTTTAATCAAAACTGTTATTTTTTTCACGTTAGAAAATTTATTATCACTTAAAATGGGCATTGTGGAGGGTATTCATAGATTCGGCCAAGTCGAATTTAACTTTTCTACTTGTTCATAATTTGTTTTAACAAGACTTAGCAAATTTTTCTGCAGAAATGAATATTTTAACGATATTCTCTGTCATTCACTTTTAAAAAATAACAGAGTTTACAAACATATTTTTGTGAATATTTCAGCTGATTATTTTAAAATTTTACAGAAATTGTTTTTTTTCATTTTGTGAATTTTTAACGATTAAAAATTGCCAAAATTAAAAAATAGCAGACTATTTTGCTAATTTTACAAAAATACTTAGTTATCATTAGTATTTTTAAAAATTTATTAAAAAAAATTGACGATTTGAAAAAAAAGAAAAAAATACAACAATATGTTTCTGTTTTTTCATCAAGTCTGCAGATTTTGTGCTTTAATCAGCAGGGTTTTCGGTTAAAATGAGCAGATTTTCAGCCGAAATCAATATATTTTTTTGCTGTTTTTCAGATTTTCTTTTGATTTGACTTAGATTATCCAGACAGAAATTTCGCAAAAAATAAAAATCGTAGGTTTTTTGAGCAGTAAAAACCAGGCTTAGGGCGGATTACACAATGTCCATCCAGTTAGCTGTTAACTGTTCATTTAATGGAGTCTTATGTCAAAATCGACTTAATTGACAGACTTAACTGTTATATTTTTAAAATTTACAAAAAAAAAACGTTTTTAAAAAAAGCATGTGTAATTACATGTGTAATCTTGGTATAATCCATGTGTAATTCGTGATTTCATGTGTAATTTTGGCATGATCCATGTGTAATTTACGATTTTGTTGGTGGCAACACTGTTATGTTGACAAAACAGATTTAAGTGGTGCCAATTTTACGCCGAACACTGTGTGCAAAACTTGTTATAATACCCTTATAAAGGTAGAAAAAGAACAAGCACGGCACGGGGGACGGTTGCCGTTGCCGGAGAATATAGGCCCATAACAATGACGGGGGACGGCGACGGCAAAAAATGTCATTTGTTTGTTCAGTGGTGTCAACTTTTAATAAAATTAGAGTAATTTTACGGAAAAAAATCGCTTATCACATAGTCAATGTGATTAAGTTGGCACTACTGTACGTTTGTTACACCATTGTGAATGAAAAAATAAAAAATTGTTGTGAAAATGCGGCAACCCTGTAGTGTGAGAGGGAGGGAGATTGAGAGAACCCGGAGATAAAATAAAATAAGTTTTAATTTTTTGTCGTGCCGGTCACGGTTTCTAACTGTCAAATCGTATGGAAAAAGTCGTGCCGGGCTTGTTCTGTTCATACCTTAAAGTGGATACATGGAAAAGGTGTACAGTTTTTCAAGACCTAGCTGGACATGATGAATCCATATGCTACGCATGCATAAATTCCGGCTATGTATTAAACAGAAAAAAATGTAAAACAAAAGTATACATTCCGGCATTTACTGCGACACTTCTACTACAAGTAAAAAATAATTAAAAAAACTTTAAAAATCGAAAAAAAAAATTGTTGGTTTGTACATATGAGGTATTCCAAACCAAATGTTCAGCAAAAAAAAAGTGATGTCGTGTCAATATGAAATCCATTGCAGAGTATTCGCCTTTAGGGCACTATTAAATAACACAAATAAAATTTGAGATTTTCAAAAAGTGGGCTTTGTAGGCATGGTCAAATATTGAAAATATCGCAATTTTTTTACTTACAAGGAAGGTATCCCATAGCTTACACTCCGATTGTCCTGCACTTTTAATATGTTATAGAGGAACAAAATCTATGATATGCCGGTTTTTTTTATCGGCTATCGTGAAGGTTAAAGGGGGGAAATGGGAGGTTGAAAAACGGGATTTTTTTTTGATATTTAAGTATTTCTTCCAAAAGGACTATATGAACATTATATATGGATGGGAAGGTTTTTTTTAAGGCCTATTCAATATTCTATTCAAGCTCTTATATTTTTTTTTTTTCATTTTGGACCCGGTAGATGGCGCTGGTATCAAGTTTTTAAACAAGTTCTTATTTTCAGTGCGATTAGACACCAGTTCAGATTGTATGTATGTTTCGTCTTTTAAAAAATATATGTATATTTATAAATGGACCCAATAGGTGGCGCTGTGGTGGAGTAATTATAAACAATCATATTATTTACATATATATTCATATCATAAACTCAGAACGTAACTTTAACAGAAAAAACTAAAACTAAACATCGTTTATTTTTTTAACCAATATTGAAAAAAAGTTGTCAGTCTTTCGCCTTTCTTTAATAGATAATATAAAATTTTAGCCGTAAGCAAATATTGTAATCTGCTAGGAAAATAAAACTCAGATTTATAATGTTTGTATTATATGGGTAATTCCAAAAATTTTCGCCCCACTGTTCGGAAACATGCCTTTGGACGCCACTGAGAATTTGGTTCATAGATATCCACGTTTATATGAGATATGTTGCATTTTTGGATTTTCAAAATTTGCTGTAGTTTTCAAATTATCGCGGGTTAAAGTTCGACTTTTTTAGCAAAAGACAGAAAAGGACATGACGTTTAACGTGCTCTAACTTTTTAACTAGTAATCCGATTATCACAAGTAATGGCTCATATGAAAGCTTAATTCTTCTTCTTTTAGGAAATATTTTCAAAAGCATACGTTTTTTTCAGAAGTGTTGCAAAAATTCAAAAACATTTTTTTTTGTGAATATTTAAAAAACACATCTTCGATTTTTTTAAAAAAAAAGTTTGGTGATAAACAATACTGTTTTGTACAACATATCCAAAATTCAGAGTGGGATCCCAATGAGATCAAAAAATATTCTGGTTTTAGTACGAAGTTCTTAAATTTTACCTTAGAAAATTAAAATTTTATGTTTCTTCAATATAAAAATTTAAATTTTCAAAGAAAATTATAGTTTTAAAATTTTGAAAAACATTCAAAACATTAGAAATTTAAATTTTCTAAAGGAAAAATATGAGAACCTCGTACTTAAAACAGAATAGTTTTTGATCCCATGGAGATCCCACTCTGAATTTTGAATATGTTATACAAAACATTGTTATTTTTCACCAGAATTTTTTTAAAAAAAATCGAAGATGTGTTTTTTTAAATATTCGAAAAGAAAAAATGTTTTTGCATTTTTGCATCATTTCTGTAAAAAAAACTGTGTTATTTTAAAAATATTTTCTAAAAGAAGAACCCCAGCTTTCACATGAGCCTAAATTTGTGAAAATCGGGTCATTGGTTAAGAAGTTACAGCTCTTTAAACGTGATGTATTTTTCTTACTTTTGCTTAAAAAGTCAATCTTTGACCCGCCATAATTCGTTAAATACACCAAATGTAAAAAAACGATATATGGTACATATATCATATTTATGAGGGCTATCTATGTGTCAAGGTTCAAATTAATCTGAGACACCATTTCCAAAAATTACTAAAATTTGAGCTAAATTTTCTGGAATGGCCCATATTTATTTAAGTAAAAGTTTTATAAAAACTAAATAATAAGTTATAATAATAAAATCCTCGGGTCTAGTAGAAATTTTCTGATGTTATCGGTAATATGTTCCACAGGTCCATTGTTAATTGATCGAGTTTTTTATTTTTCGTTTTTAAATTTTTTGAAACTTTAAGGCGCGTTAAAACGGGAGACAAATTTCCAGACACATTTTTTTCTTTTATTTTATTTAAAGTGTTTACATGGTAAAAAAAATCTAGGAGTGCAAAGAGAAAGACATATTTTCCATAGAGCCATATAAAGTTGAGTTTTACTTTAAAGCTGTATGTTATCTGTCCATTTTAAACAGAGTTAACGGAAACAAGTACAAAAAAACTACCGAAAAAAGTACCAAAAAAATAACAAAAAAAAAGTACCAACAAATGAAAAAATTCCTCTTCTATGATGCCTCAGTTGTATGTAGCATCATTAGAAAGTACTAAAATACTTAAAAATCAAGTACAATTAGAACAGCGTGACACCGGCATATTTTATAAAAAAAAAATGTGAAAACCGCACGGGCAGACCAGGGCAGCCAATTTTTTTTATGGTATTTTTAGTTGTAGTTTAAAATAAAATTAGTTTTGAGGGTGACATTTGCTGAGGTTTTTTCTAATCTCTTTGAATATATAAAGGTAAGTGGTAAAATGAGGTATTTCCCACTTCGCGACCTGGGTGACCCCTTAGAGGTAGGTTACATCAATGAATTGCTTTTTTTACAAACTTGGGTACACCCTTCATCAAAAAAAAATAATAAATTAAACCTACCCGCAACACTTTTAATATAACGTGACAACAAATTTGAAGCTTCAAAAGGGTGCATTTGCACATTGTTTTTATTGCCAATGTTTGAAGCCCTGTATCTTTCTTAATAGTGTACCAATCCAAGAACTATTAATGGATTTTTATGTAGTCACTATCTTAGATTAATCATGTTATGTTCAGTTTTTAATATGGCATAGTTCATTTTTTATTTTTGGACGCTAGATTGGTGATTTTTCCCAGTGTGCCACTATCACATCTCTATTTTAAATGTTTTTTTTAAGAATTAATATTACTCATACGCATACAATATACCTAATCTGACCAACTGTTTTTGGTTGAAAAGGTGAATAGAAGGGCGGAATTTTTTACATAAGTTTGTCATTCCGTTTGTAACAGTTTGAATATATTCATGATTTATATAAATTCATGATTTTCAATCGATTTAAAGTCAATCTAGCGATGTCCGCCTGTCCGTCTCTCAGGTTGTCTGTATGTCTGTTAAAATCACACTTTCTTTTGAAAGGCATTCCCGGGGCATATATATTTATAATTTTCCTGGACAGGTTAGTATGAATTTCAGCGAAATCGGTCCACTGTGTTAGAACTTATCAGTAAAACCGTGAATTTTAAATTGGTTCGTAAGCCACAAAAATTGATAACAAAATATTTTTATCCCGAAAAAGTGCATTCCTTTTACTTTTACCAAACTTTATTTAAAAGATACAAGACGATAAGAACCTTCGGGAGTAAAATCTAGAACACCAAACAAATTCGAAGCCTATTGAAATTGGAAAAAATCGGTCCATATTTAGACCTACCCCCATACAAAGGTCCTCTTTAGTTTTGGATAAAATGACTCTAATAACCGTACTAAAATATGTTTAGTTTCGAAATTTGGCACGTAAACGTGTTTTGTCCTCAAAAATCACCATTCCGAATTTTGAAGGAATCGGATCAGGTCTTCTTGTAGCCCCCATACAAACCACCTTCCCGATTTTCACTTAAATCTCTCAAATTACATGAAAATATAAAATATTTGATTAAAATTTTGTTTGTGTATGTTAAACGCGTACTTTAATAACCTTATCAAATCTGATTATCATCGGACCATTTTTGGACTTAGGCCCCCCTTGTGAAAATTTCACCCGATATTCAGTTAAAGCGGTTTATTCTCAACAAAAAGAAGCATCCCGAGTAAAAATAATTATATATAGACGTATATAATTTTATGCAATCATATAAAACATTATATGATTACATATAAGTTAACAGATTTTTTTAATTTTTATATGGAGTTGTATGTAATTACATATAATTTGATGACAATTCAGATATAAATAAATATGGTTGATGTTATTATATAAAATTATATAAGGCACAAGTATCCAAACTTCATTTTATATAAAAATATATATTACATCACCTTTAATTATATAAAATTATATATTAAACAAAACTTAAATTTTTTTCAAGAGCGTTTAATATAAATATAATTATATATTCCCTAGGTGATGTCATATATAACCATTAGGGCGGGTCGATATGTATGGAGCGAAAAAAACTGAAAAATCGTATAGCAAAAACAAAATCTACAAGAAATTCTAAGAAACTTTTCCAAACAAACCTTTGGTCTAAAATCAAACCCTATACCGCGCCTAACGACATGAAAATCCGTCCGTCCGTCTGTCTTTCTGTCTGTGTGAAACACGCTAACTTTCAAATGTTAGGGGAAGAATGAAAAATATATACGGCAAGCTGCTGAAGCATATCGTATATATTTGTTATACTTCCAGTCAGATTAATACTAAATTTCAGCGAAATCTGTCCAGTGGTTCATAAGTTCATAAGATGGGAAAATGTGGAATTTCAGATGGGTTTTAATCCGAACTCCCGTGTTGAAAAAAAAAACGTCAAACACGCGTTGAAAAGGAATGGTAAGCCAAAAAAAAAATATATTTTAGAAACTATTTTTGTCACTCAAAAAAAAAAAATATTATACTCAAAAAAAAAAAAAAAAATGACACTCAAAAAAATTTACACTCGATTTTTTTTTTACAAAAATTAAAAAAAAAATTTTTACTCAACATAAATTAAATACTAATGTAAAAAAAATATTCAGTTATCAAAAATTTTTATCGAACACAGCATTTTTCCTCTCCGATATGCAACTCTCCAATTTCATCCCACAAAAGTATCTATGTGTTTTTTTTTGACGAAATATCATTATGATCCTCAATTACCTTTATATACTAAGAAAAATCCGCTGCACCAGCTCCCTTTGTAATTAACATACAAAGGCTTTGGAGGGAATCGAACCCACTACCCCTGCCCTTACTTTCAGAGTATCACGCTACATGTTAATATACTGCAGCCCAATATAATATAAATAATGGAGTAATATTATCATGGATTACCGATAAAAGCAGAGATTTATTGTTAAAATTTCTTATTATAATTTTTCGTCTGTGGCGTTTTCATTACAAATCAATCTAATTATTTCTCCATTTCAAGGATTATGTCTAATATACTTGCCGTTCATAATCCCAAAAATTGTACGAATTATATCCAGCGGCAATTAGTAAAACATTGCCGCTGGATATGTTCTTGCAGCATATCGGTACATAAAACTACACCGAAAAAAATCCATGCAACATTTTACGAAAAAAAGTTTCGTAATTTTTATTTTCGTAAAATACACGAAAGTTGACTACATATTACGAAAAACTTTAGTACTGAATTTCGTATTTTTACGAAAGTAGCGAAAATGATTAGTAAATATTTTTTTCGTAATATTTACGAATGTTGACTACATATTACGAAAAAAATGTTGTAAAAACTTTTGTAATTTTACGAAAGTAACGAAAAAAAGAATGTAAATGATTCTTTCGTAAAATATACGAATGTTGACTGCATATTACAAAAAAAGTGTACAGACTTTCGTATTTTTACGAAAATAATTCGTAAAAACTTCTTTCGTAAAATATACGAAAGTGGACTTTAATGTTACGAAAAAAATAATCAAGAATTTTGTAATTTTACAAAACTAATGAAAAAAGAAGAAATCTTTAAATGCATGCTTAAAGGGTGTTTTTATGCCCTCCAACTACAGTATTGGGGTATAATAAAAAATATCGGTCGGGGACCCCATAAAGTATATGTATTATTGATCCATGATAAATTCTAAGGCATTCTATTAATGTCCGTCTATATAAAACACGGATACCACGGAACAAGTCTTTTGGTCATCAGCAGGTTTAGTTCGTATGTGGGCAAAAAAGTTTTATTTCTTTAAACCAACCTCTGGAAAACTCAATTTTTTTAAAGTGTTTTTTGTTGTTTTGTTAAACAAATGAAACATTTTTATGTCAAAAAAAATTTAAAGTAATGAGCTTCGACCCATGGGATTAGAAAATGCCTTGTGGTCGTGGGTATAAAGAATTAATTTCAATAATAATAACTATGATTTTTTTTTACATATTTGGGGTAATAAAAATTCGGCACAGCCGACTTAAAAGCTCTCTCTTGGTTTTTATTTATTTTAAGGATCAATTAAAATTTGAGGCTAATCGGATCAAATAAAATTTGAGGCTTGATGATATAAGTTTTTTTTTACATGTGGGGAGGTGGTCCTCCAAAAAAATCATCTCAACATATCATCATAAGTTCTTGTAGTGTGAACGTAGCCTTAAACAAAATCACTGTAAATAATGAATGAAATCTTATAAGTCTCTGTTTAGAAGAAACAATTAATTGCTTGGAAATGTTGCTGTCAAAACGTTGAAAACGTTGTTCTTATTCTCAAGAAAGAATTTTTACATGTAATTTCGCTAATTTAAGGATTTTTTTTATTTACCAAAACATTTTCGTAAAAATAAAAATATTTCGTTTATTTTACGAAATAATTTCGTAAAACAAAAAAAATATTTCGTTTATTTTACGAAAATTTTCGTAAAACAAAAAAATTTATTGCGTTTATTTTACGAAATTTTTTTGTAAAATACAAAAACAATTTCGTTTATTTTACGAAACAATTTCGTGCATTTCGTACATTGTACGCAAGAATTTCGTGGTGCGAAACAACGAAATTTTTCGTACAATGTTCGAACGTTTTCGTACATATAAGGCAGGAATTTTGTTCGGTGTATGTTTTCTTTACATCTGAGGTGTAGGGTATGTTCAGCAACTTTGTAGAAAATATTATGGCAAATATTTTTGTGAAACTTATTAACCCTCTAACTCCCTCTCATAACGGTATTTTTTGGCTCTATTCTAACAAATCGCAAAAAACACCCCGAAAGAGGGGGAGGGTGGGGATGAAATGTTCTACAAAAATGTTGCCAATTAAATTTTACTATATACCTCAGAGCACACCAAAGCCCAAAAATTAACACAAACACCAAAAAAAGAGTCAAGTTCTATGTTTTGCTTATGAAAAAAAGGACGGACAGACAAATCTTCATGTCGTTAGGCGCGGTATAGGGTTTGATTTTAGAAACATGGTTTCTTTGGGAAATGTTCTTAGAATTTCTGGTAGATTACGTTTTTGCTATACGATTTTTGACAAAAAAAATCGACCCGCCCTAATAACCATATATGTTTTTTAAAAAAAGTTTTTTTACAGTTTGAAATTTTCTAAGATTTTTTACAGTTTAAAAATTTTACAAGTATTTTTACAGTTTGATAAACTACATCTTCTGGTTCGAAGCGTACGCAAACTTTATTTGGTGTATGTATCGTTGACCTGTGATGTATATTATTCAATGTTGGCAATCGATACCTTTTCAATACCGTTATCCGTTTCAAAACCCTTAAAATTGAATACCGGTACCAATACCAATACCGAAACTCAGTTTTGGTATCGGATACCGGTATCCAAAAACCTTTTCCTTCGGTACCGGTACGTACCGGTATTGAAACGGTTTTTCCTAAAAAACCATATTTTTTTACAAAAAAAAAAAATAATAGAAAATTTTTATTTTTTGTGGCTTTTGTAAATGAAAAATCGTACTCCAAATGCCTCCTCGAAGTCTCATAAAAATCAAAAAAATCTTTGGGCACCCACATCGTGGATTAAGTAAACATTTTCAAAAAAAAGTCATACTTCAACAGGTATGCGGGAGCAGAAGAAAATTTTTGATTTTCACGAATTTTTTTTGGAGTCATTTAGACTCACAATAGAAACTTTCTGAACCCCTACGTATAGTTTAGTTTTTTGGAGATTTTTATTTAATCCGCGATGTGGGTGCCCAAGGATTTTTATATTTATAGGACTTCTTGGTTAAAAAATTATTAGCAAAACTGTGAATTTCAAATTGGTTTTACTATTAATTCACGTGTTGAAAAACCCGTTAAACCAGCTTAAAAAACATTGATGAGTCAGAAAAATATTTTTAAAGTATTTTTTTCATTCACAAATATTTTTACAATTAAACAAAGAAAAAACTTACACTCGAAAAAAATTGTACACTCAAAAAAAAAAAAAAATAATTTTTTTTCAAAAATGACTAAAAAAGTTTTTTACTCAAAATGAAATATTTGTAATCAAAATTGTTAATTTTTTTCACATTCGAAAACTAACTATCACTTTAAAAGGGCACTGTGGAGGGTATTCATGGATTCAGCTAAGTCGAATTTAACTTTTCTACTTTTTTTAATTATTTTTTTACTTTTCTTAACCCATTTTGGACCAAGATTTTATTTTATTTTTCTTTTTTTGAAAAAGGTACTTTTTAGGGTAATTAGCACCCGCTGATCTCAAAAATCTTGTCAAAAAAATTCAATGTGCCGTTATCCCAGAAAAGCCTGAATTTCATTTTTGGATTTATTTGCTATTTTATTCATTTATTTCATTATTTTCAAAATAAATTGTTTCAAAATGATTCAAATTAGGGAACTTGATAATAAATTAAATCTAAAAAAAAATTAAAATAATCAAAAAAATTATAGGCCGACAATCAAAAAATTGTAAATTTTCTTTTAAGCTTGAAACAACTTCTGTACTAATTTTCTGTATTGCATTTCATGAACATAAAAATTACGGTGGTCAAGTGAGGATATTTTTTTTTAATTGCATAAAGATGAGACTTAAAATTCGTAACGATATTTACCCGAAATTCCACCTTTTTCATACATAAATATTTTTTTTAAAAAGGTGTTCTCTACTGTTGAACAAATGAAACATTTTTATGTCAGAATAACTTCAAAGTCCTGCACTTCCCAGCAAAAACTTCGCTTACCAAGTAATTCACTTAAGGGGTTAGCAAAAATATGAGTAATTTGTTACCTCCCAATTTCAATGTTAATTACTTTAACACGGTGATGTCATTGGAAGTAACCACATTTTGCCTTTTTTGGCGCAATGTAATGCTAATGGTAATTAGTAGTATTCAAAGCCATTACCACGTAAGCGATGCAGGAAGGGGTACCCATTACCAAGTTTTTGCTGGGTTTGATCAAGGGGATAAGAAAATAAGAAATTACAAAATTAAAAAACGCTATTTTAATTTTTTTCACATTTTAAAGAACATTTTAGCAAAAATGATAAAAATAAATACGTAAATGCGTGTATTAAAATTGAAAAAAAAAATATATTTTTTTTAAGTTTTTATGCGTTTTTATATTTTTGCCTTTTTTTTTGATAATACCGGTACGTACCGGTATCGACGTTTCGGTATCGGTAATGCCGTAACCGATTCAACTCAAATACCGTAACCGATACCGATACCGAAATAAATAAAAAAAACGATACCAATACCGATATCGATACCGTTATTCGTTTCGATTGCCAACCTTGATATTATTTCAACTAGAGATGGGCGCTGCTCACATGATTTGCGTGATTCACGTGAATCACGCATGAATCACGTGATTCGTGAGTAAATTTTTTTCTACTCACGTGAGCGTGCGTGAGCGTGAGTACCAAAAAAAAGTTCGTGCGTGATCGTGCGTGAGTAAAATTCTTGCGTGAATTTTTCGTGATTTTAATTGTTTCCCAGATTTTTTTGTTCGGTTACGTTTTCTTGATTTTTTCATGGTCTTTTAAAAAAATTATAAATTTAATAAGTTTTGTAATTGCCTCACTGAGGAATTTGCACCGTGCTTCCATCAGGAAATGTCTTCAAATTCTGACATATATTAGGTATTTCTTGAGGACATGTTCTAACATTGTCATCAATGAATGTTTGTTTTAAGATTATGAAAAAATCCTCATCTATAAGGAAATGTCTTCACAATAGCAGTATATCAAACTAAACTTTTACATCTACCTGGGCAGTACCGTTTTAACCATAAGGGGCCCGAAAAGGCAATAAATTCGGTTATACGAAAATAAAGATTTTTTAATATCTTTTAAAAGAAAATTTCTTATTTTCTTACAGAAAAAAATCTCAGAATCTAACAGACTTTTCGTATACACTGAGACTTTTTCTATAGGAAAAATTTGTAATTTATCAAAAGTCTCAAATCCATAGAAATATTTGCTACATAAAAAGTTTCAGAATGTGAACTATTTTTCGTACAGAAAAAGTTTCAGATTCTGAGATTTTAAAAGTCTAATGTTCAGAGAAGTTTTTCCAAAATAAAAAGACTCAGATTCTAAGACACTTTTCGTATTGAAAAACTCTCAGATTCAGAGACGTTTTTCGTATAAAAATATTCTCAGATTCTGAGACATTTTTCGTACAGGAAATTTTTTTTTCACGAATATCATGGTTTTAATAAGTTAAGAAAAATTACCTCACTGCCCAAAATATTTTTTTTTAGTTTCTTTTTCTTAAAACAGGCATTCACATGAATTTAATTTGTACCAAAAGAATGTTTTTTTTTCGTGCGACTTTTTACTTTCCAGCGGAGCCCCAAGTTCTTATGTGCCCAGCGTCATACTTTAAGACGGCCAAGAATATGGGAACTTTTTAATTTCTGAGAAGAACATCGCAAAGTCGAAAAGTTATTTCTTAATACGATAAAGATAATTTATAAAGAAAATGGATGGAAGTAAAAACTAATGGAAATACGAAGATTTTTTGCATTTTCGTATGACCTATATCAGACATTTCCACAGAGACGACTTAGGGGAAATGTCAACACCACCTGACAACTGCCGATTATGATTGAGGAAATTTTCAATTTTTTTATGAAACTGTCCTCAACTCGGTAATTGGAGATGTCATGGGGATGTCAGGTGTGACTCTGACATGTCAGCAAGTCGTCACCACAGACTCAAGGACTTTCCCAACTGGGTAATGCATAAAAAATATGACAAAAAATTTTTTTGCATATTTTAATTCGTGAGTATTTCGTGATCGTGATTACGTCGTGAGCGTGACTAATTTTTTTTTTTACTCACGTGAGCGTGCGTGAGCGTGAGCAGAAAAAAAATGTTCGTGCGTGATCGTGCGTGATTACAATTTTTTTTTCGTGAGCGTGCGTGATCGTGATTGAAAAGTCACTCACGATCCCATCTCTAATTTCAACTAAAAAAAGATTATATAACACTATAAAATTTTATACAATTAGATATAATTGGATCTTATTGTATCCAATCACATACACTCAAAAAAATAAAACTGTAAAGTTAGCAAAAAATTTAGTTAAATTTAACTAAAAAAAAACACCTGATTTTGAACCTACTAAATTTCTAGTTAATTTAACAAAAAATATTTAGTTAACTTTTCGTAGAATGAATGTAGCAAAAAAACCGTAATTTGAACTAAAAATTCAGCTGAAAATTTCGTAACATTTTTTATTAGTTGAATTCAGCTTTTTGTAAAAAATTTTAAGTTTGGTAAATATTGGTTTTAAACACTAACACTTCACTTATTTTTTCTTTTTTTTTCACACACTCAAAAAAAAAAAACTGTAAAGTTAGCAACAAATTTAGTTAAATTTAACTAAAAAAACACCTGATTTTGAACCTACTAAATTTCTAGTTAATTTAACAAAAAATATTTAGTTAACTTTTCGTAGAATGAATGTAGCAAAAAAACCGTAATTTCAACTAAAAATTCAGCTGAAAATTTCGTAACATTTTTTATAAGTTGAATTCAGCTAAACTTTTTGTAAAAAATTTTAAGTTTGTTAAATATTGGTTTTAAACACTAACACTTCACTTTTTTTCTTATTTTTTTCACAGCTTAAGTAGGACTTATGAGATTTGCATAGGAGGCTACACAAGAAATGTTTAAAATTTTTCACTTGACAAAAATGTTACAAAAAATCAGCAAACTAATTAGTAAAAATTCGTAAACTCAGTTTTAAAGTCAACAAAAAAAATTAATTCAAAATTTGTACAAAACTAGTATTTTCATAAATTGAACTTAACTAAAAAAAGTAGTTAAAACGTTGATTTTAACTAAAAATTTGCTAAAAAGCCAGTAAACTCGAGTTAACAAAAAAAATTTAGTTAACTTTACAGTTTTATTTTTTTGAGTGCAGCATTAAGTTCAGCTTAAGTAGGACTTATGAGATTTGCGTAGGAGGCTACACAAGAAATGTTTAAAATTTCTCACTTGACAAAAAAGTTACATAAAATCAGCAAATTAATTAGTAAAAATTCGTAAACTCAGTTTTAAAGCCAACAAAAAAAATTAATTAAAAATTTGTACAAAACTAGTATTTTCGTAAATTGAACTTAACTAGAAAAAGTAGTTAAAACGCTGATTTTAACTAAAAATTTGCTAAAAAGCCAGTAAACTCGAGTTAACAAAAAAAATTTTGTTAACTTTACAGTTTTATTTTTTTGAGTGTATAATTTGATGCCATTGGATAGAGACAAATTTAGGACAAAATTGTATCACACTATATACAAATGAATAAAATAACATATTATTAAATCCAATTTAATGCAATTCTATCCACCATTTTTGGGATAAAATTATATCTAATTGTATTCGAGGACATATCAAACGTTATATAATTTTATGTGAAGCCATATTAAAATTTTTACTCGGGTATTTCACTCAAATTTGATTTGTAAGTGTTTTTAACTTATTAAATATTTGGCAAAATATATGTCTAATCAGTCCATGTTTGAACTTGTAGGGTATTATATGGTCGGCCTTGACCGACTATAATTTTCTTACTTGTTTTATGTGAATTACTTTTTTGGAATAGCGGCCATAAATTCTTTTTTTTAAGTTTATAAATGAAAAATAACAAAGTAAATTTTTTTTTTTTTTACTTTTCAAAAATAAACATTTTTTTTTGGAAATTTGTTCAGTTCCAACACAATTTTAGAATTTACATTTTCAGCACAGTAAGAAATAATAGATGTTACCACATTTTTATGCTCAAAAATCGAAAAAAAAAAACTCTGAAAACTACTACAATCATACTCAAAATATTATTTGAAAAATTATAAATTGTAGTTTGCTATTCTAAGTAAAAGTCAAAAACCGGGATAAAGCGGGATGAAACGGAATTTTTGTTTAAAATGCGGAATTGAAATTCAAGACGGGATGAGACTTCAAAAAGCGGGATAATTCCGCCAAAAGCGGGATGGTTGGTCAGGTTAAATATACCCCATTATTGTAAAATATAAGCATATAGAAATGTTCAAATTTTTTTTTCTCGAAAACAAGGCAAAAAACGTCTCTGAAAATTTCAGAACAGATAGATACTTTTTAAACATGTAAAAAAAAATATTTTGTGGCATGTTTTTTGATAAATAAAGTTTAAGTTTAAAATTTAAATATTCAGAACTTTTTCTGAAAATGTTCAAATTTTTATTATTTTAATCGATATCTCATACAAAATTCTATAAAAATAACTGTTATATTAAAAACATCAGTGTTTCATTTAATTGGCAAAAATAATGAAATAAGGATAATCCGGCATGCCTAATATGAGGCATTCCATAGCAAATGTCCCGCTACAGAAAAACATATATCCCGTGAATTTCTGAATAGGTTGTATGAATAGCCCTATATGTAACTAAGAAAATTGCGTTTTTTGGTTTTTAAATTTTTCAAAAAATGGGCTTGGAGGTGTGATCGAAAATTGGAAAAATGGTCAAATTTGTGTAGAGTTACCTTGTTTAAATATTTGTCAAATTAAAACGAAATGCACCACAATCTCAAAAATTTACATTCTTGAATAGTTTTGTATGGGCTATCGATTATTATTATTTTTTTTTTTTTTTTTTTAAATTTTCAGAACCCGTTGTGCAATTTCCCATTTTTTAAAAAAGTCAATTTATCAAAAATCCGTCCACTTTTTTTTATTTTTTAAGTTTATACACCGAAAAAATTCCCCAGTTGCATAGTTACGAAAATTCCCAGTTGAAATTAAAATATTTGAAAATAACTGGAATAATTATGACTAGGGCAAGTACTTTCATGAAAATGCATGTTTTTACTCGGCACTCCAAACATAACATAAATTAAATATCTATCCGAATCAATAAATTTGCAATAAAATGGCATCGATTTGTAGTTGCATATTTTTGCATATTTTGGTATAAATGCATATTTTTGCATATTTTCATATAAATTGCACTTTTTTAATTTTTATTAACATTTTTTCAAAAAATTATTTCAAAAACCTTAACATAACCAAACCGAGCCACTATTTCTTGTTAAAAAATATTATTTTCTTATAGACATGATATTCTTAGACATTTCCTTAGAAATTTGTTTCTGAAAAAAAGTTTTTAGATTCTTAAAAAAAGTTTAAAATTTTCCCCTTCTGAAGCATTTCATTAATCGAAAAGAAAAATTGTTAGATTTTAAAAATTTCTTACGGGAAAATTGTCTTAGAAATGCCTATACATACAACAACTTTTGAATTCTCCTGGTCAGGTTGGTATTGAATTTTAGCGAAATTTGCACAGTAGTTAAGAAGTTATGAACAAAACCGTGAAAGTAAGATGGGTTTTATTCCGAATTCACATGTTGGACAAAACGCTAAATAGGTTTTGAAAGAGATTGGTAGCCACAAAAATATTTTACAAATTATTTTTGTGACTCAAGTAAATTTTTGAGCTCAAAAAAAAATTATACCCAAAAAATTATTTTCTTTTACAAAAATTGATAAAGAAGTATTTGAATTAAAAAAGTTTTTTTTCCAGTAACATTTTTTAATCAAAGATAAGAACTTTTAAATAAAATTTGTTTAATTAAAATTTTTTATTACAAAATGTGTAAATAAAAAAATATTTTTTAATTAAAAGTTTTGTCCACTCTAAAAAAAACGTTTCTTTAATATTGTAGAGGGCATAAAAGTATTTAAAAAAAATCTAATTTATATTAACAAAGCTCTTTTTTAGTTAAAGCATTTAATTTTAAATACATATTTTTAAATTTTAAGTGCATATTTTTTAAATTTTAAGTTCATATTTTTGATTTTTAGAAGCATATTATAGGCACATATTTTCGATTTTTAGATGCATAAAAGTACTTGCCCTAATTATGACCAACTAAGGCTTCAGTTACAACAGGGGTAACTCATGAATAGTAGTGTCAGTAATAACGAAGTCGTTATAAATAGATGGCAATCTTTTTTTGGAAAGTATTTGGGAACGATTTGGGAATAACGAAAAATAAACATTGAAAAATTTAAAAATGATGAATGAAAATTATTGTTGTGTCACTACAAAATAGAAAAATACATAATAAAATAAAGAAATTAATTTAATTAAATCAAAACAACCAGCAAAATTAAACGAAAATAAAAGGTAAACAAAATTTCCAGCTTTCCCAGATACCATTTGTAAAACTAACACCACCTTTAAACGTCAAATAGAATTGACTCTTGCATAGTCTTTATATATTTAAGTTTTTGAGTTACAAACAACAGTAATTTTGAAATTTATTGTCAAAACAATTAATTAAATAATTTTATATTACTTCATTTTATTACAACATTAAAAAAAGGATTATTAAAACTTGTTTTTTCCATGGTAAGTTTTTTGCGAATTCGGATCATTAAAAGATAAAAACAGATTATTATTTTTTAGACCAAGTATTGAAAAATTTGTAAACTAATAATGTGAGGCAGTTGGAAGATGTGAAGAAGGTGGGAGAAATGTCTATGAATCAAATAGTCAAAACAAGTCAGCTGAAATCATTTATAGTATTGTAATACTTTCCTTAAATAAAACGTAAATCTTAATCATGTAAAGATCTTTTATTCATCGACAAAAAAAGGTGTAAAATTTTAAATCCATATTGACAGTTTTTAATTTTAAACCAGTTATTTTCAACTATTTTCCAGAATTTTAGAGAATTAATTATCAGTTTGTTACTTATTTATATATATGGGGCAAAACGCGTCAACGGTCCACACCCAAAAACAAATGTTGTCCGATTCAAGTATAATTTTGGCAAAATATTTGGTTAATGATAGGTAGTATAAATTACAAATATAAATTTTTTTGATGAAATATTGGCAGAGTTACAGGGTTGGGAAGTTTTTATGTTTTTGAAAAGAATATATTTTTGTGAATTTTAATTAACACTTTGATGAAACAAAAATTATAATTTAAAAAACTAATTTTAAAGTATTTTTGATGACCTTTAAAATGGCATTTGTGGTTTTTTTGAAAAAAATAAATTTGACCTTAAAATTCAAGGTCAAAATATTAAGTTGTAATTATCTTATAAGGGTCGCACTTTTAAATTTTTTTCACTAAGCCCATTAGAAAGCTTGACATTTTTTTTAATTTCGGTTTTTTTTAAAAAAATGGTATGTATGAAACTTTATGAGAAATCAATTTTTTAGGAGTATATGACACTCAAATTGTACTGAAATCGTTTTAATCTGCATGTAATAACAACAACAAAAATCAATGCTTAGATAAAGTGTGCGTTGTAAACACACACAACAAACGTTGCACGCATAAAAAATAAAGAAATCAGTACAGTTTGGGTGTTATGTACTCGTAAAAAATTGATTTCTCATAAAGTATCATACATACCATTTTTTTTAAAAAAACCGAAATTAAAAAAAATTTCAACCTTTCTAGTGGGCTTAGTGAAAAAAATCTAAAAGTGCGACCCTTATAAGATAATTACAATTTAATATTTTGACCTTGAATTTTAAGGTCAAATTTATTTTTTTCAAAAAAAACACAAATGCCATTTTGAAGGCCGTCAAAAATACTTTAAAAGTCGTTTTTAAAATTATAATTTTTGTTTCATCAAAATGTTAATTAAAATTCACCAAAATATGTTCTTTTCAAAAACATCAAAACTTTCCAACCCTGTAACTTTGCCAATATTTCATCAAAAAATTTTATATTTGTAATTTAGAATACCTATCATTAACCTACTATTTTACCAAAATTATACTTAAATTGGACAACATTTGTTTTTTGGTGTGGACCTTTGACGCGTTTTGCCCCATATTCATGATCCTCGATAAATTTTAAGACGATCTAGCGATGTCCGTCCGTCCGTCAGTCTGTCTGTTGAAAACACGCTAACTTTTGAAAGCCCTTACGGAGGCTCCTGAGGTTTGGCATATATGTTGGGCATTTACCTGGTCAGGTTGGTATTGCAATCCAGCGAAATCGGTCCAGTGGTTCAAAAGTTATGAGCAAATGACTGAATTTCGGCAAGGGTTTTTCGTGAATTTACGAGATAAAAACAAGATAACTTTCAAAAAGCAATTCTGAGGATGCTGAAGCCCGAAATATATATTTTTCGTTCCCCTAGCCTGGTTTGTTTTGAATTTCAGCCAAATCGGTCCAATGGTTCAAAAGTTATTAGCAAATCCGTGAATTTCAGATTAGCTCACCTTAAATTTGCTTGTTGAAAACCCGTTAAACATGTCTTAAAAACATTGATAAGTCACAAAAATATTTTACAACGTATTTTTGTCACTCAATAATATTTTTGCACTTAAAAAAAAATACACTGGAAAAAAATTTTACACTCAAAAAAATTTTTACACTCAAAAAAAAAATTTAGTCAATTATTTTTTTTTTTCAAAAATTAGTTAAAAAAGTGTTTTTTTCACAAAATAAAATATTTCTAATCAAAAATTTTTTTTTTCACGTTAGAAAATTTACTATCACTTAAAAAGGGCATTGTGGAGGGTATTCATAGATTCGGCCAAGTCGAATTTAACTTTTCTACTTGTTTTTCTAGAAAATCGCATTTGAATATTAAATTTCATAACAATTTTGTAATTTGCTAGTATTTTCTTGTTTCAACGTAGCGAATGAGTATTAAATATTTGCATACATGTTGCTCATACGCTATGTTAAAACAAGAAAATACAAGCAAATTACTAAATTGTTATGAAATTTAAAATTCAAATGCGATTTGCTAGGAAAAAACGAAAAACACATGTCTGAATTTTTTTGTAGGGATAGACAAACATCTAAACTTAATTTTTTTTTTTTTAAACAAAAGTGGCCGGATTTTTGATACATTGACCTTTTTAAAAAATTAAAATTTTCAGAACGGGTTCTGATTATTTGCACAAAAAATGCATTCCATTTTAATTTGATAAATTTTTAAACAAGGCAACTCGACACAAATTTTACCATTTTTCCAATATTTGACCACGCCTCCAAAGTCCAGTTTTTGAAAAATTTAAAAACCAAAAACGCCATTTTCTTAGTTCCATATAGGGCTATCCATACAACCTATTCCGAAATTTACGGTACACATGTTTTTTTTCGCTGGACATTTGGTGTGGAATAACTCATATGTATTATTTATTTTTACTCGGGAAGTCACAAACATTCAGCCTTACCACATAAAAATAAAATAAATTTTAAATGGACTTTTAATTTTATATCCATACAAATTGTTTTTGTTTTTAAAATCGACTTTCAAAAAATATATAGAAAATTTTAAATTTTAAATAAAACTTTTGTTAAAATAGACTTTTTATTTTTCTATGGCACGGGCTATTTTTTACAAGGTATTTTTGTCACTCAAATATATTTCTGCACTAAAAAAAATACACTCAAAAAAATTTTACACTCAAAAATAATTTAGTAATTTTTATAAAAATTACAAAAAAAAAGTTTAATACTCAAAATTAAATATTTCTAATCAAAATTGTTATTTTTTTTTACGTTCGAAGGTATTCATGGATTCGGCCAAGTCGAATTTAACTTTTCTACTTATTTTCTTTTATATCTCTTCATTAACACTTTTTTTAACTTTTCACTTGCTTAATACTATTTTTTAATATCTACACAGTTATTAGTTTTCCTTTTTTTGTAATTAAACAAAAATGTTGATTCATTTCCTGTTTTACCTAACCTCTTTTAGGCTATGTCTGAATATTTAATTTTTAAATAAAATCCCAATTAATGGCACAGACAAAGCCTAGTAGAGGCTAGATTCAGACCAAGAATAATAATTTCAGTTTATAATTATTTGTAGTTGACTGTTGAAAAAAAAACACACTTTTTTCTATAATTTATTTAGATGTACATTGTTCAATTTATATAAATATATTCACTTTCACTTTTATTTTAACAAAATTTGCAAATAAATATTTAATGCATGCGATAACGAAAAAAAAAAAATAGAAATAAAAAATGCGCATATCAACACGAACGTATTGGCTGGAATTTTTGATTATAACTAAAATTCAAGAATGCAAGCATTTTCGTACTGTATCTATTTGTTAGACAATCTAGAACATTTTGTATTTAAAAGAACGATGAACGCAGACACACACTTACACAGACTAGAAGTTCAAGTTCAAAGATTTTAATTTTTATGTCCATGGCCAAACGAATACTTGTATGTACCGGCACTGGCATCGCATCTAACAGATTAACAGATCGTGCAAAAATAGAAATTTTTGTACACTGATAAATCTCTACTGCAGCGTCAACAAGTTTACACATTCGTATCAGCGATTCTATCTCATGAAATACCAAAGTTTTTACGCTCTAAAAGTCTCAAATGCATATGATTTCGTGTCTATGACTATTTAATTGCGTGTACTCTATTCTCAGGCACAGTGATGCCACTTTGGTGTCTGTTGATCCAACTCAAACCGTTTTATTGTGTTGCGTTTTAACCATAAGGGCACACTGGGCACATGCCCAGGTCACAGACTAAATACAGACTCGACAGTAGAGTTTTATAAGAAAAAATGGGGAAAACTAAGCGATTTTAGGAGAAAACACAGCGGTTTTTAGTCCGTTTTACGCTAACATGGCAACACTTTCTACGACTTAGGAGTGAGTGAAACAACAAAAACCGATCTGGCATCCATTTTTATTATGGCGCGTTATATCAGTTTTCTCTTTCTAACCTAATTCGTAGAATAATTTGAAAACATTAACCATATGGTTAAAAAATACTTTTTTGACACCTGTCATATTTGTCGAGTCTGTATTAGTCTGTGCCCAGGTGCCCGCTTGACATTACGGGGCCACGAATGATCAATAAAATCGCTTATACGAACAATTGGGGTTTTTTCATGTTTTTTTATGAGCGCATAAAAATTAAAAAAAAAAAATAATTAAGTTTTAAAGAGAATTTTAAATTTTCGTATAGAAAAATACTACTTTCTTTTTGTATAGAAAAAAGTCTAAATCTGAGACTTTTTTTAGGAGAAATTTACCCTACAAAAAAAGCCTTAAATTCAGATTTTGAGATAAAAAAGTTTTAGATTCTGAGACATAAAAAGTTACAAATTTACAATTTTTTTCCTATATAAAAACTCTTAGATTCTTAGACATTTTTCGTATGAAAAATTTCACAGATCCTGAGGCGTTGTTCCTATGGAAAAAGTATCAGAATATGATATATTTTCGTATATAAAAATTTCAGATTCAGAGACATTTTTTGTATAGATAAAGCCTAAGATTCTAATTCATTGTTCTAATAGAAAAATCTCGGATTCTGAGACATCTTTCTTATAGGAAAAGTCCCAGATTCTGAGACATTTTTCATATACAGCTGCGAAAGAAAAAATAGCACCAGTGGTATTTTCTTCAGTTTTATGATTGGGGTTGTAATGTTTTAAATATCCAAAAAAAAAACAGTCCAACGGTTACCACAAAAACAAAAAATGTTTAAAAAACTATGCCAAGAAAACACACTTTTGCTTTTTGGTATGACGCCCTTCGTTTTTAGTGGGCGTGGTTTTTAGCTTGAATTGGGCAGATTTATCATCTCAGGAAATTCATATCATATCTCAAAAACTACTCACCAGATCGGCATGAAATTCACAAAATTGGAAAGCTTATTAAAATTTGTTATAAAAAACATTCATAGCCCATTTAAATGCTCACCAGATTATTAGTGAGAGCATCAAATACAAAAACAAAATTTTCGTAATTTTTGATATCGTTAAAATTTGTCTTATTTCTCAGAGTCTAAGTTATAAAAGGGTTCATAAAATACATTAAATTAAATCTGTATTGGGGATGAATATAAATGGCAATATACTGCTATGCCTTCCCTTGTGAAACATCGGAGTTATTAACCAAATTTTATTTTTATTAAAAATTGTGTGATTTAAACTTTTGTTCCAATCTATGTCATTGTAAATTCAGTGACCTATTAGGACCACTGTGTACTTAGAAAAGAAGCCATTTTTACAAGCTTTCGATTACTTTTTATTTCGTTTAGATCGGATCAGTAACTTTGCAGATATGCTATGTTGTTTCAGAGGTGATGGATAAGGCTGATTTTAGCTTTAAAACCACGCCCACTATAAACAGAATACTGCATAGAAAAAACAGGCTGGTATTTTTATTCTGTGTTATTTCTTTAACATATTCTTTTTATGAAATGACCGTTAGACACTTCTGTAAATGTTATCGGATAAAACTCGGAAGGCATAAGATTTAGAAAATTCCCTTTAGTGCTATTTTTTCTTTCGCAACTGTAGACAAGGTCGCAGATTATGAAACATTTTTTTAACTAAAAAAAATTCTCATTTTTCATGGTTCAAATTTTATGAAATTTTTTTGTATTGGATTTTAAGCCTTTTTACGTACAGATAAGGTCAGATTCTGTAACATTTTTCATAAAAAAATTAGACTCTGAGACATTTTTCGTCTCAGACTTGTAGCAACTTAAATATATAAAAAAGTTTTCCGGAAATCTATTACTCTGAGGTCTTTTTATATAGAAAAAGTCTTAGATTCTGAGAATTTGTAAAACTTTCTTAAATGTTGAAGTTGCTACAAGTCTCAGAAATGATCTCAGATTCTGAGACGTTTTAAGTTAATTCTGAGACATTTTTGTGTAGAAAAAGTCTCAAAATCTGAGACATTTTTCGTATAGAAAAATTATCAGATTTTTTTTTTTTTTATTGAAAAAGTCTCTGATTTAAAAAAAAAAACGTGTACAAAATGTCTCAGATTCTGACACACCTTTCGTATACACATTTTTCTAATAGAAAAAGTTTAAAATTCTAAGACCTTTTTCTTATAGAAAATATTCTTTTTTATATAAAAATTTTTGACAAGAATGAATTTGTTTTAAACTAATGTTCCTTGCAATCCGCAAAACTTTTTTGAATATTTAATTTTTAGGATGAATTAAATGACAAGTACAAAATTGGGAGCTTTGTTTAACCCTCCCGCTACACCTTCCATAATTATGTAGCAATAAAGCAACAAACACACATAAAACAACAACAAAAACAAACAAAAATTTGTTATTGTTTTGTTTGTGTTTGTTGTTTAATGTCGACACAATTATGGAAGGTGTAGCGGGAGGTTACTAAAATTTTTAGAAACTTAAAAATACTTGTTCCAAGTACCCCCCAAAAATATTTCAGTTGAGAAATATGTATGTATTTATGTCAATAAGAAAATTTACACAGTGATTCCTTTGGGAAATGTCTTCAGGTTCCAAAAAATCATATGTCATCAATGAATTTTTGTTTAAACAGTGTAAATATTATACCTAACAATGTCATTCGTCTCTGGAACAATCTGCTTAATATGAGGCATTCCACACCAAATGTCCAGCGAAAAAAAAACATGTGTTCCGTAAATTTCTGAATAGGTCATATGGATAGCCCTATATAGAACTAAGAAAATTGCGTTTTTGGTTTTTCAATTTTTCAAAAACTTGGCTTAGGAGGCGTGGTCAAATATTGGAAAAATGCTTAAATTTGTGTCGAGTTGTCTTGTTTAAACATTTATCAAATTAAAACGAAATGCACCAGAGTCTAAAAAATTTATATTCTTGTATAGTTTTGTATGGGCTATCGATTAAAATTTTTTTTTTTGGAAAATTTTCAGAACCCGTTTTGAAATTTGCCATTTTAAAACAAAGTCAATTTAAAAAAAAAAATCCGGCCAATTTTTTTTTTTTTTTTAATTTTTTTTTTTAAGATTAGATGTTTGTCTATCCACACCAAAAAATTCAGTCATGTGTTTTTCGCTTTTTTTCGCGAAAATCGCATTTAAATTTTGAATTTCATAATAATTTAGTAGTTTGCTTGTATTTTCTTGTTTCAACGTAGCGTATGAGTAATATATATGCAAATACTTAGTACTCATTCGCTACGTTGAAACTAGAATATACAAGCAATTTACAAAATTGTTATGAAATTTTATATTCAAATACATTTTTCTCGAAAAAAAAAGAAAAACACATGTCTGAATATTTTTGTGCGGATAGACAAACATCTAAACTTAAAAAAAAAAATTAAAAAAACAAAAGTGCCCGGATTTTTGATAAATGTACTTTTTTTTAAATGGAAAATTTCAGAACGGGTTCTGAAAATTTTCCAAAACAAAGAATTTTAATCGATATCCCATACAAAACTATACAAGAAAGCAAATTTTTGAGATTGTGGTGCATTCCGTTTTAATTTGATAAATATTTAAACAAGGTAACTCGGCACAAATTTGAAAATTTTTCCAATATTTGACCACGCCTCCTAACACCAGTTTTTGAAAAATTGAAATACCAAAAACGCAATTTTCTTAGTTATACAACCTATTTATACAACCTATTCAGAAATTCACGGGACACATGTTTTTCTGTAGCGGGACTTTTGGTGTGGAATGCCTCATATACAGATAATTAGCAATGCTTTGCATTGCGAAGCAATATAATTTACAAGCCATTTTAATAAAAAAATATGTAAACTAAAAAGAACACGAATCATTTTGGGCTGAGGTTGTTTTTTTTTTTTTTTTTTTAAAGTTGCATTGTGAAGGCTGGGTTTGCTACACCCAAAAAAAACGTGGGTATTTAATACTAAAAATTAAACTAAATTTTAGTCCAAAAGGACCTAGTGCAGGAATTGGTTACCAATACTAACATTTTTTACTAATATTATTCAAAACTAGTAAAAATTACTAATTTTAGTACTTTGAAGATACTAAAATTAGTAACTTATTAGTAGATTTTGGTACAAAATCACTTACTAAACCTTTTACTGTAGAATTATTTTGAGTGTATATACCATCTCCTAGGTAGAGTAAATTTTGCATTCTTGTATATTTTTTTTATGGGCTACGATTAATAATTTTTATTTAGAAAAATTTTCAGAACCCGTTCTGAAATTTCCAATTTTAAAAGAAGTCAATTTATAAAAAAATCAGGCCACTTTTTTTCTTTTTTAATATTTTTTTTTTTAGTTTGGATGTTTGTCTATCCACACAAAAAAATTCAGACGAGTGTTTTTTGTTTTTTTAGAAAATCGCATTTAAATATTAAGTTTCATAATAATGTTGTCATTTGCTTGTATATTCTTGTTTCAACATAGCGTATGAGTATTATTTATGCAAATATTTGTTACTCATCCGCAATGGTGAAACATGCAAATAACAAAATTCTTATGAAATTAAATATTCAAATGCGACTTTCTCGAAAAACACGAAAAACAGATTTTGTTTGTGTGGACAAACATCTAAACTTAAGAAAATTTAAATGGAAAAAAATTGCAGGCCGGGTTCTGAAAATTTTTTTAAAATAAAAAGTTTTAATAGATAGCCCATAAAAAAGTATTTAAGAATGCTAATTTTTGAGATTAGGGTGCATTCCGTTTTAATTTAATAAATATTTAATCAAGGCAACTCGACACAAACTTATTAAGTATATGTAAATCAAGTGTAAATAAAACCCTAAATTCTAGCCCCTGTTTGATTTATGTGTACTTGAATTACTCTTGACTTCAAAGCATACTCTAGCAAAACGGACACTGGAATTCAAGCCCTGTTTTTAGAGCCTTATCATTGGTTTTACAGTGTTAAAACAGGGTTGAATTCCGTATCCGTTTGCTAGATAATGCTATTGATAATGCTATTGAATGCAAGTGTAATTCAACTATAATTCAAGCATAGACTGGAAACAAGGGCTTGATTTATACTTGAATTTCAGGAATTTTTCAAGTGGTTTATTGGGATAGGGCTATCAACACAGCCTATTGAGGATTTTATGGGACACATTTTTTTCGCTGGGCATTTGGTGTGGAATGCCTCATATTTACCATAGTTTTTTCCAAAAATGAAAAAAAAATCTTTTTTTGAATAACTCACGGTCAACTTACGAATGTAAAGAAAATTAAAATTTTTGAAAAAGTTTGTTTCTTTAAATTAATGGGCAGTAGCTCAGCCAATTTTAAACCGATTCTCAATCTTATTTAATCCGTTGTAAACAAATTTTAAATTTTTTCGTTTTTGAACACATTTGCTAACAAAAAAAGAACTAAACGAAGTGATCGAGAAAAACTATGAGTATTTTTTTCAATTTTGTAGCACTGAATAATTTATGTTGTACAACAAAAAAATCTGAAGTGTTAAGCCGCATTCCAGTGTTGCCACTCTCTGGATAATTATCCAAAAGTGGGATAATTTCAAAATCCTTGGATAATTTTTGGATAATGAAATTTTTTGTGTAATTTTTGTGTAATTTCACCTCAACAAAGTTCCAACTAATTTTGATCAAATTTAAGTTTTTTGATAATTTTATCGACATTTTTGGCTTAAACAAATCAATTTACAATATTGACGAAGATACATTTTCGGACCATAAAAACTTAGTCCTAAGTTTTTGAAATTAAAAAAATTTCTGGAGAATGCGTCTCCCAAAACCTGAAAATTCTCCCATTATTCATTTAAAAGAATTTTCAGAAGAGCAGATTAGTGAGTCGATCTGTCAAAAATTTCTGAATAAATTTATGTAATTTGAAATACGAATGGCTTTCCTCATCTTTTGAAATTATTTCGAAAACTATTTCACAAGCGGATCGACAAATACAACTGCATCAATACTTTTTACAAATATTGGAATTGAAAAAAATTGAGGAGCTAATTGTGAACGTACTATTGAAGTCAGAGCTTCGAAGAATGAAATCCTTTTCGAATGAATTCTCAAAAAAATCCATCCAATTTTCATAGTCAGTGAATGCATTCGATTTCATAAATCAACATTGAATGCAGTCCTTGGAATTCATTCGATTGAATGAACAAAAATGAATGCATTCGATTTCTTGTTCATTCGATTTAGAAAAATCGAATGCATTCGATTTTTTATCATTACACTGCGAATGCAATCGATTTTTTAAATATACAGACCAAAACGGAGCCAAATTTTGGTCCATAATATCGCCTACTCTCTTTACATACGATGACCATAATGGGCTCTAATTTTGAATCCAAAAAAAAATGGTGTTCCCGAAAATTTTAAAAATGCACATATTAACTGCCTATACGACAAAAAAATGTGAAGAGTGTTAGCGATACTATGGACAAAAAATTGGCTCCGTTTTTCTCTATCTTGGTTAGTTTTTTTAAGTTTTTTATGCAATGAATGAATAAGCCATTCGATTTTTCAAATTGAATGAAAAGAAAATCGATTGCATTCGCAAGTGAATGCATTCGATTTTTAAAAGTCGAATAAAAAAAAAATCGAATGCATTTTTGAAAGTCGAATGAAAAATAAAACGAATGCATTCGATATTTATAAATCGAATGAGTCTAAAGTGAATTCATTCAATTCGCTAAAATGTGATTGGGGAATGCAATCACTAAATTTTCACTCAGAATGACAAATCGAATTAAGGAATGAAATCCTTCGAAGCTCTGATTGAAGTTTAAGAAAAAACTAGAAAGAAAATTAATAGAAATAAATTAATTTATTTATTTAATTTCTTGTTTTTTTGGTTAAAATTTTTTTTTGTGTAATTTGTGTGATTTTGGATAATTTTGTGTGTAATTTCCAATTCTAATGGTGGCAACACTGCCGCATTCACAATGTTAGAGTACTCTAAAGGCTGAAGGCTGAGTTAGGCACCCGTAACCGTAAACTAGCGTAGCGTAGCGATCAAAATCAAATAGAAAATCACGTAGACGTCTGCAAAGAAGAATAACTGCTCTCATTTGTTCTCATATAACGAAAAACTCTCTACGCTACGCTAGTTTACGGTTACGGGTGCCTAACTCAGCCTTGAGTTAGGCACCCGTAACCGTAAAATAGCGTAGCGTAGCGATCAAAATCAAATAGAAAATCACGTAGACGTCTGCAAAGAAGAATAACTGCTCTCATTTGTTCTCATATAACGAAAAACTCTCTACGCTACGCTAGTTTACGGTTACGGGTGCCTAACTCAGCCTTAATCTGTGGAAAATTTTATACCTATCCGTTTTGCACTTTCATATTTTTGAATTTGACTATCCTTTTCCAATTCACTCCAGAGTCCAACATGTTCTACTCTGGAATTCCAATATATCGGCCAATTTAGGAAAGAACGGCCAAAAGTAGACATTTTTTGACCTTGGGTAGTCTGAATATCATAAAACTTTTATTGTAGGAACTCTAAGAATTCAGTAAAGAACATATTAATGTAAGGAAAACAAAAATTCCTTATTTGTGTTATCCTTTTTTTCTATCCAGATTTTTTTTAAGTCCACTGATGTGCTAGAAAACTGAAAACTGGCAAACACCAGGGTCTGATCCAAACGTCTAGTCTGTTTTTGTTGTTTTGTCTGTGTGTGGAGAGGTTCGTTGTGATATTTTTTTACATTTTTACATTTTTTACAAGCTATTTTAAATGTCCCCTATTGACTTGGTTGGAAGTGACTGCTGACGCTTTACGTCAGCACACATAGACTCTAAGGTCCGTTGTGATTTAGGAAGCTGAAAACTGGCTAGCATATAGTCCAGGCGCTCGAACATATCCTGAAGTAATCAGATCTAAAATGTTTGTACTGTGTACGGCGAATTGAGAGAATAAGGGACGAGACGAATTGTGTTTTTTAAACATTTAAGCTATTTTTTTGGTGACAGGACATAATCCCCACGGACATTACCCCCATAACGGAAATGGGGATTATGACCTAATTCATTACGGTCATAATCCCCATAATAGTTGTGGGGACTATGACCTTTTCGAAAACGGTCACAATCCCAATGGGGATTATGTCCCTTCCTTGTTGGGACTACGACCGAACTTTTTTCGGTCATAACCCCCATTTACATTATGGGGAGTAAGTCCAAAGCAATTTTGGTCATAATCCCCGTTTTCTGCAGAGAGGGTGGGTTTAAAGCATGGAGTTTGTAATCCCTAAGCCCGGCCAAAGGCCGGCTACGCAGATAAACTTTTAAGTATAAAAAAATTCTTTTAATTTTGGGGATTATGACCAACTTGTATAGAAGACATAATCCCCATAAAGGGGATTATGGCCAATTGTTACGCGGTCATTATCCCCATAAATCTGGGAATTATGTCCGTTTTTTTATTGGGATTATGTCCAAATAATTTCCGGTCATAGTCCCCACTACCATTATGGGGATTATGACCGAATTGAATTTGGTCATAATCCCCATAACGGAAATGGGGATTATGTCCGTGGGGATTATGTCATGTCACCTATTTTTTTAGCCCGCTAACGAGCTATTACGCTGAAAATTGCCAACTGATGATGGAGCATATCCTTAAGTAGTCGGATTTAATATTTTCAGACTTTGTACGGAGAATTAACATGAAATATGGGCGTGGAAAAATTGCGTTTTCTTAGAAATCTAAATGTTTTTAGCATGATATTAACAAAACTTTTCGAGACCACCCGAAAATGCTTCCACGACCCACTTGGGGGGTCGCTATCCACCGTTTGATAAACGTTGTTTAATATCATACAAATACAATCCAATTAAAAACTTACGAAAAACCCAAAAAAATGTTAAAATAAATTTAAATTTGTATGTGAAAAAATTGTAAGCGATTTCTTAAAAAAAATTTTAAAAATATTAAAACCGAGACCCAAAAAATTATAAATAACACCGCTCAACAAATCGAAAGTTTTTGGCTCCGGTTTGAAGTTTCATATAAAATTTTAAAAGAGTTTGACTCGCTGATTCCAAATCTGTGCTCCAAATTTTTCAGTCACGTCTCGAATTTTAATTATTCGCGGTTTGAAATGCGAAAAACGGGATTTTTGCCTCTTTTGAAAGCCTGCACAGCAGAAAAAAAATATAGTATAAAGCGTTAGAGAAGCGTTAGAATTGAACAATGATCTCAAATATATGATCAAAAAAATTGAAGTTGTTGCACTATTATTGGCCAAACATATATTTTAGAAAAACACTGTGAAAAAAATTAGAAAAAGCACCATTTTTAAAAGGCTCTAAAACAAAAACCAGATGATCAATCTTTACTGTGATGAGCTCAAAATTTAGGCAAAAGTTCATTCTTTCTTATAGACTTTTAAACCCATTAAAGATATCTTCCGGTTTATACGAAAAATAACACAGAAAACTTAAATTTGTAAAATATTTTTTTTATTTAGTTTTTCTTTGAAAAATATAAAAAAAAAAAACTAAGGTATCTACCTTACCGTTTTTTCAAAAATGGTAATTTTAACAGTATCATTTTAAAACGCAAGTGTAACCCAAACAAACGCAATAATTAGAAAAAATTTGTTTTCTATGTTGGAGAACATAGACAAATTATACGTTTGCGCTTTATACCAGTTTTGTATTCCACTGAATGGCTGCTGTGCAGCCTTTCAAATAATGCAAAAATCGTAATTTTTCGCATTTTCAACCGTGAATAACTAAAAATCTGGACGTGATGGAAAAATTTGGAGAACAGATTTGGAATCAGGAGATCAAAGTTTACTAAAATTGCGCACCAGAATTCAAACCGGAAAATGAGTGTTGAGCGGTGTAATCCTTAGTAAAAATGCAATATTTTACTATACAAAAAAACAAGAAAACCGAAGAGGCCTTTTGACCTAAAAATGCATTTAGAAAATTCAATTGCATACAAAATTAATTTTTGTATTTAAAGTATTTTTTTGGAAAGTAATATTGTCATATTAGACAATATTGCCTTTCAAACTCGTTTTAAATAACAAATATACATTAAGAATTGCCTGAGATATGCATCTACAAAGTTGACCATTTTTTTTTAATTTTTTTGATTTTTCAAAAATGAAAATTGCGAATAAAATCCAATGTTTTCAGAATTTTTCCAAACCGCAAACTAAAATCTCTTAAAGACTCCTTAGAGTTCTTGAAAAAAAAGTTTTATAAAAATCGGATGACCCGAGGTTAAATTTCGGCCGGTCTTTCATGGAGGGGCCAATATTTATTTGCTTTAAAAAAATGTTTTTATCCATATTACGTAATTATTTAATCACTTTAGCTGAAATTTCGTATGTTTTTTTTTTTGTTCAAATATGACTTTAAGTAGAAGTTCGATTATATTGCCAAATATAAAGTTTGCTGAGATTAAATAAAGTTTTTCGAAAACTGGCTTTAAAAAACACGATATTTTAGAATTGGGGAATTAATTAACATAGTGAGCAAATAAGGGTGTGAACAATATTTTTTTTTTTTAACTTTTGCAACAATATGAAAATTTATTCTACACATACACTCTAATTAAAATGATTTCAGTTTCCTACTATAAATTGGGTAAATTTACACAAAATGTGTAGTTGTACCAAAAAACTATTAGAAATTTGCACATTTATAGTAGTATATTATTTGAATTTGTTGAAATTTACCCAATTTATAGTAGGAAACTGGACTCATTTGTTTCAGCTAGTAAAAAAAATCGTTAGATTTAAATTGAAAATAGCTAAAGTAACAAAGTTGTTGAAGAGCGTAGTAGTTTAATAATTTGAGTACACTGATCTTATTTAACGTAAATAGTTTTTTTTTCGCTCACGACCTCCACAATTTTTTTTGTTTTGTTTGCTTAGTTTTCTCCGAATAGTTTTATGAGATTGTTGTTTCGTGTTTTCTATTAGATTTCCCCCACATCGTGTATAAATTTTTGTTGTTACTATGCCTTCGGTTAAATGTTGGCGCCGGTAAAAGTAATCCGTGTCAGTAGAACACTTTCAATTTTTATTTACTATTTTAATTTAATTGTTGTTGTTTTTAGCTTGCTTGCGTTGTTTGTCTTCTTTGGTATTTGTTTTTTTTTTTTTTGTTTTCTCAGTGTGTGTTTGTTTATGTGCGAAATAGAAAAAAAATAGTGTTTGCTGCTGATATAATTGTTAGTTGTTCACCTGATATAAACTAGTTCAAATATTTAGCATATGTATAAAAATAGGTGACATATTTATATTTTTTGTTGGTTTTTCTATATTTCACTTTTTTTTTGTTTAATTGTGCTAATTTTTAATTGCTTGATTATGTGATGTTTGTTTTTTTTGTTCGTTTTTGCAAAATTTCTAATAAAAAATTTAAATTTATAGTTTTCTAATATGATCGTGGTGTGCTTCGTTCACTTGTATGTTAATTGTTTGTTTTTTTTTTGTTCTATTATTTTATTTTATGTCTTACGGAAAGTTATGACAATAATCAACTGACTGACTGATAAATAAATATATAGAATGCAATAAAAAAAATCTGGGCGTTGCCTTTTATATTTTTGAAATACACAAACAAGTAAATAATAATTTCACTTTTTGTTCCATTTCACATAAAAATTGTTAATTTATCTCGTTTATTGTCCGCCGTTTAACATCGACGACCGATTGATCTTGACACTCACACAGCACTCGATTTAATAAACTCGAGTTTAAAATGATTTTTAGCTTTTATAGTCTGTGCTGCAAAATTCTCGTAAATTTCTGTGTGTCTTGCTTTCATTCTTCGTCCGAATTTGTGTTTTTTTTTTGTTAATTTTTTTTTCACTTTTTAATAAATTTCATGTTTTCTTCGTTTAACTTTTTTTTGTGAATATCGTTGTTTGTTTTCACAATCTCGTAGTATGTATGAATGTATCTTCAGCAGACATTCTTGCCATTGTAACGTTTTTAGTGCTAGATTCAGCCGTATTATTTTGAGTAAAAGTGCATAAGTGGTTCGTGTTCACGTCAAAAAATCTGGCAAACTCCATATAAAACAAGTAAGACTGTTAAATTCGGCTGTGCCGAATCTTCAATACCCTCCAACATGTAAAAAAAAAAATCAGGGCGTATTTTTTTGGGAGGGGGCTTCGGTGGGGGTAGTGGGGGACACCTCCCCCTCTCGAAAAATGTTTACTAATTTATTTGTTATGCTTTTTGCACTAAAGTAATACAATTTTATCATTATTTAAACTATTTTTTATATCCACGCCCTAAAAAGGGTGGCGGGCAAAAAAAAAACTAATTTTTTTAGTCCCCCCGGTTCTAGTGCAGTACTCTGAACTTCTTCTTGCATAAATTTGTTTCATTTGTTTAACAAAAATATGTATAAAAAAAACACGTAAAAAAATCGTATTTTTCGGAGGTTGGTTTAGTTCCTCAAGGGAGAACATTTTTTCCCCTGGTCCGATTTTGTCCATTTACGAACTTAACCTGCCTACACTGATAGAAAAACGCTTCATATCGCTAATGAATGGAATTCATTAACGTTGTTTCATTACAAAAATGAAATATTTCATATGCTGAATGAAATTTCATACATATAATGCAAGATTTTCATTAATTTTGATTCATTAGATTTCGTAGTTTCATTAAAAAAATTCATTAAGTTTTATTTACAAAATTTGCTGTTTTTTGACACCTGTCGTGTCGCGTCTGTTTAATCTGTTAGTTTACGCTCGCAAAAAACAGCTGATCACAGCGTGTTTTTTTTTTTTGTTTTAGTTCGTGGTTTTACTTATGTATTAAAAGTTAATGTTATAGTAAAATGTTGTGTGAGAAAACTGAGTGAAATCTATAGATAAAATATAAAATATGTGAAAGTGTTTTTTTTTACTTGGTGATTTTGTGATTTTTTCAGGCTTTTTTACGAAATTTGGAAACAAGTAAATTATTATTTTTATATTTACTAAATTCGTGCTGTCTTATATTAGTTCGTGGTTTTAATTACGTATTACAATTTAAGGTTGGAGTAAAATTTTGTGCGAGAAAACAAAGTGAAACCCATTTTTATTATTTTTAATTTTATAAAAAGATCTACAATTTCATAAATATATTTCATTTTAAAAATAAAAGTAGCATTTATTGAATGAAAGTATTTCATTTCAAAAATAAAAAGTAGGATTTAAACAATGAAAGTATTTCATAAGAATTAACTACTTTTTTCATTAAAGAAATGAAAAATTTACATAAATACAATTTATATTTTGTATGAACAATTTTCATTAATTTAATGAAACTTGTTCTTGCAATTACATTTTATGATATATATTTCATTAATTCAATGAAACCCTACATAGGTTCCTTTTTAACGCCATTTTTCATAACATTAATGTAGATTTTCATTATTGTCATGTACAAATTTCTATCAGTGTAGGACCATAAGACATATTCGTGCCAAATTTCAGGAGGCTAGCTATTTTATTTTGGACTGCTTCGTGTCATCTACAGACAGACGGACGGACGAACGGACATTCACAGAATGTCTTAGAATTGATGATAGATCAATAATATATATGGGAAATTCCATCATGTCGAACGTGACCTTTGCACACATTAAAGTTGAAAAAAAAAGTCAAAATAAAAAGATTTGTTTTCTTGACAAAAGGGGAAACTTATAGCTCTTAACTAGCTCTATAATTGTTGCTCAGGTTGATTTTGAAAATTGTTTCAAGCTTTCGAGATAATAGCAAAAAAGAGAACCATTCGCACGGGACAAAAAAGAGAAGTCGTTTTCGCGACTATCAATCAAAATTCTGATTTTAGCGAAACCTGAGGCAATATCACAATGCGACTAATTTTGAAATGTTGGCATATAATGTCTCTTAAAAATTGTAAAATTTTACCTCAAAATTATTTCTACTTTTTTTTTAATTTAACTTTAATCACTGTCGCACGGGACATGTTGCACGGGACGGTTTTTTCCAACATCATATTTATGTTTTTTTTATTGTTCTTTTTTAACAAATTATAAATAAATAAGCTTAGAAAACTTGGCATATATATTTTTCGTTCCCCTAGTCTGGTTCGTATTGAGTTTCAGCCAAATCGGTTCAGTGGTTCAAAAGTTATTAGCAAAACCGAGAATTTCAGATTAGTTTCACCTTAAATGGTTGAAAATCCGTTAAACATGTTTTTAAAACATTGGTAAGTCACAAAACTATTTTACAACGTATTTTTGTCGCTCAAAAATTTTGTCACAAAAAAGTACACTCAAAAAAGTTTTACACTCAAAAAAAATTTTACACTCAAAAAAAAAATTTAGTAAATATTTTTTTTTTTTTTTTTCAAAAATTACTTAAAAAAAAAAATTTTAAATAACATTAAATATTTCTAATCCAAAATGTTATTTACTTTCACTTAAAAAGGGCATTGTGGAGGAATTTAACTTTTCAACTTGTTTCATTTATTGTCTTGTAATTTAATTTCATCTTCCTTAAACTTTTCTCTTCACCGTTTGCATCTCTCTCTTTATTTTTTTCGCCATTTATACTCATCTATATTTAAATAATTTAAAAGAATGTATTAAAATAAGTAAATCATTTATTTAAGAAAAAATATTTTTTCAAAATTTTAAAATCCACACTTACCATGTCGCACGTGACCAACTTTATATAAGAACCAAGATCACAGATTTTAATATTTTTTAATTATTTTTTTTTTTATTTTAATTGTAATAAAAATCTGTGTTTGTTCTCAATATTTGATGAATTTTCGTCATGTCCACTTGACGCACTTATTACAAATGTTGTTTTTCAATGTCGCACGGGACATCGAAATATGTGATAAAGCATAGCAAAAACTAACCGTTTTTTTATGAATTGCATAGTCTGTTATGCATTTTTTTTAGCTCTTTGTATCTCCAGAAAGATTTTTTAAAAGCAAAAGTCAATATTAAGTGCTTCTATTTAAGAACTTTTAACAAAACAAAAGGTGCAATAGAAATGTCCCAATGAGAAAAAATTGGCTTGCTCGACTTTAGATTTGAATATCTCGAAATGGGGTATGAATAAATGTAAAATATGTTCACGTTAGTTAAATTTGATTGTTTTCCTATGAAAATATGTTAACACAAATTCGTTTCAAGAACTTTTGGTTTTTTGGTCTTGGTAGACCTTTCGGTGGAAGTGCCCATATACTTTATTGGGTCCCCGACCGATATTTCGATGCGTTACAAACGGAATGACCCCCATACTGTGGTTAGAGGGTACACTCAAAATAATTCTACAGTAAAATGTTTAGTAAGTGATTTTGTACCAAAATCTACTAATAATTTACTAATTTTAGTTTCTTAAAAATACTAAAATTGGTAATTTTTACTGGTTTTCAATAATTTTTGTAAAAAATTTTAGTATTGGTTACCAATTTCTGCACTAGGTCCTTTTGAACTAAAATTTAGTTAAATTTTTAGTATTTTTTTTTTTTTTTTTTGGGTGTCTAAAAAATATTTTTGGCAACGCGGCTTTATTGTGGGGAAATCGTTTAAAATGATTTTAAGTACATAAAACCGCATTTCTTTTGCACTAAAATGGACATTTAAGATTTGTTATGATTGTTTCTTTCTTCTAATATTTAAAAGTTTTTGTTTTTAATAGTTTTTATTACGATTTTAGGCGTTTCAAAATTTTTCACATGAAAAACAACTTATTTAGTTTAAAGCTTAGTACTCTGTTCGATTTCACGTGAAAAAAACTATCAAACTCCATATAAAATAAAATAAATTTTGGCTACTCGAGGTATTATAGGGAAATTGTTAAACAAATTTTCTTGCATTTTTATTATAGGCAAATTCCAGAAATTATGGTTACAAAAAAATACTTTTTCGACCATAGCTATTTTAATTTTCGCAAAACTCGAAATCCACGTATTTCTCGCCTTAACTAAGAATTTTCAATTTGTAGCTCATCAAAATTGACTTTAGTTCGCAATTTATCGCTGTTTAAAGTTTCGTTTTTTTGAAAAAAAAAAAATAAAAATACATATTTTAATATTATAATATTTTAATATTATATTTTACACCGAAAAAATTCCCCAGTTGGCCAGTTATGAAATTTCCCAGTTAATTCTACATTTTTTTAAAATAACTGAATTAGCCACCAGTAACTATGATTTCGGTTAATAACAACAGATTTTTTGTTACCCTGTTTTTCAAATTGTTTTTAAATTGTCAAACAAAAATATTCAAATAAAAAAATATTGTGCCGCTTAAAATGAATCGTGAATTTATTTGGTCCACGGTAAGAATTATATTAATAAAACAAATTATAATAATTATAAATTAAAACAAAATATATTTTCTTTTTTTAAAGGCAATGGACGCGAAAATCCGGCCAAAAGCTGAATTGATTCATTTACAGATGCTGATGATGGAAAGCTAAATATACATTAACGAAATTGGGTTTATCAATTATAAAATTTGTTTTAAATTTCTAAATAAAATTTAAAAAAAAAAATAATAAATTTGCGATTCTTCATTGCAAAAAAAAATTGATTTAGAATAAAATTTCGGTTCTACACAACCAACCCTTATATCAATTTCGTTATATTTAACTAAGTAGAAATTATTTTTCAAAGTAACTGGGAAAATCGTTACCATTACCTGTCGCAATAATTGAGTTTGTGTTTTTAAAAAAAATTAGTTACTATCAACTTATTTGAATAACTGGGCCTCAGTTAGGTGTATTTTAACTGGGTTTCAGTTAAAATTTTAGTAGCCAGTAACTGGGAAATTTTTTGGGTGTAGTAACTATAACTTTTCAACTAATAGTCGGATTTTAATGGGATTGGACTCATAGTAAAGCTAATTTAGTCTACTTTTTGCAAAAATAAAAAAAGGAGACGATTTCAACAAAAAAGGATAATAGAATTTGAAAAAGTTCCTTAAAATGAGGATATCTCAAAATGCAGTTAATTTATTTTTTTTTAGTTTTTCTTACCAGAATACCACAACTCTCATCTACAACATACATAAATTTCAGAGTGGGTGCTCAAAGAACTTAAAAGTTACGTGGATTTTTATAAAGTTACTTTCATTATTTTTATAATTTGTATCGGTTTTGTTTTTAATTTATTTATTTAAATTAGTGCCTACGGTCAGTACCGTAGTACCGGGAATACCGGTATTCCCGGTTCTCGGTATTCCCGGGAAATGGTACCGGTTTCCCGGTTATTTAATTATTCCCGGGAATACCGGTATTCCCGGGACTACCGGCATGTATATTTTGTACAATTAAAATTTTTTCTTCGCTTTTACCAAAAAACATACAAAACATGCGAAAAACACCGTTTCCATTATTTTTTTTAATTTTAGAAAAAAATAGTTACATGATTTATAAATAATTTTACAAACACAACTAAATATTTGTGAAATACTGATTAAACAGTGTAATTTAAATATTTTATGGTATAGTCACAGACTAAATACAGACTCGACAGTAGAGTTTTATAAGAAAAAATGGGGAAAACTAAGCGATTTTAGGAGAACACACAGCGGTTTTTAGTCCGTTTTACGCTAACATGGCAACACTTTCTACGACTTAGGAGTGAGTGAAATAACAAAACCCGATCTGGCATCCATTTTTCTTATGGCGCGTTATATCAGTTTTCTCTTTCTAACCTAATTCGTAGAATAATTGGAAAACATTAACCATATGGTTAAAAAATACTTTTTTGACACCTGTCATATTTGTCGAGTCTGAATTATTCTGTGGTATAGTATTTTTTTTTATTTTGAGAACCGGTACCAGGATCAGAACCGGGAATACCGGTATTCCCGGGAATATATCAAGAACCGGGAAACCGGTACCAGAACCGGGAATACCGGTATTCCCGGGAATGCCGAGAACCGGGAAATGGGGGGCACTAATTTAAATACATTTAATTGTACTTTATAATTAAAATTTATATGTAACAACAATCTATAATGAGTTCATAAAATATTTGGGGTTTTCACAGTGACGATTAAAATTGCCTTTTTTAGTTGGGTATTTGGCAAATTTGCCATTTTACTAAACGTCAAGTATTTGCCACCATTTTTTCTTTACATATCGTGAGCGCACTTTCGTCATTTTTATGTTTTTTTTATTTGCACACCGGCATTTTGGTTTTAGACAAGGTTTGAGTTGGGCATTTTAAGAAAAATATGCCACATTCAAATTGGCATTTTTTTTTACGTTCGGCACATTTGCCAAATACCAAACTAAAAAAGGCAAATTTAATCGTTACTGTGAAAACCCTAATTATGTATTTTTAATTTTTTTTAAAAAAAAAACGCAACTTTAAACAGCGATAAATCGCGAACTAAAGTCAATTTTGAGCAACTACAAATTGAAAATTCTTAGTTAAAGTGAATACAATGAATGTACCAATTTTTGTTCATTTTGAAAGACCATCGGCTGATTAGGTGTTCTATTTTTTTTTTTCAAATCCAACCTATACAAGACAATTTAAATTGCCGTAAAAAAAAAGTAACATTTCAGTTTTTTTGTGATCGTTTCTTTCTTATAATTGTCAAAAGTTGTTGATTTTTAAATGTTTTAATGCGATTTGAGGCGTTTAAGTTTAAGGGAAATTTTCACCGTAAAAAACAGAGTACTTAGCTTAAGGCTAAGGTTTAATGCTACTTAGTTTAAGCCTAAGCACTCTGTTTTATATGGTGAAAATTCACTTAAACTTTAAACATTTAAAAATCAACAACTTTGACAATTATACACTCAGAGAAAAAGCTTCTTCATATTGATGAAAAGTTACATCAATATGATGAAATGTTACATCATTTTTCGTCCAATGTAACATGTCAACAATGTGATGAAGAGGCGTCATCAATAACATTTTTTTTTTTTATTTACAAAATAAAAAATTATTTCAATTTTTTTTTTGTTATTTGATTTTATTTTATTTATTTTTATTTACTTACAATTGTTTGCTATTTTCAATTTTGAAAAACTTACATCTTATTTTCGTATGCACCAAGGTTTGAGTGCCGGACCTCTTGTTCGTTGGGCTTAGCCTCGAGCCTCTGACCTACAGCATAACAATACATGATCGCACTAAAAAGCCCTTTTGTTTGTTGTGTGCTAATAATAACGCTAAAAGTTTGTATGTAACTATGCTTTGCTAAAAGCTGTGAGAGGGAAAGAGAGGCATATTGTACATTCATAAAATGTTTGAGTCTTTACAAATTCCCATAAACAAACGTTTAAAAACATGTATATGATACATTGTATATAACAATAAATTTTGAGTCTTCACATATACATATTAGAAAACGTTATCAAACTAAGTAGTGGTGTGAGATTTGCGTCTATAGTTGGCTGAACTAGCTAAGGCGTCGACAACAAACACTGCAACTTGGGGACCGTGGGTTCGAGTACCAGCCGGGGCTGGATTTTTTTAAAATTTTTTTTTACTTTTTATTTTTTTTTAATATATTTATTTAATATTTTTAATTATTTTAATATTAATTTTATTATTTACAAAAAAAACATTTGAAAGGCATATTGATGATACTTTTTGATGACATGATGAAATGTGTCATCACTTGTTTTTTCAATTTCGATGATATGTTTCATCATATTGAAGAAAATCTTCATCAATATGACGAAATTTGTCATCAAAATTGATGACAGCAAGTGATGAAACCGTATCTTCAATATGATGAAGCATTTTTCTTTGAGTGTAAAAAGGAAACAATCATAACAAAACTGAAATGTCACTTTTTCACGGCAATTTATGTATAATAATTTAAAGTCTTGTATATTATAAATGCGTGAAAACTTTTTTAACAATTTCCCTATAATTCCTCGCGTTGCCAAACTATTTTTTTTTTTAAATGGAGTTTGACAGTTCTTTTCCCGTAGAATCGAACAGAGTACTATGCTTAAATCACAAAATTTAACGTGTAAAAACAGTATTAATTAAAAATATCTTGCACGCTATTTTTTTTTTTTTGATTTTATTTTTGTTTTATGAAATGTTTTTCTCAATTTCTTGAGTTATTCAAATTTTTGTATTTTTTTTTTCTTAATTTTTCTAATGTTTTTCAGAACCATGAAATTTATAGTAAGTATTTTACGTCAGCACGTATAGACTCTAATTGTAAGGTCAAGACTCTAGTCCCTGCCGTTAAACCAATTTTAGCTCCTTTTGAAACTCCTAAAATTAAGTAAGTTGCTCGGTTTTCGCATGAAAATCTGTCAAACTCCATATAAAAAAGAATTAAATTTCACAATGGCTTAACAAAGCGTAAAAATTTCGCTGAAAAAATAACCCGATATATATTGCGGCAATATATACACTCAAAATAATATCTCTGTAGGTTAGGTTAGAGGTGGCGGAGTTAAAGACTCCTCACATAGACCGGATGGTCCATAGCGAAACCACAATAATTTGTCCTTATCGCGAATTGTACTATTTTCCTTAGGTCGACATTCGAAACCGTTTCCAAGCTCTCGAAGTCATGTCTGCCTAATATGTGCAGTCGGGTTCTGGCCAAAGCAGGACATTGGCAAAGAATATGTTCGACCGTTTCCTCAGTGTTAGGTTCATCGCACCTTCTACAACTGGCATCAGAAATAAGTCCCATTTTCTTTCTATGATAACCTATAAGGCAGTGCCCGGTGATCACTCCAGTAAGTTCACGGCAGTTTCATCGGACCATCAAGTTCAATGCGTTTGCGTAAAATGTGGCATACTGATATGGTATCAATTCAGGGTCCGTGGACCCCATTTATGTTACGCAGTCCTGATTGTAACTTGACTTCTTACCCATGACCACAATCTTCTACTGATCGTACTTGTTGTTAGCTATCTCCACTTTCTATTAGCCATTGCAGTGTTTTGAATGTCGCGTAGCGATCTGAAGTGCTAGATTGGTGGATCAATATGTACAGAAATACCAATACCATCAGCACCTTGTTTTGCGAGCTCGTCCGCTCTCTCGTTCCTAATAACTCTGTAAAATACTACTAAACAGATTTAAAGAAAATACTTTGTATTTTGTTGTGACAAAAAAACAAAGTTTTATCTGTTATACTACAAATTTATCTGTTATATTTCAAGTTTGTCTAAATTTGTCCTGTTACATGCTTCGCATCGAAAAAAAAGCAATAATTTTTTTTCTAAATTCTAGAAAACTCAAAATCAAAATAATTTTGTTGGTGGACCAAAAAATGACAACTAAACTTTTTTACTGCTGAGCATTTTAGAATTTTTTCTCCGATTTACTAGCACTTTTGCAATTTAATTTAATGGCAACTCTTTCAGCAGAGTTATTCTGGCTGATCGCAAATTTTGTAGTCATGATTGTTGTTAATCGGCGTCGTCAATGTTGCTGCTGCTGTTGTTGTTTTAGTTGGTGTTGCTGATTCTTTATTCTTTGCAGATGTGGCGCAACCACACAAACACATATACACACTAACACACTCACACGCCCAATAAAGGAAGAAATTCTTTACCTATAGGATTTATACTTCATCCGCTATACAATAAATTAAAATGCCATAAATTTATTATGGCGTTTGTAACATCTTTAAATTTTAAATATTTTCGAGTGGGAAAACTGCCCAAAAAATAAATCATTCTAGACTTGACATAATTGAATTTTTAAGTCAGCAACAGATCTTAGGAAAACTTTTACAAAAAAAACGTTTATAACGGTTTTTTTCTTCCCGGATAACTGAGAAACCCAGCTAACGGTAAAAGCCCATTTTCGTTATAGAAACACTAAATACTAGTGTTATTGTTGCACTAAGAAAATTATGTCATTAACTGTTTGTAGGTTATTTTAAAAAGTAATCAGTAAAGTTATTTTAAAAGAAAAATCACTTATTTTAGGATTTATTGTTTTCTAGTATTTCTGTGGTTAAAAAAAAATAATTTACTGTCTTAAAACTGAATATTCCGTTACATTCAATTTTGGCAGTAAAAATTTTCTTCTACAGTTTTAATGTTTTTCAATACAAAATAAATGAATATTCATTCATTAGTTTTTTAATGTTTTGGTTAGTCATTAAATTAACATTAAAAATTGACTGTAATTTGATTTTATTTTAAATGAAAAAACAGTGGAATGGTTTTTAAATAAAATTTCAACTGTTTTAAGTGAATATTCACTGGAATTTACCTACATAATTTTTTGAGTGTAGGAAATATGTATAAATTTAATGTTCTCGTGAAAATATCTGTTTAACAGATACAGAACGTATTAATAATAAATACATTTTTAGTAAGTATAGCTTTTCAGATGTACGTATAGCTTTCAGATGCAAGTCTATCCACGAAAAAGTTAATGGTGCAAGGACGTAGGTCCCTTGTCATAATTATATGCGCGGCTTTATCAATTGCAAGTACTTCAGCCTGGAAAACACAGCCCTTCCTCGAAAGTCTCAATATGCCCTGATTTTGAGACATTCCCAAACCCGTACCCGTCTTCTCTATCATCGATCCGTCCGTAAATATTAAGGTCGCATTCTGGATTTTTTTTTGTGTTAGTTGTTTTAAAAAAAAACTAACAATAAACTTGTTTCATATTTCTCACAGAAAACAACTACATTTGTAGTTAAAACAAAACACTACTACGGATTTATTTACGAAACACTAACATGTAGAGACTGCCATACTATTCTCAGTGTTTTGCCTTATTTCTTTAATTTTTGTGCACGTTTTGCTGTCAAAAAGTTAGACCCGATTGAATCTATATCTTTTTAGATCTTAAATTAGTGTAAAATTACACACATACGAAATTTAAATGAAATATACTTATTTTTATTGCCAAAGTATACATTTAACACCAGCAAACACAATTTTACAAAAGCATTTCCAATTTTCATGAATTTTCCGAGATTTACGTGAATATTTTACGTGGTGTGTATGGCGACTACAATTAGGACTGGTCCAGTTATTTTATTAAAGTGCCCTTATTGGACATGTTGGGTCCAGCTCGAAATTACGTACCTACTTACTGAATAGCCAAATTATTAAAAATAATCCACTGTTTACCGTTGCGTATGATTGTTATTTAAAGGCAATTACAAAATTAATCATACGCCTTATACACTGCGAATCACATCAATAAGGAATCGAGTTTTTCACTTTTAATCGAATATATCTTTGTAACGAATAAGCGGAAAAATATAAAAAAATGCACTGATAGAGACCATTATCTAGCTAATAATGTCAAATAATAACAATAATCAAAAGACTGAAAGAAGTCCTTTAAAAAAATATTTTTCGGCAACTTGTTAAAAATTACTAGTTTTTTATGAATCACTTGAATAAGGAATTTTGTAATAAAGACCAAGTAGGACCTGAATCCAATTTGTTATAGATAGCAATTTCTAAAACAATAAAAATAAATCAGTTTTGTTTCAAATTTAAATAAAAATGAGACTCACAACAGCTCTTAGATCTTCCGAAAAGAAAAAAGTACTGTATTTAAAGTCCAAAGTGTTAAAGGCCGTTGAAATCGCGAAAATAATAGAGAGGGGCAAACCTATTGAATGCAATTATTTAAATAACATTAAGAACTATTGAAAAAACACGAATGGTCGAACTAAAATGGCAACTACAGAACGAAATCGACAAAAATTTTAAGAATTCCCTCTAATTCCACGTTGACAGGTTCCAAATTTCTCCAAAAAAAATGATGATTTAATGGGTATTTGTACCAGGGATGGAATTGTTGATACAAATGTACTTTTTTTGATACTATTTAATGTTGAAAAATACGTTGATACGCCCGCGGCTCATTTGATACATTTTCAAAATAAAACGAATTTTAATTAATTTTTTTATTGAAATTTTTTTCTTGCATTAACTTTTCCCCCATTTTCTACTAATTGATATGTGGTTATTCCTGTAGAAACTCTTTTAAATTAAAACAAAAATATATATTTATGTTGATGAATGGTCTAATGAATATCAGCAGACTTTTCACGCCTCGGCCGAAGCAACTTTAACTTCAAGTTGCGAACACTGTTAATGTCTTTTTTGAATATGAATCTGGAGTGCTCCACTACTATATTTCAAAGAAAATTAAATTCGTCGCCAGAGCCGATTTAAAAAAAAAGATGGTCAAAGTCAAAAAATTTACATTTTAAGCTTATTTCGAAAACAATGAGAGATAGAAAAACTACTGAAGACAAAAACTATTCCTCGGGAAAAATGCAATTAAACTGTAAATTTACATGATATAATTGCATTGATTTTGTTTCCAAAAATTGCACTATTAAATTCCGAACTAAAAACTTTTTTCAATAAAAAAAATAATGAATTTTAATTACTATTTTTTTGTTGTTTAAAAAAATTAAATAAAAAAAATTAAAAAAGTACCTTGAGGGTCAAAAAAGTACAATTTAAAATCATGTTTGTTACCAAAACGAAATTGCCATATTTCATCCCTGATTTGTACAGTCCATCACGTACAGTCCATCACGTACAGTCCATCACGTTTAAGAAGCATCGATGGTAACGTAAGGAACAGTAATGATGCCACAGTAGAATAGCGCACCCCATACCATAACAACACCTTCTATGATCTGTCTGCTATGCAAAAACTGTTTTTATTGTCTCAAATCACCGAAAAGAATTGTATCCGTCTAATGCAACGGTATTATTTTTTTTTCGTCGGAATAAATTACTTTGAAAAATTTCTCAGACCGTGTCATATTCCTGCAGAGATTAAGGAGCTGCTTACTACGTTTGACATTCAGCGATTAGTTTTTCCATAATTTTCGACGAGCTATGAACTCACTTTACTTTTAAACGCGACGGACTTTACAAATACTCGCATTAAGGCACTTCCTTTGAGAATTTTGAAAGATGTCGGCGTAGAATTTGGGGGAACTCTTGAAATTTTTGTCGATCTCGTTCAGTTGTTGCCATTTGAGTTCGCCCATTCATGTTTTTTCCATAGTTCTGAATGTTATTTAGATAATTGCATACAGCAGTTTTTTTTCTCTCAATTATTTCCGCGATTTCAACGATCTTTAACACTTTGAACTTCAAAGTCAATACTTTTTCCTTTTCGGAGGAGCTAAGCGCTTTGGGAGTCCCATTTTGATTGAAATTAAAAACAAAACTGTTTGGTTTTTGTTGTTTGCAGGATTGCTATTCATTACAAATTGGATTCAGGTCCTACTTGGTCTGTAGTACAAAATTCCTTATTCAAGTGATTCATAAAAAACTAGTAATTTTTTAACAACTAGCCGAAAAATATTTTTTTAAAGGACTTCTTTCAGTCTTTTGATTATTGTTATTATTTGGCATTATTAGCTAGATAATGGTCTCTATCAGTGCATTTTTTTTGATATTTTTCCGCTTATTCGTTACAAAGATATATTCGATTAAAAAGTGAAAAACTCGATTCCTTATTGATGTGATTCGCAGTGTACAATTTTCAAGCAATTACACTGCACAACAAAATCAATTTTTTTTTCCAAAATTACAAGGTCAGACCAAAAAATTTTGTTATAAGTCTCTTTCACGGCAAATATTTTTGCGGATCATTTTAACCCCTTAAATAGCTGTTTTAATGGTGTTTTTGCTCTAAAAGAAGGACAAAAAATACCCTTATCTTGAGGAGCTAGAGGGTTAACACATTCTACAAAAATGTTCTCCGTAACATTTTACATAAAATTGCTTTACACACCATATACTTTAAACGTAAGCTTAACTCGTTTTTCTTAATAAATGCGAAATTAACCCTAAGCTCTCTTTTGTTGTGTCTTATTTCTGACTTTCTTGTTAAGTTTTCCGTTTTGGTGTATTCAAGGACTTATAGTAAAATTTCACAGCGGATATTTTTGCGGAACATTCAAACCCCTTAAATCCCTGTTTTAATGGTGTTTTTTTGCTCTTTTTGAAAAGAAGGACAAAAAAGACCCTTATCTTGAGGAGTTAGAGGGTTAACATATTCCACAAAAATGTTCTCCATAACATTTTACATAAATTTGCTTAACACACCATATACTTTAAACGTAAGCTTCACTCGATATTCAATGACGATTGACAATACAACATTTGCATTTGGGGGAAACTTCACCTCCCCCTAAAATGAAACCCTGATGTAAACTTTCAAAACGCCGCACAGTGGCGCCTTTTGACTTTTTTCGTTGCAAAAATCATAACTTTTGAACTAATGAAGATATTTTAAAAATTTAAAGAGCATTCGAAAGAAGACTCCCCTAGCTTCAAAATATATGAGCCGCAAGGTAATAGGCCAGCCGCGGCACTGTGCACAGTGTCGTATTTTGACTTTTTTCGTTGTAAGCATTATAAATTTTAAAGTAATAAAGATATTATCAAGATTAATAAAGCATTTGAAAGAAACCCCTTCAGCTTAAAATAAGTAGCCCGCATGGCCATTGGCCCACTGCAGCACAGTGCCTAGTTTTGACTTTTTTTCATTGTAAAAATCATAAGTTTTTAAGTTATCAAGGCATTTTTAATGTTTAAAACGCACTTGAATTTTATCTCCTTTAGCTTCAAGAAAAGCGCATCCGCATTGTAATAGGCCCGCTTCGGCACTGTGCACAGTGACACCATTTGACCTCTTTTGTTGTAAATTGTAAATCTAAAAATCATTAAAAATGTAACTTCTTGTGCGTGAAATTAAGTCAATCTGCACGCTGATATTCTCGTTAAGCGTTTTTAACTTGCCGATTAGACTAAGGGCAACAATAATCACAATACATATCTCGAAAAAATACCACTCTAATATAACAAAGAAAAAATAAGAAAAAAAAATTAGGAAATTTTTAACGGTACTGAGTAAAATATTACTAAATTTTTCACCAGAAAACCATTTGATATTTAAAATTTAATAAATGTTTACCAACAAATTTGAGTAAATTTTCAATTTATAAAACTAAAATTTTACTTGAATTTTTTTTTTGTTTTTTTTTAAGGAAATTTTTTAATTGTGTCAAGTAAAAGTTTACTTAAAACTTATATATTTAAAAAAAGTTTCAACTGTTAAACTAACCAATTATATTTATGTCTTAACATAGGCAAATTTTAAAAAGCTGATTAGAAACTTTCAAATACATAAAAAATAGAACTATAAACTCAATGAGAATTCAACACTAATTTTTTTTTTTTTGTAATTATCTGTAGGTTCAATTTTAACAGATCATTCACTAGGGTTAAAAAAATTTAAGACTTTTTTAATTAAAAACTTATTAAAAATCTTGTTAGATAACGTTTGTTTCTTCCTTTGTACACAAACCTTTGTCTATTAAAAAAATTCTTAAAAATTCCGAGATGAAACATAAGTTTTTCGCAATTTTTATGTTTAACTTTGTTTTATTAAAAATACAAAATTTTAACTTTTAAAATATCTTAATTCGTTCAGGAGTTACAGCTCGTCAAAGTGGTTACATATAGAAAAAAAAAATCCGCTAGGGGGCGTTATAAGCAAATAAAAAATGCCAAAAAGCTAAATAATAAATTAAAAAATAATATATATACTAAGCTTGGTAAAAAATTCCAGTGGATCTCAAAACTGCCCAAAATCTATTAGGATATTTTAAAAATATCTCCTTTTCGTAGTAAAAGTTGTTACAGTTTCTTTGTTTTTTCATGTGCACGGGCAAGTACGGGCACCCAATTTTTATTGAATAAGTTAGAGTATTAAATACTTAACATCCTCTGTTTAATAGATCCCGTCACAAACCGTCACTTTTTTAGTTCTATTCTATCAAATATAAAAAAAGATCGAAATATTGTGTGTTTGCAAAACTGCTCCTAAAAACAAAGTATTCGACCAAATAACCCGTTTTTTATATCGTTTCATTTGAATTAATATACCTTTCAAACGACACCAAAAAAATAATGATCGGCTGCATAGTTTGCCTGAAATTCAATTTAAAAGATGATATATTTTTTTTAAATTTTAACTTTTTTCAGCAGACTAAAAAATTGCCAACTTTGGGTGGCTCTATAATTCATAATTTTTATCCGATTTCAAAAATGTTTTTGGATTCATAATCAGTGAGGAGTTTTCAATCAGATGTAATCATTCATTTTATCAAATTCTTCTGAAAATTTTTGGATTTTTGCAACGCTTTTAGGGAAAAGGCGCCACAGTGCGCCGATACACTTGTATTTTTTTTTTTTTTTTTTGTCTCTTCTATCAAAAAGCACAAATAAATTTTATCAAATTTAAAATATTAATCAAAAATTTCTAACTTTTGTGAGTTTGGTAAACATTATTGCCGCACATTTCAAAATATATATGGGAGTTCGTTATTACACGAATTTGTGTAATAAGCAGTTCGTTTTAACCGAGGATTCGTTACAACTGGGGAAGAGATTTCCATGCAAATGCATGTATTTTGTCGACAGTCTAAAAACGATATCGACCAATTATCTCTCCGAATCAAGAAATTTGCGTTAAAATGGCATCGATTTGTTTTTGAATATTTTTGCATATTTTGGTGCAAATGCATATTTTTGCATATGTTGGTTTTAAATGCATGTTTTGTGCATATTTCCAACTTTTAAGTGCATATTTTTGCATATTTTTGGCATATATTAGCAAAAAACACAATTTGAAATTTATTTGTTTTAAAAACTATTTTAAAATTTTAAAAATTTATTTTGAAAAGAGGAAAAATTTTTTTCTTTATTTTTTTTTTTATTTTTTTATTTTAGTTAACGTTTCTTACAAAAAATTTATATGAACGCTTCTCCAAATGGAGCTTCTAGCAACAACAAATAATATATATCGTGAACCTATATTCAAAATATGCCAACTCAAATTTGACCGAAATGAGTTTCCGATGGCAAATAGCTCCCCTATGTAATACCTATCTGTCATAAAAATTTCAGAGCAAAAAAATAATTTGTTGTCGTTTTACATCCATTTTTGTTATTCTGCTAACTCAAAGTATATATTTTTTTGGTGAAAATAAATGCCAACTCCCATTGTAAATTTTCAAAAATTTTTCAAAAATTTTTTTTAAAAAAATTATATCACATATCTTATTGCATTTGCCATGCTGAACACGAATCTTGTAAAGATTTTGATATCTAATGACTGGTTCTCGAGATATTGCCATTTTGAAAATGTCGGTAAATAGTGTTTGCAAAAAAAAAAATTGCTTATATTTACGTAACTTTCAAACTATTAATCAGATTGAAACATTATGCGTGGGGCAAATAAAGTCAATGATATAAGCTCTCAAAATAGCTAGTTTGGAGTGACCCTATTACAATACAGCGTGAGTTACAGAGTGCCAAAGTTGACCACCCTGAGATTAAAGGGCTTTCGGAGCTAGTAACTTTTACAAATATGCAAAGATTTTTAATCTTTTTTTTTCAGTTTTTGCAATTACCGTACTAAGGATAACAAAAACCAAAAAAAAAAAATTATAAAAAATTTTCAAAAAAAATTTATTTTTATTTTCCGACAAAATATGCCAACTCTAAAAAAATATTTGTTTTTTGTCATAGTAATAAATGCCAACTCTAAAAAATACGCAAACAAGTGCAAAATATAAAATTTTTGGCATATGTAAAAATTACTTAGAATATTTAAACCATCTTATGGAAGGTACATTGTTTTTTGTTACAATAATATGCGAAATAACTAGTTTTTTAGCTCTCCTGAACAGTAAGATTTTTCGAGTTGGCATTTATTGAATATAGTTCGACGATATATTTTTTTATAGATTGTCTTAATTTCTAAAAAAAATTTAAATGTTACTATTTAAACCCGGCGTTACTTTTTTGTTTTTTAAAAAGTTTTGCCTATGAAAACAAGATTTCATTTTTTAAGTACATATTTTTAAGTTTTTTAGTGCATATTTTGAATTTTTTAGCGCATATTTTAAGCGCATATTTTCCATTTTTTAGTGCATGAAAATCTCATCCCTAGTTATAACCGAGTTTGTTATAAAGCTAAGTAAGTTGTTTTTCACGTGAACATTTTTGAAACACCTAAAATCGTAATAAAAACTATCAAAAACGAAAACTTTTAAATATTAGAAGAAAGAAGCAATAAAAACAAATCTTAAATGTCCATTTTATCGCCAAAAAATGAGGTTTTATATACTTAAAATCATTTTAAACGGTTTCCCCACAATATAGCCACGTTGCCAAAAATATTTTTTATATGGAGTTTGACAGATTTTATAACGAGAACACAAACAACTTATGCACCTTAAAGAAGTACAATATTGTGTGAAAATTGTTGCCAAAACGTCGGGGCTTTGGAATTAGTTCGTTATAACCGAGATTTCGTTATAACCGAGTTTGACTGTAATCACCAACTTCAAATTCGTGTAAAAAAAAATCTAGCTCTGAACTAAAAAAGATCCTCGAGGGTTTTGTTATGTAATATGTTAACTTTCATTTGCTTTTAGTTTTATCCCATTCCGATTTTGGTTCTTGCACTGTGTAATTAGCAACATTTTTTCAATGTTAAAAACATTGGTGCTTACAATTGCAATTATTGTAGGCACCAAAATTCTTAAAATTTGTTTGCACTCAATATGCAATACTCAATACTTGCCAGGAAAATAGTTTGTATTTAAAAAAATCAAATTCAATAATAAATGAAGAAAAAAAAAACTTTAAAGTTAGCTATTTTTCTATCGCGATTGAGATCGAATTGCATGTAGGTACACATGTAGGAATAATTCCTACAACAATACAATTCATTACCCCCAATTCGGATGCCAACAACATTTTAGAATTTTATTTGAGTTGAATGACCATCACACCAAAATAAAAATTATAATTGATTACAAATTACATCTTAGCGATACTTTGTTAAATATGTAACTACATACATACATACATTAGGGTGGCAAGAATTCTGACTTTTTTCGAATCTTGTCAAACATTTATTTTTTTTTAACCCAATTTTGAAGCGGAAGGGTTTATCCCACCAAAATGAAATTTTAAGTCGTTAATAAGCTAATCAAGCAAAATAATAAACTAAACAAAAAAAATTAAAAAATCAAAAAAAATGTTTGGTTTGTATGGGGAAAAAAATTTTGGGGCAAAACTCGATCGCCGCACAAATTATGATTCGTTTTTTTAGTAAAATAACACTGCGTGACAAAACTAACCACTATTTTAGAAAACAAGAGGTACGACCATCATTTCAATATATTTCGGACATGCTGAATCGAATGGCGTACTCCGTTTTTCGATGTATGGTACAGTTTTCTTGTAAAATGTCATTAAAGATTGGCTGATTTTCAGTTGCTTTTTTAACAAAAAAAATTCCAAAGCTAATGATTTTTAAATTTTATGGCATGGAAAACAAAGATGTAACTTGTAGCAATATATCTAATATAAATTTGGTTTAAAGCTTTTCATCTTAAGCCCTTAAATTCGCGGATTTCTTCATTTTTTTAAGTTTTCGCGAAATTAACCGCTAAATTGGTCTCTGATAAAAAAACTTGCATTTTGTGGATCATCGCGAATTTAAGTGCTTAAATTGAAAAGCTTTAAAACAAATTTGCATAAGAAATGTTGCTACAAGTCATATCTTTGTTTTTCATGTCATAAAATTTATAAACCATTTACTTTGTAAATTTTTTTGTTAAAAAACTGGCTCGAAATCAGCAAATCTTTAAAGACATTTTGCAAGAAAACTGTACCATACATCGAAAAACGGAGTACGCCATTCGAATCAGCATGTCCGAAATATATAGAAATGATGGTCGTAACTCTTGTTTATTTTTTAGTGTTCCGCAGTGTAATAATTAAAAATTGAAAAAAAAAAAATTTGTTTGTTTTTTTTTAGCTCAAAACTTTAACCCACTAGCTGCACGGGTTAATAATGTCCGATTTGGCTAAAACTTTAAACATAAATTTTTCACACCAAAACGAAACATAGTTCGCCCGGCGATCGACGAAATTACAAAAAAAGTCATTATTTGTGCCACCCTAATATACATACATGTACGTAGATTCATAAAAATATATTTTTAAATATTATTTATTGCAATCAATGAACAGTATGAATTAGAGATGCGCGCGTGACACGAATTTTTCGTGATTCACGTGATTCACGCGTGAATCACGCGTGATCGTGAGTGAAATTCATTTTTACTCACGTGATCGTGAGTGCGCGTGATTATAAAAAATAGTTTCGTGCGTGAGCGTGCGTGAGTAATTTTTGTTTCGTGAGTTTGCGTGATTGTTTTGTGCTGTTTGAAACAGAAAAAGAGTAAAAAAAATCGTTATTATATTGAATATTGAGGGTAATTAATTCAAAATTGTGATTTTTATTATTGTTTTAAGGAAATTCAATACTTTTTGTGCAAGAAATCGAAGAAGTAAAATAAAAATTTGCTAATTTTAATTTCGTGAGTCTGCATGAGCGTGATTTTTTCGTGAGCGTGAGAAAAATTTTATTTACTCACGTGAGCGTGCGTGAACGTGAACAGAAAAAATAATTTCGTGCGTGATCGTGCGTGAGTAATATTTTTATTTCGTGAGCGTGAGCGTGCGTGAGTCAAAATTCACTCACGCGCCCATCTCTACTATGAATGTACAATAAAGATTGTATAAATATGTATGTAAAGGAATTTAAAGCGCGGTTTGGATGTCTGGAGACATTTTCAAAAAAATAAGTATGTATTCATTCATTCACATGTGTAAGTGCTCGTGAATATGAATGTATCTATAGATGTATGCATTCATAAATATGATTGTATTTATATTTTTCGCATACATGCAGCCTGATGTTTTAAAATTTATGTACATATAAGGCATTCCACACTAAATGCCTGCACAGAGAAAACAGTTTAATTGTTACAGCCGAATTTAGAGCCAACTGCACGGTTTAATTACAAAAACCGAAATTATCGGTTGCATTTACCGAAATTTATTTGAACCAACAGAAGTCAAAACAAATTTTGGTTATCACAACTGAAAATTTCGGTTATTGTTATTAAACTTTGTAGTTGGCTCTAAATTCGGCTGGCACAACTAATCTGTTCTCTCTGTGTGCTGCAGATATCCCTATAATGAACAAATGCTATAACACCGTCCGACACACTTTTTTACACATGGACCAGACCGATGAATTCTGAAAGTAGGGCCGAAAATAAAATACACGTGTCTCCCAGTTTTTCTAGATCAATTCGTCGTCTTGTTGTAGCGAAATCGACCAAGGGTTTTGGTGGGAATCGAACCCACGACCCCCTGTTTCATAGGCTAGCACGCTACCAACTAGCCTACAGGGCCCCCTTAGTATAGTTTAGTTTTTTGGAGATTTTTATTTAATCCGCGATGTGGGTGCCCAAGGGTTTTTTTGATATTTATAGGACTTCGTGGTTCAAAAACTATTAGCAAAACCGTGAATTTCAAATTGGTTTCACGTCAGAAAATTATTTTACAAAGTATTTTTGTCACTCACAAATATTTTTACAATAAAAAACTTACACTCGAAAAAAATTTTACACTAAAAAAAAATGTTGTAATTTTTTTTTCAAAAATTTAATTTTTAAAAATAATTTTTTTTTTAAGTTAGAAAACTAACTATCACTTTAAAACAGTGGTCGGCAGAAGAGGCATATGAATGTATTGGTGTATTAATATAAATAAGCATGTATATGTGTATTTTTTAAACAAAGCGATATCACCCTGCTTGCAGTGTTGCCATACATCAAGATTTCCCTTTTTTTGCAAGTTTTTTGAGGTGCTATGTAAACGAATCAAATTCAATACGGCTAGGATAAAATTATCAATGAATTTGAATGAAAACTAAAGCATAGGTCTTTCTTGGTCCAAGTACAAAATTGGGAAAAATCGGTCCATGTTTATAGATACACTCAAAAAAACCTTGGCAAAAAGTCCCGTAATCCCATTTTACTAATATTTGACAGTTTCCTCTGTTTTTTAACAAAAAATTTTCGCTAGAAATTTAATTTTTTTTTTTGTTACTTTACAATTTTTTTCGTTAATGTACAAATTGCCAAAGTAATTTTCCAAAAAAAAAATGTAGTTAAGTCACGAGAATTCTTTGTAAGTATTATCGCAACAAAAAGTTGTAAATTTACAATTTTGTTGGTAAAAAAACTTTTAAAATTTCAAAAAAGCTCGTAATTTTACAAGAAATTCTTGTAAAATAGGAGGTGGCACAAAATTTAGTAAAGTCACGAGAAGTTCTTGTAATTAAAATTCTCCTTTATTCGACCCTTAAAACTCTATTTTGAGAAAGATTATTCTAGCTCAAGGTCATATATTGTCAAAGTAACAATTTTCAAGAAACTATTTATAAAGTTGTTTGTTTAAAATTGATTGGTTTGGTCATTTTGCAAGACTTTTTCGACACGTGTTTCGGAATTCGTCAAATTCCATTGTCAAGAGTATTTAGCAAATTGAAAATCGTTTGTGGCAAAACATAAAGTCTTATGTTCGTATGTAAGTAGACATAATGAGAATTTATGTACTAAATACACAAGATAATACAGCTCTAAATTTCAAACAAAACGTCCGACCAAACCATCACTATTTAATTCAAACATGCCTTCTTTATATTTTGCCACAAACGATTGTCAAATAAATACTCTTGACAATGGAATTTGAGTCTTGCAAAATGACCAAACCAATCAATTTAAAACAAACAACTTTATAAATAGTTTCTTGAAAATTGTTACTTTGACAATATCATCGTAATGATTAGTAAAAGAAATATGACCTTGAGCTAGAATAATCTTTCTCAAACTAATCCTTGTAATTTTTATCGCGTCAAAAATGTTGTAAATTTACAAATTTATTGGTAAAAAGCTAATAAAATTGTAATTTTTACTAGGAACTCTCGTAAAATAGGAGGTAGCAAACAATTTTTTTACCAGGCTAAGATTTTTTCACAAAAAAAAGTTTTTTTCAAAAATAACAATTTTTATTAATTGTGTTTAAACAATTTTTTTCAAAAAAATATACGGCAACACTGCCTGCTTGGAAGAAAGTTAGCTTGCTACTGAATGAAGTTATTGTATATTTTATGCTCTGAGCTGTGAGTTTTGTTGACATTCGTGTTGAATACATGTGGATAGCCGAATGTGTTCGGGATCCATGTGCAATGAATGCCGACCACTGCTTTAAAAGGGCACCGTGGATATTCATGGATTCAGCTAAGTCGAATTTAACTCTTCTACTTTTTTTACATATTTTTTTTTTACTTTTCATTAACAAATGAAACATTTTTATGTCAGAATAACTTCAAAGTCCTGCACTTTGATCAAGGGTATAAGAAAAGCCCGCCCCTTTTGTAACTATGGTCCGGCAACGTCCCCGCCGAACCCCTAAGAAAAAGCTATTTGAATTTTTTTTCCAAATTTTTAAGGGCATTTTAGCAAAAATGATAAAAACAAATACGCAAATACGTGTTTTAATATTAAAATTGAAAAAAAAATATATTTTTTTAAGTTTTTATGCGTTTTTTATATTTTTAGCATTTTTTTTTTTGATAATACCGGTACATACCGGTATCGACGTTTCGGTATCGGTAATACCGTAACCGATTCAACTCAAATACCGTAACCGATACCGATACCGAAATAAATAAAAAAAACGATACCAATACCGATACCGTTATTTGTTTCGATTGCCAACCTTGGTATTTTGTTATTGTAACAAAAACAAAATACACGCAAATTCGTCGCAGACGAATGACGTTCGTATTACAGAAACTGGGGGTAAATCTACTTGTAAGCTAAATAATATTTAAACATGTCTTTAGTGAAATTTAAAGACGGTTCTTTTTGTAGAATATTTTAACCCTATATCTACCATTTAGGGGTCATTTTTGTTCTCATTTCTAATGCTCTCCTAGAAACCATTAAACTGTGCTTTTAAAGGGTTAAAATGATCTACAAAAATGTTCTGCATTAAATTTCACTCGGAGTTGACAGAGGCCAATAATTTGTGCGATGTTAGCAAAATGCTTAAAAAAGTAAAATTGTAAAGTATTTTTGGTGTAACACAATTTAATAAAATATGATACTTTACAATTTTACTTTTTTAAACATTTTGTAATTGAAATAAGGACAAAAATTACCCCTAAAAATTGAATATAATATATTCCAAGAAAAGAACCGCCATTAAGTTTTACTGAACACATCTATTAACACTATTTTTTGTGTCCATGGCGCGACCTTGAAGAGGATAACAATACCAAAAAATGTGGACTGTGCTCCCTCTATGAGCCTTTTTAAGCGCCACTTCACCACCATAATACCATCCAGGGAGTCTTGGAGTCATTCCGGGTAGTAGAGATTCCACAGATTTTTACACGGATGGATCTTGGCTGCACGAACAAGTGGGCTTTGGAGTCTATTGGGAAGAGCTTGGATTGAGCTTGGCTCGAAGATTGCCAGATTATTTCAGTGTTTAACAGGAAGAGATGCTGGCAATAAAGGAAGTGGCTAAGTGTTTGAGTTTCAATGCCTTGTCTACAACCACATCTTTTCTAACAGTCAAGCCGCGGTCAAGACCCTGGAGTCAATGTTTCTGAAAACATGATCTGTCCTTAACTGCCGCACATCTATAAATGAGATGGCCAAGCAGTTTGATATTCGACTTATTTGGGTACAGTGACATTCCGGGGAATTGCGAAGCCAATGAGCTTGCAAGACTGGGAACTCCCTTACAGGTTCCAACAGAATTGCAATGTGTTGGTATGCCTCTAAAAATTTACAAGTAAAATCTACGGCTTTGTTCCGCGACGGGGACTAATCAGAGATAGGCAAATGGATGGACGTGTGAGACAACACGACAGATCTGGCCTTCTCTTAACCATAAGCGAATCAGTGAAACTTGTTTTCTTTTACATTATTTCGTAAGGGTTACCAACATGATCAAAAGCCTATAAAAAATTATACACGAATGTTTTATTTTGGGATTGCGGTGCATTCCGTTTTAAGTTAATTGATATTTGATACAAATTTTAGCATTTAGTCAACATTTAACCACGCCTACTAACAAGGAATGTATCCCATAGCTAATTGCTCTGCAATTTACATATGTTAATAAGTACCGAAAACTAAGTTTAACCTGCTATTTTTAATCGGCTATCCCAGTGGTTTAAAAAAGATGGCAACCCCTTATGAAAAATTATAGCCGTTCGCGAAAATCTGAATAAAAGCCAAACTAACAGGAATTTCGCCAAAAGCAAAAACACGTGTTGGCTTAAACTTAATAGAGATTATTAAATATGCATTTGGGGGTCGTACGTATATAATTCTCCACATAAAGTAGCTCAACCTAACTTAAAAAAGCATAAAACTTTTTACTTTACATACTTTTCCATCCATATAATATGTTTATATAGTTCCTTTGGAAGAAATACGAAAAAATATCGTTTTTCACCCTCCCATTTCCCCTTTTAACCCGATAGCCGATAAAAAAAACGGCAAATCTTAGATTTTGACCCTCTATAACATATTAGAAGTGCAGGACAATCGGAGTGTAAGCTATGGGATGCCTTCCTTGTAAGTCCAGATTTAAAGAAAAAAATTAAAAACCAATAATGCTATTTTTGCGTAAGTCATTCATGGGGCACATTTTTTTCTGTAGCGGGACATTTGGTGCGGTAAACCTTATATGTACATTCATATATGGGTATGCAAATATTAGTTTATTTTTATATTTTGCATAACAAGTGATCGTTCTAAAAAACATACATCTGTGCATACAAATGTTTCAAAAAGATTGTACTTAAAAAAACTTATTTATGTTTTTAAACACTGCTTTCTGTTTAAATTTACAGTGAAACTATCTAAGCGGGACAATTGTGTAGGAATAGTGAAGAGGCTGTCGGATTAAAATGCAATGTCTTGTCTACAATCGAAGTAGGTAAACTTCTATTCTGGCAGTCAAAACACGATCACGTCCCTATAGCCAATTTTCCTGAATATAGGATATTCTCTTAATTGCCGCATTTTTTTTTAATGTGTCCCAGGCCCAAGCCGAAGAGCTTTCAAGTTTGGAAACTACCTTAAAGGTTTATACTAGGGCCCCATTTCCCGGTTTTCGGTATTCCCGGGAATTCCGAGAACCGGGTTCTAGATATATTTCCGGGAATACCGGTATTCTCGGTTCTAATCCTGGTACCGGTTCTCAAAAAACAAAAAAAATACTACGCTATAAAACATATTTTGTAGTAATTATACCATGTAATCAGTATTTCAGCAATATTTAGTTGTATTTGTAAAATTATTTAAAAATCATGCAACTATTTATATCTTAAATTCATAAAAAAATGGAAATGGTACTTTTCACATGTTTTATATTTTTTTAAAGCGAAGAAAAAGTTTTACTTGTACAAAATTTTACAAAATATACATACCAGTAGTCCTGGAAATACCGGTAATACCGTCAGAACCTAAACCGGGAATAATTCAAGAACCGAGAAACTGGTACCACTTCCCGGTAATACCGAGAACCAGGAATACCGGTATAACCGGTATTACGGCACTGCCCGTAGGCACTACACTCAAAATAATTCTACAGTAAAAGGTTTAGTAAGTGATTTTGTACAAAAATCTACTAATTATTTAGTTAGTTAGTTCTGTAACGTCTCAGCTTTTTTTCATAGCCCACTGAATTTTTCAGTTTTTTTGTCAAAGGCGGTGGAAAAAAGTCGAAAAAACTAATGTTAATGTTCTTTTGAACTTAAAATAGTGTTTAGGTGTCTTCAATAGAATTTTATGAGGAAAATTTTTCTAGAGTACGCTAAACCTCTATCTCCCTTTTTAATGGGTCATTTACGTCATTTTTTTAAGCTCAGAAACCTACTAAGACGTGCGTTTAAAGGGTTAAAATGTTCTACGATTATTTTCAGCATCAAATTTCACTGGGGGTTACTGAAGGCAGAATATTCGTCCGGTATTCGAAAAAAGGTTAATTGTACAGTATCATTAACTTTTTATATTTTTTTCCTATATTTGTTAGTTACAATCAGAGACCAAATATAACAGTTATAGTATGTGTCTTTTTGTTTTAAAAAAATCATTTAACGAATGTTGTCCAAACTAAGTATTTAATATATGAATGGACTTCTAGAGATGTCCCGTGTTAAAATACTTTTATATATAATAACATTTATTTTTTGATTTTTATCATAAAAGTATAAAATAACAGTTATTAAAAACTTTTTGTTCAAACAATTTAAAATAACTTTTATTTTATATTTATTGAAGTAAATAACTGTTATAATAGTTATTTTGAAAAAAATCTATCTTTTTTTATATCTTCAAATCAATGATTGAAGTATTAGGTATCAATAGGATTCTTTTGCATGCGTTTATTTTAGTTTTATTTTAACAACTCAAGATTTTTTAAGGCTCAAAGCGTTTTTGATAACAGTTATAATCAGTTATAATCAAGGAGAGGATTTTCATGCAAATGCATGTTTTTTCCTCTGAGTCTTAGAACACCATAAACCAAATATCTTTGCGAATCAAAGAATTTGTTTTAAAATGGCATCGATTCGTTAGAGGATATTTTTGCATATTTTACCGAAAATGCATATTTTTGCATATTTTGCTAGTATTTTGGTATAAATGCATATTTTTAGGTCATATTTTGTATAAAATTTTAGTTTTAGCTTATTTTTCCCATTTTTTATGAATTTTTTTGTAAACATCATTAGTTTGCCTGTTAGGAAGGCTTCACAATTTTTTTTTCGAGGTCAAATACTTGTCTGACCAAAATGATTTTTTTCGTTAATAAGCCAACAAAGTAAAAAATTATTTTAAAAAAAAATTAACTTTTTTTCAAAAATTTACAATTTTTATAATTTTAAGCACATATTTTTGTAGTTCTTAGTGCATATTTCAAAGATTTTTAGTGCATTTTTTAGGCGCCTAAAATATAGTTTTTTAGTGCATGAAGGTCCCTGGTTATAATAAATAAAAGTTTTTTATTTCTGTTATTTTGAACAGATATTTATATAAATCATTTCAAACTGTTATTTATATTTTTTATTTGAAAAAATATTTTTGAACAGTTAAATTTAATTTTTTTCAATAAATCTCACAACTGATATGGTCTCTGGTTACAATTGTATACAATTTCTGGCAAAAATATAAAAAAAATTAATGACAATTTCCAATTTATTTTTTTTTCTGCATTTTCCTTATACCAGACGAACTTTCTGCCTTCAGTAATCCCTAGTTAAATTTGATGCAGAACATATTCATACAATATTTTAACCCCTTAAACGCAAGTTTTAGTAGACTTTTGAGCCATTTCTTAAGAAATGTACTTAAATGACCAATAAATACGGCAGATAGAGGGTTAATATATTCTATAAAAAAAATTCCTCATCAAATTCTATTGAAGACATCTTAACACTGTTTTGAGCTCAAAAGAACAGTTACATTATTTTTTTCGACTTTTTTCAAACACCTTTACAACAAAATGAAAAATTCAGTGGGCTGTAAAAAAATTTGAGACGTTACAGAGCAAAACCCATTGGGGCTTTTACTACTACACACAAGTACTTTCAGTCCATTGGCATAGGAAGAGCATTTTTCTGGGGGGGGGGGGGGGGGGGGGGGTGAAATAACGCCATAGGCAATAAGGCCATATGGCCTTATTTCCCAATGAGTTGAGAAATAAAGCCATATGGCCTTATTACCAACCACTGTTGGAAAAATTTGTCCATTAAATCCTGCTACCCAAAAAAAAATTATTTAGCGAAGCCGCTAAATTAATTTATGGAGTTTGTAATCCTTAAGCCCGGCCGAAGGCCGGCTACACAGAAAAACTTTTTTGTTAAACAATCTTTAAATTAAAAATCCTGCTAACAAAAAAATGGTGCCTCTAGGGCCCTCTGAGTTCAGAGGTTCCTGGAATGTGGGTTTTTAATTTAAAGAAAGTTAAACAAAAAAAGTCAAGGTCTTATCGCCCAAAACCGTAAATGTCATATCGCACAAGCTGCGACATATAGCCCAAAATGATAGGCTTAAAAATTTTATTTCTCCCAAAACAAAATTCTCAAAAAATCCAAAATATTTTTTTTGGGCGAAATGTCGAAATTGCGACTTCTATGATTTGTTTTTTTGTAATAAAGGTTTTCTGCTTAGGGATTACAAACTCCATGCATTAAACCCACCCTCTCTGCAAACCAAAGCTATTTTGGTTATCAGGCCTTTTTGATGCATAACAAATTTGATAGCGCAAAGGCCTGCTACCCTAGAAAACTTTACTTTGCGGAGAGGGTGGGTTTAATGCATGGATTTTGTAATCCCTAAGCCCGGCCGAAGGCCAGCTATACAGAAAAACTTTTTTTGTTAAACAATCTTTAAATTAAAAACCCTGCCAATAAAAAATTGGTGCCTCTAGACCAATGGTTCCCAACCTTTGATTCTCGCCCCACTGGGGGGCAATTTAAAGGTTCCAGGGGGGCAACGAGCAAATTTTCGAGATTTTTTTTAGTCAAATTAACTACAAAAACTATTTTTTGGCAAAATTAACTACAAAAATCTTGTTAATTTCTTAACATTTTTAGTAAAAACTTAATTTAAATGCTTATTATACAAAAACTTTGCTAAACAAGAAGTAATTTTTCATTAGAAACAAAAATTAGAACAACTAACAAATTTTTCCTTAGTGTAGGGGGGACAAGACAATTTTTTTAACTTAAAAGTGGGGCGTGGCGTAAAAAAGGTTGGGAACCATTGCTCTAGACCCTTCTAAGTTCCAAGGTTCCTGGTATATGTGGTTTTTTAATTTAAAGATAGTCAAAAAAAAATTTTTTGTGCGTAGCCGGCCTTCGGCCGGGCTTTGGGTTACAAACTCCATAAATTAATTTAGCGGTGTAAAGTTTAATTAAAAAACCATACTCAGTGAGTATATGTAGGATACTAATTTATTGAATAAAAATAAAAACCTTAAGAACTAAACATGAAAATATTAAAACTAAACTAGGCTACCTCCAAGAGATTGTATTATCTCAGCAGGAGATAGTCTTATGTGTGTGCTTGATATGGGATGCGCACTCCTAAAACAATTAAATTTAATGCGCATCGTTCTTTTCTATTAAAACAATGAAACAATTTATTAATGGATCAGAAGTTCACACGGTTACTTGCCACATGCGAACAACTAAACACACAGCCTAATCTAGTTGCTATTAATAAATTCCAACATCCCTCCTACCAAACACACACATTAATAATTTTATTTTAAAATATAAAAAAATAGAAATACAATTATGTTCAACTAATCTTGAACATTCTGCCGGGGCGCAAATGCAACAGGCGGCGAAAAGTCTAAGTTTACTACCGACTTACGGGAACTGCAACATTTATGTTTAATATAGATACAAATTGCAATAAAAGATATAATAACAACTAGCGTCAATGACGTATGCCCACTCAGATGATGATATTGCATCGACTTCAGCTCTTTATCGGTGACCTGCAACTGATTAACTTCCTTCATTAGATTCTTGATATCTTTAGTGTTGTTCACAATGGTTACATCAAATGGCTTTACTAGCCTTGACTCCATTCGGCCAATATCCAAACTCCAGGAAGATGTTTGAATGGATGAACTTCTTTGTGTTGTGAATTTTAACGATGCTGTAAGTGTTACTCCCTCGTACGTGGCAGTACAGCCTGGTGACAAGCTTAAAATACCTTTAGGCGGCAACGTTATCCAACTGCGGTTTCCAAGGCCACAATCCACACCAAGTGTAAATTGGTCGAAAATTGTAAAAATCCATTTGTTATCTGTAGAGAGTGCTTTCCACAAACTTTTCTTAGTTACTTCCTCAAAGTTGCATTCCGCATGTCTGGACTGCTTTAATGCAGAAACTTCACATGACCTCTCGATAGCTGGTTTCCATGCAATATTCCCACCGCAGTCGAATTGTCCTTGTAGATTCTTTGTACATGTATTAATTTGTGCCTGTGTCATTAAAAAATACAGATTGGTTGCAAAACTGTACACAATGTATTCTCCATCAACTCTTGCTATCATCGTATTGTTATTGCCTTGTATTGGAAGCGGAATTATTCTAAACACCTCAGAACTATGTGCGTTAATTAATGGAATATCTGCTTGTATAACTAAACGATTGTCCACCATTATTCCTTTTGCAGTCATGGAGTTGTAGACTTCTTTTAATTCTGTATCTGTGTTCTTGCCAGGCAATATTAAATTATCTGGTAATAACTTCTCAATGTTGGATAATTCATTCTGCAGCTGCTCGACCGTTAACAGATCTGGATATATATGTCCATGGTTGATGTCAATTAAAATATACATAATGGAATTTTGAATTTTTTCACACTCATCAATCATAAGATTCAACTGCATTGTCATGACGTTAAAAAACGATATTAACCGCTCAGTATTTGTATTTTCTTCAATTTCTGCATAAAATAGTTTCAGCTGTGTAAACATGTTGTTGAAATTATTGTTAACTTCGTCTGTTGTCTTTTTAAGGATGTTAATAGTTGAATCCACTATTGATGTTTGCTCTTTAGCGAGCTTCTTCAAATCTTCTTGATTTTGAAATAAGCTTCGCATATTTTCTTCCATCAATTTGCGATCATTAGCGTCCATCATTCCAAAAAGAATGTTGTATATTGAGCCCACAAACTCAAACGGAGCCCTTTTCTTCCTTTCTTTTCTTATTAAAAGAGCATTATTTTGTTTTAAGTTATTATAGCGTCTATTCATCGTTGATATAACCATATCGCACGACTCTTTGTAGTTTTTAAGCATCGGACACTCCAGTTCAATTTTTCGTATAAGTATTTGAATTTGCTCCATCTCTTGTTGAAATTTGCTAAGGTCGTAGTAAATAATTAAATTCCACCTCGAATTTATTACGTTCATTTGACCTACGTTATCCAGATATAGTGCTGTATTTTCAGTTATATTCAGAATTGAAGGCGCCATTTCGAATGTGGATGGTGCTGCTTTAACTTTGCTTGCCATCATCATTAATAACACCAACAAGAATCCTAATGTTCCCACTTTTGGCTGCTTGGCGACAGTGCATACACTAGTGACTGGTGATTTGTCTACATCTTCGTTATCGGGCTTATCAGGAGTTGGTAGGGCACATACTTTGTGTACAGGTCGTTTTAGTATGCTATCTTGAAGCTTAAGAGTTACTACTCTTACTTTGTCATCTTTGCCTTTATGTGTTTCGACTATTCTTCCTAAAGGCCACCTTGCAGGGTTAGTAGCTTCATCTTTTATTAAAACCACTGCCCCTTTCTTCAAATCTGGAGACGATTGCCTCCACTTCGTTCTTTGTTGCAACGTAACTAAATACTCATTTTTCCAGCGGTTCCAGAAATCATTTCTTAGTTTCTGAATTAGCTTCCATCTGTTTAGGGAGCTTATTCGTGATTCTTCAATGTGCTCAGGACAATCAATGATAGGTCTGCCAATTAAGAAGTGCCCTGGAGTTAATACGTCTGCTGCATCAATGTTTTCGCTGCTAATATCGGCTATTGGTCTTGAATTCAACACTGCTTCTATCTGTGCCAATAAAGTACTTATTTCTTCATAAGTCAATTTAGTGTCTCCAACTATTCGTTTTAAATGGTATTTCATTGACTTTACGCCAGCTTCCCAAATCCCTCCAAAATGAGGGGCTGCCGGGGGAATAAAATGCCATTGGATTTTCTGTGCTGCTAAAATTGGTATTACCGTCTGATTGTTTTTAACAGCAGCTTTATAATCGGCATCTAATTTTCTATCAGCACCAACAAAATTGGTACCATTGTCCGAATATATGTGCGAACTTGTACCTCTTCGGGCAAAGAATCTTTTCAATGCTGCCATAAAGGATTCTGTTGTCAGATCACTTACTGCTTCTAAGTGAACAGCTTTCGTCGCCATGCACACGAACACAGCAATATACCCTTTTAACTCCTCTTCCTTTGGAACATCTAATGTGAATGGGCCCAGCATAGTCTACACCTGTGTGTAAAAATGGAAATGACTCCGTTACTCTGGAAATTGGAAGATTTCCCATTAGCTGTTTCGAAGCTTCTTGACGATACCTGATGCATTTAGTGCAGCTTCGAATGCATTTCTTAACAGAATTTCTCATATTTATGATCCAATATCTTCGGCGTAATGTTGTTTCGACCAGTTTATTTCCCCCATGCAATGTTGTCATGTGGGTTTCTCGAATAATTATTGATGCTAAATGAGATTTTTGCAAAATCATGGGATGTTTTTTGTTGTAACTTAAATTTGAATTTTGCAATCTACCACCAACCCGAAGGATACCGTCTTTGTCTATAAATGGACATAAATTTGCAATTTTGCTTTTTGTGTTTACTTGTCCATTCCGTCTTAGTTCCATGAGCTCGTGATGAAATTCCTTCTCTTGATGCCGAATTATAATACATCTTTCTGCAGCTTCTAGTTCTGCGACTGTAATATGATCACGTTCTGATGGAATTCTTCTTCTGTTTGCAAATCGCAGGACATAAGCTAATACTCTTTGTAGCTTTTTGAAATTTGAATTTCTACTTATTAACTCGTCCAAAAAATTAATTTGTGAGTATGATGTAATCATGGTTGTTCTATTTGTTGTGGCAACAATTTCTTCTTTTTTGGGCCAAAATTCTGTTGGTTTTGAAAGCCATTCAGGTCCGTTCCACCATAAACAATAGTTCTTAAATTTTAGGGCACATATTCCTCTTGATGCAACATCTGCTGGATTCTCTTTGCTACTAACATGATTCCATATTGCATTAGGAACAAGACTTGTTATCTCAGTTACTCTGTTCCTGACAAACTTATCTTTGTTGGTTTTGTTGTTAATCCAGCATAGCGTTATAGTTGAATCACTCCAGGCGTACATCGTATTTTGATATTTAATAATGCTTGCTACTTTATTTAGCAGCTTGGCTAATAAGTGTGCTGCACACAGTTCCAGTTTTGGTAAAGTCTTCTTATTCTTAATGGGATTCACCTTGGTTTTAGCTGTGATTAAAATAACTGAATGTGCGGTTTTTGCATATATAACTGCCGCATAAGCTTTTTCTGATGCATCTGCAAACCCATGGAGCTCAATTTCTGAATTGCTTGCAGTTTGCATCCATCTTGGCACTCTAATTTGACGAATTTCTGGCAAATACTTTGTGAATTCGAGCCACTCTTCATTAAGTTCTTTGGATAACAATTCATCCCATGCTGATTGTAGCAGCCATAGTTTTTGTATAAATAACTTAGCTACGACTGTTACCGGGGATAACCACCCCAACGGATCGAATATTCGGGCGACATCTGAAAGCGCTTGTCTTTTGGTAACGCTCACATTTGATTTAAGACTAATGTTGAAACTAAAACTATCACTTCTGGGATCCCATTGCAGACCCAGCGTTTTTACTGATTCGTCATCTTTAATAATTATCAGTTCATCTTCATCAGAATTTTTTAAATGGCTGATAACCGCATTTTCGTTCGAGAGCCACTTCCGTAAATAAAATCCAAACTTTAATAGTTGTTCTGCTACTTCGTGCTGTATCTTCTTGCATTGGGAAATGGTGTCAGCGCCAGTCATCAGATCGTCCATATAGAAATCATCTTTTATAATAGTTTTAATGTAGTCCTTATCATCAGGGCAGCTATCAGCTATGTGGAATAGTGATCTTATTGCTAGAAACGGAGCTGATGACGTACCGTATGTTACTGTTGTTAGTTTGTATTCTTTTATGGGTTCATTTTTATTATTTCTCCATAAAATATACTGATAGGATTGATCATCTTCATCAATTTTTATTTGTCGATACATCTTTTCGACATCAGCCGTTAACGCATATTTCCAAACCCTCCAGTTTAAGATGATGTCATACAAATCTCTTTGAAGCTTAGGACCAATAAACATCACATCATTCAGGCTCTTTCCATTCGTTGTTTTTGCAGAAGCGTCAAAAACTACACGTAATTTTGTTGTTAAGCTGCTTTCTCTAATTACGGGTTGATGAGGCAAGTAATATTTTCCAGTTAAGATTTGTTTTACTTCTGTCATATGACCCAGTTGTAAATACTCGCGCAAAAATGTTACATAGTCTTCTTTGAGCTTGGTATTGTTTTCAAGCTTTCTTTCTAAACTTAAAAACCTGGCCATTGCTTGCTTTCTGGAATCACCTAGCTCGCTGTCTTCTTTTAACGGCAGTTTTACCACTATTTGGCCTTTGTCATCAACTTTGGTTGTTTTCTCATAATTGTCTTGGCATATTTTATCTTCTGTGGCTTCCTCAATATTTGATGGAAGTTCCTCTAGCTCCCAGAAACGTTCCAAATTGGTTACTGCAGACAAAAATGTAGACAGCTTTTGGTGATTTTTTGAAAGACCGCATACAATCCAACCCAATCTAGTAGATTGAGCCAAACTATTACTTTTTATAAGAGGCTTAACATCATTCATAATTTTTAGAAACACTTTTCCACCCAGTAGTAAGTCTATTCTGTCAGTTTTATTAAACAGAGGATCGGCCAGAATATAATTTTTCCACTGACTGGCATCAATCGCAAATGAAACCCCTGGCTGAGGATCTGTTACTGATGGTAAGACCCAGGCTTCGGCTTCAATCACATCGTCACTTTTGAAACGTGGTTGGATGTTTAGCATAATTTTCGCTTTTGAAGTACCAACCTCGGTACAACCCAACCCGTTTATGTTTTTACTAGCTCTAATTCGAGGCAATCTTAATATTTGGCTCGCTTCTTCATATATATTTGATATTTGCGACGCATGATCTATAACTGCTCTTAATGTAACGAGTTCTCCCGTAGCTGCTCGAACTTTTACCAATGCTGTAGGCAAAAAGTATGTAGAAGAGTCTTCCTCCGTTACCATTGATGTTGACGAGTTTTGCTTGAATTCATCTTTTTTCTTAAATTCATCAACGTGCAGCAATTCATGATGATTAAATCTGCAGGTACTGCATCTATGGTTACTTTGACATCTCTGGCTGATTGTGTGGTTTAGACATCTTTGGCACCAACTATTCTTTTTTACTAAACCGAGTCTGTCCATTTTGGATAGTGCCAGGAATTTAAAGCAAGCTGTTGTTAAATGATTTCTTTTGCAACATAAACACATTTGTTTTGTAGAAACCAGTGTTGCTTGGTAATCACCATATTTTTTCTTTTGAAGTTTATATCCACTTTGTTGTTTTGAAACGGCTTCTAAAGAGTGGTACTGCTGTTCTAAAAATCCCATCACATCTTCAAGGCTTTGGATTTCTTTTGTCTTCTTGACATTCTGCTCGTATAATCGAAGACCATTTGCATCGAGTTTTCTAATAATTATTCTTGCAATTACTGGCTCTTCATTATTTAACTCAATATCCATGCTTTTCAGTCCATGGATGCAGCTATTTGTTGTATCAAGTAGCTGCTTTACACTTGCTGCTGATTTACCAAATACCTGAGGCTGATCAAGAATTTTGTCTATTAATGTTGTGAACATCAACCGACGATTATCGTATCGCTGCTTCAATATTTCCCAAGCAGCTGCATAATTATCGTTGGTTATCTTCAGATGCTGAATCAGATTAGCAGCATCTCCTTTTACACTTTGCTTTAGGTAGTACAGCTTATCAACATTTGTCATGTTTTTACTGTGCACTACACTCATAAATAAATCGTGAAATTGGTTCCATTCACTAACTGTCCCGTCGAACACTGGTGTTTTTATGTCAACTAATCTTGACTTTGTTGCTTCTGGTTGTTCCATCTTCTGTTGATTTTTTCTTGATTTAATGTTTCTTATTATTTCCCGCTTTAGATCCTTAACACTTTTCATTTCTTGGAAGATCTGGAGGAAATTTTTATTATTTTTGTTAATTTGATTGAAGATTTCATCGAGGGTTTCAAAATCTTCATCAATATTTCTTAATTCGTCGTCTAATTGGTCATCGTTGTATGTAGCAAGGCGACCTTGGGTTTGGATTAAGTCCTTGTACATTGACCTTGCCTGATGAAAAAATAGTTTCTCATTCATGTCTACATTTTCAACATCATTCGGTGGTGTAGTGTCCGCCTTTTCTTCAATTTGCAACATTTGCAACTGTTGTGTTGATGTTTTTAGGGGTTCTTGGTGCGAGTCATCTTCTTCTTCTTCTTCTTCATCAATTTCAGCCACCTTTAGCTGTGGCCGCTCATACAACGCTGCTATTCTGGCTCGAATTTCCTCAAAAATCTTGGTTATAGATTGGAAGTATTTTTGACCGAAATAGTCATTTTTTTCTTCACCTGACTCTATTAGTTTATTGTGGTTTTTTGTAAACTCGGTCTCAATCTAAGCGAGGCGTCTTTCGTGCTCAGGAAGTGTTTTAAGACGAACATCTTCCCTGCTGAGTAAGTTCCGTAAGTTGACTGCATCTTGTCCCAGTACTGATTGGCGCTCAAACACTTTCAACATTATAATTCTTTAATTGCGTTTTCTTTTGCTTCCAATAGTATATTTATTTATATTTTTGTTAAATAAATGTCTACTCTGTTTTGGCCGAGCTTGCCTTCTATGATATTTATACCTCTGTTTTCAGAGATATTTTTATCTTCTTTTTTAAATTGGTTAACCAAATCACTGTTATAGCCGTGATTACGCTTATAAAATTTTTCTGGTTTTTCTTTCGAAGGACCAAATGTAAAGTTTAATTAAAAAACCATACTCAGTGAGTATATGTAGGATACTAATTTATTGAATAAAAATAAAAACCTTAAGAACTAAACATGAAAATATTAAAACTAAACTAGGCTACCTCCAAGAGATTGTATTATCTCAGCAGGAGATAGTCTTATGTGTGTGCTTGATATGGGATGCGCACTCCTAAAACAATTAAATTTAATGCGCATCGTTCTTTTCTATTAAAACAATGAAACAATTTATTAATGGATCAGAAGTTCACACGGTTACTTGCCACATGCGAACAACTAAACACACAGCCTAATCTAGTTGCTATTAATAAATTCCAACATCCCTCCTACCAAACACACACATTAATAATTTTATTTTAAAATATAAAAAAATAGAAATACAATTATGTTCAACTAATCTTGAACAAGCGGCTTCGCTAAATTATTTTTTTTTGGGTAGCAGGATTTACGGGGAAATATATTTCCACATTTTCAACTGATATGGCTTTATTTCCACTTTGGTTGCAAACTCAATATGACTTTATTGCTCAATCGTGTTGGTAATAAAGCCATATGGCCTTATTTCCCATTGAATTGAGAAATAAGGCCATATGGCCTTATTGCCTATGGCTTTATTTCACCCCCCCCCCCCCCCCCCCCCCCCCACCAAAATTATTTTTTTCGTGAATAAGCCAACAAAGTAAAAAATTATTAAAAAAATTATTTTTTTTTTTCAAAAATTCACAATTTTTATAATTTTAAGTGCATATTTTTGTAGTTTTTAGTGCATATTTCAAAAAAAAATTTTTTAGGCGCCTAAAATATAGTTTTTTAGTGCATGAAGTCCTGTCCCTGGTTATAATAAATAAAAGTTTTTTATTTCTGTTATTTTGAACAGATATTTATATGAATCATTTCAAACTGTTATTTTTAATTTTTATTTGAAAAAATATTTTTGAACAGTTTAATTTGATTTTTTTTTCAATAAATCTCATAACTGTTATGGTCTCTGGTTACAATTGTATACAATTTCTGGCAAAAATATAAAAAAAATGAATGACACTTTCCAATTTATTTTTTTTTTCTGCATTTTCCTTATACCTGACGAACTTTTTGCCTTCAGTAACCCCTAGTTAAATTTGATGCAGAACATATTCACCGAACAGTTTAACCCCTTAAACGCAAGTTTTAGTAGACTTTTGAGCCATTTCTTAAGAAATGTACTTAAATGACCAATAAATACGGCAGATAGAGGGTTAATATATTCTATAAAAAAAATTCCCCATCAAATTCTATTGAAGACATCTTAACACTGTTTTGAGATCAAAAGAACAGTACGCTAAACCTCTATCTCCCATTTTAATGGGTCATTTACGTAATTTTTTTAAGAAATGGCTCAGAAACCTACAAAATTTTTATTTTTTTCGACTTTTTTCAAACACCTTTAAAACAAAATGAAAAATTCATTGGGCTATAAACAAATTTGAGACGTTACAGAGCAAAACCCATTGGGGCTTTTACTACTACACACAAGTACTTTCAGTACATTGGCGTAGGAAGAACATTTTTCTGGGGGGGGGGGGGGGCTAAAAAATTTCTGGGGGGTGCTTTGCCCCCCCCAGGCAGGCCTATCTACGCCAATGTTTCAGTCTGTCTTGGTTTAGTTGAGGCCCTAAGAAATGACCCTTCAAGTGTGTTACAGCGTTATTTTCCGAATCATTAAATTTGCTTTAAAATAGCATAAATTTGTTTTTGCATATTTTGGGAATATGCATATTTTGGTGTATATGTATATTTTTGCATATTTTGGTTTTAAATGCATATTTTGTGCATATTTCCAACTTTAAAGTGCATATTTTTCCATATTTTGAAATTTATTTGACTCAAGAATTCTTTTAAATTCAAAAAAAAAAATATATATTTTGAAAATACGATTTTTGTTTTATAAGATTGCCTCCCTGCACTTAACTTTTTATATAAAGTTTTAATTATTAATATTAATTTATTGCTTTTAACGAATTTTTTCGTACAAAAACAAAAAAAGCGCATATTCTTAATTTTTAGTGCATAAAAATCACAGCCTTACTTATCAGTTTCCAAAGCAGTGTTGCTAGATAAAGGGATTTTGACCCAAAATGGGTATTTACCTTGACAGATTTTAGTGCTACGCGATTTGGAGATTTAAAGTAATTTTAAAACAAGTTTGGAGATTTCAAAACTTTTAAATTTTTTAAAGCATAATATTTTACAGTCAATTGCTGTCCAAAAATAATTGCATCAGTTTTATTAAAGTTTGACAACTCATGTCATTCGAAAATTTGTTGTACACTGGCGTCTAATTAAAAAATAAATAAATAACCATACGCACCGTTATCCAAATAATGGATAATATTGTTCATGGGTGCGTATGATTATCACTATTGTGTAAAGCAATCAAACTATTTTGATAATCATACGCATTAGCACTATTGTGAAAATAGCCGCCGTTATTTTACTGTGTATTTTTTGTAATTTCGTTAGCATCTTAATTTAAAGGCGTTTTTTCCGGCAAAAAATATGATATTTTGTCAGCACTTTCGCTAAAATTGCATTTTTTGTGTTTATTTTTTTTTTTTTAAGTGCACACCTTTAAAAAAATAATTTGTGCTTTTCTTAAAAATAAGGAAAACAAATTTAACTATAAAATGGGAAGAATTTTATTATATATTAGTTCATACACTTTCGAGCACTAGATTGGGTCCAGACCCCATTGCGTTCGGATCCCTTGGGTACATACCCTGTTCGCTCTAGACCCCGTATGGTCCTTTACTTTGATCCAAAAATTTTGTCCGTTGCGCTCTACCTTGGTTAGTTTTTAACATACGGAAATTAGGGGCCGGACAGGGTCTTGAGAATCCTTTAAACTAGATAACTCAAAAACTATAATTCGGAAGGCTTTCGGGTATTTCGCGAAAGTATTCGACGTGTCAAGAGCTACAAAAGAGCCTTTTCTAGTGTCGGCATCATTTACCGAGATATGTGCATATATAAAATCTCGGGAATGTCATATTTAAGATCCGAAATAAGTGTCTTGAGACCTCACATATGTAGAGCAAGGTTAATCCATACTCTATTTTAAAAATTTCATCAGTTTTGCTATATCTCGCATAGTTTCCGAGATAATTTTTAACTAAATTATAAGAAGTTCTAAACTAAATTTGAAGAAGTAACCATTTAAAAAACACCAGACATGACTTCGAGAGCTTGGAAACGGTTTCGAATGTCGACCTAAGGCAAATAGTACAATTCGCGATAAGGACAAACGCGTTCTATCAGCGTCGCTGAGGAATTATTATGGTTTCGCTGTGGACCATCCGGTCTATGTGAGGAGTCTTTGACTCCGCCACCTCTAACCTAACCTAACATTCGTGTTTTTACTATATTTTTTGTTACCTCCAATTTTACGAGAATTCCTAGTAAAAAAAAATTCCAACCAGAACCGCTATGTGTATTTCAAAATTTTTTGAAGAGATTTCAATAACAGCTAAATTTGGTACTTTTGCGCTACTTTTTAAAATTAATGTTAATAAAAAATTTGAAATATTATTTAAATATTTATAAAAGAACAATTTTTTTTTTTGAAGCACCGCGAAAGGTCAAAATAATGCTGATATGTAAGCCTCTTTAAAAAATTTTGAAAAACACATTGCGGTTCTGGTTGGCGCAACGACGAATGTATATTTTTTTAAAAAATACTTAAAAAACAAAAAAAATATGGACTCAAAACCGAAATAAATAAGAAACTTCAGTTATAAAATATAAAGTCCAACAATATATAAAAAAACAGAATTAAAAAACTCAACTCATAAGGTACATTGCAATTTAGTAATATTTCTAAGAATTGGAAATACGAAATATAAATTCAAACCTAACGGACATTTTTCAAGACTTGAAAAGTCCTACTAAGGGTTGCAACTCTGAGAAAATCTACTACAGTGTAAGAAATTACAACTGTGTTGGAAAAAGTTAAAAATAGATTCATTAAGTTCGTGCTAAACGTAACATATGGGTAATGAAATGTGATATAATTCCCGTTCGCTTTTTCACCTTAATGTACGTTTAAATAGCTGATCTTAATCTTACACACCTACAGTGACAATCGAAGAGTGCTGACGAAGGAAGGGTGGCTTCTTCCGAAAGCTGTCGACATCTCCACTTAGCCTGTGTTGTCAATTAATTTTTTTTTTTCCGATTTTCTCATTGTACAACAAAAATAATTATTTCTCAGAAATAATTTATATGGACTCAAAACCGAAATAAATAAGAAACTTCAGTTAAACAAAAAAAATTAATAAAAAGTAGAATTTGTACCATTTTGGTTATGAGAAGAAGAAGTAAAGGAATGAGTTCCAGATTTTTAAAAACTCGATATCTTTTAATCGGGTCATCAAAAAAAAGTTTAAAATTTACCAGGAAGGAGTGTTCAAAGGGTACATAAAACTGTAAAAAAAATGGAAAAATTAAAAAAAAAAAACTTAGTAGTTCCTAAGCGGATCTTTATGCATACATAGTTTCAAAATCATTAAATTAAAAATAAATACAAAAAAATAAAATCATATTTTAATATATTGTACGATCGTGAGTGCTGTTATTGAAGAACATTGGGATATTTTAGCACTGATTTTGAACTTTTATGAACTTGTTGTTTCTGTTATTTTGTTGTTTCTGCTGTTGTTGTTGTTTTTAGTGTATAATAAAGAAATGCAAAATAAATTGCGCATAAAGTTTAATCACATCAACTGGCGGACTTTACTTACATACAACCAAATAAGAGAGAGAATAAAAAAAAAAAACAAATTAAAAACTCACAACATTTTTTTTTTTTTATATAAAATATAAAACAGAATTTTTAAAAATAAATACATCCATACATCCATACATATGTATGTATGAATGTAAGTATACAACAAAAAATACGAAAACAACATACTAAACGATATACAAAATATTTTTTACATACATAAAGGAATATATGCATCTATACAGTTGACTGTTAAATACTAGCAGTACCAGACCACAACTTTTATATAAAACAATTGTATCACATTTCTTCACCAAAACAGTAATAAATAAACGGTTTATTTACTGTTATTTCATTGTATTCGTTTTAGTAAACCAACACTCAAAAAAAAAAACTGTAATGTTAGCAAAAAAAGCTTGTAAACCTACAAGAAAATTTACTGATTTTGAACCCATAATTTTTTTGTAAAGTTAGCAAAAAGGTTTTGCCAAAAATTAGTTAACTGATTTTTTTTTCTGTTTTTTATTTCAACTTAGTTCATACACATTTGAGGAACCGATAGGTCCATATCCCGATGGGCCTAGACCTAGTTGGGTTCCTTAAAAATCGTCATAGTTTTTGATCCAAAATTTGTGTCCGTTATGCTCTATGCTCTTAGTTTTTGAAATACGTGATTTTAGTGGACCACTGAGGTTTTGAGAATTAAAAAACTCGATAACTCCAAAAATATTACTCTACGTGTTGAGAGCTACAAAAATGCTTTTGGACTTTTTGTTGTGTCGGCAATATTTACCAAGATATGAATTTTAGAATTTTCGGGAACTATTTTGGATCCAAAGTTAGGACCCATTAGGGTCCACACATGTGAAGAGGACCGGCGATACTATGGAGAGCCCGAGAACCGAAAATGGCCTGCATTATGCTCCATCTGGCTTAGTTTCCGAGATAACGACATTTGAATGTGGGTGTGGAACAAGGTGCTATAATCCAAAAACCAAATTGTTCAGGAGAAGCAAAAACCTAAATAAGTCGCAAAAAAATAATTTTTTTAAATTTATTTTTGCAGTTTGACGAAGATGGAACATTTGCATCTATGTACATAAAAAATAAAAAGAAACATAAAAGTGGAATTAGCAAAAAATGCATGTGAAATTTTGTTCTAGTGGAATAAGGTGCTATGTCAGAATTTCTACTACACTCAAAAAAAAAAAAAACTGTAATGTTAGCAAAAAAAGCTTGTAAAAACCCAAAATTTTTTTGGTAAAGTCAGCAAAAATGTTTTGTCAAAAATTAGTTAACTGAAATTTTTTATTTCAACTTAGTTCATACACATTTGAGGACCCCATTGGGTTCGGACCCGATAGGTCCAGACCCCGATGGGCCTAGACCTACTTGGGTTCCTTAAAAATCGTCATAGTTTTTGATCCAAAATTTTTGTCCGTGACGCTCTACCTTGCTTAGTTTTTGAGATACGTGATTTTAGGGGATCACCGGGATTTTGAGAATTACAAAACTCGATAACTTCAAAAATATTACTCGGAGAGCTTTTGGTCTTGTTCTACGTGTTGAGAGCTACAAAAATGCTGTTGGACTTTTTGTTGTGTCGGCAATATTTTCCGAGATATGAGCATTTTATTTTTCGGGAATGCTAACTATTTTGGATCCACAGTTAGGACCCATTAGGATCCACACATGTGAAGAGGAGAACCAAAAATTACCTTTATTTTGCTCTATCTAACCATCTCACATGTAAGAATTTTTTATACTATCTTTAGTTTAACTGCAAAATGCATGTTAGTATCCGGGAAAAAATATAAAATACTCCCAAAAACACTTAAAATTTAACTTTTAAGGTCACTTTTATGACCGAAAGCGATCAAGTTTTCATCAAATTTGCTTACAAATAGGTCGAAATATTGTAGGAAGGTACGATTTCGCTAAAAAACGCGATTTCCAAAAATTGGATTTTAACACCTTATTCCACACATGAATTCATTTTAAGTTTTCTTAAAAAAAAAAATTACAATTTATTTTTACTAACGTTACAAAAAAAACTTGTAAAAATTTGGTCAACTCAATTTTAAATTTAGCAAACAAAATTAGTTCAAATTTTGTTTAAAATTGCTAATGCGCTAAATGAAGTTTACAAGATATTTTCGCTAACATGTTAATCTCATTGACTACGAAAAAGCGTTCGACACTGTGCAACATGACAAACTGATGGAAATTCTAATGTCCATTGGAATAGACGAAAAGGAAATCCAATTTATTGTATTGGCATCAAACAGCACAAGTAAATGTCAACGGTGAGATGACAGACAGTATAGAAATATCTAAAGGGGTCAGACAAGGTTGTATACTGTCCCCACTTCTATTTAACATCTACTCTTAAAGAATTTTCCAAGAGTCCATCAGCAACGTTCGTAAATCAGCATATCTTATATTCTTAACAATATAAGATATGCTGATGACACTACCGTACTGGCTGAAAGTATCTCTGGACTCCAACATCTTCTGGACAAACTGACTGCATATAGTGAAACATACGGCCTTAAGATTAATATACGAAAAACAAAATATATGATTGTTAGTAAGAAAAATACCCACAACACAACATTAAAAATACAAAACTCCTACGTTGACAGAGTTCATAGTTTTAAATACCTTGGGGTTACAATCACTGACCAGTGCACACTGGGCCGAGATGGTAGTTTTTTTGGCCAAAACTAAAATAAACAAAATTATTAAATTAAAAAAAGCGAATGCACTATTGTATTAAGTATGACTTGCTGCACCTTGTCTGTAATTTTTGTAAAAATCGGTACACCCATTCTCTTGGAATGATCCATCAAAGATAAAATATGTATGCTTAAATCTCCATATACCGTAATCAAAAAAGCTAGCAAATTTATACATTATTGAGATGGGACCTTGTTTTTTTTTTGGGGATTAATTTATTTGACAAAGCGAAGTACAACATGTAAATGGGTATGAACAGCTCTTTTCCCCTATTTTTTTTTTTATGATTTTTGATATTTTTATATAAATTTTGAAAAATTGTTCCATTTGATATAGTTGTTCCAAAATGTTCCGCGACATAATCCAAAAGTTAGGATGCCAAAATGTTCGTTGGTTTACTAGCTTTCAGACTGACCTGCCCGCTTTTGCCCGTTTTTTCATCTGCGTATATATTATCAATAGAAAGGGAGATGAACAAGTCTAAAGTTGTTAAAATGAGCCTTTTTTATTGAATTAAATTAATTTTATGAATTAACAATTTTCAAGTTTTTCCTAAAGTACATACATAGTGTTTTTCTATATTAATACGGGATAAAATAAAACCCGGTTACCCAAAAACCCGAATAAAAAAAAACCGGTTACGAGAAAAACCCGGTTACACGAAAAATATTTTTTTTTATCGTATTAAAATTTGTTTTTAATACATTGAAAAAAAAATAATTACCCGGTTAGGCGGTCCTGACAGCTTTTTGAAAGAGTGTGGAACTTTTGATAACGATGAGTTAAAAAAAGTGTTTTTTTAAACGGGTTTTCAAAAAAAAATATTTTTTCTAATTTTTTTCTAAATTTTATTTCCATTACATTTTTTAAAACGGGCACAAGCTGGCAACTATTATGGAAAGTGTGGATAGGAAGAATAATTCTGGCCCAGACAGTTTTTTGAAAGGGCGTGGAACTTTTGATAACGATGAGTTTAAAAAAGGGGTTTAAATAAAAAAATATTTTATTTTTTCAAATTTTTAATATTTCAATAACATTTGCCTAAACGGGCACAAGCGGGCAACATTTTTAGATAGAAGGGATAAAAAGGAAAATTTTAGCCCAGACAGTTTTTTGAAAGGGAGTGGAACTTTTGATAACGATGGGCTTAAAAACGGGGTTTACAAAAAAAAAATCAGATTTTTATAAACTCTTATTTCAATTAAATTTTTGAAATCGGGCACAAGCGGGAAATTTTTTTGGAAAGTGTAAATAAAAAGGATAATTCTGGCCCAAACAGTTTTTTTGAAAGGGCGTGGAACTTTTGTTCACAATGAGTTTTAAACAAGTAGAAAAGTTAAATTCGACTTGGCCGAATCTATGAATACCCTCCACAATGCCCATTTTAAGTGATAATAAATTTTCTAACGTGAAAAAATAACAATTTTAATTAGAAATATTTTATTTTGTATAAAAAAATTCTTTTTTAGTAATTTTTGAAAAAAAAAAAAAAAATTTACTATTTTTTTTTTTTTTGAGTGTAAAATTTTTTTTTGAGTGTAAAATTTTTTTCTAGTGTATTTTTTTTTTGTTTTGGTATAAAAATATTTTTGAGTGACAAAAATACGTTGTAAAATATTTTTGTGACTTACCTATGTTTTTAAAACAGGTTTAACGGGTTTTCAACACTTGAATTTAAGGTGCAGCTAATCTGAAATTCACGGTTTTGCTAATAACTTTTGAACCACTAGACCGATTTGGCTGAATTTCAATACGAACGAGGCTGGAGGAACGCAAAATATATATGCCAAGCTTCAGCCTCCTCAGAATTACCGTTCACTGGACCGATTTTGCTGGATTGCAATACCAACCTGACCAGGTAAATGCCCAACATATATGCCAAACTTCAGGAGCCTCCGTTAAGTCTTTCAAAAGTTAGCGTGTTTTCAACAGACAGACAGACAGACAGACAGACAGACAGACAGACGGACGGACGGACGGACGGACGGACATCGCTAGATCGTCTTAAAATCGATCGAGGATCATGAATATATATACTTTATGGGGTCCTAGACCAATATTTCGAGGTGTTACAAACGGAATGACAAACTTATATATACCCTCTATCACTATAGTGGAGGGTATAAAAAGGGGGTTTTCACAAACATTTTTTTAATTTTTTTTTAATTTTTGGTATTTTAATCTCATTTGTGTAAACGGGCACAAGCGGGTAAGTTTTTTCTAAGGTGGGGTTAAAAAAGGCTAATTCTGGCCCAGACAGTTTCTTGAAAGAGCGTGGAACTATTGATGAGTTTAAAAAGGGGGGTTTCAGAAAAAAAAACTAATTTTTTCAATTTTTTATTAGCCCTTATTAGAAGTATTTTTTTTTTTTAAACGGGCACAGACGAGTAACTTTTTTGGAAAGTGCTGATAAAAAGGGCAATTCTGGCCTAGACAGTTTTTTGAATGGGCATGGAACTTTTGATGACGATAACTTTAAAAAGGGGGTTTTCAAAAAAAGACAAATTTTTTCCAATTTTTTATAAACTTGTTTCAATTTAATTTTTGAAAACGGGCACAAGCGGAAAAGTTTTTTGGAAAGTGGGGATAAAAAGGATAATTCTGGCCCAGACAGTTTTTTGAAAGAGCGTGGAACTTTTGATGAGTTTAAAAAGGGAGTTTTCAGAAAAAAAAAAGAATTTTTTCCAATTTTTTATTAGCCCTTATTAGAAGTAAATTTTTGAAAACGGGCACAGGCGGGCAACTTTTCTGAAAAGTGCTGATAAAAAGGGTAATTCTGGCCCAGACAGTTTTCTGAAAGGGCGTGGAACTTTTTATGACTATGAGTTTATAAAGAGGGTTTTCAAAAAAAATGTTTTTTCAATTTTTTATAAGCTCATTTTTCAATTCAATTTTTAAAAACGGGCACAAGCAGGTAACTTTTTTGGAAAGTGCTGATACAAAGGATAATTCTGGTCCAGACAGTTTTTTGAAAGGCCGTGGAACTTTCCATAACGATGAGTTCTTAAAAGGGGGTTTTCAAAAATGAAATATTTTTTTTCATTTTTTTATAAATTTTATTTAAATTCCATTTTTGAAAACGGGCACAAGCGGGCAACTTTTTTGGAAAGTGTGGATAGAAAGGATAATTCTGGCCCAGACAGTTTTTTAAAAGGGCGTGGAACTTTTGATAACGATGAGTATAAAAAGGGGGTTTTCAAAACAAAAACAATTTTTTTTTCAATTGTTTATAAACTTTTTTTCAAATATATTTCGGAAAAAGGTATATTCACGTGATTTAAATGAAAATCATTCACGCTCACGCGTGAATCACGTCATTTTTAATTTTTTTTTTTTCAATTCAATTTTTAAAAACTTTTATATCACGTGATTTATGTGAAAATCACTCACTCTCACGCGTGAATCACGTTGTTTTTTAAGTCACGCAAATCACGGGACCAGAGACCATCTCCAATTCAAAAACATAAACAAAAGACAAGTTTCTCTTCATTTGTTTCATCTATAACATCTGTAAATTTTATTAAAAATTAAGTGTCCACCCTGAAACAGTTTCCTTGTAGGTCCGATTCCAAAAAGTTTCCAGTCACTTATTTATTACCCTAATATAGGCTTATATTCTGAATTTCAACAAAATCGATTAACATTTACGACCTGTAGAGACTTTTGGCCAAAAAACCTACCATCTCGGCCCAGTGTGCAGTGGGATAGTTCAAAAGAAATAAGCTGTCGTATTGAAATGGCAAGAGACGCATTTTTATACCCTCCACTCTAGTGATAGAGGGTATATATAAGTTTGTCATTCCGTTTGTAACACATCGAAATATTGGTCTAGGACCCTATAAAGTATATATATTCATGATCCTTGATCGATTTTAAGTCGATCTAGCGATGTCCGTCCGTCCGTCCGTCCGTCCGTCCGTCTGTCTGTCTGTCCGTTGAAAACAAGCTAACTTTTGAAAGACTTTACGGAGGCTCCTGAAGTTTGACATATATGTTCTTCATTTACCGGGTCAGGTTGGTATTGCAATCCAACGAAATCTGTCCAGTGGTTCAAAAGTTATGAGCAAAAGAGTAAATTTCGGCAAGGGTATTTTTCGAATTTACAAGATTAAAACCACTATAACTTTCGAAAGACAATTCTGAGGGGGTTGAAGCTTAGCATATATATTTGTCGTTTCCCAAGGCTGTTTTGTTTTGAATTTCAGCAAAATCGGTTCAGTAGTTCAAAAGTTATAAGCAAAGCACTGAATTTCAGATTTGTTTCACCTTAAACTGTTGAAAACTCGTTAAACAAGTTTTAAAAGCATGGTGAAATACCAGTTTTGTAAAACTTGTTGTTGTTTGTTTTCTTGTCGTGGGGTGCAGTTTAGTTGTTAGACAAGTAAATATTTGTTATTGTTTTGTTATTGTTAGTGTTACTGTATGTAATGGGAAAAAAATCAAATAAAAAATGTGTAAGATTGAATGTTAATTTGTTTTTGGTTTTTTAAGAAGAGGATGGTGATATAAAAAGAGGAAAATATGTGAAATAGTTTTTTTTTGTGTTACATATAGGTATAAAACAACAAAAATATTTTACAAAGTAATTTGTTACTCAAAGAAATTGTACACTCAAAAAATATTTACACTCAAAAAAAAAAATGTTACACTCAAAAAAAATGTACACATTATTATTTTTTTTTTTTTAATGAAATGGCAGACTCAAAAAAATGTTGACAGTCAAAAAAATTTTACACTCAAAAAAATTTGATTGATTAAAAGAAAGTTTGACTCAAAATAATATACATATTTCTAATAAAAAATTTGTAATGCAATTTTTTTATTTTTTTTTTAGAAAATTACTATCAGATAACATTGTGGAGGGTATTCATAGATTCGGCCAAGTCGAATTTAATTTTTCTACTTGTTTAAGTATAAAAAAGTTCTAACCAGTCATGACATTAATATTGACACAAAAATACGATTTGTCAAGGCCTACGTATGGTCTGTTCTTCTTTATGCAATGGAAGTATGGACCATAAAAGCAGCTGATGTAAAGAAGATCGAAGCCTTTGAAATGTGGATCTATCGACGAATCCTCAAAATATCATGGACCCACTTTGTATCAAACGGCGAAGTACTGAGACGAATACATCGAAATAGAGAGCTTTTACTAACCATTAAGAAACGTAAAACAGCGTACTTAGGCCACATTATGAGAAATCCAAAATACAAACTGTTACAAGTAATTACACGAACAAACATTGAAGGAAAGCTTAGTAGAGGAAGAAAAGAATTAACGTGGCTTAATAACATGCCAGCGTGGACTGGTATCCGTGACGCAGGCAATCTGTTGAGTGAGGCGAGAAATCGGGAAACATTTTCCGAAATAGTGAAACTTTTATGACAGTATTAGAAAATAATATATATGACTCAGAAACTAAAACATTTTTTTAGGGGACAATTTCTTAGACTCTCTTTTGAAAATATTTCTCAGAAAATATATTAGACTTTTTCGAGGGACAAGTTTCTCAGAAAAAAAACTTTTTTAATAGAAAAATGTCTCAGAATCTAGAAAATTGCCTCCAAATATTTAAAAATGCATTAAAGTCTTCAATTTTTCTAATCTCAGGTACTTTCAACGGAATATTTTTTCAAACCCTAAAAGTTTTGGTGTAGAAAGATCGTTTTGGTGTCTTAAACCTTTTCTGTAGAAAAATAGAATAGAAAAAAATTTTAATATTTCAGAACCTAAGATGTTTTCAGTACTTTCAACGGAGTATTTTTTCAAACCCTAAAAGTTTTGGTGTAGAAAGATCGTTTTGGTATCTTAAACCTTTTCTGTAGAAAAATAGAATAGAAAAAATTTTTAATATTTCAGAACCTAAGATGTTTTCAGTGGGAAAAAAACTCACTAAATTTGAGAATTTTTCTTTACGAAAATTTTTTCTAAATATAGAAATTTTTGGTGTGAGATTTACATAAGTATCTGAGAATTTTCTAATTTAATTTAAAAATTTTTGTATAAATTCTGATTAATTTTTATTCAAAAATAAAAATCGTTACATTCTAACTTCAAAATAGTATATTTTTAGTAGGTTTATTCTAGCTTAAGGTCATTATTTCCTTTACTTATTTAGACTTTGATATTCTCATAGAATAATTTTTTGAAAATTATTCTATGAGAATATTATAGCTTTAATAAGTAAAAGAAGTAATGACCTCGAGCTAGAATAAACTTTTTTGTATAAATTTTAAAAGCTTTTCTGTGTCATAATGCCTCAGAACCTCAGAAGTTTTCTATTGGGATAACGTCTCAGAATCATAAACTTTCTATTAGAAAATTATGTCAAAATCTGGGTCTTTTGCTGTTAGAAAAACGCTTTAGAACCTGCAAATTTCTTGAAGAGACATTTTTCAAAATATCAAACATTCAAGTTTTTTTTTATTATAGGAATAAATTTTTAAAATTTGAAAATGTTTCTACAGAAAAAATCATAATAAATAAGAGTTGAACAGTAAAAAACCTTAACCAATGATTCAAGTTCGACCTGAAGTTCCCTGCAAAAACAAAATTTTTGAGCAAAAAAAAAAATTTTTTTGGTAAATTAAGATACGTGTTTAACGAGAACCTACCTATGTGTCTAAAGAGAAAAGTATATGACAATTGTGTGTTGCCAGTTGTAACGTATGGTTGCGAAACTTTGACATTAACCGAACACACGATAACAAAACTACAGATAGCCCAAAGAGCAGTGGAAAGAGCAATGCTGGGAGTAACACGAAGAGACCGTATAACAAACACAGCACTAAGAAACCACAAAAGTACAAAGTGTCACAAAGGCAAAATGGCGCTGTTCTGGAAGCGTAGAATGACTGATAACCGATGGACAAAAAGATTACTTGAATAGAGACCTACACAGAGAAAAATAAATTTCCAACTGAATTTTTCAGTTGTATTAACTCAAAATTCGGTTGCTGCTACTATATTTTGATGTGACTAACGAACTTTATATTTGTTTCAATTAAAATACAGTTGTAATAACAAAATTTTGTTGTAACTACCGATGTTTAGTTGTTTCAACCTTAATTCAAATGCATCCACCGATTTTTTTTTACAACAACTGAATTTCAGTTGGAAATTAGCAAATTTGTTTTCTATGTGTAGAGAAGTTACAATAAATATAGGAAGACCACCAATAAGATGGACAGAAGAATAGCTGGAAACTGGATGAATTAGCGAACGATAGAGTAAAAGGGAAACAACTAGAGGAGACCTATGTCCAATAGTGGATGCAAGCGGCTTATAGATGATGATGATGATAAATTAAACTTGCGTTGTTTTATATTATTTCGTGATTTTACTTATGTATTAAAATTTAAGGATATAGTTAAATTTTGTGTGAGAAAACTGATGTGAGAGAAATCGGTAGATATAAAATAAACACTATGTGAAAGTGTATATTTCTAACTTGAGCTGTGTTTTCTGTGTGCATTGTTTCATAGAAACTTTTCTAAATATTGAAGATTAATCCTTATTAAAAATTGTAAGAACTTAAGAAAATTTAAAAAAAAATTTTAAATTTCTCCCACAGAAAAAAGTTTTTCTCTCAGGCTCTAAAGCATTTTTCTGATAGTAAAAGTTCCAGATTCTGAAAAAAAATCAAAAGGAAAAATATCGGATTTGAGTCATATTTCATCCAGAGAAGCTTAGAAATTTTTGTTTTATCATTTTTTATATTAACGCCCTCAAAAGAGGCGTACTGAAGAAGTTAAATTTTTAGGTAATCTGGGTCCTCCACATCAGCCCGTCCTTTGCCAAACCTTTTCAGCATTTCGTTGCATAAGGGTATCTACTTACACTTCTTGCTGGAAGGTAGCCAATGTTCAACCGATCCCTAAAAATGGTTCGTCTTCTAACCCTAAGAACTATCGCCCGATATCATTTTGTTCTACGCTCTTGAAGGTGATGGAGAGCATGGTAAATAATTATCTTGTTGACTATCTGGATTTAAACTCACTTTTCAGTGACCAACAATATGGCTTCCGTAAACGTCGATCTAGGGAGACCTGATGGCGATCCATTCGGAACGTTAGACTAGTCCCATTCACTAATTTGGTGAAAGTAAGGTGGTTGCTTGGGATATTTCGAAGGAGTTCGATCGAGTGTATCACGACGTACTTGTATATAAACTTGTTGCTTTTGGTGTAGCCAATTTTTTCTTTCGATTTATGTATATCGAGTTTACTCAGAGACCAAAGTATACGTGTTGTTGTAGATAGGGTCTTACCGGATAGGTTTCAACTCAACTCAGGGGGGTACCGCAAGGTTCTGTTCTTTCTCCTACTCTTTTTCTTATCTTTATAAATGACCTTCTTAGTCAAACTTATAACCATATCTTCTATTTTGCAGACGACAGCAACATTTGTCATTCATTTTCCTTCGATCATAGGCCAAGCCTTGCAGAGGTTGTGCTCGTGCAGCAGAATATGAAAGACACGCTCAATCAAGACCTTTCGAGAATCTCTGAGTGGGGCTGGCGAATAAGGTCGATTTTAATGCACGCAAGACCCAATGTAGTATGACGAGTTGTAAAACCAACATTGTCGTCTGTATCTATGAATGCAATTGGTATTGAGGAATCGGATAACTCTTGATGTTCTGGGCATGAAAGAGTCAGAGTCGTTTTGAAATTTCTGTACCGTGTTCAAAGGAGGCCGTCAAAGCTAATCAATGACAGTATCCATGGTAAGTGTTCTGCTGAGATAAGCGAACTAATCTCCCGAGCCCGTGTTTTTGTTCGGAGTACTCGCTTGTCTAGTAGGGCTCATACATTTGTTGTCGATTGCCCAGTGTACCACACAACGCATTATAGGGCAAAATTCGTTTATAAGTCGAACAATCCGTGTTGGAACATACTTCCTGCAGAGGTCTTCCCTGTTGACTAAAATTAAGAAAAATTAAGATCAAATATCTACCAACACTAATCCCTCTTTCCTCCTTCCCATAACCTATTTTTCTAATTACCAACACAATGCACTGCATTTACAGGGGATATCTCTCGAATGTTGGATAAGTAAAAAAAAAAATACGTGAATGGGTGAAATTTAATTTTTGCACTGATAAAAATTTGTAAAGCGTTTAAATACCTTAATTCAACAGACAGGTTGGTCTCACCCCTCCAAATTAAAAAAGAATTCAGTACTAATTGTAGGTTTTACTTTAACAAAAAAAAAAGATTGCGCCAAATTTTCAGGCTTCTGGTGATTATAGTATTTGAGATATAGGGTCTTCCGAATTGCTTGCTTGCAAGTTTTTAGAAGCATTACAACACAGTGCAATTCTGTTGGAACCTGGAAGGTAGTTACCAGTCTTACTAGCTCATCGGTTTTGCAGTTCCCTGAAATATCTATATGCCCTGGGACCCATATGAGTCGTATGTCAAACTGCTTGGTAATCTTATTGCAAGAGATGCTTCGGTCAAGGGCAGATTTTATTTTCAGATTTTATTTTGACTGTAAGAAAAGATGTTGACTGCGGTTGTAGACAAGACATTGCAACTGAACCAGTCTCTATTTCCAGCATCTCTGCCTGTAAACACTGAAATGATCTAGAAATCATCGCGTCAGGCTAACCCAAGCTCTTCCGAATAGACTCCAAAACCCACTTGTTCGTGTAGCTTAAATCCATCTTTGTAAAAATGTATAAAGTCTGCACTACCCGGAATGACCCCCATTCAAGACTCCCTGGATCGTATCATAATGGCAAAGTGACACAAAGTCATTGTCCTGATAACTTTATAATTGGGCTTGACTATTTTTGGAAATGTAAAAGCGATATTGCATGGTCTGTCATTAACGACCATGCATACCTTTTTTTGTTATATGCTATTTTTTTGTACGCATGTGTTAAGTTTTATATATTGAAAACAGCGTCAACAACAAACAACGAATACGACAACAACGACGACAATAACAAAGGCAAACACCAACACCACCAACACATCAATATTTAAATTATACATGAATGGTAGAAGAGTCAATAACCTGGAGTGCATTACTCATTTTCAAGACAGTGTGTGTCCTTCAAAAAAGTTATCTTTTATAATTAAACAACTCGCTTGTTGTTGTTGCTTCTGTTGCTGCTGCTGCTGTTGTTGTTGTTCTTGTTGTTGTGATTGTAGCTGCTATTGCTTTCGCTATTGTTGCTGATGATTTTTAGAGGATTTTGTATTTTTACGATGCAGATCGTGTCGCTGCTAATAATGAAGTACATACACAGAAAATAATTAAAATATTTTAATTGCTATTAAATTTAATTCTACTAATTTAATACTAATGTCCTAACGTACAACTTAAAATTACAAATGATCTTTTACGAATTGCAATTAATCTTTTATGAGTTAAGAATCAATCTTTTTCGAATTCCAATTGATATTTTACGAATTACAATTGGAATCTTCGAATTACAATTTTTCTTTTACGAATTGATCTTTTACTAGTTACATCTTTTTCTAATTACAATTGATCTTTTACGTGTTACAATTGATCTTTTTCAAATTACAATTGATATTTTACGAATTACAATTGATCTTTTACGAAGAACAATTGATTTTTTTCTAATTACAATTGATCTTTTACGTGTTACAATTGATCTTTTTCGAATTACAATTGATATTTTACGAATTACAATTGATCTTTTACGAAGAACAATTGATTTTTTTCGAATTACAATTGATTTTTTTCGAGTTACAATTGATCTTTTTCGAATTACAATTGATCTTTTACGTATTACAAATGGAATCGTCGAATTACATTACAATAGGTTATGAGGTAGATGAAAGAGGGAGAAGTGTTTGTGGACATATTTCGCGCTGAATCCGCAAATGAAGTCAAAAATTTCAAAAGTAGAATGCGTTTTTCTCGTGTTTTCGAAAAATTGAGCTATCTGGTTTTTTCATACGTCCACAGAATTAAAAATTTATTAAATGGTTAAATGAAATAATTTTAATTAATGGCTTATAACAGTATATTTTAATAAGTATTCGTATTTTCTTCATTGGTCCAAAATTAATTATTTTTTTTTTAATTAAATCAATGAATTTTTTATCTGAAATTAGTTTTTATTTTTTTCTGTGTACGCGTATAGAAATGAGAACAACATTTGTACTGTACGCCACAAATGTGCGTGCGAGCAATGCGGTCACTCATTTTGTCCACCACACGACCAGAATAATCCGTTTATTTGCGTTGAAAACGTTTAACACAACCATCATCATCATCATCACAGTGGTCGATTGTCCGTCTGTTCAAAAAAATCGATTTGAGAGGTTCACTTTAAGGAAAACAAAAAAAAAAAACTTGCATTTATTGTCTCAAACTACATGCATAAAGTATTTTTTTATTTTTGTTTTTTTCCTCCTAAACTCATTGTCACCCCCGCCATTTTCTGTGATGGTCATTAGGTTCGTTGAGTTATTCAATCTTCTTCTTACACGCATATGGATCTTCCTGTCTGAATGTATTCAGGCCTGTCTGACTGCCTTTCCCGGTTGTCGTTTCGATTGCCGTAAATGTCATTGACTGCAGGCAGCAATGTCGTTAATTGATGTTGGTGTGTATTTCGTTGTTGTTGTTATTTTTATTTATTTAAAAATAAAAACAAAGTAACAGCAAAATATTAAGAACAACGAAAAAAAATAATAAAATTTAAATGTACTTTTTATTACAAGGCGCATATTGTTGTTCCTTCTTGTTTGATTCTGATAAATTATTGTTAAAACATGTGAATTCACACACATGCAAAAGATACATATTGGATAAAGGAAATCATTTTTAATTTTTTTCGAACCATAAATAATATCGATCGTGTACTCCACATTTATATATTTTGACTAAAAATTTAAATATATTTAAGAGAGCCAATTGTAAGGTTCACGTTCTTAAAAAATAGGTTCTAAACACACATTTTCCGGGCAATTCCATGATGCCGTTTCAGGATTTAGAACGCTCTGACTCCCAAGCATCTGAAAGTGCTTTAGAAATAATAAATGTGCCAATATTGATCTGGGCGATTAAAAACTTCAGGCCCTATAAATATCCTGGACCTGCCGGTATAACTCCGGCTGAGATGCAGCAAGTGTCGGACTATTATAGCCACTTGGCTGTATAATCTCTACACAGCATCCCAGTTGACAAAATAAATTCACCGCTGACATACTGCTGACTCTCCCTTTATAAAATTGCTGACATCTTCATACAAATTTTCAAAATGTCCCCAATGACATGTCAGCAGTGCCCAGCAGTATCGGTGGCCACCAACAATTCGTTTAAACAATACTGACATGTCATTGAGGACATTTTGAAAAATTGTATGAAGATGTCAGCAGTATGTCAGGGGTGATTTTGTTTGCCGACTGGGACGTATTAACTGGTCGTTTTGGTACTAACTGGTATTCCTTTAAAAAGGAGTGATACTAGAGTCGTCTTTATCCCGAAGGCTGGGAAAAAAAAAGCTCCGAAGGATTTCAGACCAATAAGTCTGTCTTCTTTTCTGAGGTTGCTTTCGACAAAGCAACATTCATACAGCAAGGGTAGATCAACGGAAACAGCTCTTCATGAGCTCGTAATACCATCAGGAGAACGCTTTCGGTAAAGGAGTACACTATAGTGGCCTTTCTTGATATAGAGGAGGCTTTTAATAATGTCATTCCAGACTCGAATTCAATAATACTCTCTCTAGAAGCACGTGGTTGTCATGTTTTCGCATATGCTTATGATGTAGCGATAGCGGCAAAGGGAAAGCACCTGCCAACATTAAAGGACATTCTTCAGGGTTCTCATAAAGATCTGTTTAAATGGACAAGAGACTGTGGTCTGGGAATTAATCCAAGTAAAACAGAGCTTGTGTTTTTTACAAGGAAAAATATTATTCCGATCCTATTTCTCTAGACGGCACTGAAATCGGTAAGTACTGGATGGGGGGCATTCCGGGTGGTGGACCCGCTTCGTATCACCTGCGCACCTATAACACAAATTAACACTCAAAAAACAACCCCCATGCTCACGTGAGTATAAAATAAAAAAAATTCTTACGTTACATTAGAGCAATGGTTCCAAACCTTTTTTGCGTCATGCCTAACCTGACCAACTGCTTTTGACTGAAAAGCGGGATCGAAAGGTTGAAAAAGCGGGATTTTGATAAAAAAAGCGGGATTTTTTTTAATAAGTGAAATTTGCCTTGAACGAACCCACGAATGCCATTCAAAATGCACAAAATTCCGGAAATACTTTAATGGGATTGTAATTTTTTTATGTAAAAAAATTCGTAAGAACTTTGACTACAAAATTTTTTTTTGATTACGTCAGCAAACATAGTCTCTAGTCTAAGGAATTTTTTTACCAACCGTGGGATGATAAAATATTTAAGAATCAAAAAAATTGCATATGAAAAACTAAAATTAAATTAGAGTCGTAGACTGAATCTGATAACTTTTCTTATCATTTTCTAAAGAAAGTAAATCTCATATATTTTTTATAAAAAAATGTTTCAGAACTCGAGACTGTCTTTAGAAAATATTTAGATACTTATTTGACTCAGAATTTAAGAATATTTTAAAAGAAAAATTATCTAAAATTTTAAGAATTCTTCTGTAGGAAAAATGTTTTAGAATCTTATAAATTTTCTATAGAAAAAATCCATTGGCAACTGTTAATTTCCTTAGAATAAAATATTTTAGAGTCTGACAAGAATTTTTCTGGAAAAAAAAAATCTAAAATCGGATAATTTTTCTACAGGAAAAACGTTTCAGAATCTGATAGTTTTTTTATAAGAAATATATTTCAGTTTTTCAAAATTTATGATTTTTTCCAATAAGAAAAATGTTTTGGAATTTTTCTATAGAAAATTATATCAGAATCTAAGTTTTTTTTGTATGAAAAATCTCACAGAATCTGAAAATATTTATGTTGAGAAATTTTATAAAGGAAGTGTGTCTTTGAGTCTGTAAATTTTTCTTCTGAAGTTGCGTCTTAAATTTTTCTTTAGAAAAATGCCTTAGAACCTAAAAATTTTTCTTTAATGAAATTATCTTAGAAAACATTGAAACTTTTAAAATTTCCCTTCTTTTTTCCCCCTTCTCAAATATTTTCTATCGAAAAATGCCCCTTGAAAAAATCGGTTGGATCTGATTTAATCTGTTTGGATCTAAAAAATATAATTTTATCTGATCAGGTCTTTTTGATCCGACGTTTTTACACAATTTCAGTATCTGATCAGATTCAATTACGGATCAGAGTTCGAAATTGGAGACAAATTTCGTATCTGGTAGATCTTATCAGATACAAATGCCATCATTAGATTTTTACAAATCAGACCAGATCTAATCAATTTTTTTCAAGGAGCTACAAAATTTAAGTATTCATTTTTAGAAAAGGGTATCAGATTTTTTTTCAAGGAAGAATTTTTTAGAAACCGATATTTTTTTAGAATCGCAGATTTTTCTTTTATGAAAAATGTTTCAGCATCTGAGGATTTTTGTATACAAAAAAATTCTAAGAATCTGGGAATTAGGAAACATGTATTTAAGTTTAATACTTTTTTATTGAAAGCTTTTTTCGGAATATTCGAAGTATCACAATGAATAAATGTTATGTAAAAATTTAATTTTAATTTATTTTTGATTTAAATCAGTCTAGTAGGGTTCTCTTGCGAACAGTTTCTTTGAGTAAACAAAATTTTTCTTAAAATTTTCTTTATACGGTAAGAAATAGTTAATATGCTCAAAAATATATTTCTCAAAATATTATTAAAATAACCTAAAAATTGTCATACTTTGCTATTCCAAAAGTAAAAAAGCGGGATAAAGCGGGACTTTTGTTTAAAAAGCGGGATCGGAATTCAAGGCGGGATGAGACATCAAAAAGCGGGATAATCCCGCCAAAAGCGGGATGGTTGGTCAGGTTAGTCATGCCCCACTTTTAAGCTAAAAAATTTTTTATGTCCCCCCTACACTCAAGAAAAATTTGCAAATTTTTCAAATTTGATTTAAAATTCAATATTTACTTGTGGTTAAGCAAACTTTTTGTTAAAATCATCGTTTAAACACAAAGTTTTTAGAAAAAGTTTTCAACAGCCAACTAAATAATTTAACTTTAATAATTTTTTTTTAGTTTATTTAAAAAAAGTCTTAAAAATTTGCTCGTTGCCCCACTGGGGGGCAATTTGAATTCTTCAGGGGGGGGGGGGGGTTCAACTAGCAAATTTTTAAGATTATTTTTATCAAATAAACTAAAAAAAGATGAAGATTCCTTAGTGGGGATGAAACTGATCACTACAGACATACTATGAGATGAGTAACTTTTTTAAAGCAATAAATTAAAAATACTCTATTATGACAATATCATATATAGAAATATTTTTGGGCGTCGAACTAGAATAAAACTCTGATCGAATATATATGAGGAGTTCCGTCTAACAAGGGAAGTATCTCAACCCTTATGAACCGATTTGCCTGAAACTTAAAATATATATTTAAGAGACGATTTGAAGGTTGGGGTGTCTCGGCTTATCGGCCATATCGGTGTTTAAAAATTTCGTTGTCCCCTTATGAAACCATGTGGACCTTCGGGAAAATTTTGATAACTTCCGAACTAACAGGAATATCATCTAGGGCAAAAATACGGGTCGACTTAAATTTAATAGAGATTATTTCTTATCCATATGGATATCGTAGGTCTATGTCTTCACATAAGTACCCCCCAAAATTTACACATTTTCCTTAAAAAAATATTTAAAGAAGCCGAATTTTTACAAGGTTATGCCACCATTAGATAGGCAATAAAAAAACCTTTCTTCTCATATGCAAACATCATATAGTTTCTTAAAAAGAAATGGCGGAAAAATCCAAAAAACGATTTTTTCGCAATTTTTTGACCCATGTTTTGAACCCCTAAATCCCCGATATGGCCGATAAGCCGAGACACCCCAACCTTAGAATTGTCTCTTTGATATATATTTTAAGTTTCAGGCAAATCGGTTCATAAGGGTTGAGATACTTCCCTTGTAAGACTTAAATTTTGAGGTAAAAAAGATGTGATTTTTGTTTTGATGGCACATCGATGAAAGTTGGCATAAATATTAGAAGCTATTTAAGAATAAGAAATTCGTTCGCGTCAATTAAATCGCGCAAGGGGGTCAAAAGTTATGGCGGTTTTAAGATTTAGCGGTTTTAAAAAATCTTAAAAATATTTTAAATATTTTTTTTCTACACATTAGTTGCATGCGTTATTAAAACATGCCAGGATATATCATTTCTTCTAAAATATATGATATAAATTTAACCCTTTAATGACCAAACGATTTAAAAAAAAATATCTAAGTACCTAAAATCGCGATTAATTCGCGGTAAAATAAAAGTTTCACAATTTTTTATAACATATTTAGGCAATGCGCGTTGGTATTACTGAAAAAAATCACGGAAAATCGTATCATTGTACCACTAGCTTAAAAAAAAATCTGTGATGCTTTTTTATAACAAGAAAATTTAATATGGTCCAAAAAATCTATAATCATCAAAATTTTTTAACCCGCCTCTGATTTTATGATGACACATCAACTGGGCTTTCATTAAAAAAAAATTCATCCGATTTCGTGTAAAGCCTTGGATGTGCCAGATCAAAACAGGTTTAGATAAAATCATCGCGCTTTCCGCTCAGAATGGCTTAAAGTAAAAAGTCAAAAAGCAAATCAGTTCCACTCGTTAAGGCACGTCTTTTGGTGTATTAAAATGGACATTAATGCATTAATTGGTACTAAAAAAAATAGGAAACAGATTTACAAATTTCGCACAATTTTTAAAAATGCCATAAAATTTTTGCAAATTATTTTTTATAAGCCCGCCAGTGATTTTTTTATGTAAACTCACAAAAAACTCGGTTTACGCAAGAGTCCACCAAATTTCGAATGAAACCGCGAATGTGCCTCGCGAAAAACTGGTATTTTAAAAAAATTACGTTTTTTCTTTCGAACTTTGATCTGCTGAAACTCCTTAACTATTCGTGGCACATTAACGGGATTAATTCCAAAATGTTAGGAATTACAACAGCTACCAACTCTAGTTCAACTTTTTTCATTTTATAGAGGGGGCCGAAATCCCTGTTCAAAAAATCTCGAAAATTTAAAAACTCTTAATTTTTGATTTCAAAACTTAACCGTTTTATAACTTCTTACCAAGTGATGAAACATCTATAAAACCAACATTAAAATAATCTCTTATATGTACTGACTTTCTGTGCCGGAAAATATTGAAATATAAGGAGAACTTAAAAAAAAGCGAAAGAAGGAAAAAAAACTATGGATTATTTCAAGCCATTTTTATCGATTTTTCAACTTTAACCCTCTGTAACTTTTACGGATAAAGTGGGGTAATCCTTAAACATTGCTCAGTGATGGTCCAAGGTCTTGTTTACACAACTGCATTTACAGTTTTTCTAAATTCCAAAAACTGACGGTTTTTTTAACATTTATTTCAGTTTCACTGAGTTGAAATTTAAAAAAGATTTCATGATATACATATATACAGGCCGAATAAATACATTTTATTTTTATGTACCTTTTGGTACTAAAAATAAAAAAACAACATTTAAACTAAAAAAATCTTTTTTTAGTTAAATTTTTTAGTTGATTGTTAAAAACTTTATCTAAAAACTTTGTTTAAACGATGATTTCAACAAAAAAGTTTGCTTAACCGCAAGAAAATTTTGAATTTTGAAACAAATTTGAAAAATTTTTCTTGAGTGTAGGGGGGACATTGTAGTTTTTTTAACTTAAAAGTGGGTCATCATGCAAAAAAGGTTGGGAACCATTGTATTAGAGGGTTAACTTTCATTACAACTTTTTTGCGGAATCGACAAAAAAATTTTGTGATACATTGTTTTGGCGTAAGTATTAATAATTATAATTACTTGAAAACTGTATAAGAGGCGTATACTGAATTTTGTAATTGCCTTTATATAACAATCATACGCAACGGTGCACAATGGTTTATTTTTAATACTTCGGTTATTCAATAAGAACTGGACCGATTGCAGCGAAATTCATACCGGCAGCAGCCCACATGTCCAATAAGGGCACCTTCAGGGGACATATTTAGTATACAAAAACTTTAAATGCTTTAATGTTATGTGAAAAATATTACAAAAATATAAAAACACGATGTTGGTCAAAAAATGCCGATCACCATCTATAGACCTAAATCGCTGATCAGCTTTTTTGAACCAAAATCGCGTTTTTTAATTTTTTTTTTAATATTTTTTTAATATTTTTTCCAACTTATGGGACCAATTTGGATAAAAAAATAATTTGTATGTGTAAAAATCGCTATTTTGGAATTTTTTAAATATTTTTCCCATAAAGTACGCAAAAATTCCTAATATTTGAGCCGGTCAAAAAATTTGGACATGAATTTTGGTCGGAAAAAGTATTTTTTTTTAATCTTTGACGGCCGGTTGCCGACTGAAGATGTCCTTCCCAAATTTGTTTATACATTTTTCCACAATCAGCTCTTTTGTGGCCATCGTTAAGCAGGTATTACGACACGAAATTTGAAAGTTTTGATTTGACGCCACGCTCTAATGATTGCTGCAAAAATGTTATGGTTGCTGCAAACAAATTATGATACAATTTTTACTCATAATATGACGCTCTTAAATTATGGTTGACACAATCATATCTCTTCTCTGAGTGTAGTTACATATTGACCCTCTATCTCCCATTTTTCGGGGTATTTTTTATCCCATTTTCAAATAATTCTCAAAGAAAACCACTTAAACGTGCGTTTAAGTCCGTTGTAATGCAATGGTGTTAAATAGCAAAACTTCGGCGTCTTGATTTTTAATGTATCCGTTACGTTGACCGAAAAAATCACGCAATGGCCTATCTTCTTGCAGAACTACCATTTTCATAAATTGATTCGATCACTTTCAAGAGTTGTTTAACTAACATTAAGTATCGCTTCATGGCTAAATTTGACAAAGCCTTTACATCCAATTGTCCGAAAAAATTAAAAACAAGTGAGAGTGTTAAATTCGGCTGTGCCGAATCTTTTATACCCTCCAAAATGTAAAAAAAAAAATTAAAACAAAAATTTGTCAGGGGCGTATCTTTTTTTTTTTTTGGGGGGGGGGGGGGGTTGATAAGGTCAGTGGGGGACGTTGAGAGCACCTTCCCATCGCGATAAATATACCAAATGTTTCATTTACTTAACAAAAATACAAAAAACATGTAAAAAAGTGTATTTTTTTAGAGGTTGGTTTAGTTCTTCAAGGGGGAACTTTTTTCCCCCTGGTCCGATTTGGCCTGCCTAGGAACTAGAGATGCGCGCGTGACACGAATTTTTCGTGATTCACGTGATTCACGCGTGAATCACGCGTGATCGTGAGTGAAATTTATTTTTACTCACGTGATCGTGAGTGCGCGTGATTGGAAAAAATAGTTTCGTGCGTGAGCGTGCGTGAGTAATTTTTGTTTCGTGAGTTTGCGTGATGGTTTTGTGCTGTTTGAAACAGAAAACAAGTAAAAGAAATCGTCATTATATTGATTTTAGAGGGAAATTTATACTAAATTGTGATTTAAATTAATTTTTATTATTGTTTTAAGGAAAATCAATACTTTTTGTGCAAGAAATCGAAAAAAGTAAAAAGAAAATTTGTTAATTTTAATTTCGTAAGTCTCCGTGAGCGTGATTATTTCGTGAGCGTGAGAAAAATTTTAGTTACTCACGTGAGCGTGCGTGAACGTGAGCAGAAAAAATAATTTCGTGCGTGATCGTGCGTGAGCAATATTTTTATTTCGTGAGCGTGAGCGTGCGTGAGTCAAAATTCACTCACGCGCCCATCTCTACTAGGAACACAAGACATATTTGTGCCAAACTTGAGGGATCTAGCTCTTTTATTTTGGACTGCATCGTGTTAACTACAGACGGACGGACAGACAGACAGACGGACGGACGGACGGACATCGCTAGAATGTCTTAGAATCGATCACTGATCAATAATATATATACTTTATGGGGTCCCCGACCGATATTTCGATGCGTTACACACGGAATGACAAAGTGAGTATACCCCCATACTGTAGTTGGAGGGTATAAAAAAAAACAATAACGCATCACAAATAATTGCTGTCAAAGATCTGCGCTCTTATTCAATCACTCTATATATTTCTACGCATTACTCACTAAATTGCGAACCCAGTTGGAACATGTGTCACTTTGGAAAATTACATAGTAATTCCTTGAGGAAATGTCTTCAGGTTCTGAAAATCATAGGTAACGATGACATGTCCTAACATTGTCAACAATGAATGTTTGTTTTAAGAGTGTGCACAATACCTCTAAGACATTGATAAGGAAATAACTTCAGTATAGCAGTATATTAAATTAGAATTTTAAATCTGGGTAACCCTTCAATTTTCTAGAAAAATATTGGAATTTTATCGATTTACTTGAAAGAAAATCAAAATCTTACAAGTAGTATTAAAGTAATAAATAGACAAACAATTTTGAAAATAAAGTTGGGAATAAGTAGTTGGGTGTGGGACTAATTAACTGGAGGTTCCAGGTTCAAATACAGTTGGGACGAAAAAAAGGCGATAAGTTATTTCTTAATATGAGAAAGAAAATTTATAAAGGAATGGATATAATGGATAAGAGTAAAAACCAATGGAAATACGAAATTTTTTTATATTTTCTTCAAAAAAGTCTTAGGTGACATGTCCCCAGAGTGTTAGCACGCTCTGACTACTGCTGACTTTGAGTGAGGACATTTTAAAAATTTGTATGAAACTGTCCTCAACTCAGTACATACCCAGGAAAAAATAAACGAAGTGGTACAAAAAGAATTAGTTGTTTCACTACACACAAAGTAGCGATAGGTGCCGAACTTCATATTCCGTAGAAGTACTTTTAAAATCACTTCCAAAAAAGCTACAAAATAACAATAAAAACACCTTTCACCAGTTCTTTACTTAATGATTTTGAAGTACCTCTTTTATATGTTCTTAGGAATTAAATCAAATCACCACAACATATGAACTTCTTTTTCAACTAAAACACTTAGAATGGGGTTAATACAAGAAGTATGCAATTTTTGTACATCCAGCTTCAATTAGATTTAGGTTTTGCAAAAATGTTGACAAAATTTGGTAATGGCATTTCATTTCTCTTTATTTAGAGCCAAAAAAAAATCGAAAAGACGAAAATAGATTGTTGATAAATTTTTCAATTTAAGGTTTTACTACCATTCGATATCTTATATAGAAAAAAGTTGGTCCTAAATTAAATAAATACATGTAAAAATGCATTTACGAACTAAAGCGGATGTTGCTGCATCACATTATTAAAGATTGTTTAAGCTTTTTAGAAAATTGAGGTTTAGGTTTGTGGTCAGAACAAACTTGTGAATCAATTCGCCGTCAATTTTTATAGTTTTGTGATCTTTTAATTCGAAGTATACGTTTGATGAAAAAAAATAATTTTTCTATCACGTAAGGTTTTTAAGATATTCGCGTTTGAATATTGAAATGTTTGGGTCTCCTCTGTAACGTATTATTAAGTTCCCCAAAAAATAAGACATCTTTATTCCAAATATGGCATCCAAATTTTTCTATCAAGTACTATTTTTGAAATATTGGGGTTTGAAAAACTCAAACCCCACTGTTACGCACTTATATTCTTTATAAATCAAACTAAAATTTTCAAACGCAAATATCTTGAAAACAGAACATACTTTAAAAATTTGGATTGCAGTTTTGGAATCAGGAGGTCTATTTTATTAAAATCAATTCCTATTTGGTGGAAGCAACGTAAGAATATGTAACAGTGGACCCCTAAAATTGCTAAAATATTATTTTTTTTTACTTTTTAACAGCGAATATCTCAAAAACGGTACGTGCTAGAAAAAATTTGGATAGTAGATTTGGAAGTAGAAAACCAAAATCTATAAGGACCAGTTAGAAATTTCACTGCGAGGTGTTTGCTGTCGAACAGTGTTATTAGTGCAAATATTACAAAAAAATACTCTTTCAATCAATCTTACAAAAAGAAGTGAAAAAATCACTTCTAATTTAGAAGTTCTAAATCACATTTTTTTTTTTTTTTTATATACACTTTATTTTTGGATATTATTGATACTTATATACTTATTATTGATACTTATTGTTAGGCCTTAGGCCTAACAATAAGTATTTAAATCTTAAAACTCTAACTTAACATAACACATGACTCCAAAGGAGCCATTTTTTTATATAGGCCTCATAGTTACAAGGGCGGCAAGTCTGCACGACGCAGTCTTGAATGTCCCTGGGTTCGTGTCAAGACTCTAGCCAAGGGGTTTGGGTGATTTTCCAGTTTATCAGCATATCTTGTCCTTATTGTGATAAACTCATCCCTAACAATTGGTATGTTAAGATCCCTGTGTATATTCTCGTTGCGAATAAACCACGGCGCGCCGGTCATAGTTCTGAGAATTTTGGATTGTGCCCTCTGTATAAGTTCTATATTGGATGCCCTTGCAGTACCATATAGTTGGATACCGTAGGTCCAAATTGGTTTTAATATACAGTCATACAGGGTGACTTTTGAGTCAAGGCTAAGTTTGGAATATTTGTTAATTAACCAGTGTAAATTGCTGGATTTCAGCTTCATTTGAAGCCTCTTGGCTTCTATGTGCTTTCGCCATGTTAATCGCCTGTCCAAATGAATGACAAGGTATGTAACATTCTCAGATTGTGGGATATGTTCTCCATTTAGGGAGACAGGAGGACAAGCAGGGGCGTATCCAGGATTTTATTTCGGTGGGGGCCCAACATTTTTTTTATTTTTTTTTTTTTTACAAAAAATTTACATAACAGCACATGTTCTAGAATTTTTCTCGATATTTTCCTAGAACTGAATGTAACACAATCATAATCTTAATTTTTGTGTAAGTTTAAAACTGTTGGGGGAAAAAAATTTAAATTTTTTTATATTTTAAAAATTTTTTGAGAGACTTAGCCTTTTTTAAAGTGTGAATTAAATCAGATGCTGATACATTTTTCCAAAAAAGATTATCAGAATCTGAATTTTTTTTTTCAAATAAAAGTCTAAGATTCTATGACAATTTCCAGTGAAGACAGTTTTTGTTATAGAAAAAGGCAAAGACTCTAAATCATATTTCCAATGGAAAACGTTTCTCGGGAAAAAGTCATTTTAGAAAATGATTCTATAAACATATTTATAAAATGCTTTTCCAAAAGAAAAGACTCCGATTGTAAGAAATTTTCACGGAATCTAAGATATTTCTAGTCTATTACATTTTCTCAGATTCCTAAACATTCTACAAAAAAAATTCTGTAGAATGTTTCAGATTCTGAGACATTTTACCTATAGGAAGATGTCAGATTCTGAAACATTTTTCCTACAGAAAAAGCCTCAGATTCTGAGACATTTTTCCTAAAGAAAAAGTCTCAGATTCTAAAATATTTTTCCCATAGAAAAATACTCAGATTCTGAGACATTATTCTTATAGAAAAATATATTTTTACAATAGAAAAAGTCTCAGATTTTGAGCATTTTTCTATACAAAAAGTCTCAGCTTGTGTCTCTGAGACATTTTTCCCATACACAAAATTTTAGATTTTGAGATAATTTTCCTTAAGAAAAATTCGTTCATTCTGAGACATTTTCCGAAAAAAAGTATAAGATTCTGAGACATTTTCCTAGACTGTAAGAAAAATTCAGAGAAATTTTTCTTATAGAAAAGGCTTAGATTTTAAGAATTTTGTTTTATAGAAAAAATCTCAGATTTTGAGACATTTTTCATATTCAGAGACAATATTCTTATAAAAAGTTCTTAGATTCTTAAACATTTTTCATATAGAGCAGCCTTAGATTCTGAGACATTTTTCCTATAGAAAAAGTCTTAGATTCTCAGACATTTTTCTTATAGAAAGTTTAAGATTTTGAGACATTTTTTTTAGAAAAGTGTAAGATTCTGAGACATTTTTTTTTTTAAGAAATAGTCTCGTTCTAAGACATTTTTCTAAAAGACAAATTTTAAGATTTGACTATATATTATTTACAATTACGTCCATTTTTTGTGTACATAAAACTTCAGGTTCTAATTGTAAGATATTTTTTCATTAGAACCTTAGTTGAAAATTTTCAAATTCTAAGAAAAATCTCAAGATTTTGAGATTTTTTTAATAGAAAAATTTGCAGTTTCAAAATATTTTTCTTCAAAAAATTTTAGATTCTTAATGTTTTTCGATTTTTTTAGAAATTTTTTAATATTGTACTTGTTATTTGATACCAAATCCTGAAATTTGTGAAATCATTTCGGGGGGGGGGGCCCGGGCCCCCGGGCCCCCCCACCTGTATACGCCACTGAGGACAAGTACCTGTTCTTAGTATAAAAGTAACGTGCTTGCTTTTCAAAGCATTGACTTTTATTCTCCAATTTTTAAACCACGTCTCCACAAGTCTAAGATGATTATTAAGTTCAATTGATGCAACGGATGGATTCGTGTGTGTACTAATAATTGCTGTATCGTCTGCAAAAGTTGACGTTAGCAGACGGTCGTTAGTTGGCAAATCTGATGTAAAAATCAAATATAAAATAGGACCAAGTACACTTCCCTGCGGAACTCCAGCTTTCATTTCAAAATCTCCAGATGTAGTATCCTTATATTTTACCCTGAATTTTCGGTTATGAAGATAGGATTCAAGTAGCTTATGAGTACAGGTGGGTAAAATACCTTTTACCTTAATTAATAGACCCTCGTGCGAGACTTTGTCGAAAGCCTGCGCGACGTCAAGAAAAATCGCTGAACAATATTTACTTGTTCTATTGTTCCATGCTTTTCCAGGGAAGGCATAATTTAAAAAAAAAAAACTTTCTCAAATAATTTCGACAGACACGGAAGCAAGCTAATTGGTCTATATGATGAAGGTAAAGTTAAATCTTTTCCTGGCTTGGATATCATTTTAATTTCATATCTGGAAAATATCCTTGAAGCAAGATCGCGTTAAACAGTTTTGTGAGGGTTATAACTGCTATGAATGGTAGGTTTCTTATCATTCTCGGCGTGACGAGGTCACATCCAGGAGCTTTTTTAGGATTTAAATTATCCTTAATTATAGTCTCAACCTCGTAAGGGTTGATTATAAAATTAGTCATATCAGCTCTGTTAGGCGGTTCAGGGAGCGTAAAGTCATGATCCGGTGGATTTGGTTCAAAGACTGAACATAAATGTTCGGCGAAGGTGCAAGCTTTGTCTTCATCACTCCGTGCCCAATTTCCACTTTTATTTCTATGTGGTGGCTCGCCCTCTACCGGTGTTTCATATTTTTTTGCAGCCTTCCACAACGAATAATTGGTGGAGCTTGAATTTTCCAGTCCCTCTATATAAGACATATTTCTACGATCCTCTTCTAAATGAAGGGCTTCTCTCAGTTTTCTTGTAGCCTCTGACAGCCTCTGCTTTGCAGCAGGTGATCTACAATTTTGCCATGCTCTTCTCTTTTCTTTTTTGTGTTATAAGTTTTTCAATCTCAGAATTTGATAGATATGATTCACGGTTTGAAGTTATTTCACTCTGAAGAGTCGAGTGCTCAGCTGCTGACCTCATAATGAACGTTAAGTCCTGTACGCATTCTTCAATATCCCCCTCACACTCCAATGCTGGATTAGTGTGGATGTGACTACTTATATATTTCTTATATTTTAACCACTTGGTAAGACGTTAATACACAGGGTTTTCTCAGCTCCTTAGGATGATTATAGTAATTTACTATGACAGGAGAATGGTCGGAAGAGAGGCCGAATGATGTTTCAACTGATACTTTATTTTTATCAATATTCTTGGAGACTCCAAAATCTATGAGATCTGGGATTTTCCTAGGATCAGAAGGCCAATAGGTTTACCAGGTGATATAATATCGAAACTGTTTTTTCGATCAACTAGCAAGTAGTAAAGCTGTCTTCCCCTGGGGTTTATAAGACGTGATCCCCTATAGGTGTGCTTAGCATTATAATCCCCGCAAGCCAGGAAACGATTTCCAAGTGTTTTAAAGAACTCGTCGAATTGGTTTTGTGTAACCGAAAAACGTGGTGGGCAGTATATTGCTGATAGAGTAAGGCCACCATGTCTACAATAAATGTGAATTGATGTAGCCTGAAGGTAGTTCTTGGAAAAGTCTTCTAAAGCATGATGTTTAATTCTATTCCTAATAAGAATACCAGAGCCACCATGTGCCTTACCGTCAGGGTGATTTGTTTTATGGAATGTATATCCGGGAATGTTAAAGCAATATCTATTTGTTAGATGTGTTTCTGAAAGTAGCAACACATCTATATTTTCACGCGATAGAAAACTAGATATCTCAGCCTTATGCTGGGTTACGCCGTTAGCATTCCAAAAAAATCACTAAATAAAAATGACATAATCACACAAAAAATGACAAGAAATATGTACTTCTGAAGAAGTGATGAAAATGCTCTTCCAAAAGGTCAAGTTATGTTAACATCCGTATCACTATTTCAGAAGTTGTGATAAAAATGTTAATATATATGTACATAATAAACACTAGTGATATATGTTATACTTAAGTGTCAATCTTTCCCCACTGAAAAGTGGCGAAAGAAAGAACATACTTTGTGTGTCACGCCCATATTAAATTCATCAATGTTTCAGTTGAATAAGAAGTACATCTGGTTCATAAGTTGTGGTGAATTTTGTAGGGAATGGTAAGCTCTTTTTTTGCTGGGGAGATATCTTGTGGATGTTAGCAGTGACTCTGATATGTCACTGCGCCATCACTGAGGATGGCTCGAGGACGTTGCCAATTGAGAAGTGATGGGTGTTATACAAATATAAATAGCTTCCAAAATGTATTAATGATTTTTTGTAACCGTTATTTGGAACTTCAAAAATGTTTTATGCTTTCCCGGAAAAAGAAAAAAAAATTGAGAAATTGCGAGCACTAATCGCAGTACATGCCTATAGGGTAGTAAATATTTCATTTAAGAAATGTTTAAGTTTAATGCAAAAATATTTTATGTATTAGTTTCAAAAGCATTTCCGTTGTATATTTTTACACATATGTATGTATGTAAGTATGTGGGTACATAAATATATACGTTCGCACTACATATGTATGTATTTACATAAGTATGCGTAAAGGCATAAGTCTGGAATGTTGTTCAACCAGTCAAATATGTATAAAAATACCAAACAAAAAAAAAAAAATAAACAGACTTCGTCTGTAAAATCTTTAGAAAACTAAAAAAAAAAACAACCAAATCGAAACATTTTTAATAATTTCTTAAGAAATGCAGCCACAGAATTTTCGCGAATCCACACATTGTGTACAACACATCCCTTCGTATTCAACATTTTGTATTCAAAATGAAACCAAAGTAAACTGGTTATTTGGAGCTCAGTTTGACAAAGTTACGAAAAATTTCATTCTACTTTTTTTATTTATGTATTTAGTTTGGATACGCGCCAAAATGTACATTTGAACTTTTTCAAGGATTATTGAATTGAACTTTTTACCTGTCGATAAAGAAATTAAATTTTTATTAACAATAGCCCTATAGTCGTCTATGTTGACTAGAATTTAGATGTTGCCAGCATTTTTTTATACCCTCCACTTACAATTAGTGATAGAGGATATATATAAGGGGGTTTTCGTGTCAACTGACACAACTTTTGAAACCAATGTCTTCCGATCGGGATGAAATTTGCACCAAGGTTAGTCCTATTGGATAGTAGTTCAAACACAATTTTTCAACGAGATCGGTCAAGAACTCTCTGAGTTAGAGGGGGTCGAAATTTGACATTTTGGCCAAAGAGGTGTTGATTCTCATCCATGTAACTCCTTACCTATTGCTTTTAGCAAAATGTGTCCCGAAGAGTTTAGATAGCTATTTCTTCAGTCTTTCGAAAAAAAATATAAAAAAAATAAAAAAAAAATTTTTGATTTTTTTTCTTAAAAATCCAAAACTTTTTTGACTTTTTCCTCAAATTGGGCCTTTTTTTTTTTGATTCAAAAGAAAGCTTAGGTGATTTCCTTTAAGAGCTGTGGGGTCGCTTAGTGGGATGCGAGTGGGATATCTATGAAAAATTTTTTTTTTAACTTTGGAACACAAAAACGGTTCTTCAATTTGCACTATTAGGCGTGGCATAGCTAACCAGTTTTCGATTTCGATCCGCGATACCCTCTAATTTTTTTAGGTTCGAAAAACAAAGCACGAGCCAAAAAATGGGGGCGGTGGGGAAGGGCCATGAGGTAGAAATCCTCAAAAAGCCCCAAAACTCCCCTTGAAACGCCCCTGGAGGGGTGCAATGTGAGACCGACCTCCAATAATTTTCTGCCCCCAACATTTTTCTTGAACATACCTTACCCCTATTTCCACTTCCTAAGGGGGCTCCCATACAAAATGACATTTTTATAAAATTTGCTCCTACCGCTCTAACTGTCCATAGGTTGCCCCTAGAGATGTAAAATGTATGACCGACCCCCAATATGTTTTCAACTCCAACATTTTCTTAGAATATACCTACCCTTTATTTTGAACTCTTAAGGGGGTCCCAATACATTTTTTTTATTTTTTATTAGTTTTTAAAAATACATGTTTTTATAATGTATGGGAGCCCCTTAAGGAGTGGAGATAGGGTGTTATGATGTTCGGACAAAATGTTGGTAACTAAAAAATAATGGGGGTTGGTCGTAATTTTTGCCTCTCTAGGAGGCACGGTAGGGGCGGTAGGAGCTGGTTTAATAAAACAAATTTATAAAAATTAAAAGAAATGTATGGGGACCACCTTAAGGGTTAAAGATACATTGTAGGTATGTTTGCAAAAAATGTTGGAATTAATAAAATAATGGAGGTCGGTCATACATTTGGCCCCACTAGGGGCACTTTAGGGTAAGTTAGAATGGTAGGATCAAATTTTTTAAAAATGTTTTGTATGGGAGCCCCCTTAGGAAGTGGAAATAGGGGTAAGGTATGTTCAAGAAAAATGTTGGGGGCAGAAAATTACTGGAGGTCGGTCTCACATTGCACCCCTCCAGGGGCGTTTCTAGGGGAGTTTTGGGGCTTTTTGGGGATTTTTACCTCTTTACGCCCAACTTTGACCCCAATGAGGGGCCATATGGCCCCTCCCCACCGCCCCCATTTTTTGGCTCGTGCTTTGTTTTTCGAACCTAAAAAAATTAGAGGGTATCGCGGATCGAAATCGAAAACTGGTTAGCTATCCCACGCCTAATAGTGCAAATTGAAGAACAATTTTTTGTGTTCCAAAGTTAAAAAAAAATTTTTTTCATAGATATCCCACTCGCATCCCACTAAGCGACCCCACAGCTCCTAAAGGAAATCACCTAAGCTTTCTTTTGAATCAAAAAAAAAAAAGGAAAAAGTCAAAAAAGTTTTGGATTTTTAAGAAAAAAAATCAAAAATTTTTTTTTTATTTTGTTTATATTTTTTTTTCGAAAGACTGAAGAAATAGCTATCTAAACTATTTGGGACAGATTTTGCTAAAAACAATAGGTAAAAAGTTACATGGATGAGAATCAACACCTCTTTGGCCAAAATGTCAAATTTCGACCCCCTCTAACTCAGAGAGTTCTTGACCGATCTCGTTGAAAAATTGTGTCTGAACTACTATCCAATAGGACTAACCTTGGTGCAAATTTCATCCCGATCGGAAGACATCGGTTTCAAAAGTTGTGTCAGTTGACACGAAAACCCCCATAAGTTTGTCATTCTGTTTGTAACTCATCGAAATATCGGGCTGGGACCCCATGAAGTATATAATTGATCAGTGATCGATTTTAAGATATTCTAGCGATGTCCGTCCATCCGCCTGTCTGTCTGTGGATATGGTGATCACGGCCAGAATATTACACGGAGAGGACTCAAACTTAACATATTTATTGGAAGTTATCCCGAAAAGTTGGTATTGCATTTGTGTGATATCGGTTCAGCGGTTCAAAAGTTATGAACGAAAATGTAAGGACACCTCAAAAATGTTAGTACATTCAACATAACCTTAAAATACAAAAAAAAATTCGGCTGTTGGTTGACATATGTAAACATAATTGAACACCAAATGGTATTTAAACAAATACAAAAAAAAAAAATTGAAAAAAAAAAATCCTGGATTTTTTTTACCTTAGTCTTGTACTTAGAGACATACACCGCTTGTCCTTTGCACTTAGAGTAGCTAGTTCGCGTAGATCCAGCTTCCTTAAGTACCTGAGAGAGCGCCTGTCAACTGTTTTGTGTCATATTTAACTGGGAGGGCTTTAGCGACGATGGCTTCACCTGCAGCACACCTGACCCCTTTTCGGGCTCAGAAACAACACCTGCCTTGTGAACCGGTCTAAGGGATAGCAGGAAGATATTCTCCTCATCGGTATCATACAAAGCGAGGTCGTCCAACCCTGACAGTTGATCATTGGTATCACAGGAAAGAAAATTACATAATCTGAGAATTTTTTCTACGAAAAATGTCTACTGATCTTAAAATTTTTCTAAAGTAAAATGTCTCAGAATGCTAAAATTTTTCTTAATAAAAAAATCTTAGAATTTTTCTTTAGGAAAAATTAAAAAAAAATCCATAGGAATAATTTACGAATTTTTCTATAGGAAACAACTGAGAATTTTTCTATAGAAGAAATTTTTTATAGAATTTCTTTTATGATAAATGTCTTAGAATCCTAAAATTTTACTGAAGAAAAATGTCTTGGAATGTTAAAATGTTCTATATGAAAAACGTCTCAGAATATTAAAATTTTTCTTAAAAAAAGATTATTTGGGAATTTTTCTAGACGATTAAAAAAAAATCTAATAATTCTTCTTTTGGAAAAAATCTGAGAAGAAGATGGGTAAAAAGCGAAGGAAATGATGTGAGAATATCCAAGAATCTCAAAAAAATTTTTATAGGAAAAATGTTTTTAAATTTTTGAATTTTTTATGAAAAAAAGTCTGGAATCTTTAAATTTTTCTATAAGAAAATAGGAAAATTTTCTGAGACTGTTTCTATAGGAAAGAATCTAAGACTTTTTAAGGAAAAATGTCTCGTATTCTGTGACAGTGTCTTAGAATCTGAAATTATTTCTGTTTGAAAGATGTCTGATGTCTTTTCAATAGAAAAAGATGGACCTTTCTTTAAAAACAAATTGTTAGAATTTTATAAAAAAAAGTCCCCGACTTTTTCGACAGAAAAAATTTCTTAGAATCGCCTCAAAAATTTTTAAAAGCACTAAAGTTATTAATTTTTCTTATCTTAAGCACTTTCTATAGAATAGTGTTTCAAAACCTTAAAATTTTAGTGTAGGACTTTTCTTATATGCTATTTACATATACCCCGAAATCCATATAAATTTGGATTTCAAATCCAATTAAAATCTATACCGTTTACATATCGTCACCTAAAATGCAAAACGCCCTAACTAACAAAAAATTCAAAATCGCGTTTTTAATTGATTCTTATGTATAGGATCAAAATACATGTCCACAAAAAAATTTAGGCTCCTTCGATCAAAAATGGAGATTTTATTAACAAAATTCAAAAAGCCCTAACTACATGCTTTGATATTTGTTAAACCAAAAAGCCCCAACTACACATTTGTTTACATATTATTGCCGACGCAACTGTTATTTTTTAAGATTGAACATTTTTTTGATGATTCTTCTTCCAGAATGTCCACCAATAGGAAAAATATCTGTATATGTACACAAAAAATAAAGTTTAGAAATTTACCAATTAACCCCTTCAGGCCCGTACTCTCACGAGAATTGTTTCTTTTGTTTTATAATAAGTTTTAAGTAAGATATAAATTCTACATAAAATTTAATAACAATATAATTAATGACGATAAAAAACATGATTATAAGTTCTTCATTCCGATTGAATAAAATGCAAAGTAAATTTTTCTTTAAATAAATAAAAAAAAATAGTTTTTAATTATAAATTTTTGTTATTATTACAAAAATGCAGGGGGCTAATTATGTAACTTGACAATCGTCAATTGTCGTCGATAGCTCATTATTCTATTACCATAAAACGACACTATATGGTAACGGAATAACGATGGAAACGATTCGATTGACGACTATCAAGTTACATAATTACCCCCCAGTATATAACAAAAAACGTTAGCTTCATTGGAAAGCTTATAATTTCTTCATAAAAAGGGACAGAAAGAAAAACAAATTGATTTCTAATACCGCTAACATTAAATACAGGGCTTAGGAAAGATAAAATAACAACCTGTGTCAAATTTCATCATTTACATATGGGGGTTTTCAACTCAAGTGACACAACTTTTAAAACCGATAGTAGTTTAGTCACAATTTTTCAACGAGATCGGTCAAGAACTTTCTGAGTTAGAGGGGGCCGTAATTTTACATTTTGGTCAAACAGTTGTTTTTTGTAACCAAAAAATGTAACTGATTACCTAATGTTCCTAGCAAAATGTATCCCGAGAGTTTAAGACAGCTATTTTTTTAATCTTTCAAAAAAAATAAAAAATTTTTTTTTTTTCTTTTTATTTTGCAAAATCAAAAACTTGTTTGGCATTTTTTTAAAACCGGCCCTTTTTTAACTCAAAATAAAGCTAAGGTATTTTCCTTTAAGAGCTTTGCTTTTTGCTCAATATTTACTGTACTTTCCAGAAGCCGAGTAAACGCTTTACCGACCATACATTTTTGGCCGAAGTGTTTTTGATTTTCTTTCCATTTTCGTGATTTCTGACCTAATAATAGTTACGCATAAAAAAATTGGGCCCCTCCTTCCCCATTATTACGCTGTTCTGGCCAAGGCTATTTTGGTACTCGCCGTGATCTTTAAGAAATGCAATTTAATAATAATTATTCTACAAGAATTTAGATTTCTAAGCCCCGTTCTTGACCATTATTTCGGCTGTCAAGTAAATATAATGTTGTCCCTTATATATTTATTACTTCGCAAACTTTGAGAACTTATAGTAAGTGGACCCAGTTAGAGACTTAATGAAAACAAAACTTTTGTTTCTCTAAAACTCTTCTATAATTCATCTTTTAGCACATTTATCCTATCTTTTACTTGAACAAAGAAAATAGCAAAAAATCATTTGGAAAGTATAGTTGCCTGTGGTCGTTAAAGAGTTAAACATTTTAATGCATTACCCCTTGTCCTGTTCCACCCTCATTTGACATGGAGTTTTAAATTAAAATTATTTTTTGGTAAAATTCTGTATCGAATTAAGTGTGTTTAACAGAATCCGAAATCAGACATTTTGCAGTGTTAGGTTATATAGCAGGTGCCACGGCCCTTTTTCCAATGCCGCCCACATTTTGTTAGAGTTCTGTATGATAAAACAACATTCAGTATAAAATTTTGTTAGCATATTGTTACAATTTATAACACATCTGCTTGGTGTTTTTAAACATTTTCAGTGCAGTTAGGGCTTTTTGTATTTCTGAAAATTACAAGACAAAAGGGCGTTACACTAAGAAAAAAAAATTTTCAAATCAAGCAGAAACAATCTCAAAATAAAAAGAAAACAGTGACAAAAGTCAACAAACTTTGTTTTTGCTTAATTTGAAAATGTTTATTTTCATTCTTAAAATGGGCGAATAAAAACAAACGTTTTAAAATCAAAGTTGATTCATTTTTAATTTAAAATTGAGAAATTTTTGATTTAAGGTTGATATAATTTTATTTTTATGTTGTTCCATACCATTTCATTTTATTAATAAAAACAATGTTTTTTTATTTTTAAACTAAACAATTTATTTAAAATTAAAAAAATAATATGCAGTTTTGTATAAGATTTGTGATTTGTTTTTTTATGTGAAACCCAGTCTATGTAGCCTTGTAAAATGATGAACTCTGTAATCAGACTATACACTTAAAAAATTATGTTAGTAAAATCAACTGAAAATGTCAGTTAAAATAACTACTTTGTAAGTTGTTTTGGGGTCAACTACTTTTTCAGTTAAATCAACTAACAATGTTAGTTATTTTAACTGACAAAAAACAACTGACTTATGTAGTAAAAACTACTTACATTTTTAGTCAAAACAACTTAAATGTAGTAAAAATAAAAAAATCAATATATAATTTTTTTTTCAAAATATTTTTCAGAAAAAAAAATTGAGACCAAATTTTTTCCAAGTTTTTTTTTTTTTTTAAAAGTTGTAAAAAATAAAAATAACGAAATTTTTTTTTTTTTTTGGAAAAAAAACTTTAAAACTTTTCAGAGATAAAATAAATAAAATTAACTACTTTAAATAACTGTTACTACATCACAGTACTTTTTTGTTAGTTGTTCAAAAAAACGACTTAAAATAACTAACAGAAATAGTTGTTTGATATTTTTCATACAAAAACAACTGACTTTGTAGTTGAAAACAACTAACTACTGTAAAATATACAAATAACTAACATGTAGTAACTTACATTATTTTCTGAGTGTATAGACTGGGGTAAAACTTTATATTGCTTTAAAATTTCACTATTATACTTAACCCCTTTAAACTAAATTATTTTCCTCTCCGGGAATAGAACTGTTAAGTTAATTTTATAATTCTCATCAATTATTTTTTCCATGACAACGCCCGTAAGCAAAAGAAGCTCCTAAACCAAAGAAGAACAAAATCATTTTAGATAACAAAAAAAAAACATATTTAACTTTACAACTTACCATTACTTATAGATATTTTCCACAAATTAAATTTTTTACACATACATATCTTAGAAATTAAATTATTATTAATTTTAACAAAAATTTCCATTTTTTTTTTGCAAAAATGACGCAATACATTTTCTAAAAATGAATATGTTCAAATTGAAAATTTTTTCATCTTAAAATTTGACACATGATTTCGAAATGTCAATTTACAACTAAAATTAAATTTGTTTAACATCAAATTGAAAATGAAACAATGTTATTTTTATAATGAAAATTTGAATTGACAATAATTCAAATTTTTAACGATTTTTAATGACAGCATAATAAATTTAAGATTATTCATTTTTAAATTAAGAGGTTCACGACTTTAAAACAAAAAACTTTATTTTTAAATCAACATATTTCTGCATTAATAATAATTTTTTTTTAAAATAATGTAGTGTTTTTAAATCAAAAATGAAAATTTTTGATTTAACTATGCGTTTTTCCCTCAGTGTACTAACATAACTTTTCAAATATTAAAAATTTATAATTTTTTTTTAACAGAAATGATTTTGTTTGCGTGTTTTTACTAATATTTAAGAAATTTGTAATGAAAACTTTTATAGTTTTTATATAATCACGTTTTTTGCTTCTCCTGTAAAATTTATAAAATGTTAGATAGGGCGTTTTGCATTTTAGGTGACGATATGCTTTTTTGACATTTAGCGGGATTTTGTTTGTATTAACTCCACTCAAAAAATTATGTTAGTAAAATCAACTGAAAATGTCAGTTAAAATAACTACTTTGTAAGTTGTTTTGGGGTCAACTACTTTTTCAGTTAAATCAACTAACAATGTTAGTTATTTTAACTGACAAAAAACAACTGACTAATGTAGTAAAAACTACTAACATTTGTAGTCAAAACAACTTAAATGTAGTAAAAATAAAATAATCAATACACATTTTTTTTTTTTCAAAAAATTTTTCAAAATAAAAAATTTAAGACCAAAATTTTTTTTTAAAGTTGTGAAAAATAAAAAAAAAACCAACATTTATTTTTATTTTTTGGAAAAAAACTTTGAAAATTTTTCAGATATAAAAAAATAAAATTAACTACTTTAAATAACTGTTACTACATCACAGTACTTTTTTGTTAGTTGTTCAAAAAAACGACTTAAAATAACTAACAGAAATAGTTGTTTGATATTTTTCATACAAAAACAACTGACTTTGTAGTTGAAAACAACTAACTACTGTAAAATATACAAATAACTAACATGTAGTAACTTACATAATTTTCTGAGTGTCTGTATCTTTTTTGATTTGTGTACAGGGTTGTTAGTGGGAAAATTACCCAATTTTATAAATATTTCTAAAAACAATGATTTTTCTTTGCCGGAGCCAATATTTTCAATCCCACTAGTATATGTTGGGACCACAATATCGAAAAATGTGTTTTTATGTAGAGCTGCTTCTTTAAATGCAAGAAAATTAACATTTTTGCCAAGTTTGGGGCCGCCACCATCGAGTGTTTTTCTTTGTTAGGAAGACCAAATTGGTCAACTAAATTGTGCGTTTACCATTTGCAATGGTAAATTTTAAATGAAACATTCACTCAAAAAATTATGTTAGTAAAATCAACTGAAAATGTCAGTAAAAATAACTACTTTGTAAGTTGTTTTGGGGTCAACTACTTTTTCAGTTAAATCAACTAACAATGTTAGTTATTTTAACTGACAAAAAACAACTGACTTATGTAGTAAAAACTACTTACATTTGTAGTCAAAACAACTTAAATGTAGTAAAAATAAAAAAATCTATAAATATTTTTTTTTTTTCAAAAAATTTTTCAGAAAAAAAATTAAGACCAAATTTTTTCAAAGTTTTTTTTTTTTTTTAAAGTTGTGAAAAAAAAAAAACGAAAATTTATTTTTATTTTGTGGAAAAAAACTTTGAAAATTTTTCAGAGATAAAAAATAAAATTAACTACTTTAAATAACTGTTACTACATCACAGTACTTTTTTGTTAGTTATTCAAAAAAATGACTAACAGAAATAGTTGTTTCACATTTTGCATACAAAAACAACTGACTTTTTAGTTGAAAATAACTAACTACTGTAAAATATACAAACAACTAATATGTAGTAACTTACATAATTTTCTGAGTGTTGTTAAACATTGTTTTTATTAATCTTTTAATAGTTTTTAAAAAATAAATTTTAATTGTTTTTTTACTTTATAAAAAACAACAACAGCTGATAAAAAAAATCGTGTGCAGCGTTGCAAAAAAGGCATTAGGGATGATTATTTTGTGAAAATCCATAGTTATACAATTAAGTAGTCGAAATTATTTGGGATTTTGAATTGCGATTTTACGATTTTCCCAAAATTTGACATTTGAAATCCAAAAAAGTAATGGGATTTACTTGGATTTTCATTGAAATCCCATTTTTTCTGGATTTCGAGGTATATGTAAATGGCATATTAGACTTTTTCTATAAAAAAAATAGAATAGAAAAAATTTCAGAACTTAAGAAGTTTTCTATGGAAAAAAATCTGAGAATGTTTCTATATGAAGAATTTTTCTGAATATAGGAATTTTCTAAATGAAAGTGTGTCAGAATTTTATAAATTCTAAAAGCTTTTCTGTAGCAAAACGAATCAGAACCTCAAAATTTTGCTATTGGGATAATATGTAAGAATAATATTTTGCTGTCAGAAAAATGCTTTAGGACCTGGGAATTTCTTGTGGAGACATATTTCAAAATATATACGTACATATACAGGGTGATTCAGTCACGACCCGCCGAATTTTACCAGCGTATTCCTTGGCTCATTTCATGAAAATATGTCTATTACGACCATCCCCCGAAAATGCATGTGTGCGAAATGGCAGCGGTTTGAAAATTTTCGGATTAGTGGTTAGAGGGTAGTAGGGTAAAATTGATAACTTCTGAACCTGTGGTCCGTTTTTTTGTATTTGGGCTTGTTAGAAAGTTCATTAGGACCAGACATGTGCACGGATGGTGTTAAAATGCGTTTAGAGACATTCTAAAAAATTTAGAATGTGGACAATATTCTATTCTTATCGTTCAAAGCGAATGAGTTTTTCATTCTATGCTCACAGTGCAAGAGAAAGCTACACACACTAGTGTAACGACATTCGTAACACGAATGAACCAATTAGGGAGTACATAGACAGCCAATAATTTGAAAATACTATACTCTGAAGCGTGTGAATAGAATGATTTTTATAAAAAAAAAATATTGTTTGGCTATTTGGGGGAATTCTTTTATAAAAAAAAATATATGTATGCTAATTAAAATAAACATTTTGTTATGTAGAATAAATGAAGAGGTAAATAAAAAATAATTATGGGAAAAATTAATTTATAAATAAGAGTGGATAAAAAAATTTTTATACATAAAAATAAATATTAGGGTGGATTGAAAAATTATTTTTCTATTTCGAAAAATAATGTTCAATTTGGTAAAAAAATTGTTTTGCTTTATGGCAGAAAATGTTAATACCTATAATGATGAAATATGTAGTGTGACCAAATACAATTTTTTTCACAAAATTTTCAACTATTCTGCTAATACCGAAGACGATTTTTTTTAATTCGATTTTTTGCGAAACCAAACAAATTTATGTAGCAAAAGTTTGTCTATTTTTTTATATGTGCATTAGGGTGGAGCAAATTATGCTTTTTTCGAATTTCGAAAACGTCGGTGAAAAAAAAATATTTTTTTTTTTGTTCAAAATATTAAGGCTGAATAAAATATTATGCACCCCTCAACCGTAAACTAGCGTAGAGAGATTTCCGTTATATAAGAACAAATGAGTGCAATTATTCTTCTTTCAGACCGTGATTTTCTATTTGATTTTGATCACTGCGCTACGTAAGGGGACAGTTACGGGTAGTAGACTGGCATTTTTTCTCAACTTTCGATTTTCCCAAGTGTCCGGGCAAATTTTTATTGTCCAAGGTCTAAAACTTATGTGGTACAAATTTGAGGTCAATCGGATTAAATTAACCCGTGGCGCCCGGCGGTCAAAGTTTTGGATTTTGGAAAAATTAAAAAAAAAAATAAATAAAAAATTTAAATTTCTTTCGACACATCATATTTGTGGTGGAAATTTTTCAAAAATCCAAAACTTTGACCGAAGGGCGCCACGGGATAAAATGATCGGATTTGGCTCAAATTAGATTTAAATGAAAGATTGTCTTAAGCTCTATGAAATGGCCGAGGAAAAAAATTCTGATTTTTTTAAAAAATTTCTTGAATGTAGGAAAAAACCGCAATTTTTTTTCAAATTTCAAATGGCGATTTCTCGAAAACCGTTCGACCGATTTTAATTTTTTTTTCATATTCGTGCTCACCGCATCAAAATTAACAAATATGATGTGTCGAAAAAAATTTACAGTTTTTATTTATTTTTTTTTTTAATTTTTCAAAAATCCAAAACTTTGACTGCCGGGCGCCACGGGTTAATTTAATCCGATTGACCTCAAATTTGTACAACATCCGTTTTAGTCCTAGTAGAATAAAAAAATGACCGGACTTTGAAAATTGGAGAAAAATTTTTTTGGCCATACAGAAAAATGTCAGTCTAATGGGTAGCTAACCCAGCCTTTAGTTTATATTCGGACATTACTGAAATATGTTTTTATGATAAACTTTTTTTTTCTGTAAAGAAATTTTAAAAAAATGTTCTTTAAAAACAACTTATTTTTTTTTAAATTAATTTCAAATTGCATTAAAGGCCAAATTAAATAAAACGACAAATAAAAATATGCATCTTCTCAAAACTGAGCCAAAATGACGTTATATTTTCAGCAAAAAACGAATTAAAAATATTTTTTGCAAAACAAGAAATAATGTGCTCGATTCTGAAATTCACCAAATTTTTAAAAATTTGATATTCTTTCGAATTTAAGGATTTTAAAATTTTTTTCTTGTAAAAATTAAAGATCTAGTTAATAGCCTTTTTTTTGCAGACCGGATTAAGATTAGGATTAACTTTATTTTATTAAAAAATGGGTCAAATCAGGTACAGATTTTTTTTTTTGTAATTTTTTTTCTGAAATTATACGCAATTAGTAAATATAAACAGGAAAACATATTAAGCTTTGACCAAAATGTTAAGAATGAAAAATAAATAAGTTAAATCCTAGGATTAACTCAGATTTATTTATACCATTTAACATTTTGAGCAACGCTTAATTTTTTTCCTGTTTATATTTACTAATTGTATGTAGATTCAGAAAAAAAAATTAAAAAAATATGTCTGAACTTGATTTGACCCATTTTTTAACTAAATTGAGTTAATCTTAATCCGGTCTGCAAAAAACAAGCCTAATAACTAAAGAACAAGTTTAAAAATCTAAAATTCGAAAGAATATCAAATTTTTAAAAATTAGGTGAATAGTGAAATCGTATTCCAGAATCGAGCACAATAAAATATTTTTTTGCAAAACAAGAAAAAAAATTTACAGACAAAAACAAATTTTTACGGACAAAAAAAAATTGTTTACCATAAAAACACTTTTTAAGTAATGTCCGAATATTAAATAATTTAAGAAAAAAAAATTTTTTTTTACTTTGTTAGGAACTTTCCGATTTTGAAGCCAAGGCCATTGTATCAAAGGATCAATATTTTAATGTGTTAATATCAACCCTAAAAGGCAACTTTACCGACCCAACGTTTTCGAAATAGATCTAATTAGCTCCACCCTAATGTATATATACATATGAACATTTTTCCCTACGGTACTATTTAATATTTTTTATATTTCTCTTCACCCTAACATATTTGTAATTTAAAAAAATTTAAAGCGGTACTTATTGTTGTTGGGAATAATGTTGTTTCTCTTACTTTTAGCTAAAAATAAAAAAACACAATGTTTATGATTTGTTTCAATGACACCGTAAGATTGTGCGTGTGCGTGTACGAGCAAGTGCATATTTTTTTATACATACATCCCAATACATTTTTTCACAAAGCATATTTTTTTTTCATCAAAACGTTTTTTTTTTACTACCCCCATATTTTTAATAAGTTTTCCAACAATTTTTTTTTAATATTTTTTTACAAAAACATTCTAAGCGATCAGTGTATGTTAAAAATATTCTACAACACGGTGTAATTTTTATAAACTCTACTATGTTTGTTATTCTAAAAACGAACGTTTGTTTCATTCTAATCGTTCAAATACGACATTTGTCGTGTTCGTTTAAACAAGCACAGCAAATTTTTTAATTTGTTGTTTAGCATCATAGTAAACATTCTCATTCGCAAGCACTGTACTCTAAAAGTAGTGTACTCTGAAGCGAATGATTTGGTGTAAGCAAAGAAGGGAATACATTTGATCTCATGTCTGATTAGGACACCTTTCAGATTCAATAACAAAAAAATTAAAATAAAGAGAAATCGTTGAGATACAGAGCTTTTAAAAATAAAATTTGAAAAAAAGACATACAAATTTGCATATAACCTCAATTTATTCAGCCAGATGGCAGGTAACTTATATTTTTTTCTTTCTTAAAAGATAGCCCTACGTCTTACCTTTCCAAAATGCCCTAAAAGAAGCCCAGAGGTCTTACCGTTCCAAAGTTATGACCATTTGCCTTCCAAAAATTTTAATAAAATAAAATCTTAAACTTGTTAATTTTCAAAAACAAATAAATTTGTGCTGTTATTTCGCCACCAAACCCAAAAAAAATTGTTTGCATTTCAGTCAAATGGTCATAACTTTAGAACAGAAAGACCTCTGGCCTTCTTTTATGGCATTTTGGAAAGGTAAGACGTAGGGCTATCTTTTAAGAAAAAAAAATATAAGTTACCTGCCATCTGGCTGAATAAATTGAGGTTATGTGAAAATTTGTATGTCTTTTTTTCAAATTTTATTTTTAAAAGCTCTGTATCTCGACGATTTCACTTTATTTTAATTTTTAATTTAATTAATGTTATTGAATCTGAAAGGTCTTCTAATGAGCTTTCCAACAAGCCCAAATACAAAAAAATCGGACCACAGGTTCAGAAGTTATCAATTTTACCCCACTACCCTCTAACCACTAATCCGAAAATTTTCAAACCGCTGCCATTTCGCACACATGCATTTTCGGGGGATGGTCGTAATAGACATATTTTCATGAATTGAGCCAAGGAATACGCTGGTAAAATTCGGCGGGTCGTGACTGAATCACCCTGTATATAAGTTTTTGTTATGTTATGGAAATTTAAATTGAGTTTTTGAATAAAATTATTTTTTATGTTAAAATGTTCGAAACTCAGTACATATTAGAGTTCGTTTGGCGACTATGTCACTTCATCTGTTTATCGGATATCATCAATTTTTTAAAGGATTTAGGGGAGCTAAAAAGAATGCCGGTATTTTTTTGGAAAAATTTTCACTCCTTGGGGTGGTTCAAAGCATCTGAAAACGCGGATTTTGAGCTGATTTTTCTGCAGAGAAACAACGGCTGAATATATTGCAAATCTGATTTCACCAGTCGATTCTAGAGTAAAAATTAATACAATAGCAGTTTTTTGAACTCTTAAAAAAAGTTCCAATAACCCACAGCAGGGGCGGAAAAATCGATTTTTTTTTAAAAAAATTTAAATTATTTTTTTAATCATGCACGATGAAGAGGCAGGTTTTTCTAAGAAAATTGGTACAAAAAGCACCTTTCTATCACAACCCATTAACAAGTTATAAAGCTTCAAAGTTTTTTTTCTAATGGCAAAATTATAAAACACTGACCTAAATTTGAAAATTTTTTGGATGGGTCAGCGGTCTGGACACTCATTTTCGATTTATCTCTTAATGCTGATTCCAAATCTGGTTTCCAAAGTTTTCCATAATGTCAGGTTTTTGAGAAAATTGAGGTCAAAGTTCACAAAAAACGCATTTTGCTGCATTATTGAGAGCATTTTTTGTGATATTTTTGGATGATGTTCTAAGATCGTACATTTCGTTTTCGATTAACATTTCGATGCTGATTCTAAATATGGTTTTCAAATTTTTTTATCACGTTGTGTTTTCGAGAAAATTGAGGTCAAAGTTCTCAAAAAACGTGATTTTGGCAATTTTTAAAAGCTTATAACTTTTTAACGGGTTGTGATAGAACGGAAATTTTGGTATCATTTTGTTAAGCTAAAAATGCCTTTTAATCGTGCATATTTAAAAAATTAATAAAAAAATAAAATGGAAAAATCTTATATTTCCGCCCTCTGTGGTGGGTTTTTGGAACTTTTTTTAAGAGTTCTAAAAATGGCCATTGTATTATTTTTTGCTGTAGAATCGACTGGTGAAATCAGATTTGCGATATATTCAGCCGTTTTTTTCTCTGCAAAAAAATCAGCTCAAAATCCGCGTTTTCAAATGCGTTGAACCACCCCAAGAGCGAAAATTTTTCCAAAAAAATAGATGCATTCTTTTTAGCTCCCTTAAATCCTTCAAAAAAATGATGATACCCGCAGATCAAATTTTCAAAATTAAGTCTAGTACATATATATTTCAAAAAATCAGTACAAACCAGTACATCGATTTTTGATCCGTACACATGAGCAAAAGTCAGTACATGTACTGATCAAATCAGTACGAATGGTCAGCCTACTCAAGTATCACAATGGTACAAAAATGGAAAATTGTTCTAAAAATTTAAAAAAATTAGTGTCGCCCTAATGTTCATACGATGCAAATATTTTGCAATAATAAAAATCTATGCTGTCGTATAGAAATTTATAAATATTTGTTCAACAACAAACAAAAAAATGCAAAATAGCAACATGAAACAAGTTACCAATAAAACAAAAACCCCCCTAAAAATAAAAATTCCATATCAAAACAAGTAAAGAAATTTTATGGTTTTAACAACTTGTTCTTATCACTTTCTATGTATGTACTTGTTGCAAAGAGCACTGGACCTGGTTCAGTCCGGTCTGTTTATCGTTTTTTTTTTTTTTTTTTGTACTACACATTTGTGAATTGTGATAAACTTGAATGGTCAAAAATAAATGGAGAAAAAAATTTGAATTTAATACAGTAGGCAATACCGAATTAAAAATTCCCTACACTAAAAAAATTATGTTAGTAAAATCAACTGAAAATGTCAGTTAAAATAACTACTTTGTAAGTTATTTTGGGGTCAACTACTTTTTCAGTTAAATCAACTAACAATGTTAGTTATTTTAACTGACAAAAAACAACTGACTTATGCAGTAAAAACTACTTACATTTGTAGTCAAAACAACTAAAATGTAGTAAAAATAAATTAATCAATATAATTTTTTTTTTTTCAAAAAATTTTTCAGAAAAAAAATTGAAGACCAAAATATTTCCAGGTTTTTTTTTTTTTAAAGTTGTGAAAAATAAAAAAAACGAAAATTTATTTTTATTTTTTGGAAAAAAAAACTTTGAAAATTTGTCAGAGATAAAAAAATAAAATTAACTACTTTAAATAACTGTTACTACATCACAGTACTTTTTTGTTAGTTGTTCAAAAAAACGACTTAAAATAACTAACAGAAATAGTTGTTTGTTATTTTTCATACAAAAACAACTGACTTTGTAGTTGAAAACAACTAACTACTGTAAAATATACAAACAACTAACATGTAGTAACTTACATAATTTTCTGAGTGTAGTTAAAAGGTGTAAAATTTTCAAATACCAAAAAAAAGTTTTTAATTTTGTGCAACGGTTGGGGTATTTCCACATTTCATGTGGAATGCATCGAAATATTTGTCTGGGACCTCATTTGGTGTAGTATATTCACAGACTAATACAGACTCGACATAAGTGACAGTTGTCAAGTCTTGAACCATATTTTCTCAAATTATTCTACGAATTAGGTTTGAAAGAGAAAATTAATACAACCCGCCATAAGAAAAATAGATGCCAGATCGGTTTTTATTGTTTCACTCACTCCTAAGTCGTAGAAAGTGTTGCCATAAAACTGCCCAAGCAGAAATTGACGACGGTTCTAAAAATAAAAGCGTTCTAAAAGCACTGTAAGAAAAACAAGTAAAAAAGTTAAATTCGGCCTTGCCGAATGTAGTGATACCCTCCACAATTTCAAAAAGATTATTGAAAAATAGTTTGTTTAAAAGGAAATTACTTTTGAAAAAATTTTTTTTTTTTTAAAAAAAAAAAATTCCGCGAGAAAAAATTTTGGTAAAAAAAATATATTCGTTCTTGTTTAAATACCATTTGGTGTTTAATTATGTTCACATATGTCAACCAGAAGCCGAATTAAAGCATTTTGTATTTTTAGGTTATGTTGAAATTTTTGAGTTTTCGTTCATAACTTTTGAACCGCTGAACCGATATCGCTCAAATGCAATACCAAACTTCTCGAGAGAACTTCCAATAAATATGTTAAGTTTCAGTCATCTCTGTGCAATATTTTGTTCGTGACAGCATTTTCCACAGACAGACGGACATCGCTAGAATGTCTTAAAATCGATCGGGCATCATGAATATATATACTTTATGGGGTCCCAGATCCATATTTCGATGAGTTACAAACGGAATGACAAACTTATACATATATACCCTCTATCACTAAGTGGAGGGTATAAAAAGCATTCTCAAAACGCTATTTTCAAACGCTTTGTGAGCGTTTTTGAAAAGTGTTCTGAAAGCACTATAACAAAAAAAAAAGCAATCTCAAAACGTTTTTTTTGGAACGCTTTGCGAGCGTATTCGAAAAGCGTTTTAGGAGTTCTAAAATTTTTTTTTTTTAATTTCTAAGTTCCGAAACTATTTTTGAATAACAATAGAAAACATACACTCAAAAAAGTATGTCGGTAAAATCTACTACAAAAGACAGTTGTTTTGACTACATTTTGTCGTTGAAAAGGCGTCCACTACATAAACGGTAAAAACAACTGAACATGTTGTTGTTTTTAACCAGGGTTGGCAACCGATACCCACCTAGAATAACGGTATTTGGCTATTGTACCGCAACCAATAAAGATATGGACTTTTTCAAAAGCTATTATGAAAGCTGATGAAATTTCTAATATTTTAAATGTGTTACTTCGTGTTTCTACCGGTTCGTTTTCGAAATATAGGTCAATACCTTTATAATACCGTTTGAAACGGTTTTATAACGGTATTGGCCTATATAACTCAAACGAACCGGTAGAAACACGAAGTGACACATTTAAAATATTAGAAATTTCATCAGCATTCATAATCGCTTTTGAAAATGTCCATATCTTTATTGGTTGCGGTACAATAGCCAAATACCGTTATTCTAGGTGGGTATCGGTTGCCAACCCTGTTTTTAACTATTGATTTTCAACTACAAAATGTAGTAAAAACTACTACAAAACTGTTTAATACAGTTGTTTTTTCTACAATTGCCTGAAATTTTATTTAAAAAATTTCTTAAACGTTTAAATGATTGATATTTATTTATTTAAAAAGCAATACATTTCAGTTGGTTGTATAGAATTTCGACATGATGACAATTTTTTGATGTATTTATCTGGAATTATAGAAGAAAAAAATTATATTAATAAAATGTTTAACAAAATAAATTGATTGTATTTACCTTTGTTTTTTTAATAGTTCATTTCAAATTTTCACCGCTACTGATCAAAATTTGTCTGGAATAAAAAAAAACGAAATGCTTTGGCAAAATTGATTTATAAAAAAAAAGAATTAATTTGAAATGTTTCAAAAAAGTATGTACCTGCTCTGTTGTGTATACAAAGAAAAGAAAGATGGCGCGCTCATAAGAAAACAAAACACTGCACACATTTTATTTTGTTTTTTTCCGATTGGTTTTTACGCACGCTTATGTGAGCGCTATATTATACACACTTGTTATCTCATTTATCCACTTATTTTCTTTCGCTCAAGAATATTTTTCCAAAAACATATTTTTTGTTATAATTAAATTTAATAAATTGTAATTTAATTTATTTAGATATTATTTATTTGGTATAAAAATAATTCCTTCCGCATCCCGCACGACCAACTCGCTCGACACATTCGTTTGCAATAAAAATTTCTAGAAAAAAACGAGTTTTAGAAAAAAAACTAAAAACAACTACATAAATCAACTATTGCTACAGTGTAGTATATTTTTTGTAGTTATTTTTTGAAACTACTACAAAAAAAGTTGTTTGAGATTTTTTCATACAAAAACGACCGAAATTGTAGTTAAAAACAACAGCTACTACTTACTACACAAACGACCGTCATGTAGTAACTGCAATAATTTTCTGAGTGTAAAAAGAATCGGAGAAATGAAGAAAACAAGAAAATGTTTGACAGATACAACAAAAAAATACATGTATTTCTGTCAAACATTTTCTTGTTTTCTTCATTTCTCCGATTCTTTTTTTGTTTTCTATCAAGGGTGAAAACCGCTTATATTTTGTGATTTTTTTTGTTTTTTGTTTTTTAAGTAAAAAAATATTTTTAGATTTTTTTTTTTTTTTAATTTTCTAAGTTTCGAAATTTTTGTTTGAAAATTTTCTAAGTTTTCTGGAGTTTAAACAATAATCAAACAAATTATTATAACCGAACTACAACAGAAATTCTTTACTTTGGGTTTTTAAAGCGCTTTGATGACTTTAAAAAAACGTTCTCAAAGCACTTTTTTACATCGCTTTTAAAACGCTTACCTAACGTAGATCGATGTTATCATTCGGAAGGCGCTTTAAAGTTGGTGTACAGAACGCTCGTACAACCGTCCACAACGCTTTCACAACGCTTTTGCGATTGTATTTTTCTGACTGGGGGGCTAAAAACCTATCTGTTTTCTCCTAAAATCGCTTAGTTCTTCCCCATTTTTTTCTAATAAAACTCTACTGTCGAGTCTGTATATAGTCTGTGGTTAAAGACTACTTTTTTGACACCTCTCACTTATGTAGAGTCTGTATTAGGCTGTGGTTAAATTACCGAACTTATAGTAGGAGTCCAGTTTCATGCTATAAATTGGGTAAATTTTGATTAGAGTGAAGTTAATTCTAGTTTTCCCTAATATGTATAATACCAAGTTTTAATTTTATTTTCAATAATTCATTTAAAGTTGCTTTAAAAAATGTGTACTTTAAATTAATTTTTCTTAAGAAATTAATAAAAAATATTATGAAAATATCAGCATTTTTTGCCTGAGTATCTTTATTTCAATATTTATGCAAATTAAATTAAATACATTAAAGTCTTTAAAATTTTTTTTTTTTTTTAAATAAAAATTTAAAAATTTTCAGAACAAGTTCTGAATTTTTAAAAATTTAAACTTTATTTATCAAAAAACATTCTGCAATTTTATATTATTTTAAATTTAAAAAAAAGAAGTTAAAGTGCCTTTTTGTCTGTTCTGAAATTTTCAGAGATGCGTTTTACCTTCACTCTAAAAAATATATGTAAAATCACTACAATAATGTTAGTAAATTTTTGTTTAAAATAACACACAACGTCTAAATTTACGCATGAAATGTTTAAATAATACATTTAGACACAAAAAATCGAAAATTAAACATTTTGTATAGTAATTTGTAAGTTTTTAAAAAAATTCATTTTATTATTACACATTTTGTGTTTGAAATCGAATATTAGGCATAAAATGTGTAATGATACATTTTTATAGCAGTAATTTATAATTGTCATATTAAAAATCAAAATGGAAAAAAAATACAGAAATAAATGAACAAATATTTTATAAAACAGAAAAACGTTTGGAGAATACTCGAATAAAATTAGCAATAAAAAATGTTTAGCAAGCAACAGAGGAATAGTACATGGGACAACGAACGTAAATTAAGGTGAGTCAAAAAAAGCGTCAAACATAAAGAACTGCATCACCAAAAATAACAATATTTTTTTCAGAAATTAAATGCAAATGGCCAATGAGGTAAACAATCTTTTTGTGTTTTTCCGAGAAATTCAAGTATATTCCGATTTCATCTCAACAAGGATTTCTTGTTTTACATCTAGAGAGTTGAGACAAAATCAAGAAACGCTTTAAGATAAAAAAGTTGCCTTTATATATTTTAAAACAAATAAGTGTGTCTTATATGTTTCTCAAAATCGTAGATATTTTCTAAAGAAATGTGTCTCAGAATGCAAGACTTCTTCTAAAAGATCCATTTAATTTTTGTTGTAAAAAATGTCTAAAAAATTTTTTATAGAAAAAGTCTCGGAACCTGAAGTATTTGTTTTTAAAGGAGACTGTTATGTTTTTTCTATATGGAAATTCTCATAATCTGAGACATTTTTTCTTTATAAAAAATCTCAGAATCTGAAACATTTTCTTTGAGAATTTTTCTATAAAAAAATTTCAAAAATCTGACATATTTTTTCTATAGAAAAAGTCTTGAAATCTACAGAAAAGTTTCCGAATCTGAGAAATTTTTTATGGATAAAATGTAACTTAAAAATATTTTCTATAGAAAAACTATCTAAGATATTCTATAGAAAAATCTCAATATCGAGACATTTTTTCTATTGACATTTTTTATTTTTAAAAAGTTCTTTGAAACTGCTACAGTTTAATAGAAAAAGTTTCGGATTCTGCGGTAGTCTAAGCATCTGAAAAAAATTTTCTGTAGAAAATGTCTCAGAATCTGAGATATTTTTTCTATAGAAAAAGTTTCAGAACCGGAGATGTTTTTTTCTACAGAAAAAATAACTGAATTGGAAACTATCTGCGAAAGTTTTTCTGTAAAAAAAGTCTATCTGAAAAGTCTATTCTATAGAAAAAAGTCTCAGTATCATCGAACGTTTTTCTGGGAAAAAGTGACAAAATTAGATATATTTTTTCTATAGAATAAGGCTCATAATCTAAAACTTTTTTTTATAAAAAAGTCTCAGAATCTGAAACATATTTTCTACAGAAAAAGACACTTTTCTATAGAAAAGGTTTTAAAATCTAAAATTTTATTTTAGTTAAAAGGGAAAAATTTTACCGATTGCGAGAATTTTTCAGAGATTATATTTTGCAAAATCTGATATAAATTGTATTAAATGTATTTATATAAAGTATTTTATCATTTATATATTTATTATAATTTTGTTATTTTAATATTTTAAGATAAGTTTTATTACGTTATATTGTAACATGTTACTATTTATTTAGTTTTTAATTTTAAATCATTAATAGTTTATTAAAAAAATACTATTTAAGTATATTTCAATACTATTGTAACTCAACTTTGTATAGGTAAAATAAAAATCATAAAAGTTAAAAAGGATTTTTTATTAGGATAGAATAGCGAATTTTTAACAAAAAAACAATAAATATGTAATTTTGAACATTTTTAATGCATTTTTGCACACATAGGATAGCTTTTATAAGCACAAATATTTTAAAATTACACACTTTTTGTTTATTGCTAGAGAAATTTCAAAGCAGTAAGTACACACATAATGTTTATTTGCTGTACACACTTTGTGTTCAAATGTTGAAATTTAAACACATAGTGTATTTTTACCCACTTTATTGTAGGAGAACAGTTACCTACAATAAAGTGGGTAAATTTCAACAAAAATTTATAAGAGTGTTGTTTTAGAGAAAACACGAGAAAACAAATGTTAACGATTGCACTATGATAATTTTATACAATTATGATGGTGTTTATAACGGGTGCGTATGAGTTATAAATAAAAAAATACTTAAACAATATTTAAAATAGAGATGGAGTGTATAAAAAAACGGCATGAAAAATATTATTTTAAGCTAAAAATTGTAAAATTATATTATTTTAATAATTTAACCATTTCTAGCTATTTTTAATGGTAAAGATATGGCAACCTTTGTGCTAAATGGTTATGGTTAAGAGTACATAGAGCCGAAGTAAAATAAAGTTCGAAAATACATTTTCTCATAGACGTATATTAATTGTAGAGATGTGCGCTTAAGTCGTTTTTGACTAACGCTCACGCAAGAAAGATTTTAATCATTCACGTGAGTAAATTTACGCTTGACTTAAAAGAAATCGAAAACACAATATAAAATGGAAAAAAATACTCTAGCAAGTAAAAGTTTAAATCACTCACACAATAGTTGGACTCACTCACTAATTACTCACGGATTTATTTTTAATTCACGATTATTTATTTACAACTTAAGTAATTTAAGTTTTGCTTACGTTCATGCGAGTGTAACACCTGATTGACTCACGCCCTATCTCCACTCCCTAAGTAGGCTCCCATACAAATAACAGTTGGATCAAATTTTAATAAAAATGTAATTTTGAATGGAAGCCTGCTTAGGGAGTGGAGATAGGGCGTAGTTATGTTTTAAAAAAAATGTTGTAGGGTAAAAAAAAATGGGGGTCGGTCTCACTAATGACCCCTTTCGGAAGCACCATTGGACCGGTAGAAGCTGATATAATAAAACAAATTCACAAAAAATAAAAAAAAAATGTATGGGGACCGTCTTAACAGTTAAAGATAGAGGGTAGGTGTGTTTTGAGAAAATGTTTGGACTAAAAAAGTATTGTGGGTCGGTCATACATTTGATTGCTCTAAGGCAATGGTTCCCAATCTATGATTCTCGCCCCACTGGGGGGCAATTTGAATGATTAAGGGGGCAACGAGCAAATTTTAAAGATTTTTTTTGTTAAATAAACTAAAAAAAACATAATTTTAGTTAAATTATTAAGTTGATTGTTGAAAACTTTTTCTAAACACTTTATTTAAATGATAATTTTAACAAACAGTTTGCTTAACCACAAGTAAATTTCGAATTTTAAAACAAATTTAAAAAATTTACAAATTTTTCTTAAGTTTTTGGGGGGACATTGTAGATTTTTTTACTTAAAAGTGGGGCAGGGCGCAAAATAGTTTGGGAACCATTGCTCTAAGGGCACTCTTAGGGCAGTTAGAGCGGTTGGAGCAAATTTTAAAAAATGTCGTTTTGTGTGGAAGCCCCCTTAGAAATTAGAGATAGGGTATTAGTTTGTTCCGAAGAAATATTTAGACGTAAAAATTAATGGGGGTCTTGGAAATGACCCCTCTATGACGCACCATTGGAGAAATAGAAATGATTTTAATATTGGAAAATTACAATAAAATTTTTTCAAAAATAGTAATAATCGTTATCCCACGATCCTCCTGGGCAAAAAATTTGTAGAATCGATAGAAGTTTTACACAAAAAAATTAAAAAAAAAAAATCGAAGAGTACAAACTTTTTCAAAAATGAGATTTAAATTTTAAAACTTAAAAACCGCATACTAGAACACTTTTAAGAATTTTTTTGGATTTTTTTTTAAAAGTACGTAATAAAACAAAAAGTACGTAATAAAACAAAAATGAAGAAGTTATGAGTAAAAAAAGTTTTAGTAAAGGAACTAACTACCAATTTTCAAAAATTCGATATCTTTTGAACAGATCATCAAAAAAATCTAAAAATTTACCACGAAGTAGTTTTCAAAGGTTACTAAAAACTGCAAACAAATTGGGAAAATCTAAAAAAAATAAATCTAAAGTCTCCGATTTGACATGGAATGCCCCATATATACCATACAGTACAAAAAAGCCGCACTTTGACAGTCAAAATATTTTTGTTATTGGGCAATTATCTTACTCTCACATTCGTCTCTACTTACTCTATGGTTCTGGGAGTGAGTGCAATGAAATTTTATTTTTTTATTAATTTTATTTGCGATTCGGTTAACGTTTTGTGGTGCTTCAAGGACAAATGACGTCAGGGTTTCTTATATTTTATATTTATTTTTTTGTTTATTTTGCAGTGTTATTGTTGTTCGTTCGTTCGTTTGTTTTTTTTTTTTAATTGATAAAAAAAATATTTTATGTGTTTGTTTATTTTAATTGTTCTTTGTACATATTTAAATATACACTTATCATATGCATAAGATTCGATTAATTCCATATGTAGCACTAAAGCAAAATGGTATGTGACAGATAGCTCACCCTAATACAGGCGCGGAACCAACTCTTGGGTTGGAAGGAAACACTTCTGTTTACTGCAAACACATTTAACACAGGTAAATTCAGGACGGATTTGCATTGTTATTTTAGATTTCGTACCTATACAAAATTGACACAAAAAAATATTTTACCAACAACTTGGGAGGATATGCGTTTTAAAAGTTTTTTACATTAATTACACACTGTGTAAAACACAGTAAAAAGTTTTGGGTTAATTTCTGTTAAACCAAGCTGGTGTGTATATGGGGCATTCCAAGCCAAATCACTCACTTTTAGACCCGACCCATTTCGATTTATTTTATTTTTGGATATGTTTTAGTCCTTATTAAATGCAACTTGGACACCAATTTTCAGCCTTTTATTCCAAGATGGTGTTGAGTAATCAATTTTTCAAAATGGCGATTTTCTCCAAAAAATTAAAAAATTGAAATTTTTAATTAATTTTGACCATTAAAAAATATAGATATTTTAAAAAAAGTTGGACAACGTTTTGTTGGTATTTAAATGTAGTTTTAGAAAAAAAATATGAAAAAATTATTCGAAGTAATTATCACTTATTTTTTGGCGTTTAAAAATTAAAATCGACTTTTTGAAAAAGTCCGAAACCTTCGATTTTTTTGTAAAAAAACTATGAAAATTCTACTCTACATTACGCAACTTTTAAGCCATAACTCGAGATGTGATCACAATTCTTTCTATTTTTTTTTTTTTAATTTTTAAAATTGCACCTTTTATGTTTTGGCTCTGATTTATTTTATATGGAGCTCAAAAAAAAAATTGGTAGATACTGACCCTAACTTACCCTAAATATATTCATTTGGAGGTAAGTATACGTCTCACAAAAATTTAGGACGATCGGACATGTTTAAGGCATTTAGCATGGTCCTTGAAGTTTAAAAAACGGATTACAAGGAAAAATATGAATTTTTTTCTGTTTTCGCAATTTTTTTGGTATTTTAAGTTAAGTTTTAATTCAAGTGATTACAGAATTATGATGTGGAGTAAAATGCCTTTCAAATAAGGTACTAAAAACTAAAATCGGTTGAAAATCAGCTAAGTTATTATTACTAAGTTATAGGCATCTAGCGTGTGCCATACAACTTGATTAAAAAATACGAGTCCCTTTTTTTAAATTTATTGAAATTTTCTACTGCAATAACATTTTTTCATTATTCATGTTTCAGTGCATTGTAAAACTATAACGGTACTATCATTAGAAAAAGTAATCAAAAATTTGTAAACAAACATAAAACCCCTTGGCTTCAACAAATTTAAATAGTAAACCAACCCAACAAACAAATAAATATAAGGAAGATTTCCAATCGAATTTCATTGCAGAAAATGGTTATTGTTGCCAAAACTGTGTTCGTATTGGGAAAATTAATCAATTTGTTTAAAACCGTGGGTTAAAGTTTTGTGTACAGGCATAAACATAACCACTTTTTGGAAGATATTTTCAATTTGTCTGCTGGGATTTCTTGTTTATTTTGTTGTTTGTTTTTGATTATAATTTTTTTTGTTTTGATTTTTTTATTTATTTGAATTTATGTTTTTAAATTTTGAATTTAAGAGGTGGACGGTATTGACAACAAATTCTAATAATACTACCTGGTATTATTGTGCCATGGTTTCAGTGTAATATTTTTTTGGCTTTTCCAAATTTTAAAACAAAAAAAAGAAATTTTTTTTTAAAATAGAGATTTCAAAAGGGTGTTGAAAATGCAGGCATTTTTAGCACTAATTTAAAAAATGTTAGCAAAACACAATATGAAAAATACTTGTCATTTAATAACATTTGAACTTGAAGAATAAAAAATGTTATTACTAGGGTTGCCAGAATTTTATTTCGAAAATGCGGGACAAACTCCCAAAAATTACAAAAATGGCGGGATTTTAAAAATTTTCGCGGGACAAAAATATTTTTATGAAAAAAACTGAAAAATTAAGCAGCATGTTGTCGAGTTTTAAATAGAAACTACCAACCTCTAGTGTATTTGGAAATAAAAAAAGTGTTTTTTTTTTTTCAAAAACATTTTTTTCGCGTTGCTTTAGAGACTAATTTAGCCAAAGTAAATACAACGCTGGACCAGAATTACTGCATGGAAATTTTATAAATATTTTTCCCGGAATGTACTCTATAATGTGCAATTTTTGGCGTACATTTTTTTAAAAATATTTTTTTTTTTCAAACACACGCTAAGGCTGGATTACTCAATGCTCCGTTATAAAATAACTTTCCGTTAAATTTAACTTTTTCATACAAATTTTGACATAAGGCTCCGTTAAATCGGCAGTTAGCAGCTAACTTTTCATTGAGTAATCTGCCCTAAGATTGTAAACTTTTTTGTTATATTCAATTCACACCTGAGGTGAAATCTCGTTCGAACAAGATTTCGATAATATGGTTGTGTATAAAATGATGCAGACCATACACTCAAAATATGTTGTAAGTAAATTCAACTGAAAAAACGTTTAAAACAATCGTTTTTCCTTTTAAAAAACGGACTACTTATATTTCAGTTGAAACAACATACTTTTTCAGTTATTTTTAAACGTAAATAAATGACTAGACATTCCGTAAAAACAAACGATATTTCAGTTATTTTAACTGTTTACAATTTTTTGAATAACAAACTACAAAAACCGTACTTCTGTAAAATTATACGGTATAATCAGTCACAAATTATTTAACTGATAAAAATATTTTTCCGTAACTTTTGTAGTTTATTATTTTAACAACTGTATAAATCGTTCAATATTTTATTTTCATTGAAAAACAAACGATAAAACGTTTAAAACAACTTTAACTAAAAACTTTTTGAATAACCGTAAATAGTTACCGTAAAACTTTTCTAGGTGTATGATCGAAATCTCGTCGAACGAGATTTCACCTCAGGTATGAATAGGCTATTATTTTTTCCTTAAAAAGGTTCTAAATCCACATCATTTGGGCGGCAAGGTAAAACCAATTTTACAAAAGCTTACAAATAAGCCTTTTAAAAACTTAGGCTTTTAAAGTAAAAAATAGTTGTTAGAAAAAATTGCAAAAAGCGGGAATATGGAATCCCGCGCGGGACGCGGGAATCGGTTATGAAAAGCGGGACAATCCCGCCAAATGCGGGACGTCTGGCAACCCTAGTTATTACAGTAGAAAATTTCAATGAATTTCCAAAATCGTATTATATTGCTTAATCAAGTGTTCTGCCATACGTTAGATGCCTGGGGAAGTTGTAATATCTTGGCTGATTTTCAACCGATTTCAGTCTTTGGTACCTTATTAGAGAGGCAAACTTAACTTAAAATACCAAAAAAATTGAGAAAACAGAAAACATATTTTTCCTTGTAATCCGTTTTCTAAACTTCAAGGCCCATGCGGAACACCTTATCCATGTCCGATCGTTCTTAATTTTTGTGAGGCGTATTTTTGCCTCGAAATGAATATATCTAGGGTAAGTTAGGGTCAGTATCTACCAATTTAGTTTTTTTGGAGCACCATATAAAATAAATCAGAGTCAAAAAATAAAAGGTGCAATTTTCAAAATTTGAAAAAAAATAGAACAAATTGCGATCACATCTCGAGTTATGGCTTAAAAGTTGCGTAATTAAGAGTAGAACTTTTTTAGACGTTTGTAAAAAAAAATCGAAGGTTTCGGACTTTTTCAAAAAGTCGATTTTAATTTTTAAGCGTTAAAAAATAAGTGATAATTACTTCGAATAATTTTTTTAATATTTTTTTCTAAAACTACATTTAAATACCAACAAAACGTTGTCCAAATTTTTTTAAGATATCTATTTTTTTAACTGGTCAAAATTAATTGAAAATTTTAATTTTTCCATTTTTTTGAAAAAATCGCCATTTTGAAAAATTGATTACTCAACACCATCTTGGAATAAAAGGCTGGAAATTGGTGTCCAAGTTACATTTAATAAGAACTAAAACATATCCAAAAATAAAATAAATCGAAAGGGGTCGGGTCTAAAAGTGTGTGATTTGGCCTGGAATGCCCCATATATAACAATGCCAAAAATAATTTAATTTATTCCATTAAAAGTTTACTTTTAAAGAGATAAAAAGAGAGTAAGAGAATGGATTTTTAATTTATTTTTGGGTGTTATAATAAAACCAAAATACATATCGTGAACCTATATTCAAAATATGCCAACTCAAATTTGAGCGAAATGAGTTTCCGATGGCAAATAGCTCCCCTATGTAATACCTATCTGTCATAAAAATTTCAGAGCAAAAAAATAATTTGTTGTCGTTTTACAACCATTTTTGTTATTCTGTTAACTCAAAGTACATATTTTTTTGGTGAAAATAAATGCCAACTCCCATTGTAAATTTCCAAAAAATTTTCAAAAAATTTTTTTAAAAAAATTATATCACATATCTTATTGCATTTGCCATGCTGAACACGAATCTTGTAAAGATTTTGATATCTTATGACTGGTTCTCGAGATATTGCCATTTTGAAAATATCGGTAAATAGTGTTTGCAAAAAAAAATTGCTTATATTTATGTAACTTTCAAACTATTTGTCAGATTGAAACATTATGCGTGGGGCAAATAAAGTCAATGATATAAGCTCTCAAAATAGCTAGTTTGGAGTGACCCTATTACAATACAGCGTGAGTTACAGAGTGCCAAAGTTGACCACCCTGAGATTAAAAGGCTTTCGGAGCTAGTAACTTTTACAAATATGCAAAGATTTTTAATTTTTTTTTCAGTTTTTGCAATTACCGTACTAAGGATAACAAAAACCAAAAAAAAAAAAAAATTATAAAAATTTTTCAAAAAAAAATGTATTTTTATTTTCCGACAAAATATGTCAACTCTATAAAAATATTTGTTTTTTGTCATAGTAATAAATGCCAACTCTGAAAAATACGCAAACAAGAGCAAAATAAAAAATTTTTGGCATATGTAAAAATTATTTAGAATATTTAAACCATCTTATGGAAGGTACTTTGTTTTTTGTTACAATAATATGCGAAATAACTAGTTTTTTAGCTCTCCTGAACAGTAAGCTTTTTCGAGTTGGCATTTATTGAATATAGTTCGACGATATGCTATATTTATGGAAAAATAAATAAAACAAATGTAACCTTTATAACAACCCAGCAAAAACATGGTTATGAGTTGTGAAAAGTAATCATTACCAAGCACATTATTTATAATGAGTACCCATTACCATTAACATTATTTTAAGCCCAAAAGTAACTACTTTTTAGTAATTTGTTATAAAATTACTTCTTAGTAATAATATATCCTTGCACTTGCAGTTTTTAACCTTTACACATCAATAAACTTAAAAAGTAATTAAAAACTCAATAAAAATTACGTATTTTTTAAGTTTTAGTAAAAACAAGTTAAATTTTAAATGTTTTAATTAACTAATTATTTTACTTCTTATTGGTAATGGGTTTTTACTCCTTATTTGTAATCCGAGGCAGTAACTACTTATTTATCTCCATACTCTTCACTAGTTATTTTTGTCTCACGCCCTTGTTAAAATAATTAGTGTTTCATTCAATAAGTAACTACTGATTAACATCTGTTTCGGATTACAAAACCCATTACTAGTAATGCCAATTTTTGCTGGGAAATATAATTAGAGCCCGTGCTCGATCTATACTTACAGAAAAAATCAAATAAAATTACTGACAAAATATGTCGCCATTAGGCACGTCGCCGAAACAGAAAATGCAAATTCCTTCATTTGTGTCTGCAATTCCAGATCATGTTGGTAACCAGGGCTGCCATATTTGCCGATTTATCGGCATTTTGCCGATTTTTTGCCTCAAAATTATCAAAGTGCCGATTTGCCGATTTTTACTCCAAAAACGCCGATTTTTCGATCAACTTAAAAACACGGTCGCTTTTCATACTTTTTTTTTTCTTTCCTTCTATAAATTGGGTAAATTTACAAAAATTGCGCAGTTATACCTAAAATTATTGGAAATCTACACAATTTATAGTAGTATATTATTTGAATTTGTAGAAATTTACCCAATTTATGGTAGGAAACTGGACTATCTTTTTTTTTAAAGTGTAATAATAAAGTATATATATTCGTGGTCCTAAATCGATTTTAAGTCAACCTGTCGATATCCGTCCAATTGTCTGTAGAAAACACATTTTTTCGCTAATCTTTGGGGTAAAAAAATTGCCTGTGGGTCTCTTTTTTATCTTAAAAAACGAAAAAATCTGAAAAAATTAAAAAGAATATTTTTTTGCTGAAAATATTAGTTAATATTGGGACATTACTGAAAAATCATTTTAATGATAATCAAAAAATTTTTTGGTCTGTAAAAATTTTTTTATTTTTTTTTTTGCGAAAATTTTTTTTTAAATTTTGTAGAGGCCAAAAATGGTTATTTCTGATTGATTTTTATGTTATTAAATATATTAGATACATATATTATTGCTAAATTGTTCCCTTTTGTTATTATTTGTCAATAGAAATGTAATTTATTGTATTTAAAATGGTATTTTCCATTTGCCGATTTTTTGCCGATTTTTTAAATTGAAGTGCCGATAATGCCGATTTTTTTTGGAAAATATGCCGATTTTTCATTAAAATCATCTGGCACCCCTGTTGGTAACCCTTGCGAAATAATGTAAGAGACAAAAAAGTTGAAAGAAAGTATGAAGTGAGGTTGAAATTGCTAGAAATAGAATTGTAGTGTTGGAAACTGTCAAAATTTATTCTGTAGAAACTATAAATATTCACATATATAAAAAACAGTTTTCATTAACAAGACAAACCGACATTTAAAATCCTACTGATGATGACACTAACTAGGGTGTTTGAAACCGGAATAGGAAATACCAGAAATGTCTATAATTTTTAGAAATTCGTTTTTCTTCTGCATTTTTTCAACTTGAACCTTTATAACAAATATAATTAGAGCCCGTGCTCGATCTATACTTACAGAAAAAATAAAATAAAATGTAAGGTTATGTTTTTTAATATTTTTTTGTATTGAATACAAATACAGACCAAACACATGAATAAAGTTAAAATCAAGAGAAATTTTGATTTGTCACCCAAACTCAGCACAACTCTGCATAAAATAAACTGCTACTGCTTCTATATTAAGAAATTATTCCTGAGGGTAGGCACCGTCGCGATCTAAAAACTCCATCTCTCTGCCTTCTTCTTCAAGATTTAGCTTGTTTAAAAGTAAAGTTAATCAAAAATCAATTAAAATGATTGAAAAACGGTTGTAGTCAATACTTACTTGATATTTATATCTCGGTCGTAGTAAAATCTTCACTTTCTGCACTCAAAGAAAAAGCTTCTTCGTATTGATGAAAAGTTACATCAATATGATGAAATGTTACATCATTTTTCGTCCAATGTAACATGTCATCAATATGATGAAGCGGTGTCGGCAATAACATTTTTTTATTTGAAAAATAAGAAAAAAAAATAATTTTGTTTTTGTTGTTTGATTTTATTTAATTTATTTTTATTTACTTACTAGCTATACCCGGTCCGCGTTGCTGGCCCTAAGAAAAAAACTGTTTTATATTGCATCTTAATTTAAAATTAAAAGCTAGTAACCTTTGGTTCCACTCTCGGTTAGCACTATCTATAGAGAAATCTCAACAAAATCGGTTCAGCCGTTTTTGCGTGATTTCGAAACAGACAGACATATTGTTAAGTATAGTACAAAGGGGCGTGTAATTTAATGCATTTTTATCGAATCGTGATAGTCTAAAGTCCATGCTGCATCCTCGATTAGTACTATCTGTGCTGCAAATTTCATTGACATCAGATTTGACGTTTTTGTGTGATTGCGAAAGAGGAGGAAATATCTTTTTATTTATGAAAAACGGGAGTGACATTTTATACCCTTTGCCGAATCGCGCTCTTCATATGACCTACAGTTCTCGCTCAGTTAGTTCTATCAGCAGTGACAGATTCGGCTTATCCGTTTTAGCGTGATTTCAAAACAGGCAGATATAACGCTCAGTATAAAACAAAGGGGTGTAGCAATTTACGCCTCTCTGTTTAATCGTGGTCATTATAGTACAAAGGGCGTGGCAATTTTGATCCCTTTTTCCAATAACGATCTTATATGGCCTACATATGCACTTGGTTAGCACTGTGTGTTGTGAATATGTAAAGAGAATCGGTTCAGCTGTTTTTGCGTGATTGCGAAACAGGCAGACAAAGTCCAGTATAGTAAAAAGGTGCGTGGCATTAACGCCACTTTTTCCAATAGTAGTATAATGTAGCCTACAGTTCCGCACTCGGTTAACACTATCAGTGCTGAAAATTTAATTAAAATCGAATCAACAGTTTTTGCGTTATTGCGGAGCATGCAGAAATAACATTCAATTCAATACAAAGGGGTATGGCATTTTACGCCCATTTGTACGATCACGCTCTAATTTGGAACATAGTTAGTACTTGGTTAGTACTATCGTTGGTTTCAATTTCATCAAAATCGGTCCAGCCGTTTTTTATATATATGTAGATGTCATTAGTGGTGCAATGTAAAAATTCGATTTTGCCTACCCCTTCGCCCACTGGCAAAAACGCATGGCATTTTACGCCCATTTGTCCGATCACGCTCTAATTTGGCTTATAGTTAGTACTCGGGTAGTACTATCTTTGGTTTAAATTTCGTCAAAATCGGTCCATCCGTTTTTTATATATAGATGTCATTATTGGTGCAATGTAAAAATTCGATTTTGCCACGCCCCTCCGCCCACACTAAAAAAGTCAAAAACCTGACCGTACGTGTTACTCCCTGGGCTATTTTGAATATTCCCTGAAAATTTCATCAAGATCGGTCCGGCCGTTTTCGAGTCCATACGGAACATGCATACATACATACATACCCACATACATACACACATCCATTTTTATATATATAGATAGATAATTGTTTGTTATTTTCTAATTTTTAAAAGCTTACATCTTTTTTCGTATCCACCAAGATTTGAACGCCGGACCACTTGTTTGTTGGGCTTAGCCACTAGCCACTTGTCTACAGAGCTTCAACAAATAATAACAATCAAAAGCCGTTTTGTTTGTTGTGTGCTAAATATAACGCTAAAATGTGTGTGTAACTATGCTCTGCTAAAAGATGTGAGAGGGAAAGAGATGGATAATTATAAAATGTGTGTATCTACAAACCCCCATAAGCAAATGTGAATGTATGTACAAAACAAAAAATGTTGAGTCTTTACATATACACATTAGTAAACGTTTAATACCCTGTTCTCACTTACACTTAAAAACCATTTTTAGCAACATTTTGCGTTTTATGCTTAAAAACCATTTTTATACCCTCCAACTACAGTATGGGGGTATACTCACTTTGTCATTCCGTGTGTAACGCATCGAAATATCGGTCGGGGACCCCATAAAGTATATATATTATTGATCAGTGATCGATTCTAAGACATTCTAGCGATGTCCGTCCGTCCGTCCGTCCGTCTGTCCGTCCGTCCGTCCGTCTGTAGTTAACACGATGCAGTCCAAAATAAAAGAGCTAGACCCCTCAAGTTTGGCATAAATATGTCTTATGGTCCTAGGCAGGTTAAGTTCGGAAATGGGCCAAATCGGACCAGGGGGAAAAAAGTTCCCCCTTGAAGAACTAAACCATCCTCTTAAAAATGCTAATTTTTTTTACGTTTTTTTGTATTTTTGTGAACCAAATGAGACATTTTTATGTTCGTAGAAGTTTATAGTCCTGAGCTTGGACCCAGGGGATTAAAAAATGTCTCTTTTTTTGCCCCGCCCCTCTTTTAAGGGCGTGGATAAAAAAATAACTAAAATAATTATAAAACTATAATACTTAAGTGCACAAAGCAGACAAAAATGAAGTTGTAAACATATACCGTGAGGGCCAAGGAGTCACCCCAGTTCACCGATCCTCCCCCTACCTTACCCCCCCCCCCCCCCCTTCCTTAAAACATCGCCCCTGTCAATTTTTTTTTTTTTTATTTGGAGGGTATAATAGATTCGGCACAGCCGAATTTAACACTCTCACTTGTTATGATTCGTTTTACCATACATTTTTTTGTTGTAATATGTCAAAATAAAAATGGTTTTAGCTCGTTTTATAATTAAAACGATTTAAAACGAGCAGAATTCCAAGGGTTGAATTGAGTATTTTTGAATGTTCAGCGTTTTTAAAGCATTTTATTAATATTGGCAACATTGTTTATTACTAAAATGTAAATAATACAAAAAAAAATCGTGCAATTTTTATCTTTAAACAATTCTTGAGCATTATAAACAGTTATATGTATAATTAATGAATATAATTTCAATATTTTTATATCGTTTATTGTTAAAATGTGTACATGTTTATCAGCTGATAATGCAAATGTCAAAATAAAAACATAAAAACCAAAATAAAACGAGTGAAATTACGTGTGAACACTTTTTTTTAATTAAAACAAATGTCGTTTAAAACCGTTTTTAGATGCTCGTGAGAACAGGGTATAACGTTATCTAAATAATTAGTGGTGCGAGATTTTCATCTACAGATAGATGAACTAGCTAATGCGTCGACAAAAAATACTTTAGCTGGGGACCCGTGGGTTCAAGTCGCAGCCAGGGCAGGATTTTTTTTAGAAACCTTTCTAACGATGTATTATAAGATTCTGATGACTTTTTCTAATAGAAATAACTTTATTGTCGGAAGATTTTTCCTATAGAAAAACCCTGATCACGTTTTCCTGCAAAAAATTAGTTAGATTTTGATATATTTTTTCATCAAAAATCTTAAATTAAGATGAATTTAAAATTAAAAAGCTCTAAGCTTTTGATTGCAGAATACAAAAACTACCTTAATTCTGAATTAAAACAAGTAAGAGTGTTAAATTCGGCTGTGCCGAATCTTTTATACCCTCCAACATGTAAAAAACTAAAAAAAAAATTGCAGGGGCGTTTTTTTTTTGGGGGGGGGGGGATTCGGTTGTGGTAATTGGGGGGGGGGGGGCAAATTTCCTCTCGAATATGTGTTTAAAAATTCATTCTTATGCTTTTTGCACTAAAGAAATACAAGTTTATCATTATTTAAGCAATTTTTTATTCGACGCCCATAAAAGGGGCGGACTAAAAAAACGACATTTTCTAATTCTGTGGGTCGAAATGCAGGACTTTCAACTTCTTGTAGGATAAAAATGTTGCATTTATTAAACAAAAACACAAAAAATCATGTAAAAAATGGTATTTTTCAGAGGTTGGTTTAGTTTTTCAAAGGGGAACTTTTTTCCCCTGGTCCGATTCTGCTCATTTACGAACTTAACCTGCCTATCAACATAAGACATATTCGTGCCAAATGTCGGGAGTCTAGCTTTATTATTTTGGACCTCATCGTGTTAACTACAGACGGACGGACAGACGGACGGACGGACATCGCTAGAAAGTCTTAGAATCGATCAGTGATCATAAATATATATACTTTATGGGGACCTAGACCAATATTTTGATGCGTTACAGTTTTTGGAATCATATTCTTACGTTCTGTTGTAGTGTTTATAAACCGGTTAACCGAAAAACCGGTTTTTTCCTAATATTTCGGTTTTTTGTAAACCGGTTAACCGGAATTGAAGATTTCCGGTGCACCGAAAACTGGTTTATTTCTGTCGGTTAACCGGTTTTTTAAATACGTTCAAAACGGAATATTTTCGCTAATATTAAGGGTTTACACTTATTTTTTTATGAAATTTTCAAAATTTCGTTGAAAACACATTAAAAATCCGCGAGAAAGAACGTCTAAAATATTTTTTGTCTTCAAGAAATAATTTTCTAAATAGGAATTTTTTTCCGAAACTGATAAAAATTTGAAATACTCACCGTTGTAAGCGTTTTTTTTTAACATTTCATGAAAAACTTAATAAGTGACTGTTAACCAGATACTAAAATCCCTGTTAATGGCGAAAATGTCAATAAAAGAAAATAAAAATAAAATTCGGAACTGCAATTTACTTATAACGAATAAATGTATTTTTCTAAATAAAACCAATACAAATTAAATTGAAGTTCTAGTGAATATGGTCAATTAGAGTACATTATTTAAATATGTACGCTTTTTTATAGCGTAATAGTTGCAAACCTTGCTGAAAGAAACAAATATGTTAACTTAAGCTATATTCGCTTTATTATTTAATAAAAATCAGCTATTTTCAAGTATTTTTGGTTTTTTCAGTATAAAAAAAAAAAACCGGTTAACCGGTTTTTTTATTCCGGTTTAACCGAGAAAACCGGTTAACCGAAAAAGCTGATTTTCGGTTAACCAAGAAACCGGTTTTCCAAAATGTCGGTTTTTTATAAACACTATTCTGTTGATATTTTGCTGACCCGTTTTTGACAGACCACTTAAATTGCAGATGAATTCCCTAAAAAAGGAAAAAAAAATTGTTATGGATTTTGTATTTTATAATGATATTACTCAGTTAATTCATATGTTACCCTTTTGCTGTGTGTTGCACATTTAAAAAATATGTCCATGCACATGGTATTTTGTCCCCTTTAATCCGAAAAATGTACACTCAAAAAAGTATGTTGGTAAAATCAACTACAAAAGACAGTTGTTTTGACTACATTTTGTTGTTGAAAAGGCGTCCACTACATATTACGGTAAAAACAACTGAACATGTTGTTGTTTTTAACTATTGATTTTCAACTACAAAATGTAGTAAAAACTACTACAAAACTGTTTAATACAGTTGTTTTTACAACAATTGCCTGAAATTTTATTTAAAAAATTTCTTAAACGTTTAAATGATTGATATTTATTTATTTAAAAAGCAATACAATTCAGTTGGTTGTATAGAATTTCGACATGATGACAATTTTTTGGTGTATTTATCTGGAATTATAGAAGAAAAAATATATATTAATAAAATGTTAAACAAAATAAATTGATTGTATTTACCTTTGTTTTTTTAATAGTTTGTTTCAAATTTCCACCGCTTCTGATCAAAATTTGTCTGGAATAAAAAAAAAAAAAATGCTTTGGTAGAATTGATTTATAAAAAAAAATAATTAATTTGCAATGTTTCAAAAGGTATGTACCTGTTCTGTTGTGTATACAAAGAAAAGAAAGATGGCACGCAGGCAACCAAGCCGACAAGAAATTTTTTGTTTTTTTTCCGATTGGTTTTTACGCACGCTTATGTGAGCGCTATATTATACACACTTGCTATCTCATTTATCCACTTATTTTCTTTCGCTCAAGAATATTTTTCCAAAAACATATTTTTTGTTATAATTAAATTTAATAAATTGTAATTTAATTTATTTAGATATTTTTTATTTGGTATAAAAATAATTCCTTCCGCATCCCGCACGACCAACTCGTTCGACACATTCGTTTGGAATAAAAATTTCTAGAAAAAAACGAGTTTTTAGAAAAAAACTAAAAACAACTACATAAATCAGCTATTGCTACAGTGTAGTATATTTTTTGTAGTTATTTTTTGAAACTACTACAAAAAAAAGTTGTTTGAGATTTTTTCATACAAAAACGACCGAAATTGTAGTTAAAAACAACAGTTACTACTTACTACATAAACGACCGTCATGTAGTAACTGCAATAATTTTCTGAGTGTATGTATCTTGGCAAGGGAAATGGATATTTTGTTACGTGTCGCCAGAGGCGCTGTAGGGTAGTGGCCAGCCAGCTCAACGGCACTTCCAGGGACGGTTCCATCCCTCCACTACAGCCCAGGGACAAGCACAAATAATAAAAGTTACAAAAAAACTAAACTCTACACTTTTACCTCAACGGGGAACACATTAAGAGGGAGGACTTGATGTTCGGTCCCCTATGTAGGTAAAAGTGTAGAGTTTAGTTTTTTTGTAACTTTTATTATTTGTACTTGTCCCTGGGCTGTAGTGGAGGGTTGGAACCGTCCCTGGAAGTGCCGTTGAGCTGGCTGGCCACTACCCTACAGCGCCTCTGGCGACACGTAACAATTTGCACGATACATTTAAAGCTGAAAACAAATACATTTAATATAAGAAAATTTTATATTTTAATAAACTTACCAATTTCATATTCAATACCGCTAATATCGTCCCAAAATTTGAAGATTTCAATTAAAATTTAAAGTTTGTTGACAATGCAACAAACTCCGTAATTAACGGTAGAAAAACGACACCGTTTGTAACGGACTTAAAACGGACGAAAATCGGTGTAGTCCGTATTAAACAGTACAGAAACGGATACATCAATACGAAGTAAATACGGACCTGTTCGAAAATTAAACTTTACACTCAAAAAATTATGTTAGTAAAATTAACTGAAAATGTCAGTTAAAATAACTACTTTGTTAGTTGTTTTGGGGTCAACTACTTTTGTCAGTTAAATCAACTAACAATGTAATATATTTTAACTGACAAAAAAACAACTGACTTATGTAGTAAAAACTACTAACATTTGTAGTCAAAACGACTAACATGTAGTAAAAATAAAATAATCAATATACCCAATAAACACAAGAACGATATGATAGCGTAAACGTTATTACCTTTACACTCAGAAAATTAAGTAAGTTACTATATGTTAGTTAATTGTATATTTTACAGTAGTTAGTTGTTTTCAACTACAAAGTCAGTTGTTTTTGTATGAAAAATATCAAACAACTATTTCTGTTAGTTATTTTAAGTCGTTTTTTTGAACAACTAACAAAAAAGTACTGTGATGTAGTAATAGTTATTTGGCATAGTTGTACAGAAAAGCTCTAATATTTTTTTTTGTATGTAAATATATGTAGATTTTTATGTAAATGTTAATTAAAATATTAAATAAAATTGTTATTAAAATATAAAAACATTGTATTTTTTTCTGCACAAAATAGTCCAATTACAAATTTTAACATTTAAATAAATAATGGTATCACTAAAAACATCGTAAATGATATCACTAACAGTATCGCCAATGATATCATAATCGCCTGGAATAACGATATATTTTCGATACTGGACTGGACAAAGGCGATTCTACTATCGTTCTACCGATAGCGAAAACGATATCACTTTTTCATTGGAAAACGATATCATAAGGAAAGGTACACTTTAGAACGAAAACACTATCGTTTTCGTATAAGAGACGAATATCACTTATGATAATGAATATCACCTAAACGATATTGCTTCGATATCATAACGGTATCGTTTGGTATATTGGGTATATAATTTTTTTTTTCAAAGCATTTTTCAAAAAAAAAAAAAAAAATGAAGACCAAATTTTTTCCAAGTTTTTTTTTTTTTTTAAAGTTGTGAAAAATAAAAATAAAGATTTTTTTTTTTGGAAAAAAACTGAAATTTTTTCAGAGATAAAAAAAAATAAAATTAACTACTTTAAATAACTGTTACTACATCACAGTATTTTTTTGTTAGTTGTTCAAAAAAACGACCTTAAATAACTAACATAAATAGTTGTTTGATATCTTTCATACAAAAACAACTGACTTTGTAGTTGAAAACAACTAACTACTGTAAAATATACAAATAACTAACATGTAGTAACTTACATAATTTTCTGAGTGAAAGTTGTGAAAAATAAAAAAAAACGAAAATTTGTTTTTATTTTTTGTAATTTTTTTTTTTTAATTTTTCAGAAAAAAATTGAGGACAAAATTATTGTAATACTGTGTTAATACTTGTTGTATTTAATTTTGGAAATCAAGTTTTATTTGAATTTGTTTTGTTTTGTAGTTTGTCAGAAATTTTCAAATAGTTATTATTCTTCTTGAAACCTTTGAAACCTTTACATTTATATTAAATAAATTGTTGTTCTTTTCGTTACAAATTGTGTGTTTAAATAATTCGATCCTTAGAAAAACAATAAAAATCCATGTTTTTTTCAAAAGTTGTGAAAAATAAAAAAAACGAAAATTTATTATTATTTTTTGGAAAAAAAACGTTGAACATTTTTCAGAGATAAAAAACAAATAAAATTAACTACTTTAAATAACTGTTACTACATCACAGTACTTTTTTGTTAGTTATTCAAAAAAACTACTTAAAATAACTAACAGAAATAGTTGTTTGATATTTTTCATACAAAAACAACTGACTTTGTAGTTGAAAACAACTAACTACTGTAAAATATACAAACAACATACATGTAGTAACTTACATAATTTTCTGAGTGTACGGACCGTTAATTTTCCGTTTTCATACCAGCATTGACGGATACGAATTTTCCGGTCCGTTACATACCGGTAGTCCCGGGAATACCGTCAGAACCGGAACCGAGAATACCGGTATTCCCGGGAGTACCAGAAATGAATTAAGAACCGGGAAACCGGTACCATTTCCCGGTAATACCGGTATTCCCTGTTGTAACGCTCGCAACCCACTTGTGAGCCCTATCTCCTTGAAGACACACGCTACCTATAGTTTCCGGCCGTTTCCCGATATTCTGCTACAATTAGGACATGTGGGTTTATAAGTGTCCTTGACACCACATCCATAGCAAAAAACTCGCCGAACATCCAAGCAGTCAGTATAGGTATGACCAATTTTATCGCAGTTCCAACACTTCACGTTGTGTTGAACTGCACAAAGTTCGTTGTCCTGGTCGTAGTCAATGTCCTTATCGTATTCCATATTATCGTTCTATCGTGTGCATCGATTACCGCAACTCGACCTCGTAACGATTTCCGAGATTCAACCGCAGACACGTCCCTCTCAAACTTCTCATGATTTCTCACCTCCTTTCTAAGATGAGATATGCTGGTAATCTCCATGTGAAGCAGCTCACGTCGTACCTCGTACTTTAAATTACGAATTAGAGTTTCGCACAATTCAAGTTCTGTCACTGGTTTTTTCAATTTGTCCGTCATAGCAAAAATTATGTCCAAATACTCGTCAAATGTCTCGTTATGTCTTTGTCTCCTTCGTCGAATGTCCTCTTGAATGTCAAAGTCCTTGTAGTCTATTTTGTAGTCGTTCCGTAATGCGTTCGTTAAATCAGTCCAGTTGATGTCCTCGTGTTCACGGTGATATCGCCAATACCACTCCAACGCTCGCCCTTCAAATAGGCTATGAGCGTGATCGCATAACAAATCAAAATCGCCATCGAGATTTTTCCTTGTCAAAATATTTATGCGTTTAACAAATTCATCAACTGAAATTTGGTCGTCATATCCGGTGAATTTCATTCGCCAATTGCGAATAATATTTAAAACTTTTTCCGCCGAAAGAGTAATACGAGCAGGGTGTTGGTTAGGTCTGGTAGGTCGGTCTGGTAACTCCTCAGTTTCCGATGTCGCATTAGGAAGATTTGCATTTGCAGATGCATTCGTATTCAAATTCTTAAACATTGTCAAAAATTCGTTGGTAATAAAGTTCTGCATTTCCCCGCGAAATACATTTAAACTGTCAGATACTATTCTTTGCATCCTAGCGTCGTTGTTGGAATTACTTCCCTGTTGGTTACCATGTCCTGCAGCGGGTCTACCAGCAGGTCTACCCCCGGGTGTTCTTTTAGAAACAGCTCCCTGTGAAGTGGTTGGCTGATCTATATTTACTGTAAAACTACAGTTAACCGGTTCGTCCGTATTCAAAAGGTTTTCTTGACTACGAGTCAGGACCATTTTGAATTTTAGCAAAAATTAAAAAAATATTTACTGTAAAACTACAGTTAACCGGTTCGTCCGTATTCAAAAGGTTTTCTTGACTACGAGTCAGGACCATTTTGAATTTTAGCAAAAATTAAAAAAATTATCCTGACTCGTACAAATTTGTCTGTATTGTTTGAACTTTAAAAATATTGTGAAAATTTTCTAACAAATTTTCGACAACAAATTCTTCAAATATCAAAATTATTTTCAAATTCAATTTGTTTTAAAGAACTAAAATATTCAAAGTAAACTACAGTAACTACAATAAATTTAAAAACACCTCCTCACACTGTACTACGGTACTGACCGTAGGCACTAATTAAAATATAAAGAAAAAAGGGTGTTTTTAAAAGAAAAAAATTATCTATTAAGAAAAACAGGTTTAAAATTTAAAACAAATGTAGTTCGAAGACAAAACTACAAGTTTTAATTTAAGCCTTTAACGGAGTCCCTAGCTAGTCGGTGTCCTAATTTACAGGATGTTAAAAATGACAAAATCTCGTTTTTTTAACGCGATTGTCTCAAAATTGAAACGTCATAGAAACTTTTGGTAAAGGATTTAGATTCAGGAAATCAACATTTATTTATCATATGTTACACTTTAACACAAGTTGTACCGTTTTTCTGTAGCATCCAAAAAGATAAAAATCTTATTATCTCAAAACCCCCACTAACGATTTTTTTTTTTTCAAATTGGGTTTAAACTGTTTGTACGGGTGCCAACTAACATAATCTGCAATTAAATTTCATATGCAACGAACTTTTATTTAAACTTGGTCAACCACACCGTTCATATACAAATATGGCATTCACGCTTGCGACCTTAAGCAAGCTGTTTAACAAAACACCAGTAACAGAATAAAAACGTAATGGACACAGAACAAAGACTTTTTTAAACATCTCACTCTTGAACACTTCAAAACAGCTAGTGTAAATGCCACATAAAATAAGGAGAAATAAAACTCGAAACCTTAGGACAACAAGGTTCTATTTGCTTAAAGAAATAGGCACAAATAGAACCTTGTTGTCCCAAGGTCGGAAACTTAAAACTGTTTTGAAATGTGTCGTTAAATATTTTAAATCCATAAATTCTTAAATACAAGAATAATCCCCGCCACAAGTTATTATTAGTGTGACCTTAAATATTTGTGTAACCAACTGGACTTAATTATATTGCTTGTGTAGGGTAAACAAAATTAAAGTGAATTTAATGATAGGAACAATCTAAAATATTCATTTATTGGTTTATTTTTTTTTTTGTTTTTATATTTATATTTTTTGAAAAACTCCGCTAAAATTCCGTTCTCAGATTCTGCGACACGTTACTAAAACGCTTAAAGCGAATTTTGAAATATCGGAATTAGGTGATTTAAAATTATACTTGGGAATTGAAATAAGTCGTGATTTAGATGGAATATTTTACATATCGCAAAAAGATTATATTGATAAAATGTTAAATGAATTTAGTCTTACTGATGCTAAATCTTCTTCTATTCCTATGGATCCTGGTTATCTTAAAGAATGTTCCGATATAAATGTATTTGATAATAACAACTTGTACAGAAAAGTCCTGATATATCCGTAGCTGAATCTATGTTATCCCGAAAAGTAAGCAATCCAAATCAAACGGATTGGACTGAAGTAAAAAGAATTCTTAAATATCTTAGTGGAAGCAAGAATTTTAAATTATGTGTTGGTTCAAAGTCGAATTTAGAACTTAAGGGATACGCTGATGCTGACTGGGCCGGAGATGCTAATGGTCGTAAGTCTACAAGTGGTTTTGTGTTTAAACTTGGTGATGCTACTATTAGCTATGCAAGCCGAAAGCAAACAAATGTAACGTTGTCATCAACTGAAGCGGAATTAGTCGCGTTAGCAGAAGCTTCTCAAGAAATGCTATGGCTTTTACAACTTATGAATGAATTCAATATAGAAATTAAAAATCCTATAATTTTTGAGGACAATCAAAGCTGTCTCAAGATCATTCAAGAGGAAAAAATTAATCCAAGAAGCAAACATATTGATGTAAAATACTTTTTCGTTCGTGATTTATTACAATCAAAACGTATTGGCTACGAATATTGTCCAACCGAAAATATGTTAGCTGATCTGTTTACTAAACCTTTGCAGAAAAATAAAATTTGTAAATTTAGGGATTTAGTTGGATTATGTAATTAAATTTTGTTTAATATTTATGTTTATATAATTAATATGTTTTTATAAAATTTAGTGCAATCTTTGTTAAATTGAGAAGGGGTGTTAAATGTACAATTCATAACAAATATTGTACTTTACTTTTAAATACTTTGCTTTATAAAAACTGAGAAACCTTTTTATAAACTGTTTACAAAATGAAAAATATTGAAAATATTTTTCATTACCGTTTGTGATTTCGAATTTAATAAAACCAATTTTTCTTTTATAATACCACTGCGTGTATTTATTTAATCAGCCTTCTAACAATAACTACTTCCGAAATTAGATAGTAAATATTAACCATGTCTGATTTTTATTAAAAACAACGATTAAGACATAGTTGAAAAAATAGTAATCAGCAACTATGTCATTTTTTGGGTGTACTATATTAAAATCTCAATGGACTTGACAGATTTGACGACTAAGCCAACGATATGCTTTTAATTCAAAACACCTTTTCCGTTATACAAATATGTATATAAAAACCGCTAGTTTCAGTAGGAAAATACCAGATTGGCAACAGTAAGTAGTATGTTCAGTGAAAGCAAAACATTTTTTGTTACGCCAATACACGACATTCTTTTTTCTTTCCTCTTTCTTTGTTTTGAAAAATAATCATTCACAATAAACTATTGGAAGTTCTTGCTCGTTCTATTGAGCGAGCGATAATTTCAGTTCATTTGAAATCAAAGACCTAGTTCGTTCATATAGTTCAATTTTTTTTTGCGTTAATTTTATATCTGCTGAGCTTCGAAGAATGACATACCTTTCGAATCAATTCTCCAAAAAATCCATTCAATTTTCAGTCAGTTAACACATTTGATTCAATAAATCAAATCATTTAAAATATTTTTGGAAAAAGTTTCGGCAGAATTGCAGTTTATGGGGCACACGGAAATTAAAAAAAACTAATCCCTTAGCCTGGCCGAAGGCCGTCTACGTAGAAAAAAATTTTAAAGCTATTTTTTTTTTTAAGATGTCTCTTCCTTTGATATCTCTATTAAAGAGGACCCCAAAAAAAGTGCACGGCGGCATTACTCAATAATTTTGTTTTTTTAATTCTAAAGCGGATGGCGTTTTTAGTTTTTCCGATTTTAGTGTGCCCCATAAAATGCAATTTTGCCAACGTTTCTTTTGTTATTTTTTTGTTTTAATTGTTTTGAAAGAAAAATTATTTTTATCTTTCGAAGAAAATAAAAAAGTTAAAACAGAAAAATATTTTAGTTCAACTAAATAAAAAATTTTAATTCTGATGAAAACTTAAAATTTTGTGTTTTCGGTTTTTAAAATCTGAACTAACAATCAAATTTTGCAAAAAAGTGAATAGTTCAAGTGAACTAGTTCGTTCATGAACGACACATTTCTAAAAACAATACTTTGTTGGAAAACTAAAAAACCAATAAAAAAGACAAAAATTTGTGAATAGATCACTGCAAAAACTAAACAAAAGAAACAATTCTAATTATTAGTATAAAAACGTTAAAAAGTTTCTAAAAAATAAATTGCTTTTCCAACGGTTGTGAATTAATTGTGTATGAAAGAAAATTGAAACAAAAAGATAAAAATAATTTTGTGTAGAATTGTGTACATTCAGCATTTTGTGTATATGAGTGTTTTTTCGTTTGCAGTTTTTTATTGTGATTGTGCGAATTCGAACTCAAAGAAATAAAATTGTGCGTACAAAAAAAAAACTGAACTATTTGCATAAGCATACATGATTAATTGTATCTAAAAAGATCATCAGCACCAACGGTATTTAAAAATATTAATATTTTAAAAGTTTTTTTCTTTGATCAACTGTTTTAGCAGCTGATTATTTTCTGTCTATATTCTATTTCTTGTAGTGCTATTATAAGTATGCCTGTAGTAGTGATTGTGCAATTTATATACAGTAATGTCAAGTGAGCGCTTTTAGTTTTACATTTTCAAAATTCCTGCATTGTAAGTTTTCTTGTTTCTTGACCATTTAAGCCAATGGTTCCCAACCTTTTTTATCTCTCGCCCCACTTTTAAGTTAAAAAAATTGCCTCGTAACCCCTACACTAAAGAAAAAGGAACAAGTTGAGTTTACTGGCATTGGTCCAAAATAAAAATAAAAAAATTGAAAATAGCCCTGTTATCGATGATTTCGAAAAAAATAAAAAAAATTGTCGGCGACACGTATTTAGCGAGTTATCTCGACTTGAAGTTTTTTGCTTATATCTTCGTTATTTATTGTTCGCTTTCAAAAATATTGTTGTCATTCGAAAGGTAATTGAAAAATCTTTCGTTTTGGTAAAAAAAAAAATATTAACCCATAAAAGGCAAAAAAAAAAATTTATTTTTTTTTTGAGAAAAAAAAAATTTATTTTTTTTTTTGTTTTTGAGAATTTTCGTAAAAAAAGTTTTTCTGCGTAGCGGCCTTCGGCCGAGCTCAGGGATTATAAACTCCATAAATTAGTTTAGCGGCTTCGCAAAATAAAGTTTTTTTGTGTATTAAGCCTTTTTCCAGTTATAATATTCGAATTTCAAGTCGACATAACTCGCGAACCAGTTCTCGCTGACAAAAAATTACCCTAATATTTTCGATTTGTAATCAAAAGATCTATCTCTGGTAAAAATTTGGGATCAATCCGACCAATGCCAGTAAACTCAACTTAAGCCAAAAAAACATTTAAAATTAGTTTTTAGTTAACAATTAATAACATTTTTGTAGTTAATTTTGCTAAAAAAGGTTTTTGTAGTTAATTTTACTAAAATGATAAGTTTTCTAATTAATTTTACTAAAATTTTTGGCAAAAGTGCACTTTACGGGGCACAAGTATTTTTGAAAAAAAAAAAAAATTGGACCCCCTCTGGAATTAAAAAAAAAAAAAACGGAATTAAAATTTAAGGGGGCTGGGCGCCGGGGGCCCCCCTGGAGCCAAAAAACCGTCCCACCTACCTACAGACTAGTGTGGGTACTTAAATTATAGGTAATTAAAAAAGAAATAACAAAAAAATAAAGGGGCGGGCTGGTTCCCTGGGCCTCTCTAGGTCCAAAAAACCGCCCACCGCCCTTTTTTTTAAAGTATGGATACTCAAAAAAAAGATAATTTGCTAACTTCTACGAATAAAATACTATCAAAAATAAATATTTATTGCGGTTCCCGCAAAATCAGGTAATTATTTATTTGAAACCCCTTTGGGTTAGATCAATGGTTCTCAACCTTTGATTCTCGCCCCACTGGGGGGCGATTTGAATGCTTCAGGGGGGAAACGAGCAAATTTTTAGGATTTGTTTTTGTTAAATAAACTAGAAAAAGTATAGTTAATTGGTGAAAACTTTTCTAAAACCTTTGTTTAAACGATGATTTTAACAAAAAGTTTGCTTAATCCAAGTAAATTTTGAATTTTTAAACAAATTTGAAAAAATTTATGAATTTTTCTTGAGTGTAGGGGGGACATTGTAGATTTTTTAACTTAAAAGAGGGACATGGCGCAAAAAAGGTTGGGAACCATTGGGTTAGATTAAGAATTGGGTTAGAGGTTAAGAATTAATGTAGTGAATGAAAAAGTTGATACAAACCCATTTAAATTTGATAAAGTCAAAGTATTTGAAGAAAAGATTTTTTAATTTTATTTTTAAATGATTAAAAAGTTAATAGAATTATATTATAGGTATAATAGCGCCGCATGCAAAAATTTTTTTTAAATTATTAAAAAGTGAATATGTAGTGGTATATTGTATTAAACACTAGCGCCGCAGGCAAAAAATTTTTAGAAAAAATCGCGCGATTTTTTCTAAAAATTTTTTATTTTTTCGTAATTATAATACTAAAATGGACCTAGGGGGGGGGGGCCAATATTGATGAAATACTTTAAAAAAATACATATTTGCAATCGTGAGCAAATTACCTTTAATATGAGTACCCATACATACATGTTGGGGGGTGGGGGTGTTTTTTGGCTCCAGGGGGGCCCCCGGGGCCAAGCCCCCTTAAATATTAATTTCGGTTTTTTTTTTTTTTTTAATTTGAAAGGGGGTGGCATATTTTTTTTTGCCAAAATATTTGTGCCCCGTAAAGTGCACTTTAGCCAAATTTTTTTTTGAATATTAGCTCGTTGTCCCCCAGGAACCTTCAAATTGCCCCCCAGTGGGGCGAGAATCAAAGGTTGGGAACCATTGATTTAAGCCATTTACAGACTAAACGTTTTTCGGACAGATTTTACATCGATAAAAAAAATGATAATGGCATTTGGTCTAAAGTCAAGTTTACCTCCAAATCTGATAAAACATTGTGCATCGACTGAGATTATTCTGTAGTACCACTTTTGTCGGGGTCAAACGCCTACATGAGAGTGGGTGCGACTTTAAAATTTCCAAATTTTGCACTGAAAATACATAGGTCCAAAAACTTTTTACGCAAAAAAGCGTTATAAGTAGAGTATTTAAAACCAAAACCGAAAACCGGTTAAACGGTTTTTACGTTTTCATATAAATATCATTATATCGACGAGTTCTGGATGTCCATCTCTTCCTCACACCCCTCTTCAAGCTTATTTAGGTTGTTTTAAAATGATGACAAAATTTCACTCCACTTCATTTTGAGCTTTATCCTGTTTTTGAGTTATTGCCAAATAATTCCACTGTTCGACAACAAAAATCTCCCAGTGAAATGTCCAACTGATTCAAATAGATTTTGCTCTCCTGAATTCAAATATGGAATCCAAATATGGCATTAAAAAAACCAATAGTTTCTCACTTTTGGTAGTCCACTGTTACAGATTCTTCTAAAAATAGGGCTTGATTTCATATAAAATTGACCTGCTGATTCCAAAACTGTATTCCAAATTTTTCAAGCATATTCCATTTTTGAGATATTCGCGTTTGAGAATTTTTCCACGCGAAAATCGCAAACGCGAATATCTTGAAAACGGAACATGCTAGAAAATTTTGGATTGCAGTTTTGGAATCAGGAGGTCCAAATTATATGAAATCAAGTCCTATTTGTTGGAATCAACATAACAGTGGACGCCAAAAATTGCGAAATTATTGGATTTTTAAATTATTAGCAGCGAATATCTCAAAAACGGTACGTGCAAAAAAAAAATTAAAATGGATCAAAAACGGTACGTGCAAAAAAAAAATGGATGGAAAATTTGGATTCAGGAGAGCAAAATCTTTAAGAATCAATTGGATATATCATTTGGAGGTTTTTGTTGTCGAACAGTGTAATTATTTAGCAATAACTCGAAAACAGGATCAGCTAGGATTTTTGAAGTTGTTGAAATCGGACATGCTTGGAGGCGTTCCTTCTGAATATTATAAATTAGCCCACAGGTACATGTGAGCACAGATGTCTGATTTAGTATTTAATTTTTCAGAATGAAACCACTTCCAAGCAATTCAATTTCACTTTGCTTACTTTTGTAATTGATTTCACCGGTATTTCTAAAAAAAAAGCTTTTTTGAAAAAAAACGCCCGGTTTTTTGAATACTCAAATTATAAGGCGGAGTGAATGGGTTTAACGCATGGAGTTTGTAATCACTAAGCCCGTAACAAAAAAAAAATATTTTTGGTGGACGTAAAATAATGTGCAGATTCCAACGAAACAAAAATCAAGGATCGGCGAAAAATAATTTGCGGGATATATCGCTTCAAAGTTTAAAACAACATTGGTTATCACCAGGGAAACTAAAAATATGCTATAAAAAACACGTTTTATGCGCTTAAAAAATGCCCTTAAAAACGGAAAATATGCTCTAAAAGCAATAAAAATATGCTCCTAAAAAAATGATGTCCCCTTTTTTGCGGTGTTTTTTACAATTTTTTAGAGAATAGGCCTACAAAGTTGTAGAACCCCGTAATTTTGAAAAGTTGGAAATTGCTGTTCAATGTAATTTATTTTCTAGAAGAGTTTCCAGACATTTCAAACTGCAAGAAAACAAAACCAAAACAAACATTTCAATACACTTAAAAAATGAAAAAAAAACATTCCAAAAAATTAAAAATAAGTGTTGTTATAAAAAAAATTAGAAAAGACTGCTCAAAAATTGTCAGGGGCGTTTTTTTTTTGGGGGGTGTAACGTTGATGGTGTCAGTGGGGACGTTGAGAGCACCTTCCCATTGCGAATAATATACCAAATGTTTCATTTATTTAACAAAAATATAAAAAAAGTGTATTTTTTCAGAGGTTGGTTCAGTTCTTCAAGGGGGAACTTTTTTCCGCCTAGCCCGATTTAGGCCATTCACGAACTTAACCTGCCTATGAATATGACACATATTTGTGCCAAACTTCAGGAGTAGCTGTTTTATTTTGGACTACATCGTGTTATCTACAGACAGACGGGCGGACGGATGGACAGACGGACATTCATAGAATGTCTTAGAAATTCTAAGTTAGAATCGATCATGGATCAATAATATATATACTTTATAGAGTCCCCGACCGATATTTCGATGCGTTACAAATGGAATGATAAAGTGAGTATATCCCCATACTGTGGTTGGAGGGTATAAAAATATGAAAAAATTACTTGAAGTAACTGCCACTTATTTTTTTACGTTTAAAAATTAAAATCGAAATTTTGAAAAAGTCCGAAACCTTAAATTTTTTTTAAACTATGAATTCTACTCAAAATTACGCAACTTTTAAGCCATAATTCGACATATGATCACAATTTGTTCTATTTTTTTTTTTTAAATTTGAAAAATTGTACCTTTATATTTTGAATAAGTAACATTTCATTTAAAGGGGGTTTTTGCCTTAAAACTTTTTAAATAATGTAGAAAATAAAACTTTTGCAAATCTTTTATTCTCAATATACTTGTACGAAGGGTTAAAACAAGACTTCTGCCAAAAATCTGTCAATGGAACATCAGCAGAAGGCGAAAAACACGAAAAAATAAAATGTTGCTTATCAAGTTCTTGCAGTAAGCCCTTCATATAATTTATTTAATATAGTGCTCCAAAAAAAAATAAGTTGTTAGACATTGACCGCAACTTCACCTAGCTATATTTATTTGGATGTAAAAATACGTCTCACAAAATTTTAGGTTAATCGGTCATGGGTATCGCATGTCTATGAAGTTTAAAAAGGAATTACACGGGGGAAAAGTTAAGTTCAAATGGTTACAGAATTATGATTTGGAGTAAAATTCCTCTCTAATAAGGTACTAAAAATTAAATCGGTTGAAAATCAGCCAATTTATTAGATGCCTGGGGTCATCTAACGTGTTTCATACCACTTGATTTAGGAATACTTGTCCCATTTTTGAAATTTATTAAAATTATCTACTGTAATAACAATTTTTTATTCTTCATGTTTAAGTGTAATACTTTTTTGATTTTTCCAAATTTAACCCATTTCTTACCAGCGTGTGTTTATTATTAATAAATAATTAATTTTTTTGTGAGTTTTTATTATGGTTTGGTCTATTAGTGAAGAAAGAAGACATTTTTGGAAAAATTTCACAAGCCCGCCCTTCACAAGGGGATGGGAAGCCGTTCCTAAAGAAAAATTTCATCAACTTTAATCCTTTAAATGTGCATTCATTATTCATGTGGGGACGAAAACGAGTCGTTCCTGAAAGTTTTGTCAAAAAATTCCAACGTTTAAATTTCTTGTAAGAAATGGGTTAAAAAATTAAAATTGGAGATTTTAAAACAGTGTTGAAAAATGCAGGTATTTTTAGCAATAATTTAAAACATGTTAGAAAAACACAATATGAAAAATACTTGTCATCTAATTACATTTGAACTTGAAGAATAACATATGTTATTAAAGCATAAAATTTCAATAAATTTCAAAAATGGGACTCGTATTCCTTAATCAAGTGGTCGGCCACACGTTAGATACCTGGGGAAATTGTAATAACTTGGATGATTTGAAACCGATTTTGGTGTTTATTACCTTATTAGAGAGACATTTTACTTCAAATCACAATTCTGTAACCACTTGAATTCAAACTTAACTTAAAATATCAAAAAAAAAAGAGCAAACAGAAAAAAATCATATTTTCCTTGTAATTTGTTTTTTAAACTTCAAGGGTCCAACTTTTTTTAAGATGTCCATATTTTTTACTGGTAAAAATTAATTAAATTGATGTACAAGTCGCATTTAATACGTACTAAAACATATCCAAAAATGAAGTAAATCAAAGGGGGTTGGGTCCGAAATTCTGCCATTTGGCATGGAATGCCCCATATACTTTATGGGGGTCCTAGACCCATATTTTGATGCGTTATACACGGAATTACAAAGTGAGTTATTCATACATATTTTCATAGGTTCGTAAAATCACAATATTAAGCGTTTCTTTGTTGGTCTCTTTAAAAAAATACAAAACACGCTTAAATTATGTCAATTGTTTAAAGTTCTTGTTAAAACAAATCTTTTTTTTTTTGTTATTTAGCTAATATACATTCTTTCTTTTTGTTTTTGAATATAGATATCTGCAGAAAATAAAATTGTTGCCACTTCACGATACGTAGAATAAATAATAGACGTACTCGTACATCATGAAGTATTGTGGTTGCTGTTTAATTTCAAAAAATAAAGGAGACAATTCCAATAGACAACAACTACAACAAAACGTCGTGGATACAAAATAAATAGTGATTACCGTTAAATTCTAAAACAATTGAAGGTAAAACAACAATTAGCTATTGCTTCTTCCTCTTTGCTTCTTTCAATGCCATGAGTTACGATGAACAACGATACAAACGACAATAGTACAACTACAATTTGTCAATGACTTTGTTAAGCGTCTAGTCAGTTAGTTCCTGTCCTTGGTGGAAGAGAAAAAAGGATCATCAAGATTGTACTGGTTTGAAAAGGATTCGTTGTTGTCGTCGTTTGTCAGGTTTGTTGTTTGATTGTATTATTATGATGGATTTATTTAACTCAGAACATAAATACAATTAACTTTATTCATATTTTCATTGTAGTGTCGTGTATTATGAGGAGTCGCCAAAAAGGTTTACGGTTACAAAAAATAATGTAAAAACAGAGCAGGAACAACGTTTATTAACAAAAAAAATAACAAAAAATAAATCATCATTTATTGCTGTTGATCAGCGTATGAATTGGTAAGTAAAGTTTAACGATTTCAAAGTTATAAAAATAGTAAGAAAATTAAAGTCGGCCAAGCATGACCTCATAATACCCTACACCAGTGTTTGCCAGATATTGGTCTCCAATCCACACATGGACCGATCGGTTTTTCATTTGGTGAGCCGTTTAAAAATGAAAAAAAATTTATAAAGGGTCTTATTCCAAAAATAGTCAGATTCAAGTACCTGAAGTACAAACAAAATTATAATTTTCTATGTATTTTTTTAAAAGATTTATGTGAATATCGGGAGGGTGGTTTGTATGGGGTCTATAAGTAAAACCCTACAGGAAAAGTGTGTCCCTCGATCCGAAATCACCTATCACGTGACTGGTGAAAACGGTTTACTAAAATGCCTATTAACTGTCTCAAAAAACGTATCCCGTGACCGGCATTTTTCAGTTTTTACGAAGTCCCTAACAAAATTTAAAAAGTCCCAGACAATTTTTTGTGGCGTTTTTAGTATAAAATTTCATCAAAAATGTTTAAAAAAAAAAGAATAGTTATTTATAAATGTTGAAAAAGTTTTCAACTCCCAATTTTTTTTTTGGAAAATTCCCGACCATAAAAATGTTTGACATATTTTTTTTGCTTTTTAGAGTAAAAAATTTATTGAATGTTTTAGATTTTTTTTTTACAAATTTTTAAATTCGGAAAAATTGTGGATGCAGTTCTGTGACATGTCACTATTGAACCGGCATGGGTTGTGTTACTAATGGACATGTTCAGTGACATGTCGCTAGTGATATTATGGGGCTGAGACATAGGGTTCTATAGTCGAAAAGTCGATTAATTGACTTTTTGTATGAAAAAGTCGAAAAGTCGAAATCGACTTTTTTGTTCTTAAAAAGTCGACTTTTGCTTTCAAATTTTTGGACTATTTTTTCGACTTTTTTCGATTTTTTTTTTGATTTTGTTTTACTTTTGCTAAATGAAAATAATTTCTTTCTTCTGAAAAAAATTTCAAATGAGAGCCGAGTTTAATAACAACTGAAGCTATTGGTGTTTCCATGTATTTTGTATGTGAAGCAAAAATGTCAATGCCAAATTCATGAGTTAAAAAGTGTTAACTGCAATATTTGCCAATATTTTTGATTATTGTAAACACCTCAGTGATAGGGTTCTATAAATCGAAAGTCGACTCTTTTCAAACTTTTCCACATTTTCGATTTCTTCGACTTTTTTTGATAAATAAAATACAACCAAAAAAATTAGCACCTAAATGCTTACAAGTCAAAACTAAACTTTTATTTACAAAAAAATCGACTTTTTTAAGTTGGAAAAGGTCGAAAAAAGTTAAAAAGTCGAAGAAAGTCGAAAAAAGTCGAAGAAAGTCGAAAAAGTCGAAAAGTCGAAAAAAGTCGAAAAGTCAAAAAAAGTCGACTTTTTAAAAAGTCGAAAGGTCGAAAAGACGACTTTTTCAAATTTGAAAAAAGTCGAAAATTCGAAAAATCGACTTTTTAGAAACTGAAAAAAGTCGAAAAGTCGACTTTTTGTTGCGACTATATAACCCTACTGAGACATTCCCTAACGAAAGTGATAGGTATTTTTTAGTATTTCCAATTCGGTTAATCGATTAACCGATTCCTCGATTAATCGCCTCTATTTCGGTTAATGTCGAAACAAATAATTAAAACGCAAATAATTATTCGACCCAATTAATCGGTTAAAATGGTTCGATTAACCGGTTAATATTAGCCCTGTTTTTTGCAGACCGGATTAAGATTTGGATTAACTTTATTTAGTTAAAAAATGGGTCAAATCAAGTCCAGAATTTGTTTTAATAATTTTTTTCTGAAATTACATACAATTAGTAAATATAAACAGAAAAACAAATTAAGCTTTGTCCAAAATGCAAAGAATGAAAAATAAATTTAGTTAAATCCTAGGATTAACTCAAATTTATTTCTACCGTTTTACATTTTGGACAACGCTTAATTTGTTTTCCTGTTTATATTAACTAATTGGATGTAAATTCAGAAAAAAATGTAAAAAAAATTTCTGGACTTGATTTTATCCATTTTTTAACTAAATAGAGTTAATCCTAATCTTAATCCGGTCTGCAAAAAACAGGACTATTATCTCTATATTCTACTATAATTTGTTTGAAACACTTCTTTTTTACAACACTTCCAAAAAAAGGCAAAACTACAGAAACAACAAGTAAGAAAATTATAGTCGGTCAAGACCGACCACATAATATCCTACACAAGAGTTTCCCGAAAAATGGGTCCCAAGTTCAAACTTGGACCTATTAGACCTATGTATATATTGTCAAATCTTTAATAAATATAAAAAACATTCACAAATCAAATTTGAGTGAAATATGCTTCTATTTGTTGACAATAAACCGCTTTAACTGAGTATTTGGGCAAAATTTATTGAATTTAGCCCCCCCCCCCCAGAATTTGAATCACTTAATTTTTTTTTTGTAAATTCAATGCATTTTTTAATTTTTGCAACAATAAGATTTATTTTTCTAAATAGAAACTTTAAGACATGTTAACATTTTTTAAAAAATATTCCAAATCCGATTTTTTTTAACGAAAAAAGTGTTTAGATCTGATTGTTATTTAATGGGGAAAGTTATCTGAATCTAATGTTTTTTCAATAGTAACAACTTCACAGAAATTATGTTGTAGAAAATTATTAAATGACAATGATTACACAGGTTGACAAAATTTGAACTTTTTCAATTTGCCTGACCTTTGACAACTGATTTATATGGATTTTTGTGTGCTGATTCCGAATCTGTTATCCAATTGTTTCCATCAGCTCGCGTTCGCGAGAAAATCGCTGTTAAAGAGTCGAAAAAGTGCGTTTTTTACCAATTTTGCTTGGCTATAATTTCCAAAAAAAATTTTAGTGCCTCAGTTTTAAACACGAACTTAACTAAATATATTGGATGCCAGGATTCCAAAACTGATATTAGCTTTTTTCTGACAGCTTCGAGTTATTAAAAAGGGCATAAATATTCAGACAAAATTATAGAGGTCATAAATTTAAAAATTTTATTTTAGCGATATCTCAGAAACTAAAGATGACTCAACAAAAGTAAGAGCATTTTTGGAATCAGCATATCCAACATATTCTTTTCTAGGGCAACACAACTCAAAACATGAATGCACATTTTTGTAAAGTCTTACAAAAAGAGTTGATTTTTATTTAAAAAAAGTTTTTTTTTAATATAAAAAAATCTGGGGGGCTTTAGCCCCCCCCCCCAGAAAAATGCTCTTCCTACGCCAATGAGGATATAGGTTCACAACACAGCGATTATTTATATTTTTTATAAAAATTTATTAAAAATTATCAAACACAAAAAAGTAAATTAAATTATAAAAGTACAAAATTTGAATTAATAAAAATTGAAAAAATATTGACAAAGAAAATTGCTTATAAAAAAATGAAAAATTGATTTTAAATTATTTCCAAAAAAATAACAATTTTTAAACAAGTGATCACCACACTACCCCCCTTCTAGCGGAAAGCGATTCTTTTTCTGACCAAATTATTTGGGGTGGGTGATACAGAATTTATTTGAATGTTGTTGATGTTTTCATTTTCCATATAGGCTGGTTTGAGACGATCAATTGATACTGTATCTTCTTTGTTGTTAAAAATGATTTTGAAAAACTTTTCTTTTCGATCAATAACCTTGAATGGTCCATTGTATTTATGTGACAACGGCGGGTGTACAGCATCTTTTCTTACCCAGACATAATCAGATGTTAACAAATCTTTATTTATAAAAGGCTTTTGAAGACAATGATTAGAAGCTTGCTGAGGTTGAAAGTTACGAACGATTTCTCTCAAACGATGCAAAAATTCATTACAATTTTGTATTGTAGCTAAGGGTTGAAAGAATTCACCGGGAAGATGTAATGATTCACCATAAAGCATATCTGCTGCTGAGGCTTGTATATCTTCTTTGTATGAAGAGCGAATTCCTAATAATACGGATGGTAAGATTTTTGTCCACTGAATTTGATTTTGACAAGCAATGGCGGCTTTTAAAGTACGATGTAGACGTTCGATCATTCCATTGGCTTGAGGGTGAAATGATGTTGTATGTTGACATTGAGCACCAAGGAATTTGCAAAAGTCGTGAAATTGCTTTGATGTGAACTGCCGTCCTCGATCACAAACAATCTTATTTGGACATCCATACCTTGAAACCCAATTATCGTAAAAACTTCTGCATATGGTTTCGGCAGTTATATCCTGTATGGGAATGACTTCAGGCCATCTCGAAAATCGGTCAATAATTGTAAGCATATAATTGTATCCCTCAGATGGTGGTAATGGACCGACTATGTCTATATGCACTTCCGAAAAACGATTTGAAGTAAACTTAAATTGACCATGTGGTGCATTGGTGTGTCGGGTTACTTTTGATTGTTGACACCTTTGACATAATTTTGACCAGTTGTTGCAGTCTTTATTCATAGAAGGCCAAACAAATCGATCAGAAACCAGTTTTTTTGATGCTCGTGATCCAGGATGGCAAAGATTATGAAGTAGATCAAATGTTGATCTTCTAAACGATTTTGGCAGGTAAGGTCTTGCTTTACCTTGAGAAACATCACAATATATTTTGACCTTGGATCCTGGGAGTATTAATTGTTGTAATTGAAGTCCAGAAACAGTGGAAAGAAGACGATTAAGTTCTTCATCTGAATTTTGGGCTTCAGCTAGTTTTACGTAATCAATAGCATCAATTTCATCTATTCTTGATAGAGCGTCAGCGACAGTATTATCAGCACCAGAGATATGTATGATCTTGGTTGTGAACTGACCAATAAAGTCCAAATGGCGATATTGCCTCGGTGATGCTTTGTTAGGATTTTGATTAAAGGCGTATATTAGGGGTTTATGATCGGTGTAGATTGTAAAGTCGCGACCTTCCAGCATGTATCGAAAGTGTTTTACTGCTGTATATGCTGCGAGAAGTTCGCGATCGTAGGCACTGTACTTTTTCTCTGCCGGACTTAACTTTTTAGAAGAAAAAGCGAGTGGTTGCCACTTACCAGAAATTTTTTGCTCAATAACTCCGCCAATTGCATAATCCGATGCATCAACTTTAAGTGCAAGTTCAGCATCTTCAACAGGATGAGCCAAAAGTGTTGCATTTGCGATGAGTTCTTTACATTTATTAAAGGATTCTTCGGCTTCCTGTGACCATATTACCTTACGTTTATCTTTCTTTTTAGCACCTTTCATATAAGCATTTAAAGGAGCCTGGTAGTGTGCAGCATTCGGAATGAATCGGCGATAAAAATTTAGCATGCAAATAAATCTACGTAAATCCATAATAGTTTGCGGTTTTTCATAGTCCAAAATTGCCTGAACTTTTGTTTGAGTGGGTGTACTGCCAAATTCATTAATATGGAATCCCAGAAAATCGATTTCAGAAGAACCAAATTCACATTTAGCAGGGTTAATTACAATGCCGTGCTCACGAAAACGAGTAAATACAATTCTAAGATGATCCATGTGTTGCTCTTGGGAATGAGATGCAATTAACACGTCATCAATGTATACAAATACGAAGTTCAATCCGCGAAGTATTTCATCCATTAGGCGTTGAAAACTTTGAGCGGAATTACGAAGTCCGAAAGGCATTCGGGTAAACTCGTAAAGACCAAACGGTGTAATGATTGCAGTTTTGCAAATATCATCAGGGTGCATTGCAATCTGATGGTATGCACGTACCAGATCAAGTTTTGTATAAAATTTGCAACCATGTAGTGCAGCTGCATAATTAGTAATGAAGGGGATGGGATATCTGTCAGGGACTGTAATTTTATTTAAAAATCTATAATCCCCACAGGGCCTCCAGTCACCATTCTTTTTAGAAACCATATGAAGCGGGTTTGACCATTCGCTTTTGGACGGACGAATAATATTATTATCAAGCATAAATTGAAATTCTTGTTTGGCTATATTGAGACGTTTTTTGTCTAGTGGTCTAGCTTTTGAACGAACTGGAGGGCCAACAGTTTCGATACGATGAAAAACGCCATGTTTCTTGCCACTTATTGACATAGATACATTGTGGATTTCAGGAAATTCCTCTAAAATCTTCTGATATTGAGATTGGTCTTTAGAAATAGTAGAAATACCCAAAGAAGGTTCTGTTGTTAAACGTGCATTACAAAATAGAAGTGTTTTACCATCTACTAAACGTTTATTTTTTAAATCGGGTAATAAATTGAAATGATTTAAAAAATCGGAACCAATGATGCACTTTGTGACATCAGCTATGATGAATAACCAAGAAAATGTTCTTCTCAGACCGAGAGAAAGTTGTAATACCACTGTGCCAAACGTTTTGATTGGGGAGCCATTTGCGGCAAAAAGTTGGGTAGAAATAGCAAAATTGTTACCTGTTATTTGATGATCCCTCGGAATAACGGACACGTCCGCTCCTGTGTCTATTAGAAATACCTTTTTTGATAATGGATCTGTGATGAATAGGCGGCCAGAATTTGAAATATTGAGGACATCGGTGGCCGCGCAATCCGATGCCGAAGTTAGTTTTTTGGGTAGGAACAAGGATCGACGCACTTACTAGCTTTTTTGCCAAACCTGTTATGGTACCAGCAATATTCTGTATTATTTCCTCTTGACTGGGATCTTGATTGTCGTCTGCGTGGTGTCTTGCTTCGGTTTCGACTGCGATTCATGTTACTGAAACTCTTCTCTAATGCTTCGATTCTTGAAGATATTTTAGAGAAATTATCAGTATCCAGACTTGAAATTGTTGCTGGCTGTGTCATGTCCATAATTTTATCTGCTTGGGCAGCTAACTTGTTGACGTCTTGCTCTTCACTGATGGCAAGAATAGCACGAACGTTTTCTGGTAACTGATCAAGAAACAAGGATCTAATTACTCTCTCACCAGTTTGTCCTTGACCCAACCTTTGGATTGTGCGTAAAAATTGGGTTGGTTTTTGGTCTCCAAGGACTTGACCACTCAATAGACGTTTGAGCTTACGTTCGTCAGATTCGGAAAATAGGGCAATGATTCTAGATTTTAACGTTTCATACCTGTTTCCGGTTTGCGAATCATCCAACAAATCACTTACTAAATCAAGTGTTCCAGGATCTATGTTGGCTACCAGATAACGGAATTTCGTTTCATCAGCTGAAATGCGTTGTAATATAAAAATATTTTCCACCTGATAAAACCATACTTTTGGATTCTTTTGCCAAAACGGAGGAAACTTAATGGATGTTGTTGCATCTATTTGAAGAGCTGGTGGGTTGTCAGTGTCCATTAAATTTTGCACCACTCCTCTTCCAGGTGTTGGCTGTGGAACATTTGGTATAATTTCATCATTTACGCCGTCTCCGGCTGCGCCTCCGTGCGATGGTGAATGGAATAGGGCCATATTTTGATTCAAATTTATTGTTCAAGCTTGGGGTCACCAATTTATAGGTTCACAACACAGCGATTATTTATATTTTTTATAAAAATTTATTAAAAAATATCAAACACAAAAAAGTAAATTAAATTATAAAAGTACAAAATTTGAATTAATAAAAATTGAAAAAATATTGACAAAGAAAATTGCTTATAAAAAAATGAAAAATTGATTTTAAATTATTTCCAAAAAAATAACAATTTTTAAACAAGTGATCACCACAAGGAGGACTACAAGAGAAGAACTGGTCCGATTCCTTTAAAATTCGGAATGGTGATTTGTAAAGACAGATCAGGTTTATTTGCCGAATTCCGAAAAGATACCAATTTCAATAAGCTTCGCCTTGGGTCAAGAGAGGTTTAAGTTTCAAATTTAAAATCAATTGATAAAAAATTACGACCTGAATCGTGTTTACACGGTTTACATGGACAGACATAGCTAAATTGACTCAAAAAGTGATTCTGAGTCGATCGGTATACTTAAAAGTGGGTCTAGGACCAATATTTCGGGTAGTTACAAACGTCAGCACAAACTCATTATACCCTGTACCACAGTGTGGTGTAGGGTATAAATATTCAGAAATCAGCAATTAACAGTTTAGAAAATCAAAATTAAAATTTAGAAGACATCAATTAAAATTCAAAAATCCCAATTAAAATTTTCAAACGCCAAATTTAAAATTTCAATTAAAATTCAGAAAATCCCAATTGAAATCCAGAAATCCCAATTGTAATTCAGAAATCCAAAATGAAATTCAGAAACGCCCAATTAAAATTTACAAAAGTCCAATCCAAATTCAGAAAAGCTAATTGAAATTTAGAAGTCCTTATTGATATTTATAGAAGCCGACTGAAATTCAGAAATCTCAATTGAAATTTAGAAAAGCAAAATTGAAATTTGAAAATTCTTAATGAAATTCAGAAAAGATAATTGAGTTTTTGAAGAGCTAATAAATTAAAAAGTAAAATCAAAATTGATTTTTAGAAGACACCAATTAAAATTCTGAAAAGCACAACTAAAATTCAAAAATCCAAATTGAAATTTAGAAAAGCCAACTGAAATTCACAAATCTGAATTGAATCATTAAGTCATTGATTTTTTCACATAAAATGCTGAATGAAATCGATTTCATTGAATCATTATTCCATACAAATTTCTATCATTGCCCAACTATGCTTTTAATCAATCGTTTAATATTAAGTTTTCATTGTTTTTTGAGGATTAATCGATTTATTGCCAATTTTTCTGATTAATCGAACAGAATAACCGATGAACCAATTTTCGTAACTTTTCTGGGTCCGTGTGGTATGTTACGTGGCCTACTAGTCAGAAAAATACAAGCGGGCCAAGGTTGGCAAAGGTGTTGCCAACGTCGGTATTCAAAAATCATCATTTTAAATTTAAAAGAAATCGGATCAGTCCTTCTTGTAGTCCCTACCTTCCCGATTTTCACATAAATCTCTCAAAATTCAGGAAATTTGGACATTTTTTGTTTAAATTTTTTGTTAACCTACTCAAATCTGATTATAATTGGACCATTTTTAGACTTAGAAGGAGAGTCTCCCAGGTGTCACCATCCGATCTTCATGAAATTTGGATATGTTGTTCAGAACGAAAATTAATTCGACACGTATTTTTTTTTGTGGCCCAAACTCATTTTTAGGTGGGGTCGATTTTACGGGGTGAAGTTGACCTTTTTCCGTTTTTTACGATTTACGTCTATTTCTCAAAATTAATATAGGCATTTGGTATCAGATTAAAGGTATTAAAAATACCTATCTCGCGATGCTAACAACGTGCCAAAAAAGATTATATTAACAAAAATGTCCTAAAATTTTGATATTTTACTCAATGTGACAAAAAGTTGTGCATGTTTGGACACGTTCTTTGCACACGAAGGTAGGTTTTCCAAAGACCTTTCATTCGGTATTCAACATGACCAGGTTCCTTTGCATAATATAGGAGATAAACGCTAAAAACTGAAAAAGTACCGTTTCTTCCCCCCTCATTTTCACCCCGTAAATACGAATTTGAGCCGATAAAAAAATATTTGTTCCTTTATTTTTCCTGCTCTACAAAATAAAATCAATTCCATAAAGATCGGTGGGTGACACCAGGGAGACTTCCCTTGTTAGTCCAAATATAAAAGTTTCGCCCGATATTTTGTTAAATAGGTGTGATGGGAACAGAAAACCAGCATATTCCACTAAAATTTCGTTTGTGTGTGTTTTTACACTAATTAAAGATATAACAGCAATCAGTTGGGTCCCATTTTCCTGAAAACTCTTCCCAGTTGGCTACGTCCTCGAGCCATCCTCAGTGACGGCGCGGTGACATGCCAGAGTCACTGCTGACATTTACAAGACATCTCTATTAGTGCCCCCATTTCCCGGTTCTCGTTATTCTCTGGAATACCGGTATTCCCGTTTCTGGTTTAACTCATAAAAAAATGGAAATGGTGTTTTCCAAATGTTTTGTATTTTTTTAGTAAAAGCGAAGAAACATTTTAATAGTGTTGCAAATAGTGGTTACTTTTGACTACTCAATACTACTCGATACTTTTTCAACTGAGTACTCGATACTACTCAATACTTTTTTTGGGAGTCTTAATCGAAATCGCGTCGGAGAAGCATCTATTCGTCGCTGAAATTATTTTATAAATTTAGAAACGTGTTTGTGTTTGTCGGTCGCTAGTATTGGTTATTTCTCCGCGAGTACCGTTAGACAACGGTGTCTAACCATACTCAAACACACGCCATTGTGAGGGCAATGGTCGTATTGTGTCCGGAGTTTCCCACGTGTTAAAACCCCACAAAAACTTTATCCCCACAAAGGTGGCACATAGACTTCGTGTCTCGGTCACCTTTTTATTCGTCCATTCGTGGACAAGGTGTAGCATTGCTACACCACTGAAGAGGAATACTTTTTTTGAAATTGAAAAATTTTAAAATAGAGCTTTATAAATTACAATTTTATTAATTTTTATCAAAATTCTATTTGTCTTTGCATAACAATGGATTCGCTTTTATGTTTAGATTATTTTTAATCAACTTAAAAATTATTTTTCTAGAAAAAAAAACAACTAAAATATTTTTTTATACACAGAGTTGCATTTTATGGTTATATTTGTTGGTTAAATTATGCGTTTCTAATGAAAAAATACAACCCTGAAAGTATTGAGTAGTTACTTTTGAGTATTGAGTGCTCGAAAAAATAGGCAGTATTGAGTACTCAGTACTCAAATACTCAATACTTTTACAACACTACATTTTAATTATTCCAAATTTTACAAAATATTCATACCGGTAGTCCCGGGAATACCGGTATTACCGTGAGAGCCGGAACCGGGAATACCAGGAATAATTCAAGAACGGGAATACCGGTATTCCCGGTTCTACGGTACTGACCGTAGGCACTACTCTAATGAGTTGAGGACAGTTTTATATAAATTTTCAAAATGTCCTCACTCAAAGTCAGCAGTAGTCAGGGTATGCTGTCTTTATGCACTCAAAAAAGTATGTCGGTAAAATCTACTTCAAAAGACAGTTGTTTTGACTACATTTTGTTGTAGAAAAGGCGTTCACTACATATTACGGTAAAAGCAACTGAAAGTGTTGTTGTTGTTAACTATTGATTAACAACTACCCAATGTAGTAAAAATCACTGCAAAAAAACGGTGAAAACAAACTATACCAAAACTACTACCAATACATTAAAAACAACTGTTTATATACAGTTGTTTTTATCCTGATTAAAATGAATTATATCAAAATGGATCCAATTTTATCAAAATATATCAAATTGTATCTGAATAGATGTGGTATCAGATAAAATTATATATGAACAGATATTTTAGCAGATGTTTTCATATCTGCTGATATCTGGTATCAGATCTTTTCATATATTTCCACATATGATTTGATATGTTCATATATGATGTATTTCGAAATTTTTAAAGATCATATATGATTACATCTGTTCATATATTATATCAGATATGTTTATATCTGTTCATATATGACATTAGCTGGACACATTACTTGTGCATACTTCCCTTTACTCAGTTATACTTCCCATAAATGATTTTGTTTTTATTTTTTCAAAAAAATATTTGTCAAACAAATTTCAAAAATGAATAACAAATTCATTTATTTGTTATTTTTTTTATAAAAAAATTAAAATGCAGAAAAAACAAAAAAAAAATCAAGGATTATTTGCGAAAACGTTAGTATAATATAAAATATATAATTTTAAGCATTATATTGATTAAATTCCGTTGTTTCTTTGCAGATTTTTGATTTTTAAGAAAGGAACAGAAATAATGGAGATGAATTGCTTAATAGAATTGGGGAATCCGCATTAAGGGTGTCTGCAGTATATTATGTATGTTTTTTGATTTTTAATGTAAAAAAAAACTGTGGCCTAAAAGGTAGGGCTTTCTAAGGACAGTCGTGATACGTGACAGAGACTCGAAACAAATAAGTTTTTTGCCTAAATCTCACATTTGGGAGCAAAAAAGACACAAAAGGGATATATTCGTTTTTTTAGTTATTAGCACATACAAATTTAATATGACGAATGTGCGAAAATTTGCAAAAGACTACATAAACTTTTTTTATTGAAGGCCACAGATTTTTTTTACATTAAAGCATTTATCCTAGTGGTATTCACTAGGATAAAAAATTTAAAAAAATTTTGTAACCCATGTGCAATTTTTCATATTTAAATTTTATAATAAATAAATTACATTAAACAAAAAAAATTGTGGTTATTTATACAAAAAATAGGAAAATTCATTGATATATGCTCAGATATGCTCTGATGTGATCTAAGATGTTTTCAGATCCAATTTGATCGACTCAAATTACGGATCTGAGCCCATATATATGATCATATCTGAATTCAGATATGATCATATCAATATTTTTTACTCGGGTACTACAATTGCCTGAAATGTTATTTCAAAAAATTCTAAAACGTTTAAATGATTGATATTTATTTTTTTAAAAGTAATACATTTTAGTTGGATTGTAGCAGAATTTTGACATGACAATTTTGACTTGAAATGAAATTATAGAAGAAAAAAATCATATTTAACATATAACATTTGTTAAACAAAATAAATTTATTGCATTTACCTTTTCAAATTTTCTCAGCTCTTAATTAAAATTTGTCTGGAATAAAAAAACCGAAATGCTTTGGCAAAATTGATTTATAAAAAAAATAATTATTTTGCAATATTTCAAAAAAGTATGTACCTAACCTGTTATAAAGAATTCAAAGAAAAGAAAGATGATACGCTTATACGTTATACGTGATACGTTATATTAAAAACACTTTTTATCTCATTTACCCACTTATTTTCCTTCGCTCAAGAATATTTTTCCAAAATTATATTTGTTGTTAAAATTAAATATGTATAATAAATTGTATTTTAATTTATTTAGATATTATTGTTTTTGTATAAAAATAATTCCTTCCGCACGACCAACTCGTTAGACACATTCGTTTGCAGTTCAAATTTCTACACTCATAGAAATATTTTAGTAGACAAATTAGTAAACCCATTGTAGATCATTTTTTACAGAATTTAACAAAAATCAATGTTGATATTACAAAATTCAAGAGTTGAAAGATACACAGTTGGAAAAAATTTTATAAAATATAAGTACATGAAATGTGCAACACAGTTTTTGCTGAGCGCCATTTGTAAATTTTTGTTGTCTTGTACAAAAAAATATATTTTATTACAAAATTAAAAGAAAATATTCGGTGAGTAATTAAATATATTTGTTATTTAATGCATTAATAAAGCAATTTTTTATTTTTTTTAGCAATTTGTGATTTGGAATCATTCTAAAAACCCCAGAAGCTAATCACGTAAAATGATTGCCGACAGCAAAACAACAGCGAAATACATCACATTTCAATAAAACAAAAAATATCATCTAAAAACAAAATAAGTTTGTGTGAATATAATGGGTTAATGAAAACCACGAAAAAATATTTTGAAAATATTCAATTAAATAAAATAATATTTACAACACAAATAAGAATTTACTTTTAATAAATAAAATTACATGAATATACAAAAAAAAACAGTATGATTAACAAAAATACGAATAGAACTAACAAAAATACGAGTTGATCAGCTTTTACAAAAACTGACAACAATTAATGTTAAAATCAACATAAATATTTGTAGGGTCATAATAATTTTTGGTTGAGTGTAGAAAAAAAACGAGTTAAAAAAAATAAAATCAACTGCATAAAACAACTGTTACTACAATGTTGTATATTTTTTGTAATTATGTTTTGAAACTAATACAAAAAAGTAGTTTTGCGATTTTTCACATAAAAAAAGCTAAAATTGTAGTGAAAAACAACAACTACTTAATACACTCAACCAAAAATCATTGTATTCCCAAAGAAAATCGCTGTAAATTCAACAGAAATCATTGTTGATTTTGACCCTACAAATATTTGTGTTGATTTCAATAAAAATTGTCTGTTTTTGTAAAAGTTGATCAACTCGTTTTTTTGTTAATCAACTCGTATTTTATGTAAATTCAACTCATATTTTTGTTAATATAAGAAATTTTATTACTAAAAAAAACTTGTTGTTATTTGTTAATACTCTTTTATTAAGCATAAATCACAATATTTTTGTATTATCGTCGGCTTTTTAAGTTGCAATATTTGAAGATTTTCACAAAGATTTTCACACACACTTCGTTTATTCATGTTATACACTCATAAGCCATTCTCCAGTTTTCTGATGATACCCAAGGTAGATTTATATAAGGTAATATTTTAGTGACGTAAATGAAAACAATTTTCTTTCAAAATAATTTTAGTCGGCAAAAACGACTTAAATGTTCAGTGCACACATTAACCAATTTAAACGCTTTTTAAGACTTTAAAATTTTAGAAAACAACTAAATTATAAAAAAATATTGAAATTCAAACGAAATTCTTTTATTTCCCACGACAAAAATTAAAAAAAATTAAAATATTTTTAAGCATAAAAAGCGTAGTGTAAACTCAAGTCATTTATGCCGAACAAAATATTTTTATTTCGTTTTGAAAATTCGTAAATATTATTGTTTTTAAATTTGTCAAAAAACTTAAGGGTTTGTTAGTCTAGATGTATGATGAGGTATGGTAAAATGAGGTAGGATTTTAGTGGTGTTAGTTTTCACGTAAAATCGTGTCAGCTGTTTTTTCTTTTGATGTAATTTTTTTTTGTTTACATTTATTGTAAATGTATTAATTAAATTAATTACCCATTTTTTTGTTTAAAAAAAAGCTGAAAATTCTTTTATTTTTTTATTTCGAACAAAAAAATGTGTTTGTTTACTTTTTTTGTATTTATTTTATCAGCTGTGTATGTGAGGTGGAGCAGTAAAGTAAGAAAATTCTATTTTCTACAGAAATCTACCTCACCTCATTATACCTCATTATACCTCACATCAAAACCACTGTTGCCAATTTAGCTATTTTGTAGCTAGATTTAGCTATTTTTTTTTGCATTTAGCGACAAAAAAAGTCATTTAGCTCTTAGCTACAAATCTAGCTACTTTTTTTTGGTCGCAAAATTTCTAAAAAAGTGTTTTTACCGTTTTATTAGCCATATTTTCAAGTTGACATTTCGTTAACGTGGTATTTAAGTGAGTATGACATCTGCTAGTTTTTCAACTTTTCAAAAAATTTTATCAAGGGTTTTCTATGCTATTTCCTTTAACTTCGAACAACAATTTAAAATTTATCAAAAATCTCTCCATGATAAAGTTACTTAAAAAGTTTAAAATCAAGCAAGTATCGTATTGGCATAACTCATAGAGAATGAAGTTTAGTACCAACATAAAGAAAAAACAGCTATGGGGTTAAAAATATAATAGTTCTCATCTCTCGAATAACGGATAAAATTTTACACCAGTATTCTGTTAGAAGGTTTTTAAGAAGGTGATTAAATAAATACACGCAGTGGTATTATAAAAGAAAAATTGGTTTTATTAAATTCGAAATCACAAACGGTAATGAAAAATATTTTCAATATTTTTCATTTTGTCAAAACAGTTTATAAAAAGGTTTCTAAGTTTTTTATAAAGCAAAGTATTTAAAAGTAAAGTACAGTATTTGTTATGAATTGTACATTTAACATATTCATAACCAAAAAAACGAGTGGCTATAATCGAGCCATTAATTCGCATTCAGAAAATTGTGTATTAAAAAATTTTGTACTGCGAAATAACTCCCAAATGAAATAAATCCCAATTCAATAATTCCTAATGATATAAGTCCTAAGAGAAATGAATAAACTCCCAACTTTAAAAAATAAAATAAGTCCCAAAGAAAAAATGAAATAAGTCCCAATATTTGGGAGTTATTTAAAATCAAAATACTTACTCTCAAAAAAATTAAAGAACTCCGAATGAAATAAGTCCCAAAAAATAATATAAGTTCCCATTACAAGAACTATGTCTTTTATAAGTACTTTTTACGTATACAAAATGAGGCCCTATGTTCCAACTAGGAGTTTTAAAGGACTAAATATATAAAATGAGGTGCCGATTCACAGAAAATTGTCATAACTCAATCATAACTTATTTTTCCCCCAAAGCATGGCCGAAGGCCGGCTTAACAGAAAAACTTGTAACAAAAATATTAAAATAAATTGCAATATTTTATTTAAAATGAGAAGAGTCCCAACAACTCTCAATGTTAGAAAAGAAATCAAATAACTCTCAAAATAGTTTTTCGGAGCTATTTCATTAGGGAATTGTTTCATAACGAAATAACTCGCAACAAAAATTGAGAAATAAGTCCCCACGTACTAGGACTTATTTCATAATAATATAATTTCCAATTCATATGTAAAAATTTTGGGAGTTATTTCATTTTGGGAGTTATTTCACAGTACCGAAAATTTTGGCGATAATTCAGCCATTTTTTGTGATCTGATATCTGCGATATAAAATATGAGTATTTAAACTTTTTGGTTTGCAAAATTTAATAAAAATATTTGAAAATATTTGTTTTAAAACCAAAACTAACTTATTTTATTATTAAATTAAAAACTTTAGCAAATAAAACCTTTTAAAAACCACTAATCCAAAATCTAGCTATAAAATAGCTAGATTTTTCAACTGTTTAAACAAATCTAGCTACAAAATAGCTAGATTTTTTAACTGTTTTTAAATTTAGCTATTTCTAGCTATTTTTTTGTCCAATCTAGCTACATTATTTTAAAAATAGTTGGCATCAGTGATCAAAACAAACCACTTATATGTTCTCACCATAAAGCAGAAGTAATCAGCTGACACCTCACTATACTACACCTCTAAACTAATTATGCCTTTACTATGAAGGAAAAGTGAGGTTATTGGATCTTACCTTGTATAAATCTACCTTGATGATACCAAACAAAATTCTTAAAAAAAACTAAAAAGTTTTAATATAGTATGAATACATAAAGTAATCAATGTATTTTTTTACTTACCAAATATTTACAAATCAGATCCTATTTTTATTTATTTTTATAATATTAAATATTTTTATAAAAAACAAAAACATAAAATAATTTTATAAGAGATAAACACGATTCACATTGCTACCAACTCACTCGTCACTCGTTAATAATAAAAAAAAAATGAACGAACAGGGTTGTTTTTTCTATTTTGATTTATCTATTGAATTCTGATAAGCGTTGTAAATAGTTGATTCAACGATATCAACACTAATTTTTGTTGAATACGGCATTATCACAGACTAAATACAGACTCGACAGTAGAGTTTTATAAGAAAAAATGGGGAAAAACTAAGCGATTTTAGGAGAAAACACAGCGGTTTTTAGTCCGTTTTACGCTAACATGGCAACACTTTCTACGACTTAGGAGTGAGTGAAACAACAAAAACCGATCTGGCATCCATTTTTCTTATGGCGCGTTATATCAGTTTTCTCTTTCTAACCTAATTCGTAGGATAATTTGAAAATATTAACCATATGGTCAAAGAATACTTTTTTGACACCTGTCACTTATGTCGAGTCTGTATTAGTCTGTGGCATTATTCTGCAAAACTTGATCTACAATGGGTTTACTAATTTTTCTACTAAGATATTTCTATGAGTGTACTACACAAATGATTATCATGTAGTAACTGCAATAATTTGTGTGGAAACATTTCACCTAAGACTTCTTTGGGGAAATGTCTGATATAGGTCATACGAAAATACAAAAAATTTTCGAATTTCCTTTAGTTTTTACTTTACCCATTTTTCTTTATAAATTATCTTTCTCATATTAAGAAAAAACTTTTCACCTTTTTTAATCCCAACTGGATTTGAACCCTGAACCTCCAGTTTATTAGTCCCACATCTAACTACTTGTTCCAAACTTTATTTTCAAATTGTTTGTCTATTTATTACTTTTATACTATTGGTAAGATTTTGATTTTATTTTAAATACAGCGATAATTTTACGATAAAATTACGGAAAAATAAAAATAATTTAATTAAATACAAAAGCGCGTGGAATTTTCCGCCCCTTTGTCCGATCGCCCTCCTATTCCGCCTGGGTTAGTACTATCTGTGGAGAAAAATGAAATATGAGCGCGGCGAAATTGCGTTTTTTACATTTTAGCTTATTATCTCAGAATCACAGACTTTTAATATAGACACTAAAATATAAATGACTTTTTAAAAACAAAAATTAGCTCAAAATCAAGATTTTTTACAAACAAAAAAACCTTTCCAAATTACTAGGAAAAGTCTCGTAATCCCATTGTACCAATATTTGACAGTTTTCCTCGCTTTTAACAAAAAATTTTCGATTAAAATTAATTTTTTTTTGTAATTTTACAAATTTCCAAGGCTCTTTTACAAAAAAAATTGTGGTGAATTCAAGAGATTTCCTTGTTAGTTTTATTGTGCCAAAAAAGATGTAAATTTACAATTTTATTGGTAAAAATCTTGTAAAATTACGAAAAAGCTCGTAATTTTTACTACGAATTCTCGTAAAATAGGAGGTAGCAAAAACACTAGTAAAAACACGAAACCTCCTTGTAAGTTTTATCGCGTCAAAAAATTTGTAAATTTACAATTTTATTGGTAAAGGCCTATTCACACCTGAGGTGAAATCTCGTTCAAACGAGATTTCGATCATATGGTCTGTATCATTTTATACACAACCATATGATCGAAATCTAGTTCGAATGAAATTTCAGCTCAGGTGTGAATTGGGTATAAAAAGCTTGTAAAATTACAAAATTATTGGTAAAATGCTTGAAAAATTACAAGGAATTGTTGTCAAATAGGAGGTAGCAAAAAAAAAGTTACAAACTTTTCTTGTCGTTTTACAAGTTTTTTTTTTGAGTGTATAAAAAAATATTTAAAACTTTTCTTCAAAAACCAAAATATTTACAATTCTAAAAAAAACTTGTGTTTATTACTTGTATCCAGTGTTGGCTACCGTTACCCTTTCAATACCGTTACCGATTAAAAACCCTTTAATAATGACTACCGTTACCGTTACCAATACCGAAATAAAAAACTTTAAATACCGTTACCGATTAAAAACCATTACCTTTATTCGGATTTTTACCGGTATTATAACGGTTTTGTTTCAGTTGTCTGAATATTACTTATTTTATTTTCTTTGCAGATAAAAACAAAGTTAAATATTTTAAATGTACGTATAAAAAATAAAACAAAACATTTTTGTTCATTGCAAATCGTATTGTTTTTTGGCCAAAAACAATGAGGAAATCGGTCCAACCAATGATCACATCCACAATTAACTAAATTTAGACAAAGAATATGTATGTCGAAATTGGCACAACCAATGATCACATTCCGAATTTAATTCCTGGTGGTGTCATCCACGCAGGTAAGCGTGGAGAGGTGGTTCTCTGGAGTTAAATACATAATGATCCCAAGTCGTACACTCAGAAGAACAACTGTGTCGAAAAATCAGTAAAACATCTAAAACTTTTACCAGATTTTTCTGCTGAAATAGATACTTTAACTAAATTTTCCATAATGTTTAAAAAATAACAAATATTTTTGATTAAATTTTATAGAAGATTACTTTGTAATTTTACAAACATTTCTTGCTGGCATTTTTTTTTAATTTGTGTCTAATTTAAACAAATAAAACTAAACATTGTTCAAATGTAAAAAAATCAGCTAATTATTTTGATAATTTTACAGAAATATTCAGTCGTCCTGTTTTTAAGAAAATGTTCTTGAAAAAAAAATTATTAAAAATTTTTTTTCAAAATTTTATTGAAAAACAATATAACAAAAAAATTTTCACTTAAAAAAAATTGAAAAAAAAAATAAAATTTGTTCTGTTTCTGTTTTTCCTCCGCACTTAGGCTTTTCCCTTTTTCCCTTCCAGAAATGTCCCTGTCAAAATTTGTGTTCCCGGCTAAAAATGTTGTATATCATCATATATGATATCATATATGAGACCATATACAGTATCATATATAGTATCAAATATGGTCTCATATATGAACATATTCCAAAATTGGCGCTTATATAAGACACGATCATATATGATGCAATATATGTGATCATATATTAGATCATATATTGAATCATATATTGGATCATATATTGAATCATATATTGAATCATATATTGAATAATATATGATGTTTTTAATTTGTTTTACATTCTTTTTTATATTTTTTATTTATTTTTTCATCTTAAACTATATGTAATAGGTTATTATGTATATATTCACCAGAATTGCAAACGATGTACGCAAGTATAATTAAAAATAAAAAATATTGTTTTATTCATTACTGGTGTTTTTGATATATTTGAATGAACACCTTTAGTTTGATGATTTTGATTTTTTAGTTACTATCGTTTGCATTTTTGGTGACCATATAAAAATATATAATTAAACTTATAGATACGAGAATACATTTTGATATTCAAAAAAATAAATTGAACATAAAAGATCTAATATATCAAGTTTTTCAACTGATATCAATTGCAAAAGATGCGAACAAAGGGCTTGTTACAGGAACGATGATTTCCTTTGTGTTTTCTTGTTTTAGTGTTAATTTCGATTATCTTCGGACTTAGCGTTTTTGTTAAAAGTCAAAATCTAAAAAAAATTGATAGAAAATAATATTAGTATGCATACAAGATATTTTTAGAATTTTTATTGTATTGAATTATTACCAACAACAGCATTTGGTGCTAATGGGCTAATGATAACACGAATATCCTTTAAAGATTGGCTTGATACTGCTAGACACATACATACATGTTAATGGAGTGTATTTTGTAAGGACCATGGGTTGCTTAAGACCATGAATGCTTTTTACGGAAAGGTATATTGTCTTTCAGAACTCCATCTGATAAAATATTAAAATTACTCCATATTCCTTTTTTTATTCCAGAAAAAAAGAACTTGCTACTACTAAATGCATGTTTTTTACTCAAAATTTTTAGTAGGTACATAATTACTTAAGACTTCGATTAAAAGCAATATATTAGTAGTACGTATTTTATCTTTTTGGGTTATGTGTGTAACGATGTTTGAAGGATAGGGATAAGTAAGTAAAAACGTTGTCTTTTCGAAATCGTTACTCAACCTTAAAACTGATGATACGTTTTTTTCATTTCAATTTTCTATGGCGACAGTAAGCGATTTTAAAATATTTTGTAGTGTTGGAACCGTAGTGATAACGTTATGGTGGTGCATATGCCCTCTCCTCCATCTTGAGCGAGCTTAACGTAGCTCCTCATGGTTGAATTTTCTTTAAATAGTAACTCGGCCTCCAAACTTATACGTTCTTTCCATTTCCAATTTGCTATTGCGACAGTATGGGATTTCAAAATAATGTATAGTGTTGGAATCGTATTGATAACATTTCTGGTGGTGCATATGTCCTCTTCTCCAAGTTGAGTGAGCTTAACTTAACTCGGCCTTAAAACGGCTTATACGATCTTTCCATTTCCAATTTGCTATGGCGACATTAATGGTTTTTAAAATAGTTTGCAGTATTGCAATCGTAGTGACAACATTATGGTGGTGCATATGACCTCTCCACCAAGTTGCACGAGATTAACGAAGCTGCGTAGTTTAATTTTCTTCAACATCAAATTACTAAATAATATTGTATTTGCGACGTATTTACATTTACTCATTTTGAATATGATCTTGTTTTGGAATAAAATGTCCACGCTTAAACTTGTTATGACGATGAACTGGAAAAAATTAAAACATGATTTTAAAATTCAAATACATATTAATGAAAGCTTACCTTTTCCAACATTTTTTTCATGTAAATTTACATCATGGCGACAATGTGCCAGGTTGTCGATTTCGCTTATTGACAGATTTCTTGTAATTGCAAGTAAAAACGTTGTCCTTCCCAAATCGTTACTCAACATTAAAACTGATCAAACCTTCTTTTCATTTCGATTTGCTATGGCGAAAGTAAGCGTTTTCAAAATAGTTTGTAGTGTTGGAACCGTAGTGATAGCGTTAGGGTGGTGTATATGCGCTTTCCTCCAAGTTGAGCGAGTTTAACGTAGCTCCGCATGGTTAAATTTTCTTCAACTAGTAACTCGGCCTCCAAACTTCTTATACCTTCTTTCCATTTCCAATTTTCTATTGCGACAGTAAGGGACTTCAAAATAATTTATAGTGTAGTAATAACAGTTCTGGTGGTGCAAATGTCCTCTTCTCCAAGTTGAGCAAGCTTAACGTAACTCGGCCTCAAAACTGCCTATACGGTCTTTTCATTTCCAATTTGCTATGGCACCATTAAGGGATTTCAAAATAGTTTGCAGTATTGCAATCGTAGTGAAAACATATTGGTGGTGCATATGCCCTCTCCACATAGTTGTACGAGATTAACGAAGCTGCGTAGTTTAATTTTATTCAATATCAAAGTACTCAATAATATTGTATTTGCGACACACATTTACTTAATTTAAATAGGATCTTGTTTTGGATAAAAAAAGTCCACGCTTTTACTTGGTATGACGATGAACTGGAAAAAATTAATACATATGATTTTAAAATTCTAAATACATATTAATGAAAACTTACCTTTTCTAAAATTTTTTTATGCAGAATATTTTGCAATATTTGTTAAATTATTGATATATATTAAGGTATGTCAATCGATGGTAAAGTAATAATATAATTTTAACCTAAAAAACTTTTATTTTGTAATTCTGGTTCAAATTTAACATTTTATGATAGCATATATGGTTCCATATATGATATCATATATGGCACATATTTTAAATACGACCACATATATGCCCGAGTAAAAAAGATCTGATATAATCATATATGCTATTATATAGTTATTTATATTTATATATGGTTATGCATGATCTTTGATATGGACATACAAGTTTATATATAGCATTGTATTTTTCCTTGTTTTTTAATATGATAGCATACATATTCATATCTATTTATATACTGATTTATATAAAATTTGATATGACATATAAGGTCGGGAATTTTTAGATATGGCAGATAAAAAGATATATGATTTTATTTATAATTATATCCCGAAAAAATTTTCAAAATTTTCTAAGTCCCGGACAATAAAAAAAAAAAATTCAAGTCCTAAAAAATTTTATGAAAATTTTCCAAAGTCCCGGACACAATATTTTTTTTTTGGCAATTTTTATGGAGTAAAAAAATCATTGAAAATGTTTTTATGAGAAATTTAATTTTTTTAAAAAGTTTTTGAGTTCCGAAAAAATGTTTTTAAATTTTCTAAGACACAAACATTTTTTGGAAAATTTAAATCCCTTATAAATGATTTTAGAAAAAAAAAAATAAAAATTTTTAATAATTTGCTAAGTCCCGAAAAATTTGGAAGAATACAATAAAAACTCTTCTACTCGATAATGTATCCAATCTGATAAAATAATTTCTAATTTCACGTTTAAAATTCCAAAAAATTTCACCAGATTTCATCCAATTATATAAAAATTTATCTAATTTTAACAGATAAGATATGATTTAATACAATTGGATAGACCCATTTTTGGGATCAAACTTAATCAAATTTGATATTATTTTATCAAAAATAATAGAATTTGATATAATCGTATAATATTCGATCCGCCAATTTTCGGATCAAAATTAATATGGATGTACATAAAAGCATATCTGTTCATATATAAATAAATATTGCGTCATATAACTTTTTTTTATTCGGGTGGGATCGTTTCTTGCATATATGATCACATATATGTTTCCATATAAGTCATATATGATCATATAAAGATCTTTATATAAGCATATATGAACATACACATTTATTTTTAGCCGGGTTATTTTTTTTTTGGTAAAATGTTAAAAAACTGTATTTTCTACTTAAATAAAATACAATTTCGATGTTCCGGCTTTTAATCTAAAATCAGCAGATTTTTCTGCTTAAATCAGCGTCTTTACAAATTTTTCTACAGACTCTACCTAGTTTATCCAGACAAACATTTAGCAAACCACGTCAGCTAAAATCAGCAGATTTCTCAAATATCTCAAAATGCAGATTTTTCTCATGGCACAAAATGCAGATTTTTCCTGCTGATTTAATAAAAAAATTATTTGTTGAATTACAATATTGCGTGAAATTTTAATTAAATTCTGAGTTAATTAATAGAATAAAATACTATGTAATAATGTGTTAAAAAAGCACTAAATTTAATTTTTTTACCTTTTTGTAACAAATTTGTGAATTTTTAACATTTTAAAATTTTTTTCATAATACCGGTACGTACCGGTATCGATGTTTCGGTAACGGTTTGTCGTTACCGAAATAACCGAAAATACCGTTACCTTTACCGTTACCGATATAAAAAATATGTAATACCAATACCGTTACCAATACCGTTATTCGTTTCGGTAGCCAACCCTGCTTGTATCATATGTTGAAGTGTTTTAATTTTTTAAAATTTTCCAATACAAAAAGGGGGGGCACCACCCTAAATACGTCCATGAAATATACCCTCATACTGTGGTTGATAAAGTTGTCGTATAACGAGAGTCTGATGTATCTCAAAACGACGACATCACATTCCACATCATCACACATGATATTTTTTATGTCGTTAATTTGTTTTGTTTACGTACTACGTGTGAAAGTATGTATCAACAATGCTTTCTCTCGCTGTCGTTTGGTGTCCGTCCCGGGGAAACATTGTTTTCGTTCATTTCGCTATAGTTTACATTACTTTTTTGGCATAGTTCCCATATTAAAATATATTTAAATTGTAACGGGTGTGGCGATAGAGGTTCTGTTTCTGCAATATCTAGTTTTTTTCATTTTGGATTTATTAAAATAATACTTTAGTTAGATTTAAACTACAAACTAGACGTTCAGTTTGATAAAATGTACCATAATTAAATAAATAAACCATTTTAAAAATGGCCAAATTAAAGTCATATCGTTGAATGGTTTACAAGAAGCTCTACTTGTCAAATTACTAGAAAAAGTCACGTAATCCCATTTTACCAATATTTCCCAATATTTATTTCCTTGTTGTTAAAAAACAAAAATAATTTCGATCGAAATTTACATTTTTTTGTAATAAAATAGGAGGTAGCAAAAAATCTAGTGAAGTCACGAATCCTCCTTGTAAGTTTTATCGCGCCAAAAAATTTTAAAAATTTACAATTTTGTTGGTAAAAGGCTTGTAAAATTGTAAAATTTTTGGTTCAAAGCTTGTAAAATAACAAGGAATTCTTGTCAAATAGGAGGTAGAAAAAAAAGTTACAAAGTTTTCTTGTAATTTTACAAGGTTTTTTTTTGAGTGTAGTGGTAAAGTGGCGCTAAAAAAAGAGCTCACCCGACTAAAAAAGTTTAGATATAGTAACATATTATTTAATATATTTATATATAGCCATACATAGTACACTCTAAAAAAAACCTTACCAAAAAAATCTCGTGATTTTACGAGGCTATTCTCGAAAAATAGGAGGTCGGTAAAATTCTCGTAAAATTACGAGGATTTCCTCGTAATTTTGAATGCGCCAAAAATTGGTAAAATAACCAATTTTTTTGGTAAAAATATTGTTTTAAAACCGAAAAAATAAAAAAAAATGGTAAACTTACAAGAAAAAATGGTAAAAATGTTTAAAACATGGTATAATTACAAACCAAAATAGTAAAATTACAAAAAAACAAAAAAAAATTTTTGTTAAACAACATAAATCCTCGTAATAAAATCATTTTTGTAAAATAACTGTTTTTTTTTTGTAAATTAACTAGAATCGTCGTAATAAATTTTTCAAAATTTTGTCAACTTGTTTTTTAAATGTTTTTTAATAAAAAAAAACAAAAAAAATTGAAAATTTACAAAAAAAAAGTTGTTTTTTTTTTGTTAAACAACATAAATCCTCGTATAACATAATTTTTGTAAAATAAAATTTTTTTTTGTAAATCAACTAGAATCCTCGTAATAAGAACTTTGTTGTAAAATTACAGTTTTTTTTTTGTAAAATTTGTAAAATTACCAATAAAAATGTAGTTCTCGTTTGAGCAAAGTACAAGACTTTTTGTTAAAAAACAAGGAAAATTGTTAAATTGTACCAACACAATTGTACCAACACATTCTAATTCAGTTGGAACCTGTAAGGTAGTACCCAGTCTTGTAAGCTCATCGGCATTGTAATTCCCTGCAATGTCTCTGTACCTTGGGATAAAGTCGATTATTAAAATTCTATTTTAAAAGTCGATTTTTTTTTTTGGGAACTTGTGGCAAGAATGTACGTTGACTGCAGTTGTAAACAATACATTGCAACTCAACCAGTCAGCCACTTCCTTTATTGCCAGTATCTCCGCCTGGTAAACACTGCAATGATCTGGCAATCTTCGCGCCAGGCTTAACCCGCATAGACCCCAAAGCCCATTGTTCGTGCAGTCTCGATCCATGTAAAATTATTTTGGAGGCTTCACTACCCGGAATGCCCCTCATCCAAGACTCCCTACTCCTTATTTTTTAACAAATTATTTTCGATCGAAATTTACAATTTTTTTGTAACTTTACAGTTTTTCTTGTAATTTTTTACAAAAAAAATGTGGTGAATTCACGAGATTTCCTTGTTAGTTTTATTGTGCCAAAAAAGATGTAAATTTACAATTTTATTGGTAAAAAAATCTTGTAAAATTACAAAAAAGCTCGTAATTTTTACTAGGAATTCTCATAAAATAGGAGGTAGCAAAAAATCTAGTGAAGTCACGAATCCTCCTTGTAATTTTTATCGCGTCAAAAAATTGTAAAAATTTACAATTTTATTGGTAAAAGGCTTGTAAAGTTGTTAAAGTTAGCAAGGAATTCTTGTCAAATAGGAGGTAGCAAGAAAAAAAGTTACAAAGTTTTCTTGTAATTTTACAAGTTTTTTTTTTTGAGTGTAGTGGTAAAGTGGCGCTAAGAAAATAGGTCATAGAGGGAGCACAGTTCACATTTTGTGGTATAATTATCTTCAAGAACGCGCTATGGCCACAATCGCTGCTTCTCCATTGCAATGTACTATTAAGTCGAATTGCCGACGTAGCCGCATACTGCCTAGTATGAAGAGCATCGACGCCATTCTCTGTACCTTAGTGATAAAGGCACAGTTCCCTTTTATCTCTAAAGCAGGCCACCAGACAATGATTCCATTCAGCAGAATTCGAAGCACCACTGCTCTATAAATCCAATGAACGACTTTAGGGCTAAAGCCCCATCGTTTTTTAATTGCTCTTTTACAGGAATATAAAGAAATTGTTGCTTTTCTCACCCGTTCCTCAATTTTACTCCTGAAATTCAACTTTATACCTAGAAATACTCCAAGATACTTGGATCCATTTAAGAAGGCGATTTCAGTGCCGTCCAGAGAAATAGGATCAAAAGCAGGAATTTTATTTTTCTTTGTAAAAAACAGAAAGGTCTGTTTGAAAATTATAACAATACCACAAAATATGGACTGGGCTTTATTATAAGCATTGTTGAGCGCCACTAACAAGGAGAGACTCCCTGGTTTCACCCTCCGATCTTCATGAAATTTGGATATGTTGTTCAGAACTCATTTTTAGGGGGTCGATTTGTATGGTGAAAAGTTGACCTTTTTTTTACGATTTACGCCTATTTACTCAAAATAAGTATAAGCATATTTGCACACGAATATTGGTTTTTCAAAGACCTTTCATTTGGTATGTAACACGACTAGGTCTCTTTGTATAAAAAACTGAAAAATTACCGTTTCTTCCCCCCTAATATGAATTTGGGCCGCTAAAAAAAAAACGTGTCCCTTTATTATACCCTACACCAGCGGTTACCAACCTTTTTGGCTCTCGTACCCCTAATTTAAAATTTTATCAGCCGCGTACCCCCTAACGAGTTTTTTGTTTTCGTAAAAAAACTTCACATGTAAATATTAGAGTTCATTTTGATTTTTGATCTGCGGGTATTATAATTTTTTCGAAAAATTTAGGCGAGATCAACACAATGGAGATATTTTTTTGGGAAAACGCTCCTTGGGGTGGTTCAATGCATCTGAAAACGCGGATTTTGAGCTGATATTTTGGCAAAAACGGCTAAAAATATTGCAAATCTAATTTCACCACTCGACTATACACCAAAAATTAAGACAACGGACGTTTTTTGAACTCTTAAAAAAAATTCCAAAAACCCATCACAGGGGTCGGAAATATAAAGATTTTAATTTTTCTAAAATGTTTTTTTTTTTTTTAATACGAAGTCAGATCAATAATTCCATGACTTTTCGAATGAAACACCCTCGTATATACAATGAAAGGGCATTTTGTGCTTAACAAAATGCCAAAAAACACGTTTTTTGAGAACTTTGCCACAAATTTTCTCGAAAATTTGAGAACCATATTAGGAATCAACATCGAAAGGTTAATCGAAAACAAGTGGTCAGATCTCAAAATATTATCCAAAAATATTGCAAAAAATGCTCTCTAAATTGCATAAAAACAAGTTGTTTTATGAACTTTGACCTCATCTTTCTTAAAAACCTGACGTTATGGAAAACCTTGAAAGCCAGACGCTGAACCAGAATTAAAAGATTAACCTAAAACGAATGTCTAAATTTCTAAAATTTTGCGTACCCCTGCGGACAGTTTCGCGTACCCCCTAGTGGTACGCGTACCATAGGTTGGTAACCGCTGCCCTACACCACTTTATGGTACAGGGTATAATGAGTTTGTGCTGATGTTTGTAACTACCCGAAATATTGGTCCCAGACCCACCTTCAAGTATACCAATCGACCCAGAATCACTTTGAGTCGATTTAGCGATGTCCGTCCTTCCAGGAAACACTGGTGTAGGGTATTATATGGTCGGTCTTGACCGACTACAACTTTCTTGGCTGTTTTTCCTGCAAAATTAAACCAAATCCATCGAGATCGGCGGGTGACACCAGGATTTGTTGGATTTGAAATCCATTTGGGTGAGCTTAGGCAGAGGCTGGCTCGAAGATTGCCAAACCATAACAGTGTTTGTTAGACAGAATGGTGGTAATAAAGGATGCGGCTGACGGCAGTCAACATCTATTCTGACAGTCAAGTCCCCCAAGGTTAGGTTAGGGTGGCGGTGCCAGATGGGCACACCGCATAGACCAATTGGTCCATAGCGATACCACAAAACTTTTTCCGCTTATCGATGCAAACTAAATACATTGACCTTCATTGCGAATTGTTTTAAACTTTTCAGGTCTATCCTCGTAATTTTCTCCAAAGTCTCGAACTGTGAGCTTCCTAGAATTGATAGTCGAGTTCGTGCCAAAGCCGGGCAGTGACACAGGATGTGTTCAATGGTCTCCTCGACGTCTGGTGTCTCGCACCTTTTGCACCTTGCGTCCGTACGCGTTGTTTGCCTTTTTTACTCTTTCTTCAGAGTTCTTGTTCCAGAACAGCTTAGTGTCCAAGAACATTCCAAGAAATTTGGCATGCGGTGATATTGGAATTTCAACTCCTCCCACTCGAACCTTTCTAAATTCCGGGATTTTGTATTTTCTAGTAAAAAGGACCATTTCCGTTTTCTGCGTGTTGACATTAAGTCCATTTCCTGAAGTCCATTTCCACATAGCCTTAAGTGAGCCCTCTAAAATCTCGGATACAGTATCCAGATATTTGCCACATGATAGAATAACCACATCATCTGCGCATGCTATTGTTGTGGTTCCTTAAGTTTTTAGTTCCTTTAAAATGGGGTCCAACACCAGGAGCCAGAGCAGTGGTGACAGAACCCCACCTTGTGGTGTTCCTCTAGTAGCGTAACGAAATGTTTTTGCATGACCCCATTCGGCCGTTATTTCCCGACATGAAAGCATTTGCTCTATTCATTTATTCAAACAACTGTTAGTTGAAGCCTTGTCCAAAGCATTAACTATCGTCTTTGTATTTACCTTGTTAAAAGCCCTTTCTATATCCAGAAATGCTGCAAAAGAAAATTCCTTATACTCCATGGATACTTCTACCTTCTGTACAAGTGAATGAAGCGCAGTCTCTATGGATTTACCCTGTTGGTAAGCATGCTGTGCATCCGATAGAAAATTTGTACCTAAATGATCTCGTATATTTAGATCAATTATCCTTTCCAGTGTTTTTAAAAGAAAAGATGTCAAACTGATTGGTCGTTAATCTTTTGCCGTAGGGTGGCCCCCCCAAGAAGATGATTAATTTTTAATAATACATCAATTAATTCATTAATTAAACAACAAATGCAAACACTTAACTTTTTGTTATCATTTAACACAAAATTTAGAGCATAAAAAGGGAACAAGTGCTACTAACATTCCCAAAAAAAAAAATAACTATAGATATTTGTGCAACAAACACTCTCGCACATATACTAGGATACCCGCACACACAGATACAAATAAATTCAAACATGTTCGCTCACACAGTTGCACATTTTCGTATAACAATAGAGCACACACAATAGCAACAAACATCAACAACCCTTAGAATATTGTTCGTAAATTCCCATCCACCCCAAGTTATTGTCTGTGTTGCTCGTACTCTAACTCTACAACTACCCATTGACACTACAAATATGTGTTTGAAGGTACTTTTACTAATACCACTGCCACGGTGGTTACCTTAACCTGTTCTACATCTTGTTAAGCTTTTTTACGCACTACATATAACTCATTCGCACAAAACAAGCAGAGAAAGAACAACAACTTTCGGTGTGTGTTTTTTTCTGTTTTGTTTATACAAGGAATTCGATGGGGCATCGTCATCATCATCAACGCTCGCTAAACTTCATTATTATCGAATGAACTTTTTATTCCGTTATGATTTATTCGTAGGGAGAACTAAGGAGAGAGAAATCGAGTAAAAGACACAGAAACATTTTCACGATTTTGTTGATGACGATGTTGGTAATGATGATGATGATGAGAGAACACGATGAAATAATTTTTCATTATTTTTTATATGTTAAATCCATTTAGTGGCACAAGAACGAAATCAACCCAGAAATACTTGGCCCAGTATCAATTTGTACGTTTTCCCATAATGTCTGCCATAGATACGTGGTCAACGTTGTCATCGTGTACGGTAGAAGAACAACAGCAAAAATAGTTCCAAAAAAAGAAGAAAAAAAAATAGTATAGAATAAAAAAAAATCAAATTGATGAAAAATTAAATATTTTGCAAATAAAATAAGAAAAATCTATAAAAAAAACGATACGATAACGTCGTTGCGTATTGAGAATTCAAAAAAATAATAAAAGGTGTGAAAAACTTTCAAAAATTAAATAAATTTTTTAAGTGAAAAAAAAAAATTGTGAAAAATGAAAATTTCTAAAATTCTTTCATACATATACACAATATATTAACACATTCTATATACATATAGTATATGTATGTGTGTGTGTGTGTACGTATAGAATTTTCGCCCATATAGATACACACTAACTTTAACCACACGTTCTTTGGCGAATGCTTTCCGAATCGTGAATCGTATATTTTCGTCGTCTCTATTTTGCTTGTCAACCAGCCAGCTATAAAAAACAGGCTGTTTTTAATGTCGTAAATGTTGTCGTTGGTCGGTCGTAATAGTCGTAAAAATCCCTGTTTTAATGAAAAAATAATGAAAAAAAAAACAAAACAAGAAAAAATAAAATAAAAGTGTGAAAATAATGAAATAAAATAATTAATGAATACAGTGTTTACCAAATAAAAACATAATTTGAAATTTTTTTGTCTGCATCGAAAATAATAACAAATATTATATATTTTTGCTCTATTATACCAACAAAATTAATAACTCAAGTTCAATTTATTCGAGTTCCGATGTCATATTTTTATGATTAATCATAAAATTTCCCAAATTTTCTTTATAACGAAGACAAGCAAATACAAATTTAATGGTATCAGGAAGTGAACAAAAAAATTTTAGTCGTATCATAATAATTGCATTCTGGCTATAAGAAATTGAGTAAAACAATTTCGTTTGTTGCACAATGTCATCTCTCTCTCTCTGTTCACACACTCTCTCTGTTAAATCTCCCCCTCCCCCTACCTACCACAAAAAAGACAACAATTAATGCAAAAAAATATACAAAACAATGCATTAAACGGAACTAAAAAACACGAATGAATACTTGCACAGTTGATTAATTTGGCATAAAAGTACTTTTTTTTGTGTTAGATTTTGAACCTAGAAAATTCCGTATTAAAATGTTCAAAGCGTTTAAATTAATAGTTTTTTTTTTGTTTAAATTTACTTAAAAAATCTACATTCTTAATATATATTTGCATTTTTTGAAGTTTGTAAAAGTTAGTTTTTTCAATATAAACTCTGAGACAAAATATATTGCTTTTGTGCATTATATTGCTTTTGTAGTATATTTTGAAAACCCGGTGAAAAATGTGCATATATGTACATATATGCTCATTAGAGTGTCCCTTATTTTGGAAATGTTGGAAATCTTGAGACGGTACCCGCTCATTTTTTTCCTTTTGACTTAAAAATAACTCAGGAAAAATTTTACGCCCCTAGGACCACGCCTTCCCTACGCGACGGGCCCTTAAAGAGCGGGGCCTAAAAAATCATTTTTCCATACAAACCAAAAAATTTTTTTTTTGATTTTTAATTTTTTTGTTATTATTTATTATATTACTTGGTTTGCTTATTCACAACAAAAAATTTGATTTTGGTGGGATAAGTCTTTCAGCGCTAAAAAATTTTTCGCAAAAAAAAATTTTGAGCCGCCGGGGTCCTACAGTAAAAAATTTTTAAAAAATATTTTTTTTTAGTTTTGACCAGCAACGGTTTTAGCTGCTATGTTGCTTTAAATGATATATATTCTTAAAAAAATATTTTTTGTATCTGTGACATCTTAATCGTGTTCTAAAAAAGGGTAAAAAATGCATTGATGATTTTTTTCGATACACGATAAAAATGTCACAAATATGAATAATATTTTTTTTGGAATATATATCATTAAAAACAACATAAAAACTAAAACCATTGCTTTTCAAAACTAAAAAAAAATATTTTTTAAAAATTTTTTACCGTAGGATTCCTACGGCTCAAAATTTTTTTTTTCGAAAAAGATAAAGATGTCACAGATATGAATAATTTTTTTTTTGGAATATATATCATTTAAAGCAACATAGCAACTAAAACCGTTGCTGGTCAAAACTAAAAAAAAATATTTTTTAAAAATTTTTTACTGTAGGACCCCGGCCGCCCAAATTTTTTTTTTGCGAAAAATTTTTTAGCGCTGAAAGACTTATCCATCCAAAATCAAATTTTTTGTCGTGAATAAGCAAACCAAGTAATATAATAATTAATAACAAAAAAATTAAAAATAAAAAAAAAATTTTTTTGGTTTGTATGGAAAAATGATTTTTTAGGCCCCGCTCTTTAAGGCCCCGTCGCGTAGGGAAGGCGTGGTCCTAGGGGCGTAAAATTTTTCCTGAGTTATTTTTAAGTCAAAAGGAAAAAAATGAGCGGGTACCGTCTCAAGATTTCCAACATTTCCAAAATAAGGGACACTCTAATGCTCATATATTGTTACATGTATATTCATATATGAATCATATATGAACTTACTAGCTAACTCGCCCGGTACTTCGTTACCGGATAAGGGTACTTTCCACTACCACACTTTTCCATTATACACATCAAAATTTACCAACTTCCTAAAGATTTTTGGATTCTTTTTTGATTGAAACCTAGTCGTATCTAATTAGTGAACAAATTTTTTAAAAAAATATTTCGCTAAAATGGTGAAATTACGCTTGTATAATGAAAATGTGTGATAGTGAAAAGTACCCTTTAGCTGTAAAAAAAAAAACAATTTTATTATATATTTATAGAGGATCGTACAGTCCAAACTTTAAGTATCTAGAACCATTAGTTCAGCAGATACAAACAGTTCAAAATTCAAGTATCTAGGATAATTAGTTTAGCAGATACAAAATTGCCCTACTTTTCCCCCTCTTTCCACCTATAAAACAAAATTTTCAAAAAAGTACTTCTTTCAGAATGTTTTTTCCGCGAGAGGATCGTACACTCCAAATTTCGGCGAGAGGATCCTAAAGACCAAACTTCACGTTTCTGGGACCATTTGTTCAGAAGATAAAAAATTCACCGATTTTCCCACTTTTACCACCCTTGGAGGTGGAATTTTCAAAAAAATTTTTTTCCGCATGTTAATTCTGCGAGAGGATCCTAAAGTCCAAATTCCATTGGGGACCATTTGTCCAGAAGATAAAAAATGTACCAATTTGCTCTATTTTCCCCACCTTGGAGGCGGAATTTTCAAAAAAATATTTTTTTAGTTTTTTTTCGCGAGAGGATTATAGAGTCCAAATTTCAAGATTCTAAAACTATTAGTTCAAAAGATACAAAATCCCCCAAAGGGCCCTACTTTCCCCTTTTTCCCCCTTAGAAGTGGAATTTTTAAAAAAGTTCTTTAAGTATGTTATTTTCGCGAGAGGATCGTTCAGTTCAAATTTCAAGAATCTAGGACCATTAGTTCAGCAGATTCAAAATTGCCCTTCTTTCCCCCTTTTTCCCCCAGAATTTTTAAAAGTACTTTCTTAAGAATGTTATTTCCGCTAGAGGATCGTCCAGCCAAATTTTTACGTATCTAGAAACATTAGTTCAGCACATACAAAATTGCCCTACCTTCCCCGTTTTCCCCCTTGAAACCGGAATTTTCAAAAAAAGTACTTCTTTTAGAATGTTAATTCCAAGAGAGAGGAACGTGCAGTCTAAATTTCAAGTATCTAGGACCATTAGTTCAGCAGATACAAAATTGCCCTACTTTCAGACTTTTCTCCCTTAGAAGCGGAACTTTCCACAAAAAGTACTTTTTCCGCAAGAGGATCGTACAGTTCAAATTTAAAGTATCTAGGATCATTAGTTTAACAGATACAGAATTGCCCTACTTTCCACCTTTTCCGACTTTAGAAGGAGAACTTTCAAAAAAGTACTTCTTCTAGAATGTTCTTTCCGCGAGAGGATCGTACAGTCCAAACTTCAAGTATGTAGGACTATTAGTTCAGCAGGTTCAAAATTGCCCTACTTTCTCCCTTTTCCCACCGTAGAAGCAGAATTTAAGAAAAAGTACTTCTTTTAGAATGTTATATCCGCTAGAGCATCGTACAGTTAAATTTTAAGTTTCGAGGACCATTAGTTCAGCAGATACAAAATTGCCCTAACTTCCCCTTTTTCCCCCCCTTAAAAGTAGAGTTTTCAAAAAAGTACTTCCTTGAGAATGTTATTTCCGCGAGAGGATCGTACAGTCCAAATTTCAAGTATATAGGACCATTATTTCAGCAGATACAAAATTGCCCTACTTTTCCCCTTTTTCCCAATAAAAATCGGAATATTTAAAAAAGTACTTCTTTCAGAATGTTATTTTCGCGAAAAGATCGTACAGTCCAAATTTCAAGTAGTAGTAGTAGTAGTAGTAGTATTCTTTATTTTCATTTAAAATTTAGCAATATATGTACATTTTTAATTTCAGTATAAAAGTTTTTAAGAATAATTTGTAAATCCAACTTTGACTCTATGTCGTCAGTCGGTATACTATTAAATAATAACTTTACACATGAATAGATTACTTTTTATACATTAAATTCAGCTATTAAATAATTTCGATATATTACACATGTTTTTATATAATTTGCTAATAACTTCCAAGAATGTGTTTTACCATCTAATAAATTTATTATTTCCTCTTCACTTAGTACAGTTTTTCCAAAATTTGAAGCCCTAAATTCCCTTAAAGCGTAACAACGACCCATAAAATGTTCTATGTCTTCTTTTTCTTTTAAATTGCAAAGTGAGCATAAAATTGGATTGTTCTTATTAAAATTATTACCATTTAGCTTGATCATATCACTTCTTGCCTTAAATACCCATGTTATATCTTCAATCTTTGTGTTATCGGTCATATATTTTTCACCTGCAAATGGATCTAGTTTTCTAAAAATTCTACTTGTTTGGTCTACTTGTGACAGCTCCTTTTCCTTATATTTAGTTCTTAACGCATGCAGTAAATTTATACGGTTTGAATTCCATTGTGTTTTGTTAAGATTCTGCGCCCATGACATTGCACAATCTTCACTTATTCTGTTCAGATCCTCAACCCAAAATAGTTGCTGCTGTTGTAGGAGTTTAGTGAGCTGATTTGGAAGTCTATCTTGGTTGTATTCAAACAAGGTCCTAGAAATGTACCTTAAATGTAGGTCTAGTGTGTACAGATGTCCGTTTTCCATCCCAGTTTCTAGCATAAGTATATAGGTCGGTGTAAAGCTGGGTAGTTTCAAAATTTTCTTTATAAAAAACAGCTGCAGTTTATCAACCTCTTCAAAAAGTGAAAATCCCCATACTTGAGCCCCATAACTTTGAACTGCTCTACTGACTGCCAAAAAGAGTTTCCATTTAGATCTTAGCGATATATTAGATTTATTGAGAAAGTTGTTCCAGGTAATATTTATGCTATTTTTCGCTGAAGTGGTTCTATTTTCCACGTGCTTTCTAAAAATCATTGTGGGAGTGAGTGTGACGCCTAGGTAACAATACTCGGAAACTATTTGTATCTCTTCTGCATTAAAATACCATTTTTCATTTCGTGACAATTTTCCACCTTTTCTAAAAACCATAATTTTTGACTTGCTTAGATTTACTTCAACGTCCCACATTTTACAGTATTCTTCTAATTTATGAATCATTTTCTGCAACACACTAACTTCGTCTGCTAGAATAACGATGTCATCTGCATATAACAATAGACGAATATTCAGGTTTTCAATATTTATCCCTCCTTCTAAGTGGTCATGTAGGTCGTTCAAATATAACGCAAACAGTAACGGGGACAAAAGGCATCCTTGTTTCACACCTGATACCGTTGAAAAGGGGTCAGATAGCTCCTGGCCTGTCCAAACAGCTGATTTTGTGTTTTTATACATATTTTCAATAAATTTTACTGTTTTCGACGAGATGCCTATTGTGTGTAACTTATATATTAGAGGATTTCGTGAGACTTTGTCAAATGCGGCTTTAAAGTCCACAAAGAACGCATACGTTTTCTTCTTTCGTTGGCGATTTAAATGAACTAATGCTGCAAGGTTATATATGTTATCGACCGTTGAGTAATTTTTTCGAAAGCCGGCTTGATATTCATTCAGATATTTATGGCGTTCAACAAAATCAGACAGTCTGTTAGTTATTAATCCCACCATTATTTTTGGTAAACAGTTCATGAAAGAGATTCCACGATAGTTGCTTGGTATTAAGGAATCACCTTTTTTATGTATCGGATAAATTATACTTAAAACAAACGCATCATCTATTTTACCACTATCATACATAACGTTACATGTTGTTGCAATTTCTTCGATTAATTCATCTGGGGCATTTTTAAAAAATTCATATGGTATACGATCTTCCCCTGGTGCTTTGTTATTTTTTGCTTTTATCAACACTTCCTTTATTTCGGATGTTGTTATTACTCTATCTAAGAGACAATCTTCTTGATGCAAGTAAGCATATTGTATGTCTATTGGGTTTTGTATGGGATTCAAAAGCTGTTGAAAATACGTTTTGAGATTTTCGGCCGGTGCCAATATACTTTTTAAATTATCACCGTTACTGATTTCCTTTGCTATTTTCCACCAATCTTTACTATCACTGACTTTTTCTAACTTTTCATCTAAACTCATTAAGTACTTTAATTTTTCTTCTTGACACACTTCTTTAAATTTTTTATTGGCCTTTAAATATTTTTTTTTATTTTCATTACTCCCATTTTTTCTATATTTTCGTAACCATTTAAAAGATATTTTTCTTGCATTATAACATTTAGCATTGAACCATTTTTGTTTTTGTTTAAAATTTTGACCTTCTTTAAACACTGTCTGATATGTATCATTAACTACTTGAGCAATGTCTTTAAATTCCAACATCTCCTTTTCTTGTTTCACTCTTTCTAGGACTTGTCGTATCTTAGTCTGGTATTGAAGTAAATAATCATTTTTCCATTTTAACTTTGGTAGTAAATTTGGATTGCTGCTACATTTATTTTCAACTTTGATATGTAAAAATAAGACTATTGGAAGATGGTCTGAAAAAATCTGATTTTCTACTGTAAAATTCGTAACTTGACTAAGAAACCCTTGCGATACTGCACATACATCATTTACGGAAGAACCAACTCCACTCATAAAGGTGAAATCTCCATTCTTATCACCAACCGTCATACCATTTGTTATAACCAATCCATAATCGCAACAGAATTTTATAAAATTTCGGCCTCTACTGTCTACAAAAGTGTCTTTTGATCTTCTTTCCTCATTAAACCAACTGATATTTGGTTGAAGAATATCACTAACATTATTTTGCAATGTACCTAATCTTACGTTCAGGTCACCAATTAAGATTGGGTTGTTTAAATTGCATTCTTTAAAGAGAAAATCCAATTTTTCAAACTCCTGTTTCCATATTGCACCTCTTAGATAAATTGGTATTATTTCAAAATTGACTGACCTTACTTTTACATTAATAATTACAATTTGTTGCAAGTTAACGTATGAGAAATTAATACCAAAATTACACAAATCTCTTTTTACTCCCAACAAACTACCTCCAATTGCTCTTCCATAAACACTTTCTCTTGTTGCTGGTATCCAACAAAGCTCATAACCACCAAAATACTTATTAAAATTTTCAGATTCCTCGTGAATAACATGGGTTTCAAATAAAGCAAAAATATCAAAAGACTTTAAATAGTTAAAAAAATCAACATTGAACAATTTATTTTTCAATCCATGAATATTGTATGATAATAATTTAAGGCTTTTAAAATCTTCTAAAACTGTACTATTACATATATTGCTGATATCTAGTTTTTTTTATTATTTATTTTTTCTAACAATGCATCATAGCTTAAGTTTAAATTATTAATTTTATCTTTATAAAGATCAGTTAATACCTCATATCCACCCTTTTGTCCACACATCAATTCTCGCTTGTTGTTCCATATCATCCAGTTAACGCCAACCTTAATAGAATCGTTTTTAACAAAAATCCTATATGTTTGATCAGTATCTAATATGTCTGTTTTTAACTGCATCATCACCTTTCTATCCTGTTGCCTACTCTCATTCAAATCTTTTTCTATTTTTATTTTTGAACCTTCCAAATTCTTCAAATTTTTAAATATTTTAGTAGCCATGGCCTCCTCTTTCATTTCAGCTATCACACTTATCTTTTTATCGGTAGTGTAAAGGACCCTTGCTGAGGTAATTTCAACTTCCGGTAGTTTTAATATGTCTTTGCAAATTTTTTCAACAGACGACATTGGCGTTCCTTGCTGTTCAATACCTCTAAAAATTACGTTCTTTTTTCTAGCTTGATTAACGATACGTTGTAGTTGTTGATGATCTTTTTGCATATCTTTCCTTAACTGATCAATTTCCTCTCGTAATGCTATATTTTCTTTTTGCATTAACTCATATTTAACATTGACATCTTCTATTTGATGTTTAATTTCTTCAACATCTGTTTTGGTAGATATATTTTTTAGTTTTTCCTCCATTATCTCCTCCATCGAGTTTTTCATCATTTGCATTAAGTCTTTAAGAGCTACATTGCCAACCAAGTCATCTCCACTATTTGCATATGGGGATGTTTCAATTAGTTTACGTTTTGCTTGTTGGGTAGCATCACAAGTAGAAGCAGATTTGTTAGTAGGTGTGCGTTCCATATTTTGGCGTTTTAAAAATTAAGGTAATGCAGTTTACGCGTTAAAAATATTATAACAAGCAGCTTTTATATATGACCGCTTTATGTAATTGGTAATATGGCAGCACAACAGGTTTACCAGTATTTTGCGGAAAAGAAACAGCTGATATTGTTTATTGTAAATATTGTTCGTGAAAATTTTGAGTGGTTTTTTTTTTGTAATTATCTATTTGGTTTACTTTCCAATAGAAAACAATAAATTAAAAAAGTTTAAAAATGTAAATAATTATAATTTATTGAACCAATCCACTATATACACTTTTCACACATCCAATATTTAAATGTCTTTCTGGCAAAACAGTTTGTGTTGCAATCGGAACTATTTAGGTAAGTTTTTTTGTCACAAATTTACAGAGCTCAATTAAAACACGTCTATTCTCGTGTAACAAAAATCAAAAAAAAAAAAAAAAAATTTCAAGTCTACCGGACCATTAGTTCAGCAGATACAAAATTGCTTACCTTTCCCCTTTTCCCTCTTAGAGGCGGAATTTTCCAAAAAGTCCTCCATTCGAATTTTATTTCCGCGAGAGGATTGTGCAGTCCAATTTTCAAGTATCTAGGACTATTTGTTCAGCAGATACAAAATTGGCCTACATTCCCCCTTTTTCCCCCTTAAAAGAAGAATTTTTAAAAAAGTATTTCTTTCCGAATGTTATTTCCGCGGGAGGATCGTACAGTCCAATTTTGAAGTATCTAGGACCATTACTTCAACAGATTCAAAATTGCTCTATTTTCCCCTCTTTTCCCCCTTAAAAGAGGAATTTTTAAAAAAGTATTCCTTTCCGAATGTTATTTCCGCGGGAGGATCGTACGGTCCAATTTTCAAGTATCTAGGACCATTACTTTAGCATATACAAAATTGCACTACTTTCCCCCTTTCTCACCCTTAAAAGCGAAATTTTCAAAAAAGTACTTCTTTTAGAATGTTATTGCCGCGATATGATCCCATATTCCAAATGTCATGTATCTAAGACCATTAATTTAAAGTTTAGCAAATTGCCCTATTTCCCCCTTTTGGGCCTCCTTAAAACCAAAATTCTCAAAAAAATATATTTTTCAAAAAATAATTTCCGCGAGAGCATCCAGATTCAAAATTTCAAGTTTGTTCAGAAGATACAAAATTGCCCTATTAAACCCCTTCTACCCCCACCCTTATAAAAAGATTTTTCTTCTTTCCCCATTTTTCCCCCTTTAAAAACGAATTTTCAAAAAAGGACTTCTTTTAGAATGTTATTTTCGGGATAGGATTGTACAGTTCAAATTTTAAGTATCTAGGTCCATTAGTTCAGCAGATGCAAAATTGCCCTACTTTCCCCCTATTTCCCCGTAGAAGCGTAATTTTTAAAAAATTTTTTCTTTAACAATGTTACTTCCGCGAGAGGATCGTACAGTTAAAATTTCAAGTATCTAGGACCATGAGTTCAGCAGATTCAAAATTACCCCGCTCACCCCCTTTTTCCCACGGAATTTTCAAAAAGTACTTCCTTTAGAATATTATTTCCGCGAGAGGATTGTACAGTTCAAATTTCAAGTATCTAGGACCATTAGTTCAGCAGACACAAAATTGCCCTACTTTCCCCGTAGAAGCGGATTTTTTGAAAAAGTTCTTCTTTAAGAATGTTATTTTCGCGTTAGGATCGTACAGTTTAAATTTCAAGTATTAAGGACCATTAGTTCAACAGATTCAAAATTGCCCTACTTTCCCGATTTCCCCCCAGAATTTTGAAAAAGTACTTCCTTTAGAATGTTATTTCCGCGAGAGGATCGTTCACTCCAAATTTCAAGTATCTAGGACCATATTTTCAGCAGATACGAAATTGCCCTACCTTCCTCTTTTTCCCCCTTTAAATCGGAATTTTCAAAAAAGTACTTTTTTCAGAATGTTATTTCCGCGAGAGGATCGTGCAGTCCACGCGAGAGGATCGTGCAGTCCTATTTGGTTAGCAGATACAAACCGAAATTTTCAAAAAGTACTTCTTTCAGAAAGTTATTTCCGCGAGAGGATCGTACAGCCCAAATTTCAAGGATCTGCGACCATTAGTTCAGCAGACACAAAATTACCCTTCTTTCCCCCTTTTCCCCCTTAGAAGCGAAATTTTCAAAATAGGACTTTCTTCACAATGTTCAAAATAGTCAAAATTTTTAAGAACATACAAAGTGTACCAAATTGTCCTATTATCCCCATTTTTACCACCCTAGAAGAGGAATTGAAAAAAAACTTTGTTTCGAAATATTTTTTCTTATATCTTATATCTTATAGTCCAAACTTTAAGTTTCTAGGACCATTAGGTCAGAAAAAAGAAAATGTACCAAATTGCCCAGTTTTTCCCCTTCTTAGAAGTGCCTTTTTAAAAAAGTACTTTCTTCAGAATATTATTTCCGCAAGAGGATCCTATAGTCCAAATTTCAGGTTTCTGGGACCATTAGTTCACAATATATAAAATGTTCAAAATCGTCCTATTCCCCCCCCCCCCCAAATTTGAATGAAAAATTTTCAAAAAATACTTTCTTCAGAACATAATTTCCGCGAGAGGATCATATAGTCCAAATTTTTAAGTTTCTAGGACCATTAGTTCAGAAGATACAAAATGTACCAAATTATCCTACTTTCACCCTTTCAACCCCCTAGAATCAGAATTAAAAAAAAACTTTGTTTCAGAATGTTTTTTCCGTTAGAGGATCTTATAGTCCAAACTTTAAGTTTCTAGGACCATTAGGTCAGAAGATAGAACATGTACCAAATTGCCCTTTTTTCCCCATTTCCCCTTCTTATTTTTTTTTTTAATACTTTATTTAGAGTATTATTTCCGCGAGAGGATCCTATAGTCCAAATTTTAGGTTACTGGGGCCATTAGTTCAGAAGATCGAATGTTTAAAATTGTCCTATTTCCCCCTAAATTTAAGTGAAAACTAAAAAAAAAATGAGAAAAAAAAATTGAGTAAAAAATTTGAGTCAAAAAATTAAGCGAAAAATATTTTGAGTAAAAAAAATTGAGTAAAACAAATTTGGGTGAAAACACCTTCTAAGTAAAAAATTTAAGTAAAAAAAAATTGAGTAAAAAAACTGAAGAATAAAATACAATTGAGTAAAAAAAATTTTTAGTAAAAAAAAATTGAGTGAAAAAATTTTGAGTAAAAAAAAATTTGGAGTAGAAAAAAATTGTAAACAAAAAAATTTTTTGTGAAAAAAAAATTTGAGTGAAAAAAAATTTGTAAAAAAAAATTTTGAGTGAAAAAAAAATTTGAGTGAAAAAAAATTTTGGAGTGAAAAAAAATTTTGAGTAAAAAAAAAATTTGAGTAAAAAAAAAATTTTGAGTAAAAAAAATTTTGAGTGAAAAAAAATTGTAAAAAAAAAATTTTGATTGAAAAAAAATTTTGAGTGAAAAAATTTTAGTAAAAAAATGTTTTTTCCCCGAGAGGATACTATAGTTCAAATATCTAGTTTCTAGGACCATTAGTTCAAAATTCACTAAATTGCCCTATTTTCCCCCTTTTTGTCCCCCTTAAAACCGGAATTTTCAAAAAAGTACTTTTTTCAAAATGTTATTTCCGCAAGAGTATCCTATATTCAAAATTTCAAGATTGTAGGACCATTAGTTCAGAAGATACAAAATGTACCAACTTGCCCTATTTCCCCCCTCCCCCCACCTTAGAAACGGAATTTTCAAAATATTACTTTTTCCAAAATGTTATTTCCGCGAGAGGGTCCTAGACTTCAAATATCAAGTTTCTGGGACCATTTGTTTAGAATATAAAAAATGTACCAATTTGACCTATTTTCCCCTTTTCCCCCCCTTGGAGGCGGAATTTTCCAAAAATATTTTTTTCGAAATTTTATTTCCGCGAGAGGATCCTAGAGTTCAAATTTGAAGTTTCTAGGACTATTAGTTCAAAAGATACAAAATCCCCCAAAGGGCCCTATTTTCCCCCTTTTGCCCCCCTTAGAATCGGAATTTCCAAAAATCCCTTCTTAGTGGGTGGTTTTGTCGGGAGCCGAACCTACATTCCAAATTTCAAGTCTCTAGCTTCAGCGGTTTGGGCTGGGCGATGATTATTGCCAATCAGTCAGTCAGTCAGTCAGTCAGTCACCACACTCTTTTATATATATAGAAGATATGGTGTATATGGAAGCATATATGTTGTCATATTTTTTAAAAATGGGCTCATATATGAAAATGTATGGACAAATATATTGACATATATGTATAGTATCACTTGATTTGTTAAGCAACGTAAAAACACGTTTTGCTGTTTTATGTGGCATTCACACTTGCTGGTTTGAAGTTTTCAAGAGTAAGATGTTTGAAAAAGTCTTTCTGTTCTGTGTTTATTACGTTTTTATTCTGTTACTGGTGTTTTGTTGAACAACTTGTTTAAGGTCGCAAGTGTGAATGCCATATTACAGTGAAAGCGAAAAACGTTGTTCAATATTTTTTTTAATTTTGTTCATAAGTCCATCATATTATATCGGATAGTTCTGAAGATTTGGACATATTTTCGGTTATTGAAGTGCATCATAACTAGCGATTCACATTTTGATAATTTAATGGGGGAGCCAAAAATATTTTTTAAATTACAAAATATGATGATAGAAGTATTTTTGAATTTTACTCGTACAACTTGTATTTTTTAACGAAGAGAACTTAAATTTTATGGGGACATGTATTTTGATATAATGCATCACAAACAATCAATCAATAACTCGTTTTTAAAGAAGAGTGTTGTTCGTTGTTTCGCATTTTACTTGACGATATATTACTTCATATTCCTGACTAAGAAAGTTTTGATATATTCATATCGCCGCTGTTCCTAAAAATGGAGTCATGTGTTTTCGGGCAAGTTTACAGGAGAGCAAAGAAAACTTTTATTTTCGTCCCTTCGCAATATTTTTTAAAAGTTTCTTCAATAAAAAATTCCGATACGATATCCACATGCTACAAAAAAGTATGAAATCTTTAACGGGCTTCTAGTGGTGCAGACATTTTCAAAAAACTTACATATAACTCCTCTTTTAAGTGTTTTTTTGAACAAATGCTTTTGTTTACAAAACCATTCTTACTGTAAATTTCTTTCTAGGGGAACGAATACAAAACAAAATGTGTTTGTGGTTTAAAGCGACGTTATTTAAAACGACATATTTAAAGTCCTTGAAATTTTAATATTTAAGAGCTCTTCATTAAACAGCGGACAACAAATTTCGTAAACAAGTGATGCTTTCCGATTTTTCTTGTAACTATTTAAGAGCTTTGACATTAATCGAAATCACTGAAAGATGATGTACTTTAAACACTAAAATTTTGTGACTTCAAATGATTTAGTTGCTTTCACAAGGCTTGATTACTCACCCTTTAGGATTTAGATTACTTAAATAGTGGTCAATTTCGTCACATTCTATTACTCTTTGATCAAAAAATGTTAACCTCCTTTTCGGATCTTTTTTAGTATGACGAACACAGCTACTTTTACTTACATTTGAACCACTCAAGATATCAAAAAACGGTTTGGCGAGTAAACTCATACCCAATATGGGGTTTTAAAGATGCAATAAAAAAAAGTTCGAAAACTACACATGACTCCTTTTTAGGCGAAGCGACAAAATGTATGTTACTTACTACATTATTTATGCCAACTCTCAATTATATTGTAAAAAGTTGATTGTTTTGAAATTACAATTTCAAAAAATTCATTGAATCCTGATAAAATCAATTAGAATTCAAAAAAATTTAATTGAAATTCAGAAAAGATCACTTTAAATTCCCAAAAATCCATTGAAATTCAAAAAAAATCAATCGGAATTCAAAAAAATAAAGTGGAGCAAAACAAAATCACTTAAAATTCTAAATAAATCCATTGAAATAAAAAGAATAAATCCGAATTCAAAAAAGTTTAATTAAAATTTTAAAAAATCACTAAAATTTCGAAAATTCAATTAGAATTAAAAATAAAAATCAAATAAAATTAATAAATATCAAATTAAATTCAAAAAAGGATCTTGAAACTACAAAAAAAAAAATTGTGAGTTTAATTGATTTTTTGGAATTCTTTTTATTTTTTGTTCAGCTTTAAGTTATTTTATTTATTTTCCCGAGTAAAAATAAACACATATTACAATATATAACTTGATACAAACATAATAAATCATATATGATTATACATCCGTGAAATGTTTTCTAAATTTTTTTAATGCAGTCATATATGGTAATATATAATTTAATCATGATTCTGATAAAAAGTTGTACGGTTGATATAAAAAGGGGTACGGTATATATACAATAATATGATGGTCAATACAAAATTTGCTTTTCTGTAGATTTTAATATAAAATCATATATATCTCATTCTGTTTCATATACAACTATAATTGTTTCCAATTAACCAAACCAAATTTTCTAAGTTTCTTAGGCAAAGTATAAGAAACTTTTAAAATGTTCCTAAACATTTCCTTGTTAGGGTTATGTATATCACCTATCTGGTTCGAAGCGTACCGAAACAATTTTTTTTGTTTAGAAAATTATATGTTTGGTGAATGTATCGTTGACCTGTGGTGTATCTCACCCAAACCACAAAACAACAAGGTTTTGGATGTTTTTACGCAATTAGATCTAATTGGATCCACTGATATATGGCAATGTCTGGTCAAAACTCGGATGAACTCGAATCATATTTTATACACGTTGATCTTTTTTAATGCAAAAACATCCATCATTATTCGGATTAAATTGCGTATAAATATACATTGTGTTATATATCATTACATATTGCATCATATAAAAATTTTTACTCGGGTTTTCAAGTTTAAGTCATAGTCAATTAATTTAAAGTTGCGTGTATTTTTTTTTTAAATTTCGATGGATTTTATGATCTTTTTTGAATTTTAATTGATATTTCACTTCAATATTTTTCTTAGTCGATATATTTGAAAAATAACATATTTTTTAGTATGACGAACACAGCTACTTTTACTTACATTTGAACCACTCAAGATATCAAAAAACGGTTTGGCGAGTAAACTCATACCCAATATGGGGTTTTAAAGATGCAATAAAAAAAAGTTCGAAAACTACACATGACTCCTTTTTAGGCGAAGCGACAAAATGTATGTTACTTACTACATTATTTATGCCAACTCTCAATTATATTGTAAAAAGTTGATTGTTTTGAAATTACAATTTCAAAAAATTCATTGAATCCTGATAAAATCAATTAGAATTCAAAAAAATTTAATTGAAATTCAGAAAAGATCACTTTAAATTCCCAAAAATCCATTGAAATTCAAAAAAAATCAATCGGAATTCAAAAAAATAAAGTGGAGCAAAACAAAATCACTTAAAATTCTAAATAAATCCATTGAAATAAAAAGAATAAATCCGAATTCAAAAAAGTTTAATTAAAATTTTAAAAAATCACTAAAATTTCGAAAATTCAATTAGAATTAAAAATAAAAATCAAATAAAATTAATAAATATCAAATTAAATTCAAAAAAGGATCTTGAAACTACAAAAAAAAAAATTGGGAGTTTAATTGATTTTTTGGAATTCTTTTTATTTTTTGTTCAGCTTTAAGTTATTTTATTTATTTTCCCGAGTAAAAATAAACACATATTACAATATATAACTTGATACAAACATAATAAATCATATATGATTATACATCCGTGAAATGTTTTCTAAATTTTTTTAATGCAGTCATATATGGTAATATATAATTTAATCATGATTCTGATAAAAAGTTGTACGGTTGATATAAAAAGGGGTACGGTATATATACAATAATATGATGGTCAATACAAAATTTGCTTTTCTGTAGATTTTAATATAAAATCATATATATCTCATTCTGTTTCATATACAACTATAATTGTTTCCAATTAACCAAACCAAATTTTCTAAGTTTCTTAGGCAAAGTATAAGAAACTTTTAAAATGTTCCTAAACATTTCCTTGTTAGGGTTATGTATATCACCTATCTGGTTCGAAGCGTACCGAAACAATTTTTTTTGTTTAGAAAATTATATGTTTGGTGAATGTATCGTTGACCTGTGGTGTATCTCACCCAAACCACAAAACAACAAGGTTTTGGATGTTTTTACGCAATTAGATCTAATTGGATCCACTGATATATGGCAATGTCTGGTCAAAACTCGGATGAACTCGAATCATATTTTATACACGTTGATCTTTTTTAATGCAAAAACATCCATCATTATTCGGATTAAATTGCGTATAAATATACATTGTGTTATATATCATTACATATTGCATCATATAAAAATTTTTACTCGGGTTTTCAAGTTTAAGTCATAGTCAATTAATTTAAAGTTGCGTGTATTTTTTTTTTAAATTTCGATGGATTTTATGATCTTTTTTGAATTTTAATTGATATTTCACTTCAATATTTTTCTTAGTCGATATATTTGAAAAATAACATACGTGGATACATATATGTTTTCATATAAATTATATATGTCCATATACAGTGGGCGACAATACATTGGAAACTTTTTTATAGTAGATGAAATTTGTTAAAGACAAAGTTAACAATACTACCCAGCAAAAACTTGGTAATGACACATCATTACCATTCGAATTACTTAGTAATGACAGAAAATTACTTTTAGCATTATTTTGAAATGTACAATAAGGACTTATTAATAATGACTTACATAAGTCATTATAATAAAATAAAAAAAATTTAGAACTAGATTTTCACTTTTTGACTCACTGCACATTATTTTGAATAAAAACAAAATAAAATATAATATTTTTTTAAATTTTTTTTAAAATAATTTTTTCATTACCTATAAGTACATATGTAATTAGTTATTAATACTGGTTTGATAATCATTACATTTTGCACATTTGCTTGTAAATGTAATGGGAAAGGTAATTCGAATCAGAAGTAGTTATAACTTTTGAAATTCCCATTACACATTTCATTACTTGGTAATGCAAGTTTTTGCTGGGAAACGTTATAATTATGAAACAAGTATTATAAAAAAATGTTATGTAGGTAATTTATCAAGCTTTAATTTAAGCTTAATAGCGTCCAGATTGGGAAAATAATGAATGTGTTACGAGAATCGATGTGGAAAATGAAAAAAATTATAGACATTTTTCAGAACATTTTTAAAATATATTTCCGAGTCGACTTTTTCCAAGTTAAAACATTAGAAATTTCAAAAAAGGTCCAATAGTTTTAACTCAGTGATCAAATAATTTTTCCAATGACCCAAACAAACAGTGGAATTTTTTAAGTACAGTAGCAAAAATCCACATTTTTTGACCTCCCACGGTGAGCCTCAGCGATGTTCAGGTTGAACTTTAGTGTCGACGAAAAGTGTAAATGCAGTCCGATTTCTACATGATTAGTTGTCACAAAACTGTTTTCAGCGAAATCGTAGCTGATCGCATTCGCGAGATATCGCGAAATTAGTGATTTTATATTTTAAAAAATTTTGATATTGAAGGTTTTTAAATATTTTCAAAAACTGAGTATACAGTTTTCATTGTACTTATTTTAAGGTCACAAAACAGTAAACATCGAAATCCTATCTTCTTTAGTTCGCGAGAAATCGCGAAATAACTTTTTTGTCAATTTTTGTTTTTCAACTTTTTGTAGGTTTTTTTCAAATGTTGTGGAAAGCTGATATGCACTTTAATGTGTACGTGATCGAACGTCATAAGGGTGTTGACATCAAAGTTGTAGGTGTACACTGTCGCAAGATATCGCGGAATTATTTATATATTTTTTATTTTTTTTTTATTTTTCAATTTTGCATGTTCTTTTGAAATGGTGTAAAAACGTGGTATGCATTTTTATTTGTACATGATAAAAAGACATTAAACTGCATTTAATACCAAAAAATTATTTCTTATAATTCAAAATAATATGACAGTTAATAAATGGTTATGAATTATTTGAAGAAAAAGAGAGTGCATAATAATATTACAATACAAAATAAATGAAAAAAAAATTGAAAAATTTTTCGCGATTTTTCTCGAAAATTAGCGTCAATATATAGATTTCAGCAGTTTTACCACCTTCAGTTACGGGCAATTTAAACTGCATACCATATACTTGTCGTTACTTAAATTTTTTTTTTTTTTTGATACCAAAGAAAAAAAAGTAATTTATTATAAAAGCTCGTACAGTAATTTTGCGATTTCTCGGGAAATTGATCGTCTATAATTTTTATGCTTGCAGTTTTGTCACCTTTAATAACCTCGAATTCAAACTGCATACCACATTTTTGTCGTTAATTGAAGTATATGTTTTTACAGACCACAAATAACACAAATTAATGAATAAATAGTAGATAAGCGAGTTTTTTTGCGATATCTCGAAGAATTAAGCAGCTAGAATTTAAATGTTAACAGCCTTATGACCTTTGATCAATAGCAAGTCAAACTGCATTTCGTGTTTTTCAACAATGTTAAAGAAACTTCTTTTATTAATCAAAACAAGAAATACCCCCAAAAAGCTGTTTTTCGCTATTTCTCGCGAAAGTGAGCAGCTATAATTTTTTTGGGGGCAGTTTAAATTTCTTCCAGCATGTTCAAATCAAACTGCTTACCACTTTTTTTTATCATTTCTAAAGAACCGGGTTTAAAATATAATAAAAAAAAAAAAAAATATATATATAATTACGCGATATCTCGCGAAATTTAGCACCTACAATTTTGATGTCAACAGCTGTGTGACCTTTGATCAACCACAAGTAAAACTGCATACCATGTTTTTATGAAATTTTAAAAAATCATATATGAAGATAAAAACAAAAATAAAAACAGCAAAAAAGTAATTTCGCGATTTCTCGCGAAATTGAGAAGATATGATTTCGCTGTTAACTGTGTTGTGACATGTAAATAAATACAATTAAAACTGCATACCCAGTTTTTGAAGATATTTAAAAAACTTCATTGTCAAAATTTTAGAAAATACAAAAACACTAATTTCGCGATATCTCGCGAATGCGATCAGCTACGATTTCGCTGTTAACAGTTTTGTGACATTTATTCATGTAGAAATCGAACTGCGCTTACACTTTTCGTCGACACTAAAGTTCAACCTGAACATCGCTGAGGCTCACCGTGCTCCAATTCTTTTGACCACCAATTTTTTGTTAACAAAGAGAAATTAAAATTATCTTAATATATCCTTAGCATGTACTTAAGTGTACTAAAATTAATAAACAATAACATATTTTCTTTGTTTATAAAAAATTGGTGGTCAAAAGAATTGGAGGTCAAAAAATGTGGATTTTTGCTACTGTACTTAATCATCTGAATAAAAACTATTGGACTTTTTTTTAAATTTCTAATGTTTTAACTTGGAAAAAATCGACTGGCAAATATTTTTTAAAAATGTTCAAAAAAATGTCTATAAATTTTTTCATTTTCCACATCGACCCTCGTAACACATTCATTATTTTCCCAATCTGTAGCGGTGTTCTATAACTCTCGAATCGAAAGATTTCTCACATGAAACATGAAAAACGAAACAGAAACATCGTGAATCAGCACAAAACCTGACTTTTCGCATTCGACTGTTTCTGTAATTTTGTTATGCGGAAACTTTCTGTCAAATATGACTTTTTTCAAAATTATTGGAAAGATGCGAAAAAAACTGTTTCTGTAAACCAATTGATCGAAAACTTTTGAAGTTGAAGTGTCAAAATCACTCACATTTAAAAATGGTGCGATATTTCGTAAATTAAACAACTTTTGAGTTATAATAAATAAAAAACAATATTTTTTCAAGAAAATACTATCAACTAATATTATTAATGATATACTACAGATTATTTTCATAATTTAATTGCTTATTTCATTTTTGTTTGCCAATATTACGAGTGTTGTTTAAAAAAAATTGAAATTGCGTTTTTTTTTGTTGTGATTTTTATTATTTTCTCGCCTTATTTACCTTTTTGACAGCTGATTTGGAATATTCCAATAAAAATGCTGCCATTTTCGCATTCATATACAGAAACAACTTTTTTTCCAGAATCGAGAAACGATGGAATTTTTTGTTTCATACTTTTCGATGCGAAAACTTTTCGCATAAATTACAGAACACCCCCACTGGACGCTATTAAGCTCAAATTAAAGCTTGATAAATTACCTACATAACATTTTTTTATAATACTTGTTTGACAGTTATAACGTTTAGTATTGTTAACTTTGTCTTTAACAAATTTCATCTACTATAAAAAAGTTTCCAATGTATTGTCGCCCACTGTATGTCATATATGAACATATGCCCTCAAATTACGTATATGGTCATATATGGACAATCATATATGATCATATATGCACATTTTTCACCGGGAAAGTAATATTATGTTGGGAAAATGCAAACAGTTGAAACCAAATAATTTAAAGGACTTTAGCAAGAAAAAAAGCATGTGTACTATTTTGTATAATTTTTAATTTTTGAGATATTTTTTATGCGCTTTTTTTGAGAAACATTATCACGTCAGGTCTTAAAAATGGTTAATGCACCTTTTTTGAATTTTCTAAAAAACCTGACGTGATGAAAACATGTTAAAGTCATAATCTGAGACACATTTCACAATTGTCGTTAATTGTGGATTTATTCCAGGCCATGGTTTCTGTAGCTAACTCTACGTCATCAGTGGAAAAAACTACATTGATTTTTAATTTGTTTGATTTTTGGAAGACTATTTTAACAGACTTAGCTCCTCACGGAATAAAACCTACGTTCAAGAATTTTTTCATCAATTTGCAAAGTAAGAACTTAACCATCTAGGACAGGGTATCTCACTAACTTTTCCTTCGTGCCCCTTTTTTAAATATTTAAAATTTCGCGACCCCACCATAAAAAAAGAAAATTATAGTAGATCCAGGCCGACCATATAATACCCTAAACCAGCGTTTTCCGGAAAATAGGTCCTAAGTCCAAATATGGACCGATTACACCGTCCGACAAAAATGAAAAAAGTCGTTGAACACGAACTGGATAATAAACGTATGAAACTAGAGACTAAGGTGCCTATTCACAAAGGAAGTCATAACTCAATCATAACTCAATTTTTTCCATGTGGTTGTTGTAAACAATCATAAAAAAATTCAAATTTTGTTTGGAAATTTCAAAAAAATAAAGACCTGCTACCCACATCGTCTCAAAATTGACAAATAATTTTAAATTTTGAGACTTTTTATGATTGTGTTTACAACAAACACAGGGAATATGAAGTTTGAAAATAATAAAATTAGTCATAACCAGTCATAACTGAGAATAGGCCTGTAAATGTAATAAAACTGCATATACAGTAGCATGTCCCGAAATCATGAAGTTTTGGAATTTCTTTAGGGCATACCCCTAGAACGATGCTTATTGAAGAGCTGATTACGGGAAAAATAATGAAAAAAATTTTGTATGTCATCTTCAGGGCGCAACCAGCGCTTAAAGTTTGCATCGGTAGTGCATTTGGTAAAAAAAAAATATTTTTTTTTTTTTTAAATTGGTGATAAAAGTTTCGTTAGGTAGAGTGAATTGAGAAAAATATATTTATTAAGATTTCATGGAGCAATTTTGGTCCAGCGCAACGTTTTGAAACTTCGAAGATGCATAATTTATTACATATTTTTTTTAAGCTTTTGTAAAAAACTGTTTTTATACAAAGGCTTGAACATAAACTCCGTTTTATACAAAATCTTAAAAGAACTCTTACAAACTCCGGTTTATACAAAAACTTAAAAAAATATATAATAAATTACACCATTTCAAAATGTTGTGCTGGACCAAAATTGTTTTCCCCGTTATCAACTCTTTAATAAGCATCGGTCCAGGGGTATGCCTTAACATTTTTCATTTTCGGTGCTAATATAACAGTTTTTCTTTTCGTGACCTGTTTCCCTTTAAAATGACTTTAAAGTTTTAGAGGATTAAATTTTACAAAATATTTTTTTAATATTTCTACTTGTCCTACGATACCACTAGTGATAGCAAATGAAAAAGGAGAATCTCCCCTAATTTTCCTTTTTTGTATTTTTACATATCAGGAAAAAGGAGGTAAGTTACCTCCTTTCAAAAATATATACGTCAATATAATTCAAAATTTTCAACAAAACATTTTGATAAAGTTTTCAACTGACTTTATTCACATCCCTTTATCCTGATATTGCAAAAAAAAAAGGAAAAAGTTGAGGAGATCCTCCTTTTTCATTTGCCATCACCAATGTCATCCTATGGCAAGTACAAATATTTTAAAAATATTTTACAAAATGTATCCTTTAAAACTTTGAAGTCCTTTTAAAAGGAAACAGGATCAAGAAATGAATAACTGTAAATGCAGTTTTACTCCATTTGATCTCTACTTTTAGACGTACATATGTATATCATCCGGTTCATGTATAATATTGGATGTCGGACGGTGTTATATATATCCTTTGTTAGATCTTTAATTAGTTTAGAAAACACACACAAATTTAAGTGAAATAGACTGACTTCTTTTTGTTGCCAATAAACCGATTTACCTCAATATCAGGCGAATTATATAGGGATTTCAAAAATGTTTAATTATAAACAGATTTGTTTAGGTTATCAAAATTGGAATCAAATATTTGCTATTTTAATGAATTTTGAGAAATTAATGTAAATATCGTGAGATCGATTTTTATGGGGACTTCAGTTAGAACTTTTTAATTTTAAATAATGATACACACATAAAAGTTTTACAGTTACTGTTTCACAGTCAAACAAATAGTTTTCGTTTCAGTTAATATTTAAAGAAAATTTGTTTGTTTCACATACAAATATTCTAAACAACTTTTTGAACGTTTATTCAAATACATAACTGTCTTTTTTTAATGCAATTTTCCGTAACGTTTGTTTTTTTTTCATTTATTTAAAAAAAAAAAAACACATTATTTTATGGGTCGTTTGTTATTGTCAGTTATTTAAAAATTTCTAAAATTAGATTTTTTTTTTTTAATTTGAAATTCAAATTTATTTGCTGAAAATTTAAGTAGCTTGTGGCACAGAGGGTAGCGTGCTGGGCTATCAGCCAGAAGTTCGAAGTTTTTTAAAATTATTTCTAAAAAAATAAATAAAAATGAATGTAAATTTCCGTTATTTTAACCGATTTTGCAGTAAAATTTTGTCAGTCATTTTTTACGGATTTTTAAGTTATTTTTCGGATTTCAACAGTTATTAATTAACATTTAAAAATAACTGAGAAATGTTTTTGTTTTAAATGAAATGTAAGTAGTCCGTTTTTTAAATAAAGTTTCATTTGTTTCAAACGTATTTTCTGTTAAATTTACTTACATAATATTTTAAGTGTATGTGAATACAAAATAGAGTTTGCAAAACGATTAAAATCGTAATCGCAATTAATCGTAATCGACAAAAAATCAGCCGATTACGATTAATCATTATCTATAACAAATTTAAAATATATATAAAATCTTGGTTCAAGATTTATTTAACTTGTTTGCAATTTTTCTTTCCCTTTTTTCTCGTAATTGTCATTCAGATTTGAAGTAAAATTTTAAATTCTGATCTTAGTTACCCCTCAATTTTGTTAAATATATTCAACTGGCTTTGGCCGGATTTCGTTAAAAAAAAGTAAATGTTGTGTGATTTTGTCGAAAAACGTAATTTTTTTTTAAAGTTGACGACGGGTTGCCTACTAGGGTGGCTCTTTTTTGGGCTTTTCTCTCTGATCAAATTCTAATACCCGCCAAAAGTGTCGGTCCATGAAAAGTGTCGGTTACATGAAAAATATCACTCCAATCGGAGTATATCTTCTGTCTCCACTTTGAGCCTCAAAATTGGGGTTTTCGCAAAAAAGGACTTTTAAAAAAAAAATTTAAGTTTTTTTATTAAAATAATTAAAAAATTATTTTTGTATAATATGTGATCGTAAATACTTCAAAATGAAATTTAAAGATTTTACAGTATCATTAACCCGTTCAAATTTGATACCAAAAAAATGACATGATTTTGGGGGCGTTCTCTCAAAACACCTTTTTTCAAAATTTGAAAATTTTATTAAAAAAAAAAATTGTAAATATACCATTTTTTTCTTTCTGAATTCATTAAGAACACCTTGGGGAATAAAAATGTGAAATATGTCGGATATTCGTCAATCCACTTTTCGTGAATCGCGGGGGGAAGTTAGCGGATTTCAAGGAAATGTTGGTTTTATCAATAATTTATATTAATAAAATCTTATAAATTTAATTTTTGTACAAATTAAAGGTTTTTTGGTGTCGTGGCATTGTATTATATAACTTTCACCCTGTTATGAAATCTTACCGATCTAGGACGTCTTTAACCCACATTGGCTGGGGTTCAAAAATTACCCCCGAATAAAATTTGAAGTTTAGAGCTTAAATTTTGTGCTATAAACAAGTATATAACGGCTTTTGTGTTTTTTACTCTAACTGTTATTTCGTATTATTATATTATCTTTACAAAAATCGTTAACCCTTCTTGGTAGGGGGTCAAAAATTACCCATTCAATAAAAAACGGGTTAATGATACTGTAAAATCTTTAAATTTCATATTTAAGTATTTACGATCAAATATACAAAAATAATTTTTTAATTATTTTAATAAAAAAACTTAATTTTTTTTTTTTTTTCTTTTTTGCGAAAACCCCAATTTTGAGGCTCAAAGTGGAGACAGAAGATAAACTCCGATCGGAGTGATATTTTGCATGTGAGTTACCCTTAGGGGACCGACACTTTTGGCGGGTATTAGAATTTGATCAGAGAGAAAAGCCCAAAAACGAGCCACCCTATTGCCTACACTCAACCAAAAATCATTGTATTCCCAAAGAAAATCGTAGTACATTCAACAGAAATCATTGTTGATTTTGACCCTACAAATATTTATGTTGATTTCAACATTAATTGTTGTCAGTTTCTATTCGTATTTTTGCTAATCATACTCGTTTTGTTTTGTATATTTATGCAATTTTATTTATTAAAATGAAATTTTTATTTGTGTCGTAAATGTTATTTTATTTAATTGGATATTTTCACAATATTTTTTCGTGGTTTTCATTTACTGATTATTTTCACATAAACTTATTTTGTTTTTAGATGATATTTTTTGTTTCCTTGGACTGCGATGTATATCGCTGTTGTTTTGTTGTCGGCAATCATTTTACGTGATTAGCTTCTAGAGTTTTTAGAAAGATTCCAAATCGCAAATTGCTAAAAAAAATAAAAAATTGCTTTATTAATGAATTAAATAACAAATATATTTAATTTTAATTACTCACCAAATATTTTCTAATGAAAAAGATTTTTTTTGAGAAACATCCCTTCTGTACAAGACAACAAAAATTTACAAATGGCGATCATCAAAAACAGTGTTGCACATTTCATGTACTTATATTTTATACAATTTTTTCCAACTATGTATTTTTCAACTATTGAATTTTGTAATATCAACATTGATTTTTGTTAAATTCTGTAAAACTTGATCTACAATGGGTTTACTAATTTTTCTACTAAGATATTTCTATGAGTGTACTGAAGATGCTGTTGTAAAATTGTTTAACAAATTTTTACACAATCAGCTCTTCTCTTGACATCGGCTGGTATTCCGAGACGACCCAACAGAAATTTTGCTGAACTGGAAGCAGCTTTTGGAAAGAACTCACGAGTCAAAGAGCGCATCCAAACCAAGTGAATTCAGACATAAATTCTGCGGGCGATGTCACAGTTCAGAGCACTTCTTGGTAATACAGAGCTGAACTGGCAGCAGCTTTTGGAAAAGAATCCCGTGTCAAAGAGGGCATCAAATCCGCCTGAATTCATGCATGATTCCCTAAGTCGATGCCACATTTTAGAGCGATGGTTGGTAACACTGAAATAGCGCTCTTAAGATGCATTTTTCGGCGCTAATTGTGTTTATCTTAATTCGCTATACTCCTTATTTTTGCTTCGTAAGCATCTTCCGAGAACTCACTAATTTAAAAAAAAAAATTATGTTTTATAATCTGTTCACCATGGCAAAGAACCTTATGGATTGTTTGAGATAAATTTCTCCAGAATCAATTTAGGTCGTTATAAATTTTTAAAGTTTTTAAAGAAAATTCTTCAAACTTTTTCGGAGCGATGATTTAGCGACAGTTTATGAAGTTTTTTTTTTAAACTAATAAACAATTTTAATAAAGCTACAAAACCGGATTTCCAATTTTCTAAGTTCGTAAAATGCTGCATACCCAGCAAAAACTTGGTAATGACACATCATTACCATTCGAATTACTTGGTAATGACAGAAAATTACCTTTAGCATTATTTTGAAATGAAAAATAAGGACTTATTAATAATGACTTACATAAGTCATTATAATAAAATAAAAAAAATTCAGAACTAGATTTTCACTTTTTGACTCACTGTACATTATTTTGAATAAAAATAAAATAAAATTAAATATTTTTTTATTTTTAAAAATTTTTTTTTTAAATAATTTTTTCATTACCTATAAGTATATATGTAATTAGTTATTAATACTGGTTTGATAATCATTACATTTGGCACATTTGCTTGTAAATGTAATGGGAAAGGTAATTCGAATCAGAAGTAGTTATAACTTTTGAATTTCCCATTACACATTTCATTACTTGGTAATGCAAGTTTTTGCTGGGTAGGCTTTAATCGGTGTACCACCTATCCCAAAGTGGAAGATTGGTAAATTAGAGACCGTTTAAAATTTCGCTGTTAGTTTTATTTAATTGACATTTATTTTTAATAAAAACGATTTTTTTTGTTTTTTTTATAACAGAAACATGTGAAAAGAAATTAAAGTGTATTTATAATCTCTAATGTATATCATGAAAAGTTTTCTCCATTCTCTCATATTCTCTTATGCTCTATTATAACTTAATTATTGCATGTATTTTCAATTTTTCTATTACGCATGTCCTTTTGCCATTAAAAGTTAAAGCGTTGCGTTCTCTCGACACAGCTGGGCAATTGCAATTCTCTGCCTCTATGCTTTATCCGTCTTGTCGTTACTACTACTATGTACTACTACTTTGCAATTTCTGCTGGCCAGGTCACTTGTTTGTTGTTTCCATGCTTTACGATTTTAATGGATGTCCTACTTGTTTTAAATTTTCTTCGTGTGATGTTTTTTTTTTTTCGTTTATTAACATTTTCTCTCTACACATTTTATTTTTTTTATATAGAAATACATAAAGTCTGGCCTGTTTTGCATTAGAGGTACATAAATTCATGTGTCCCAGCAAAAATTTGCATTACCAAGTAATGAAATGTGTAATGGGAAATTCAAAAGTTATAACTACTTCTGATTCGAATTACCTTTCCCATTACATTTACAAGCAAATGTGCCAAATGTAATGATTATCAAACAGGTATTAATAACTAATTACATATATACTTATAGGTAATGATAAAATTATTTTAAAAAAAAATTTAAAAAAATAAAAAAATATTTAATTTTATTTTATTTTTATTCAAAATAATGTACAGTGAGTCAAAAAGTCAAAATCTAGTTCTGAAATTTTTTTATTTTATTATAATGACTTATGTAAGTCATTATTAATAAGTCCTTATTTTACATTTCAAAATAATGCTAAAGGTAATTTTCTTTCATTACTAAGTAATTCGAATGGTAATGATGTGTCATTACCAAGTTTTTGCTGGGGTATTAAGATTTAGTATAGAACTTGTACAATTCAAATAGATTTGTTTACATTTTTATTCAAGCAACAAAAAAACAACTAAAAATAATCGAATCAATTGACATTTCAACAACTTTCTGTGTTTTATTTTCCTTGTTGTTTGATGTGACTTTGTTTAATGTTTCTTTTGAACATGCACAAAAAAGCAATATATATCTGTACGTTTAACCCTTTTTGAATCATTTTTAATATCCGGCATCCGAATTCTACACTATTATTGAACTAATTTTAAATATAGATTTAATAACATGAATATTTAAATATTTTTTGAAAAAAAAAAAATCGTATTTGATATGTAACACTGCAATTCAATTGTAGGTATGCATATGAAAAAAACAAAAGAATATTTCGAATTGGGTCAAATTAGTGTGTCAGTATCTAAATATTAAATACATATGTATGTATGTAGTATTTGGCCTTCGAGTATTGTATACTTTTTGTCAAGTTTTCATCAGGTTTCGTATGGATAATAGAGCAGGTTAATACCCGATTTATGTCATGCAAATTATATACATTTCTGCACAGAAATAATTAAAAAACGAATTTCAATTAAAAAAAACGCTGTTTCAATTAATTTTTTGATTGAAACTCCTTTGATGAAGAAAATTTTTATACCAATCACTAGTGTCCGACCGAATACACCTTTTTTGGCCGAAGCCGAAGCCGAATATTCGGCCAAATTTTCACTATTCGGCCAAACCGAAGCCGAATATTAAAAAAAAAATGTTTTTAGTTGCAAAAACACTTACAAGGGAAGTATCTCAACCCTTATGAACCGATTTGCATGAAACGTAAAATATATATAAAAGAGACAATTCTAAGGTTGGGGTGTATCAGCTTATTGGCCATATCGGGGATTTAGGGGTTCAAAACATGGGTCTAAAAATGGCTAAAAAAACGTTTTTTTTGATTTTTCAGCCATTTTTTTCTAAGAAACTATATGATGTTTACATATGAGAAGAAAGGTTTTTTTAATGCCTATCCAACGGTGGCATAACCTTGTAAAAGTTTGGCTTCGTTAAATACTTTTTTCATAAAAATGTGTAAATTTTGGGGGGTATTGATATGAAGACATAGACGTACGAAGTCCATAGAGGTATTCAGAGTCTTGCTGCCAGCCCTGGCAATGTAGCAAAAGAGTATTTCTTTCAAAAAATACATGTATTTTGAAAGGTAATTTTAAAAAGTTCTTTTTTACCACCAGTGCCAGGGCTGGCAAGTAAGACTCTGAATACCACTCATATGAATATGAAATAATCGTTATTAAATTTAAGTTGACACGTATTTTTGCTCTAGAGGATATTCCTGCTAGTTCGAAATTTTCCCGGAGGCCCACATTGTTTCATAAGGGAATAACGAAATTTTGAAACACTAATATGGCCGATAAGCAGAGACACCCCAACCTTAAAATCGTCTCTGTTATATATATTTTAAGTTTCAGGCAAATCGGTTCATAAGGGTTGAGATACTTCCCTTGTTAGTAAAATGTTTTTGTGGCTTACTAATGTGATTCAAAGTTAGTTTAGTGTGTTTTTCAACACGTGAGCACAAATAGTATAAAATTTTTCGGTATTCGGCCTATTCGGCCAAAATTGTGGCCGAATAGTGCTTTTTGGCCGAAGCCGAATATTCGGTCGGACACTACCAATCACCATAAAGGCAGCACTTCAAGCGCTATGCAAACCCAATTACCCTATTTTGGATCCCTGGTCATAGAGGGTTCAAGGGTAATGAGATAGCGGATGAGCTTGTTAGTAATGCCTCCACTACTCCTATGACCGGACCCAAACCCTATTGTGGTATAAATTGGTCCACCTTCACGACCATGATTAGAAGTTTGAAGAGGGCAGAGTTTTTTACTTGTAGGAGAATTCAGGAGGTCTACGACAATACAAAACACTAATCGCTCCACTACCATATTTTTTATTTTTTACTTTGAGCCAACACTCAGGGGATGCCCCCTACTAATGCAATGCATTGTGTTGGTATTACACCAAAAGTCACATTAGGTTACACAGTAAGGTGGGTCGAAAAAAATATTTTTTTTTATTTAAAAATGGCACCAAGCCTAAACTATAGTACATGTTTCCAGATGTATATCATAAAAATTTCAGACCACTAAAAAAAAAAATCAGCTATAGCATGAGTATTGACGTTTTTACATTTTTTATCCCATAATTTAGTCCAACCCCGAAAAACTAAATTATTTTGATGATCTTTGCCCACTGAATATTATCGTCTATACTATTAGCAATATCTCCCAAATGATAAAATAAAAGATCTTCAATAAAAAACCTAAATACTTCGACTACAACTGGATGAAAATATTTGAAAATTTAGATTTTTTCCTTTCAAAGTCCATCAAAATCACAAAAAAAAAAAATCTAAAATTCTAAATAAAATAAATGTTTTTCTTCATGATATAGCCTTTAAAATGATGCTAATCCCATAAAAATATTATGATTATTTAAAAAACTCAAAAAACACCTAAACTCATTAATGGGTCATTCTTAGTGAAATCAATCAAAAATAGCTAAAAATTGTCGTGACCCCCTCCGATTTTGATGAAATTTGGTTAAGTTGTAACACTAAGTGATAAACTAACGCACACTTATTTTCAGCCGTCTAAGTAAACAGTGGGCGAGGGAGGGTCAAAATTTCCCCCAAAATCTTCCAGTCGCGACACTTTGCACCGTAAAAACTTAATATCGTTGGTTCTATTATAGCTAGAAAGCCCATTTTTGGTTTGTTTTGAAGCTCATAATATGCTCTACAAGACCTATCATAACCAAAAAATTTTCGAAAAAAATAAGGGTTACTTCCCTTATTTTAAGGTCGTGATAAAGGGAGGAGAAAATGGGAGGATGGTATCCCCCGATTTTTTTTTTAAATTGATAATCTTATAGAGAAAGTCCTAAAAAATATATTCTAAAATTTTTAAGTTGGGACAACAGTGAGATTGCTCAAAATCAAAATTTTTCACAATTTCCCCTAAAATCTCCAAACCGCAACACTCTTGAACCTTAAAAATTTAATATCATAAGTGCTATTGTAGCTACAGAGCCCATTTTTGTTTGTTTTAAAGCTTATAGTACGCTCTACAAGACCTTCCATAATCAAAAAATTTTCGAAAAAAAGGAAGGGTGCCCCCCTTATTTAAAGGTCGCGGAAAAGTGTGTCGCGATTTCGAGATTTTGGGGGAAATTGTAAAAAATTTTGATTTTGGTCGATCTGATTGTTGTCCCAACATAAAAATTTTAGAATATGTTCATTAGGACTTGCACTTTGAGAATACCAAGTAAAAAACAAATCGGGGGATACTTTCCCCCCATTTCCTCCACCCTTTGCCACGACCTTTAAATAAAGGGGGCACCCTTAATTTTTTCGAAAATTTTTTGATTATGGTAGGTCTTGTATAAGCTTTAAAACAAACAAAAATGGGCTCTGTAGCTACAATAGCACTTATGATATTAAATTTTTAAGATTCAAGAGTGTTGCGATTTGGAGATTTTAGGGGAAATTGTGAAAAATTTTGATTTTGAGCGATCCCATTGTTGTCCCAACTTAAAAATTTTAGAATATATTCTTTAGGACTTTCTCTTGTAGAGCATATTATGAGCTTCAAAACAAACAAAAAATGGGCTTTCTAGCTATAATAGAACCAACGATATTAAGTTTTTACGGTGTAAAGTGTCGCGACTGGGAGCTGTTTGGGGAAATTTTGACTCAGTATTTTCGGCCCCTGTTGACTTAGAGGGCTGAAAATTTGCATTTGTTAGTTTTTTATGTAGTGTAAGAACTAAACCAAATTTCATCAATATTGGAGGGGGTCAAAAATATTCATGATTGATTTCACTAAGAATGACCCTAATAAAAATATTTATTCAAAATTTAAATTTTGGTATTTTTTTGTTTTTTGAGATGGGTTTACATTTTTTATCATAACTCAATGAAAACTAATGGATTTGATTTCATTTTGAAGGTTAGGTCTTGCCAAATAACATATTTTTTTCGCAGATTCTTAGTAATTCTTTTTAAGGATTTTTGGGGTCGTTGAAGAGAAAAAAAACAATATATTTTTTAAAACATGTGTACCACATTTCTTACCGTAACTCAGTGAATACCCAAAAAATTTACATGTGTTTGACACCATTTTTAAGGCTATATCTTGCTGAAAAACATATATATTTTCTAGATTTTTAGAATTTTTTTAGACAAGACCCTCAAGTTTTTTTTTTAGTTCAGCGCTAGATTTTCACATGCATTCAAAGTTGGTAATTTTAAAGCATTAAAAGTTTTTTGTACTAAACATCACCTACTTAAGGTTGACCTTATAGGATATGTGGGGTCCATCGTCAAAAAATAAGCTCGAAATTACGTTAGCTATAACCGGTATAAATTTCACTGCAATCGGTCCAGTAACTACTTACTGAATAGACAAATTACACAGGCACACAAAAAAAAAGTGGCCAGACCCAGAGGGTAGACCCAGTTATTTCTAGGTTTTTGGGGTCGCTGAATCCGAATATGACCATAAAAAATAATTTCAATTGCCAGTTTTCCCCTTACCGCCCCCCTATAACCCCCCAGAGGATTGACTTTTAATTCTCATAGAAACTTAAAATTAATGTGTACTTTTATGTTCTTTTGGCAGCTGAAACCTAAAATGACAACAAAAAAATTATGTGACCCTTCCCTCAACCCCTAGCACGCCCTTACAACCCCCTGACGGGGGATGAATTTTGAGTGTTTATACAAAATTAAGATGTATATGGATTTCTATGTTTTTAGGACCGCTAAAACCGAATATGACTACAAAAAATTTATATTTCCCCTCCCTCACTCCCTAGCACCCCTTACTCCGCCCTATATGGGATTTAATTTTGAAATTTTCATTAAAACTTTAACCAAATTTAATCAAAATTAAATCCCCTGTAGGGTGTAGCAAGGGGTACTAGGGAGTTAGGGAGGGGTATTATACACTTTTTGTAGTCATATTCGGTTTTAGCGGTCCAAAAACATAGAAATCCATATACATCTTAATTTTGTATAAACACTCAAAATTCATCCCCCGTCAGGGGGTTGTAAGGGCGTGCTAGGGGTTGAGGGAAGGGTCACATAATTTTTTTGTTATCATTTTAGGGTTAAGCTGGCAATTGAATATAAAAGTGCACATTAGTTTTAAGTTTGTATGACAGTTAAAAGTCAATCCTCCCGGGGGTTAATGGGGGGCGGTGGGGGAAAAACTGGCAATTGAAATGATTTTTTATGGGCATATTCGGATTCAGCGACCCCAAAAACCTAGAAATAAGTGGGTCTACCCTCTGGGTCTGGCCACTTTTTTTTTTTGTGTGCCTGTGCACTCAAAGAATTATGTAGGTAAATTCCAGTGAATATTCACTTAAAACAAATGAAATTTTATTTAAAAACCATTCCACTGTTTTTTCATTTAAAATAAAAACACATTACAGTCAATTTTAAATGTTAATTTAATGACTAACCAAAACATTAAAAAAGTAGTGAATATTCAGTTATTTTGTATTGAAAAACAGTAAAACTATAGAAGAAATATTTTACTGCCGAAATTAAATGTAACAGAAAATTCGTTTTTAATACAGTAAATTATTTTTTTTTAAACTACAGAAACAGTAAAAAAATTAAATCCTTTATAAAATAAGTGATTTTTCTTTTAAAATGACTTTACTGATTACTTTTTAAAATAACCTACAAACAGTTAATGACATAATTTTCTTAGTGTGTTATTAAAAATAAACCACTGTGCACCGGTGCGTATGATTGTTATTTTAAAAGCAATTACAAAATTAAGCATACGCCATAATATGATTAATAATAAAAGTTCAACAACTTCAAATGAACGTAAAAAAAATTTAGAGCTGAACTAAAAAAAGCCTTGGGGGTTCTGTTTTGGAATATATCAACTTTCATTTGCTTTTGGTTTCATGCCATTCCGCTTTTGCTTGTTGCACTGTGTCACTTTTGTCATTTCTATAATTAAAACCTTTAAACATCATCTTTGTGCCGACTTTGTATGAAGGAAGTAGAAGCAACACAACACATATTGTGTGAATGCGACGCAATTTGTACGATCAGAAAAATGTTCTTACACTCAAAATAATACATTAGTAGATTTACTAATTTTTTTTTGCTAATGCTGGTTAGCTAACTTTTAGCAAATTTTTAGTTGAGATTAGCATGTTAGCAAAAATATCTTGTAAACTTCATTTAGCGCATTAGCAATTTTAAACAAAATTTAAACTAATTTTTTTTGCTAGATTTAAAATTGAGTTGACCAAATTTTTACAAGCTTTTTTGCTAATATTAGCAAAATAAATGGTAAATTTTTTTTTATTTTCAGAAAACTTAAAATGGCGCTATCTCGGAAACTAAGCCAGATAGAGCAAAATGGAGGCCATTTTTGGTTCTTAGAATCTCCATAGTATCGCCGGTCCTCTTCACATGTGTGGACCCTAATGGGCCCTAACTTTGGATCCAAAATAGCATTCCCGAAAATTTTAAAATGCTCATATCTCGGTAAATATTGCCGACACAACAAAAAGTCCAAAAGCATTTTTGTAGCTCTCAACACATAGAACAAGACCGCAAAATAATCAAAAGCTCTCCGAGTAATATTTTTGAAGTTATCGAGTTTTTTAATTGTCAAGACCCCAGTGGTCCCCTATAATCACGTATCTCAAAAACTAAGCAAGGTAGAGCGAAACGGACACAAATTTTGGATCAAAAACTATGACAATTTTTAAGGAACCCAACTAGGTCTAGGCCCATCGGGGTCTGGACCTATCGGGTCCGAACCCAATGGGGTCCTCAGATGTGTATGAACTAAGTTCAAAATTTTTGCTAACTTTAGCAAAAAAATTGTGGGTTCAAAATCAGCAAATTTTCTTGTAGGTTTACAAGCTTTTTTTGCTAACATTTCAGTTTTTTTTTTTGAGTGTAGACAGGGAATTTTTCAATTCTGAAGATGTAAGTCTGGCTTCTAATGCTCATTGGGAAAATTTAACGGAGTTTGATTTCAATTTTGTTACGTGCCGTTATGAGGAAAGTGATTTTTCTAATACCTTACCACTCTACATGTATCGAAAGTTTGGGTCCCAAACCAAATATGAAGTTGTGTTTTGTTTATTACAAGCAAACAAGTAAGGGAACCTAGCAATTCTCATTTAGTTTGTCAAATTGTTGTATAAAAACAAAGTTTGGCTTACTAAAACAACGAGAAACCAGCTGGGGTTCGTGATATACCTCGTACAATATACGATGTATACCGTAAGCTGACCAGAATTCTGTTCATAACTCTGTCCTTGGTCGTACCCAGCAGAAATTTTGCTGAACTGGCAGCAGCTTTTGGAAAGAAAACTCGAGTCAAGGAGCGCATCCAAACCTGCTGAATTCATGCATGATTCTCTAAGGCGATGTCACACTTTAGAGCGCTAGTTGGATACGCCGAAAAAGCGCTCTTAAGATGCTCTGAATTCACATCTCTTTAGAGCGCTGAAAAAATCGCTATTAGAGCTGATTTAAGCAGAATAAAGATAAAGCACATTTAACTATTTCTGAAATACAAACTACAAAATCTGAAATACAATTGACTATTTATAAATGCAATTGGAAAATCTTAAATACAATTGACTAATTCTGAAAATCAGTTCACTTCCTGCAAGCATTTGGAAGAAATATCGCCTAAGAGATCCAATAACATTTAAAAAATTTCCAATTATATTTCGAAAATTTCAAATCATATTTCAGAAACTTCCATTTATATTTCAGATATTACCATTTATAACCAAAAAAATTTTAATAACATTTAAAAAATTTTCAATTATATTGGAAATTTTTGAAATATAACACTGCACAACAAAATCAAATTTTTTCCAAAATTACAAAGTCAGACCAAAAAAATTTGATAGAAGAGACAAAAAAAAAATACACGTGTATCGGCGTTTTGAAAGTTTACATCTGGGTTTCATTTTAGGGGGAGGTGAAGTTTCCCCCAAATGCAAATGTTGTATTGTCAATCGTCATTGAATATCGAGTGAAGCTTACGTTTAAAGTATATGGTGTGTTCAGCAAATTTATATAAAATGTTACGGAGAACATTTTTGTGGAATATATTAACCCTCTAGCTCCTCAAGATAAGGGTCTTTTTTGTCCTTCTGTTCAAAAAGAGCAAAAAACGCCATTAAAACAGGGATTTAGGTGGTTGAAATGTTCAAAAAAAATATTCGCCGTAAAATTTTACTATAAGTCCTTTAATACACCAAAACGGAAAACTCAACCAGAAAGTCAGAAATAAGACACAACAAAAGAGATCATAGGGTTAATTTCGCATTTATTAAGAAAATCGAGTAAAACTTACGTTTAAAGTATATAGTGTGTTCAGCAAATTTATGTAAAATGTTACGGAGAACATTTTTGTAGAATATGTTAACCCTGTAGCTCCTCAAGATAAGGGTCTTTTTTGTCCTTCTTTTCAAAAAGAGCAAAAAACACCATTAAACCAGGGATTTAAGGAGTTTAAATGTTTCGCAAAAATATTCGCCGTGAAATTTTACTATAAGTCCCTGAACACACCAAAACAGAAAACTCAACAAGAAAGTCAGATATAAGACACAAAAAAAGAGAGCTTAGGGTTAATTTCCCATTTATTAAGAAAATCGGGTAAAGCTTACGTTTAAAGTATATGGTGTGTCCAGCAATTTTATGTAAAATGTTACGGAGAACATTTTTGTAGAATGAGTTAACCCTCTAACTCCTCAAGGTAAGGGTATTTTTTGTCCTTCTTTTAAAAAAGAGCAAAAACACCATTAAAACAGCTATTTAATGGGTTAAAATGATCCCCAAAAATATTTGCCGTGAAAGAGACTTATAGTAAAATTTCACGGCGAATATTTTTGCGGAACATTTTAACCCCTTAAATCCCTGTTTTAGTGGCGTTCTTTGCTCTTTTTTAAAAGAAGGACAAAAAGACCCTTATCTTGAGGAGTTACAGGGTTAATATATTCTACAAAAATGTTCTCCGTAATATTTTACATAAATTTGCTGAACACACCATATACTTTAAACGTAAGCTTTATTCGATTTTCTTAATAAACGCAAAATTAACCCTAGGATCTCTTTTGTTGTGTCTTATTTCTGACTCTCTGGTTGAGTTTTCCGTTTTGGTGTATTCAAGGACTTATAGTAAAATTTTACGGTGAATATTTTTTCGGAACATTTAAACCGCTTAAATCGCTGTTTTAATGGCGTTTTTTGCTCTTTTTGAAAAGAAGGACAAAAAAGACCCTTATCTTGAGGAGTTAGAGGGTTAACATATTCCACAAAAATGTTCTCCGCAACATTTTACATAAATTTGCTGAACACACCATATACTTTAAACGTAAGCTTCACTCGATATTCAATGACGATTGACAATACAACATTTGCATTTGGGGGAAACTTCACCTCCCCCTAAAATGAAACCCAGATGTGAACTTTCGAAACGCCGATACACGTGTATTTTTTTTTTTGTCTCTTCTATCAAAATTTTTTGGTCTGACCTTGTAATTTTTTTTTGTGTTGTACAGTGTAATTGGACATTTTTAAATATAATTGGAGATTCTTAAATATGATTGGACATTTTTTATAATATAATTTGTATTTTCTGAAACTATAGTGGAAATGGTGTACTCATTTTTTTTTCATTTAAAATGTGAGGTGCTATGATTGAAGCACTCTTTGCAGCGCTGATTAATGCGCAATAATGATGCAGTAAAATGTTTTTTTATTTAAAAAGTGTTAAATGTATTCAAAAGGAAAGCATGTATGAAATTTTATCAAAATATAATTTTATATTTTGATTTTTATATACAAAATCTTAACAAAAAGTTGTAATTTTTTCCCCTTACTTTTACTGCATCCTCAAGAGCGCTCTTTAATGCTCTTCGGTATGCTATAAAAAGATGCTGTTTCGCAAAAATCTCGATTTATTTTTGCTGGGTAGTTGGTCCGTAGTTAAAATCTTGTAGCAAAAAACCCGATCAACTTAAGACCCCCCAACGCCGCCTATCGTTCGTACTAACCCGTCCCCGGGAATAATTCAAGAATTACCGAGAACCTGGAATACCGTGTTCAGATATTTGGTTTAAAAATTATTTTTTTATTCATGATAATGAATTTATGCAGATTATACCGACTCACCTTATATGGGCAAAAAAAAAGTTAAAGTTGTACTGAAAACTTAAATAATTTTTTGCACGAATAATATGCGAAAATTGGTTTATATTTTATTTCTAAAATTTATTTGCTCATACAAATTCCGAAACAAAAATTTTGAGCGGGAAAGTGTTACACGTAATATTTTTTTGATATTAATAAGCACGTCTAGATAATCAAAAACCTTTTGTATTTTATTTTTTTTTTAAAGTATTACAACTAGCTTTCAATAATTTCCAGAAAAACTTTTTTAAAAATGTTTGCCAAAATATTTTGATCATGCATGGGTTAAATTAATTGTGGCCAAATATATTAATTAAACGTGTTTCCTGCACAAAGATACGCTTTTTGTGGTTATAAAATATTTTTTTGATGATGTCGAAGTAAATGTTATAAGTAAAATCCCAAGCGGTGGTCAACACCTTTCTAACGATGTATTAGAAGTGAAAATCGGACAAAAAATACCAAAGTTATTTAAGTTTTCAGTAAAATCGAATTGAAAAGCATCAAAAAACTGACATAAACATCTCGTTATCTCGAGTCTGTGGTTAGATTTTTAAAATGTTTTAATGCCGAATCAAAGAATTCCTAAATATCTATTATATTTGGTCATTCGTTGGACAAAAAAAAATTACTGAATTTTTTATTCATGAAAAATACCATTTTTGGACACTTTTTTGACGCGGTTTAGCTCAAGGGAGATTATTGCTACACTCAACCAAAACTCATTGTATTCCCAAAGAAAATCGTTGTAAATTCAACAGAAATCATTGTTGATTTTGATCCTACAAATATTTATGTTGATTTCAATAAAAATTGTCGTCAGTTTTTGTAAAAGTTGATCAACTCGTTTTTTGTTAATCAACTCGTATTTTATGTAAATTCAACTCATATTTTTGTTAATATAAGAAATTTTATTATTAAAAAAAAAAGCTTGTTGTTATTTGTAAATATTCTTTTATTAAGTATAAATCACAATATTTTTTTTATTTCCGGCTTTTTAAGCTGCAATATTTGAAGATTTTCACAAAGATTTTCACACACACTTCGTTTATTCATGTTATGCACCCATTAGCCATTCTCTAGTTATCTGATGATACCAAAACAAAATCCTAAAAAAAAAAATACAAAAAACGTTTTAATATAGTATGAATACATAAAGTAATCAATATATTTTATTACTTACCAAATATTTACAGATCAGATCCTATTTTAATTTATTTTTCTAATATTAAATAATTTTATAAGAGACATTTCACATTGCTACCAACTCACTCGTTCACTCGTTATAATAAAAAAAAGAACGAACAGGGTTGTTTTTTCTTTTTTGTTTTATCTATTGAATTCTGTAGACGCCATTGTAATAGTTGAACCAACTATACTGATTATTTAACGATATCAACATTTATTTTTGTTGAATACGGCATTATTCTGTAAAACTTGATCTACAATGGGTTTACTAATTTTTCTACTAAGATATTTCTAGGAGTGTAGAGCCCAAATATTTTGGGAATCTTCATAAAAGATGTCAAAGTTAATTTTGAGGGGGGTACATCATCAACTTTTTTTTTTTTTGAGTCACTCTAATGAAGATGTAACTTAAACTAAAATTATAAAAATAAATTTGAGGAGTTTCGAATGAGTTCCAAATAATTTGTTCCGTGTGTGTATAATCTATAAATGACTTAATCGGTATCCAGGGAATATTTAAAATTAAGAAAATTTACCTCTAATCATTTTTTATACATTTTCTTATTCTAGCCCTTTTGCTATTTGAAAATAAAATCTCCAAGCAATTTTTTTTTTTAATGTTTTCAATATGTGATTTAAACAATGTTTGTTTATTTTTAAACTAACTAAAACTATAAAAATATTAAATAACTTAAAGTTTAACTAAAGTGCACAAAGTGTTTTAACAAAAGAAAAAAAAAAACAAGAAAAATTAAAAACAATATACAATTCTATTTTGGTTAATTGTACTGCCAAACTTAAATTGATCAACATGATGATTTCCTTAAAATATAAAAAATTAAATTTAAATATTTGCAAAATAACAACAAAAACAGCAGCAACAAGTGCAACAACTACATACATCTAAATCTACAATAATAGTAATAAATAAATTTTTAATAAAAAACCAAAAAAAGACCTTTACTACTTAATTAATAAATACAACCACTTTTTTATTATTATTATTTTTTTTTATAAATTTACTTAAATTTACACATAAAGATAAACTTTATTAAATATTGTATATAAAAATAATATTTTAAATATTGATCAAATCAACACAATAATAATGCAGTAGTTTTCTTAAGGTAATTTTACATTATTTTGGTACTAAATTTTTGTCTAAAAATAGCAAATTGTTTATTTAGCTTTAAGATTTCTTTTAAACAATTCTCTATGTATTGCTTGTTCCACAAAATGAACTAATTTTTATCTTCATACATTTTTGTTTTTACAGAATTTTTATACATTAACTGTGATTATGAGTTCCACAAAATCGCAAGTAGCTGTGGCTACAAATATTCCAAATTTATCTTCATCCAGTCAACAACAAAAGGATTACAATACCGAAGAATCTTTGGGCCGCCAAAATAGTTTTGGTTTAAACAGGAGAGTAAGTAGTTAAATTCTATTAATTCTTAAAATTTGTAACACTTACAAACAATGCCTCTAATGTTAGATTGGATGGGTGTCCACTAGGATGGCTCGTTTTTGGGTTTTTCTCTCTGATCAAATTCTAATACCCGCCAAAAGTGTCGGTCCTCTAAGGGACCGATCGGACTCCGATCGGAGTTTATCTTCTGTCTCCACTTTGAGCCTCAAAATTGGGGTTTTTGGGTTTTTTTTTTCCTTTTTTGACTTTGAAAAAAAAAATAAGTTTTTTTATTAAAATAATTAAAAAATTATTTTTGTATAATATTTGAGCGTAAATACTTAAATATGAAATTTAAAGATTTTACGATATCATTAACCCGTTCAAACTTGATACCAAAAAAATGGCATGATTTTGGGGGCGTTCTCAAAACACCTTTTTTCAAAATTTGAAAGTTTTATTAAAACAAAAAATTAAATATACCATTTTTCTTTCTGATTCATTAAGAACACCTTGGAAAAGAAAAATGTGAAATATAGCGGATATCCGTCGAGCCAATTTTCGGGAATAGCGGGGGGAAGTTAGCGGATATATATATTTTTTATTGAATGGGTAATTTTTGACCCCCTACCAAGAAGGGTTAACGATTTTCTTTAAGATAATATATAAATACGAAATAATAGTTGGGGTAAAAAACACAAAAGCCGTTCTATACTTGTTTATAGTACAAAATTTAAGCTATAAACTTAAAATTTTCTGCGGGGTCTTTTTTGACCCCTAGCCAATGTGGGTTAAAGACGTCCTAGATCGGTAAGATTTCATGACAGACTTAAAGTTATCTAATAGAATGCCACGACACCAAAAAACAGTTAATTTGGCCAAAAATGAAATTTATAAGATTTTATTAATCCAAATTGGCCCGACGGATATCCGCCATATTTCACATTTTTCTTCTCCAAGGTGTTCTTAATGAATTCAGAAAGAATTTAAAAATTTTTTTTAATAAAATTTTCAAATTTAAAAAAGGTGTTTTGATAATGCCCCCAAAACCATGCCATTTTTTTGGTATCAAGTTTGAACGGGTTAATGATACCGAAAAATCTTTAAATTTCATATTTACCAAGGAGGTTATAAATACAGGAGGGAGGGATTGGAGAACACCAAACTTCACACTAATCTTAGCACAATACCACGGCGTCAAAAAAAACAAAATTTTGCAAAACAAATGGAAAACAGAGTTGACATGTTATTTTTATTTTGTCATGGTTGCATTTCTATTTTGTCATGGTTGCATTTCTTTGTTAAGGCAATGCTTTTTGGAGTTTAAATTACGAAAAAACATGTATACAACTGGTTGAAAAACAAAAAAGTACGACACGAGCAAAGTACAATTAAAATATGTAAAAAACTTAAACAAAATAGAGAAAAAACTGGTAATAAATAATTTAATTCTACTAAAATGCAACCATGCCACAATTTTTTTCCATTTGTTTTGCGAAATTTTGTTTTGTTGACGCCGTGGTATTATGCTAAGATTAGTGTGAAGTGTGGTGTTCTCCAATCCCTCCCTCCTGTATTTATAACCGTAGGCACTACTCTGTATTCATTTTTCAAGAAAACTTTAAGTACCTATAGGTATTTCTCCTCCTTAGACAGTTTCAGGGTGGTTTCATCTAATTTGAGAAAATCTTATTCTTTCTTGGTAACAAAACGAGGTCGGTTTTTGCGGGATTAACTATCAGATAGTTTTTCTTTTGCCCATGTAGAGAGTATCTTTATTGAGGATTCCATGAGTTCGTTACTTGTTGGTAAAAATTTATCTTGATAAAGATCACAACATCATCAGTGTAGGCAAACATCTTGATACCAAGGATGGGTACCAATTCGATAAAAGTATTGGTATTGGTATTGGTTTTTAAAATTATATTAGTATTGGTATAGGTATTGGTTTTCATTTTTTGTTGAATTGGTATAGGTTTCGGTATTGGTTTTGAATTATTTAGGTATTGGGTATTGGTATTGGTTTTAGCCTCGAATCGGTATCGGTTTTTAATAAGTATTGGTATTTATCTTATATCGGTTTTGGTATTTGTATGCAAAAGGTTTTGCCGTTAATATTAATTAATTTAACGTAAGTCGTCCTTCTGTCCGCCCCACAGTGCACACTGGGGCGAGATGGTAGGTTTTTTGGCCAAAAGTCTCTACATTCTATTTACGACCAAATGTTAACCGATTTTTTTGAAATTCAGAATATAAGCCTATATTAAGGTAATAAATAAGTGCCTTGAAAGTTTTTGAAATCGGACCTACAACGAAACTATTTCAGGGTGGACACTTCATTTTTAATAAAATTTACAGATGTTATAAATGAAACAAATGAAGAGAAACTTGTCTTTTGTTTATGTATTTGAATTAGAGATGGTCTGTGGTCCCATAATTTGCGTGACTCAAAAAACCACGTGATTCAGGCGTGAGCGATTTTTATTTAAATCACTTGATTATATAGTTATTTTCATTAAGTACTATATTAGGGTAATAAATAAGTGACTTGAAAATTTTTTGAAATCGGACCTACAAGGAAACCATTTCAGGGTGAACACTTCATTTTTTACAAAATTTACAGATGTTATAGATGAATCAAATGAAGAGACACTTGCCTTTTGTTTAAGTATTTGAATTGGAGATGGTTTCTGGTCCCGTGATTCACGTGTGAGCGTGATGCCCTTGAAAGCCTGCTTAGATTAATTCTAAAAAAATAATAATATATTAAAGAAAAAGGTCGATTAATAAATAACAGTGAGTGATTTTCATTTAAATCATTTGGTTATAGCACAGACTAAATACAGACTCGACAGTAGGGTTTTACAAGAAAAAATGGGGAAAAACTAAGCGATTTTAGGAGAAAACACAGCGGTTTTTAGTCCGTTTTACGCTAACATGGCAACACTTTCTACGACTTAGGAGTGAGTGAAACAACAAAAACCGATCTGGCATCCATTTTTTTTATGGCGCGTTATATCAGTTTTCTCTTTCTAACCTAATTCGTAGAATAATTTGAAAATATTAACCATATGGTTAAAGAATACTTTTTTGACACCTGTCACTTATGTCGAGTCTGTATTAGTCTGTGGTTATAGAGTGATTTTCATTTAAGTCACGTGACTATATTAAGGTAATAAATAAGTGCCTTGAAACTTTTTGGATTCAGACCTACAAGGAAACTTTTTCAAGGGTGGTCACTTCATTTTAAATAAAATTTACAGATGTTATAGATTAAACAAATGAAAAGACACTTGTCTCTTGTTTATGTATTTGAATTGGAGATGGTCGCTGGTCCCGTGATTTGCGTGACTCAAAAAAGTGATTTTCATTTAAATCACGTGATTGTGAGTTGAAAAATTCTGAGTGAGTGTCTAGAGAGTGAGTCAAATTTTTGCGTGAGGGATTTTTTTTTTTTTTGAAAAACCCCTTTTAAAAAAAAATATTTTTTAGCAGTATTTGCATTCAGAATTAAGTCAAACTTAAACTAAATAGTACATGCTTAACCCATTTTGGACAAAGATTCATTTTTTTTTGGAAAAGGTACCTATTTAGTAAAATTTTAATGTTCCGTTATTCCAGAAAAGCCTGTGTTTCAACTTTTTATGCAATTTTAATATTTGGATTTATTTGCTATTTTATTTGCTATTTTATTAATTTATTTCGTTATTTTCAAAATAAATAGTTTAAAAATGTTTTTATTAGTGGAATTTGATAATGAATTAAATCTAAAAAAATTAATATTAATTAATAAAAAAACTAAAAGCCTAAACTAAAAAAATGCAAATTTTTCGTTTTTTCTTGAAACAATTTTTGTGCTGATGCACATTGCATAAAACTCATTCCTGCCTAATGGGTATTTAAATACCCAAAAAAGTGTTGACACTTAAAAAAATTTAGCGCGAGCCAGATGGAAGCTATCGGGCATTCTTTTTTGATAAAAAAGAAAAGAGATTGGGCTAAATGTAAACATTTAAAAAGATTTTTTTTTTTTTGTTCAACTTTTGTTTTTCACTGACAAAAATCTTAAATTTTTCTTAATCGAAAATACTCAGGAAAAGTGCACCTAAATCGCGATGCAGGGGGGTAAGGACAATTTTGGTTTTCACGAAAATTTATTGGAGTTATTTTGACACCCAATAGAAACTTTTTGGACCCCTTTCAGCTTAAACAAAAAATAAAAGTAAAAAATTACACGGCCTAATACCCATGTCATATCTCAGGTCGGAGCTGAGGTTATTTGTTTTTTATTTTTTCTATCAACTTCTGTGGTCTTCCAGGCAAACATATCAAAATTTCATCAAAATCGTACGAGCCGATCTATGGGCAGGCAGTAATGGGTTAATGAACATATAAATTCCGGTGATCAAGGGGAGATATTTTTTAATTGCAGAAAGATGAAACTTAACATTTGTCACAAAATATACCTGAACTTCATATTTTTCATACATAAATTTTTTTTTTGAAAAAGGTGATCGTGGGGGCCCCTTTTTAGATCTTTTGCCAATTGCGATTACACGGGTCAATTTTTTTCTTATATGGGGTTCACACTTGCGACCTTAAACAATTTGTTTAACATAACACCAGTAACAGAATAAAAAAGTAATGGATACATAAAAAATAATTTTTTAAACACGTAGCCCTTAAACTCTCAACAACAGCAAGTGTAAACTGCACATTATGCGTTCTTAAATTCTTATATAATATGACTGTGCCTCTAATAAAACAATATTTTTTTTTTCTGGATTCTGGTGTTGTTACATAAAATTTTGTAACTTCTGCTTGATTACATTTTTGGAATTTCCAAAAAAGGACATTAGTATTTTTTTTACAACGCAAAGAAGAGTGCAGTGACATTCAATGTACATATATCAAATATTAACAATGTTTGCAAAAGAAAAAATTTCATCACAGAAAAGGTCTAAATTTTTTAAGATCTACTTTTATTGGGGGTCATAAAAACCGTGACAAAAAATATTTCTTTTATGTTTTTATGGTTTTTAAAATTCAAGTAGCTAACTCCGTTTTGTTATGTGACATTGCATGCAAACGATTACTGATCGATGTAACATCTTTTGCAATTCGTTAGTCAGGTAAAACCTAATAATGTGATGGAAAGAAAATGTTTGACGTCACAATTAAAACAAACGAAAATAAGAATACAAAAAACCGAAACAAAACCGATACGAAAGTAGAAAAAATGAATTGGTATTGGTTTTTTATTGGTATTGGTTTTGAAGAATAAAAGTATTGGTTTTTAATTGGTATTGGTAGTGGTGAATCGGTATTGGTTTTTTATTGGTATTGGTATCGCACAAATAAAGGTATTGGTTTTTAATAGGTATTGGTTTTCAATTTGAATTGGTATTAACGGGTATTGGTATCGAAAAGGTATTGGTACCCATCATTGCTTAATACTAATTTCGTTAAGTAACTCGAGGATCTTATTTATAACAAGACTCCGCAGAATGGCAGAAATAACACCCCTTGTGGCGTGTCCCTGTACCGACTTTCCTCGTTTCACCGTCATCTATCTTCGAATAAATATACCTGCTTTCGAGCATGTTGACCGTTCATAGAGTAATAGTGCGTTTACATTGGATTTCTAATCTAGTAAATTGCGATTTTAATCTACTTTGCAATCTGTACCGTTTACATAGGCACTTTTTTACATTTGAGAAGATTAAGATTGGCATTTATTACAACAAGTTGGTAATAAATGTGTGTGACTGCGTCAAAAGACAGCGACGGTAATTAGTCGTCGTATGATTAACAAGGACAGTGACGGCGTTTAAAAATTACAAAGACGGCGGCATAAACACACTTGGCGGCGTCATTAAAACGGCAGGCTTTGTGTAAACGTTTTTCAGTGTTGGAAAATGCAAATAATAGAAATACAGAGTTGTATCTAACTTTACCAGATTGCGTTTGCCGATTAGAGTCTAAACTACTAGATTGAAAAAAATAAATTTGTATGGGCAATCTAATAGATTGAAACTGGATTGGAGCCACAATCTACTTTAAGCTAGCTTAGAGAACCAGTGTAAATTCACTATAATTGTGTTTGTACATTAGACCACCCAAATTTGCAAAAGTATTTTTTTGTTGGCTCCACCGGCAGTTTCTGATAGATTGGCCATAAAAAATAATATCTGTGCAAGAACTGGATCTCTCGGTTGCATACAGGCCAGTCGATTTGAACTTTTGACCCTAAAAGTGACCTAAAATCACTACAAAGCTTTTAAGTGCTATAACTTTTAAAATATGCGTTTTTTCAAAAAATGCTATATAAGTTTTATTTTGCAGAATAAGAAAGCAAACATTTCCTGCATACAAATTTTTAGCCTAAGTCTAAGACATCGTGGTGTTTTTGGCGGTTAAAGTAAAAATTTATGTGAAGACTTTATTTAAAACGACCCTCGTTAAAATTTGGACGGAGATTGAAATAGACGGTCACCATTATTTTGTAGAGTAAGATATGTAGTTTTCATAAACCAATTACATTTGGAATTTATATGGGTAATTTCATTACAGAAGAGCCCAAAGCTGACTTTGAAGTTTCGATTTTCCAAATGCCTTATACAAATTTGTGAAATTACTTTGTTTTAAACGACCCTTGTTAAAATTTGTATGAAGACAATCGGTTTCCATGATTTTGAAGAGTTAGATGTGTTCTTTTTGGAAAATATTTAGGGAATTTCAGGCCAAATCACTCACTTTTAGACCCACTTCGGTTAATTTTTTTGTTGGATATGTTTTGGTACGTATTAAATGCAACTTAAAGTCGAATTTTTGAAAAAGTCCAAAACCTTCGATTTTTTTAAAGTCTAAAAACTCTACTCTAATTACGCAATTTTTAAGCCATAATTCGAGATGTGAGTACAATTCGTTCTATTTTTTTCAAATTTTTAAAATTGCAGTTTTTTTTAGACTCTGGTATATTTTATATGGTGCTCCATAATAATTAAATTGGTAGATTTTGACCCTAACTTACCCTAGATACATTCATTTGTGGGTAAAAACATGTCTCATAAAAATTTAGTTTGATTGGATATGGGTAAGGCGTGCCGCATCGGCCTTGAATTTTAAAAAACGGATTACAAGGAAAAATATGATTTTTTCTGTTTTCTCAATTTTTTTGGTATTTTAAGTTAAATTTGAATTCAGGTGGTTACTAAAAACTAAAATCGGTTGAAAATAAGCCTAGTTATTAAAACTTCCCCAGGCATCTAACGTGTGGCAGACCACTTGAATAAGGAATGCAATCTGATTCATTAAATTCATTGAAGTTTTCTACTGTAATAACATTTTTTTATTCTTCAAGTTCAAATGTAATTAGCTGACAAGTATTTTTCATATTGTATTTTGCTAACATGTTTTAAATTAATGCTAAATATGCCTGTGCCTTTTAACACTCGTTTGAAATCTCCATTTTTAACTCTTCAAAATCTTGGAAACCGATTGTAGCCATTAAAATTTTAACGATGGTCGTTTAAAATAAAGTACTTTCACAAATTTGTATACATCATTTGAAAAATCGAAACTTCAAAGTCAGCTTTGGGCTCTTCTGTAATGTAATTACCCATATAAATTCCAAATCTAATTGGTTTATGAAAACTACATATATTCCTCTACAAAATAATGACGACCGACTATTTCAATCTCCGTCCAAATTTTAACGGGGGTCGTTTTAAATGAAGTCTTCACATAAATTTTTATTTTAACCGCCAAAAACACCACGATGTCTTAGACTTAGGATAAAAATTTGTATGAAAGAAATGTTTGCTTTCTTATTCTGCAAAATAAAACTTATATAGCATTTTTTGGAAAAACGCATATTTTAAGAGTTATGGCACTTAAAAGCTTTGTAGTGTTTTTAGGTCACTTTTAGGGTCAAAAGTTCAAATCGACTGGCCTGTATGCAACCGAGAGATCCAGTTCTTGCACAGATATTATTTTTTATGGCCAATCTATCGGAAACTGCCGGTGGAGCGAACAAAAAAATACTTTTGCAAATCCCATACATTTTTTGGGTGGTCTATTGTACATGCTTGTATTTTCTAAGGCTTAAAAGTTTGATGATCTTTTGTCAAGTTTAAACACACCTTCCACTTCCAAAAATGATGGCAAACATACTCCATTTTGTAAAGTGTATCCTCAATCAACCCGACATCACTTCTTCACAGACCTACATTTAAGATATGCGTGTGATGTCTTGTAGTCCTTTGCAGTATTGTGGTTTATCTTGTCCGCTTTAGGGATGAATACCACCGATGCCAAGCTACCCATAAATATACGCAGCGGCCATGACTATACCGAGGAGCTCCTGAAAGAGTGCTGGAAACATACCATCAAGCCTTGCTAATTTCTTGGGCATAAAGGGACCACCCACGTTATCTTGCGTTCGTCCACCATTGTTCTGATGAGTTTAATAATCGAAACTGCAGTGTGTGAAAGTGTACTTAAGGAACTACCGTTTTTTACCTCTTTTTCTGCTACCCGGGAAAAGAGCATCCATTAGATGATCAATGGATTCCTGACTGCTTTCTGCAAAAGTAATCCCGGTACACCAAGATCCTTGGAAAGAACCTTACGGAGTCTAGCCGCTTCCAATTCTCCACAGAAGATAAACTAATATTCTCTTTTCGTCTTTCGGGTTTCCTTCTTAAAATCATTAAAATGAGACTATAATTCTCCCAGTACTCCGTCGTGTTATCCCTTTTTCATAATGGAAGAGTTTCCAGCTTTCTGTTTTGAGTTGCTTGAGATCCGATGTCCACCAAGGTTAGTGTATCTTCTTCGAAGGCAAGCGCTCAGGACAGTATTTAAGAAAAGATTCTCTTACCCCCTACTTTTGTAAAACGCAACGCGCCGCGTTGTCAAAATTTCTGTGCAATATGTTTTTGTTACAACAACAAATTGCATTGAAATTTTAACAACGCGGCGCGTTGCGTTTTACAAAATTAGGCCATAAGGGTGTTTGTCACTAAACTTACCAATTTCTTAAAATCTTGTATACTTTCACAAGACTTCGAAATTTAATCCAGTTCGTTTTCTTGGGGTTCCTATAAGGGGATTCGTTTCTCCATTGAGAGGTCAGGCCATCAGGAAATCTGGATCTGGCTACTTTTTCTGAATTTCTCTATTAATTTAACGAAATAATTTACAAAATTTTTATCCGTTCAATGGATAATTTTTAAAATTAAAATCTAGCTAGCCAACAGATTCAAAATATTTAACACGATAAATGATGTAAATAATTTCACATTCTACGATAAACTAATGTGTTGCTATGTATGTACCAACTAACCTCCTATAACAAACACGCTTTTGTTAAAATCATTGATTTTTCATCAAAAACTGAACAACTTTGAAGTCTGTAATAGTGGTAAAGGTGCTCCTTTTTTGGATGTTGTTGTTGAAAATGAGAAATATTTTTCCCCAACGGAAAACATGGATTTCAGACACGAAAAAATAAAACTACACATGCATGCCATGAACAACAATTTAACCATTTTATACCTTTTAGATTGTTTTTGTTGTTTTCTTGGAATTTCGATGTCAATCAACACAAGTTTCCTAGAAAAAAAAAATAAAATGTTATTTCATTTAATTACGCAATTTGTACTTTTGAGTTCAAGGTTCAGTCTGTTGTTTTCCTATTCCAAACATATAATTCTGATGCATTTAGTATATAATGTATTACCATCATGTTCATATACATACATTTGGGGCATTCCACACAAATAATGAATTTGATAAACTATCAGCAAAGGTTTGCTGAATAAATTTTGAACTTATGTTACAGCCACTAAACAGACCCAGGCAAAAGATAAGATGAGCTGGAAGGAATCTTTTTTGGATGACAACCAATACCGTTGTCGTTAACCGTTAACCGTTATGTTAACCGTTAAACCAAAAACGCATCCACGTTTAACAAAATGTACATGGCATCACTGTGGTTGGTGTGAAAATTTATTAAAGCAAACAAGAAAAAATAGGTGTATGTCTTTGCTATAACAAGAAAAAAAGGGTTGTGTCTATGATATTTCATTAAAAATGTGAACTTGGCTTCACTTTTTATCGACGCTTTAAATTAACGCCAATAATTATGCACGCTTAAAATAAGCGTGGATAATTGAAAATTTGCATGGGTAAGCGCATATACGGTTATGCGAAAACAGGGCTATCATTGATATTCCATCCGATTTTAAGCTAAAAATGTGTTTTCGCTCAAAAAACGTACAGTGTGCACCATTATCCTACACTATTATCGTGTATAAAAAAGGCTAAAATAATTCAAGAATGAACAGATTTATTATTTTTATTTATTGTTTGCACTTTTTATCATATTATTTAAAAACTTAAAGTTAAACACAATTGAAAACAATTCTTAATTCAATTTAGGCATTTCGTCCATATTATTTTTTCCAGGTATATTCACTACTTTTCTAACTATTCTGCCAATAAAAATTTTAATTAAAAACGAATTGTAAAAAGCTATACAGATTATTAAATCCCGTTTAATTACTGATCATTTTCCAGCAGAAGCCACAAAAATGAGACATTAATGAAATATTTTATAACGAGATAATAAATTTCAACTCTTCATCCCTATTATTTTTTGCAACATTGTAGTTCCTTTAGAAGAAATACGAAAAAAATCCCGTTTTACACCCTCCCATTTCCCCCTTTAACCTTCACGATAGCCGATAAAAAACCGGTAAATATTAGATTTTGTTCCTCCATAATATATTTAAAGTGCAAGGACAATCGGAGTGTAAGCTATGGGATACCTTCCTTTCTTTATAATTAAAATGAGTTTCACCACCTTTAAAAAATAGAGCAAGTTTTATTTAACACCGGCGCCGGCCACCGGTTTTATCTGTCAAATCGTATGAAAAAAGTCGTGCCGGGATTGTTCTGTTTCTACTCTTAATTTGGAAAACACTAACAGCACTTGTTTACAAAATCAATAAAAAATTCTGCGTACGAAACGTGACTATATTTTTTTATGTATTATACGCGACTAAACTAAATTTAGTAATTAAAAAAATAGGGGTTTTTCGATATGTCTCGCGTTGTATACATCCGATCTACTCGCAATAAAAACCATGTTAAAGAGAATTATATTTGCAACAAACCGTTATAACACAGACTAAATACAGACTCGACAGTAGAGTTTTATAAGAAACAAGTGAGAGTGTTAAATTCGGCTGTGCCGAGTCTTGTATACCCTCCAACGTTCACAAAAAAAAAATAAAAAAAAAATTGCAGGGGCGTTATTTTTGTGTGGGGGGGGGGGGTTTCGGGGTCCTTGGGGACACCTTCTCTCTGGTCAAAAAAGTTTACAAATTTAATTACTATGCTTTTTGTACAAAAGATATACAATTTCATCATTATATAAATTAATTGCTAATATCCACGCCCACAAGGGGGGCGGACCAAAAAAAGGCATTTTCAAATCCCCTGGGTTCAAGTCCAAGACTTTTAACTTTTTTAAGCATAAAAATGTTTCATTTGTTTGACTAAAATACAAAAAAACCTATAAAAAGTTACCTTTTTTCATTGGGTGGTTTACTTCGTCAAGGGGGAACTTTTTCCCCCCTGGTCCGATTTTGCCCATCTCCGAACTTAACCAGCCTATGAACATAAGACATATTTATGCAAAATTTCAGGAGTCTAGCCCTTTTATTTTGGACTGTATCGTGTCTTCCACAGACGGACGGACGGACAGACGGACATCGCTAGAATGTCTTAGAATCGATCACTGATCAATAATATATATACTTCATGGGGTCCTAGACTGATATTTCGATGCGTTACACACGGAATGACAAAGTGAGTATACCCCCATACTGTAGTTGGAGGGTATAAAAATGGGAAAAAACTTAGCGATTTTAGGAGAAACACAGCGGTTTTTATTTAGTCCGTTTTACGCTAACATGGCAACACTTTCTACGACTTAGGAGTGAGTGAAACAATAAAAACCGATCTGGCATCCATTTTTCTTATGGCGCGTTATATCAGTTTTCTCTTTCTAACCTAATTCGTAGAATAATTTGAAAATGTTAACCATATGGTTAAAGAATACTTTTTTGACACCTGTCACTTATGTCGAGTCTGTATTAGTCTGCGGTTATAACTTCGGTGTTTGCCCTTTGATTGTTATGAAATCCACTTTGTTATCTATTATGGGTCAGGCTTTAAAGATAAATAAAAAAGAGTTAATTTTGAACCGATTTCTATTTAAAAAAAAAATTAATTAATTTTTTTTATCAACAAACGTATTTTTATAACGTGCTTCTCTATCGTGCGTAAACTAATGATCTGACGGAAAAACAATATTTGGAGTAGTGTTTGGGAATTCCCGGACTTTTCAATTTCCCGGGAAACGGGAAAAAAATAATTTATTTCCCGGGATTCCCGGGAATCCCGGGAAATTTTCATTATTAATATAAATTATAAAAAACATTAAAATTTTACCAACTTTTTATTAAAAACAGTTTTATTACCGATAAACAATTAATTAAAACATAAAAAAATAAAAGTTAAAAATCCTGATATACACTAAAACAAAACAAAAAAAAATATTGCAACTTTTTTCCCCACAAAAAATCGCAAAAAATAGCTAAAAATCGCAAAACACTTTAAAACTGCGTTATTTGAGCAAAAACTAATATAGTTGGCAGCACTTTTAATATTTGTTCTGGAAATGTAAATTTTAGGTTCAAAATTTAGCAAAATTATCATTAACCGACGAATATTTTTTGACTTTTTATATTTTTTCATGATATTGTCATAATTTTTACACTTGGTCAGTTTTCCTATGAAAATATATTTGCACTGTTCTTCCAAATAGAAAAACTACAAAAAATAGCAAATGTAATTATACCTGTATGTAAAAAAATATTAAAAATTAAATTAAAGTAAACGTTTTTTATGTAAAATGGTTTATTTTATAAAATTCCCGGATTTCCCGGGAAAAATTGAAAAAATTCCCGGGAATTCCCGTCAGTCTATTCCCGGGAATTCCCGGGAAATCCGACCCGGGAATTCCCGGACCCCAAACACTAATTTGGAGCCAACTTGATTAGCTTTAGTTTGGTTTTTATTGCGAGTAGATCGGAGGTACGTTACTCAAAATATAAGGAAAATAGTAAAAATACCTCCAAAAACGCTAAAAATTTTATAAAAAAAATTTATACTTCGAAAATGTTTTCGATGAAATTTTAAGTTTAGCGGTCTATAATACAACAAAAAAAAATGTCACGGTTAGTGCGCATTTTGGTTGTAAACTAGTGTAACAATTCCAATTGGACTTTTCTGAAGGCTTTTTCAACGATATATTTTTTGGTGGAAATTGGATGTGAAATATCTCTTATGAATATACATATGTATATAAATATGTAGGGAATAAATAGTTACACATATATTGTGGAAACTTTGTAACCAGCCACCTTAAAGTGACGTTGAGCAAACAAAAACAAACTGTGTTGAACCTAAAAATCAATGGGGTTTTTCTTATTAGGTCACCACTATCAGATAGGTAATGGTTAAGAAAATTTTTTATGCATATTGAAAATGAAATGATTTTGGCGAGTTTTAAAAAATTAATCTTAGCTATTTAACCTTTACTCTACTTAGGGTGAGTTTTTTAATATGTCGATTATATTTGTTTTATGTTTAAACAGAGTTAAAACTACAAATTCTGTTTTGGAGATGTGGTTTATTTTTAAGTTTAACTCACTAATGTTAGAAAGTTAAACTAAGGTACAAAAACGCAAAAAACACACCTAATTTTAAAATATACTGATCAGTGTTGCCTTGTTTAGGTATTTTATTGGGAAAAATGTGCGATGATGGCAACTATTGTAATTGGAAATAATAAACTTGAACTAAAAAACAAAATATAGGGTTAAACTTGTTTTTAATAAAGTTTAATTAAACTACCGTTTAAATTCAGTTTAAGCGACACGTCAAAAACTCGCCCTTAGTGTAAAATTTTGCGAACTGCGAGAACACAGATCTCAGAACTAGTGCCTACGGTCAGTACCGTAGTAACGGGAATACCGGTATTCCCAGTTCTCAGTATTACCGGGAAATGGTACCGGTTTCCCGGTTCTTGAATTATTTCCGGGAATACCGGTATTCTCGGTTCCGGTTCTGAGTGTATTACCGGTATTCCCGGGACTACCGAGAACCGGGAAATGGGGGGCACTACTTAGAACCGTTAGGTTAGGTTGTAAGTGGCAGCTGACGTTCACGTAGACTCTGAGGTCCATTGTCATACACTCAACATAATACATTAGTAGATTTACTATTTTTTTTGCTAATGCTAGTAAGCTAACCTTTAGCAAATTTTTAGTTAAGATTAGCATGTTAGCAAAAATATCTTGTAAACTTCATTTAGCGCATTAGCAATTTTAAACAAAATTTGAACTAATATTTTTTGCTAAATTTAAAATTGAGTTTTTTTTTTAGAAAACTTAAAATGGCGCTATCTCGGAAACTAAGCCAGATAGAGCAAAACGGAGGCCATTTTTGGTTCTTGAGCTCTCCATAGTATCGCCGTGTGGACCCTAATGGGTCCTAACTTTGGATCCAAAAAGTTAGCATTCCCGAAAATTTTAATTTTAATAACCAAAAGCTCTCCGAGTAATATTTTTGAAGTTATCGAGTTTTTTATTTCTCAAAACCCCAGTGGTCCCCCAAAAACGGAAAAAAATGTTGGATCAAAAACTATGACGATTTTTAAGGAACCCAACTAGGTCTAGGCCCATCGCACTATGCTTCGAAACATGGACAAAAGTCAAAAAAAAAGTTTTTTGTCTCAAATTGTGTTTAAATACAGATTTTTTGAAAGATAATAAGGTATCTCAAATAAATATTAACAAAAATATTTTTTCTGATTGCTTTTGCCACCACGAGAGGGCGCTAAACTCAGAGAATTTTATGCAAAAATGACTTAACAGGAAAATGTTTTTTGCTGTTTCACAAAAATAATTCTCAAAAATCCATTTTTAATAAAATGGTTCGAAATTTTGTTTTAAAGTACTTTGATATATTTGTAGTGAAGTTAAAATATAGAATTTTGTATATATTTACAAAAAAATATTTTTTATTGCGCAGAAAAACAAGTTTTTTTGTTGAAAATTCAAAAATAACTAAAGTTTGATGGAGTATTAAAAAAAATATAAAAAATAGATATTTTTTTTTTCTTTTTTTTGCAAGTTTAAACTCTTATCTAACAGCGTATTCTATTTTTTACCACAAATTAGAAAAAAATGCGATTTTTTAAATGCCTAAATTCATGATTTTTACTCAAATATCAGTCATTCAGGAGTGTTTAATATCATTGTGCAACACGATTTTATGTTTTGAAAGGGTAAAAATGCAAAATAAATGTATATTAATTGTAGATCGAAACCCCTGCAGAATTTTGAAAATTTACCTCGAGTTTTTTTTATGGCCCACTGAAGTTTTTAATTTTTTTTCAAAGGAGTTCAGAATAAGTCAAAAAAAAATATTAAAATTAATTTTGAGCTAAATGAGGTTACTAGATGTGCAACGAAATTTGATGACGGTTCTTTTCTTAGAACATATTAACCCTCTATCTCCCATTTTTAGGGGTCACTTTAGTCCCTTTTCCAAATATCGTCGTAGAACACCACTTACACTTCTTAACTAATATATTTAAAGGGTTAACATGTTTTACAATTTTTTTCTGCATAGAATTTCATTGTTAGTTGTAAAAGACCAAAAATTCGTGAGATATAAGCAAAATGCTTAAAAAAGTAAAATTTGTAATTATCATATATTGTTAAATTGTGATTCACCAAAGTCGTGTGAAATAATTCGACAAAATATAACAAATTTACTTCTGAGCTTAATACTGTTAATATATATCTTTGGTAAAATTTGATGTTTCTTTTTTCTTAAAACATACTAATCCTCTATCTCTCATTGTAAGGGGTCATTTCAGTCACTTTTTAAAATATTCTTATAAAAAACACTTAAACGTGCGTTTTCAAAACAATTCGTTTTTGGTTTACAAATGGTATACCTTAATTTTTTGTTTTTTCCAATTTAAGATACACTCTGTGACCTCAAATTTGTTGCACAGTGTATTCTATTGAAGCTTTAAGTTATGTTAAATAACTCTTAAATTATAAATTATATTCAAGAAACATTAAAAAAGGAATTTAGTATTACGCTTTAACCTTTAAACGCTCGTTTTATTGAATTTTATAAGAATATTTGAAATAAGGACTAAAATGACCCATTAAAATGGAAGATAGAGGGTTAATATGTTCTAACAAAAGAACCGCCATTAAATTTCACTGTACAGAAGTATAAATATTTTTTATCTCAGTAGTTTTTTAGTACATTTTTCGACATATTTCAATCTACTTTGGTAAACGCTATTTAACAATATGTGATACTTAACAATTTTACTATTTAAAGCATTTTGATTATATCGCACGATCTTTTGGCATTTGACAACCCCTAGTAAAATTTGATGCTTAACATTTTTGTAGAACATATTAAATATTTAAATGCACATTTTAGTGTTGTTCTACAAGGATATGTAAAAAAGGACAAAAATGACTCCTTAAAATGGAAGATAGGGGGTTAATGTATTTTAAAAAAGAACCGCCACCAAATTTTACTTAAGACATGTATAAACATTATGTAGCTCAGAAGTTGATTTAATACATTTCTTTGACTTATTCTAGACGACATAAAAAATAAAAATGACGTATTTTTTAAAAAATGATGTTTTTATATTTTCCACACTACTAATCCGATTTTGCCCAAATTTGGTATTAATATATAGCTAAGGAATATTAATTTGCTTACAAAGTTTTTTTACGATCGGACAATTTTCGTAGGTGTTATAGCGTTTTAAAGAAAAAGGATATATGGCAGGACCTTGGGTCCTTGCTCCGATTTAAATGAAAATTTATACACAAGTTGCTAGTTGAATGTGTATCAGCATGACCACTTTTTGTAATTTTGTGGGCATTATTGAAGCTAAAATTATTTTTTTCAATTTCAGGACACATGGGCGGTAGGCGTGTACTTGCACCGATTTTTCCAAAAATTCATATTTTTCTTAACTAAGACGTTTTATGCACGTGTACCAAATTTCAAAAATATGTGACAACTCCTTCTATTTTTGTCCCTTCGTTATATGGGAACGAAGCACTGTGCATCGGGGTCTGGACCTATCGGGTCCGAACCCAATGGGGTCCTCAAATGTGTATGAACTAAGTCGAAATAAAAAAAAATTCAATTAACTAATTTTTGGCAAAACAGTTTTGCTAACTTTACCAAAAAAATTGTGGGTTCAAAATCAGCAAATTTTCTTGTAGGTTTACAAGCTTTTTTTGCTAACATTACAGTTTTTTTTTGAGTGTTCCACGGGACTGCAATAGGTTTCCCTACTGGTCCCGTTAAACCAATTGTAGCTTCTTATGAAACTCCTAAGATATTGAATTTTGACATTTGAAAAATCTGAAAGATAGTGCAGCTCCCTAGATTCCAGTGAAGCAAGTCTCTGACCAGAAAGTGCCGGGCAATGGCAGATAAAGTGTTCGATAGTTTCCAACTCCTTTTCATCCATACAACTCCGGCAAAAGTCATTCGATGGCACATTTAACAGCTCTGCGTGGTTCCCTATAAGACAGTGTCCGTTAATTACAGCAACCACAGCCGAAATCTCTCCTCTTGGGAGCAATTTCAGCTTATTTGTGAGCTTCTGATTCTTGTTGTCTCAAACTTCCATCCAATTGCATATCTCTGATTAGTCTCCGTCGCGGAACAAAGCCTTAGATTTTGCTTGCAAGTTTCTAGAGGCATGCCAACACATTCCAATTCTGTTGGAACCTGTAAGGTAGTTCCCAGTCTTGCAAGCTCATCGGCTTTGCAATTCCCTAGAATGGCTCTGTGCCCTGGGACCCAAATGAGTCGTATGTCAAACTGCTTGGCCATCTCATTTAAAGACGTCCGACATTTAAGGGCAGATTTTGTTTTCAGAAACATTAATTCTAGGGACTTGACCGCGGCTTAACTGTCAGAATATATGTTGACTGTGGTTTTAGACAAGACATAGCAACTCAACCAGACAGCCACTTCCTTTATTGCCAGCACCTCTGCCTAGTAAACAATGCAATGATCTAGCATCCGTGTAAAAATCTATGGAATCTCCACTACCCGGAGTGCCCTTCATCCAAGGCTCCCTGGATGGTATCATAGTGGTAAAGTTGCGCTCAAAAAGGCTCATGGAAGGAGCACAGCCCACATTTTGTGGCATTGTTATCTTCTTCAAGATCGCGCTATGTCCACAATCGCTGCTCCTCCATTCCATTGTGCTATTAGGACGAATTGCCGACGTAGCCGCACCAGTGATGCAAATTGACGCCATTCTCTATACATTTGTGATAAAGTTACAGTTTCCTTTTATCTTTAAAGCAGGCCACCAGACAAAGATTCCATACAGCAGAGTTGGACGCACCACTGCTGTATCCATTGATCGATTTTAGGGATAAAACCCTATCGTTTTTCAATGTCCCTTTTACAGGAATATAAAGCAATAGTTGCTTTTCTCATCCGTTTTTCAATATTACGTCTGAAATTTAACTTCCTATCTAGAAATACTCCAAGATACTTGGCTCCATCTGAGAAAGCGATTTCAGTGCCGTCCAGAGAAATAGGATCATAGAAGCAGGAATCATGTTTTTCCTTGTAAAAACGACAAGCTTTTTTTCTTGGATTAACTCCCAGACCACAGCCTCTTGCCCATTTACACTGATCTTTCAGAAAACCCTGAAGAATGTCCCTCAATAGTTGCAAATGCTTTCCCTTTACCGCTATCGCGACATCGTCAGCATACACAGAAAGAATTTAAAACGAATTTCAATCAACAAAAATGCGGATTCAATAAAATTTTTGATTGGAATTCCTCCAATAAGAAAATTGTTATACCAATCATCAAATTGTAAGTGATTAATTTTTTCGATTTTGATCTTCTTCTGCTGTCTCGAGTTCTCCAGTCAATTGCCATCTTTAATATATCGCCATGGGGTCTTCTTAAAATATGGCCAACACAGCTCCATTTCGTCTTTTCGGATTGGTGTTTCACCTGGACTCTTTTGAGCGACTATAATTTTCTTACTTTTTTTTTTAATTTAAATTATAATTATAATTACATAAGTGTTAATTTTATTTATTTCAAGGGCAACATGAAAGGAAAACATTTAACAAGAAGTCATGCTATGAGAGAGGCTACTTCACCACCACGTACTCCAACACCGCGAACATCAGAGTCTTCTTCACAAATGTCACCAAATGGCTATCAGCAACAGCACATGCAACATATGGATGTTAATGAAAATAACAATAATAATAATAAATTGCATACACAATCATCGGCAACTCGAGGCAATTCACCAATAATCGATACACCAACTGTGATTGTAACTAGTCAACATAAACAACAACAACAGCAGCAACATCAGCAACATGCAAATGTTGCTCTCTGTAATGAAGCTGAATTTCCCAAATTATCACCACCTAAATCGAAAGGTGGTGGTTCTGGTAGTAGTGGCAGCAGTGGATGTGGTGTCAATAACAATAGCGGACAACAGCAACAACGTCTACATAATAATGCAGACGGTCACAACAACAACAACAACAATTGCAACAAAAAGACAAATAGTGACACTGCAAGTGTGGCTAGTGTTATTGAGACTACTCAAACTAAGGGAACCAATACGAATGCTGGCAGCACGAATAAAAACTACAATCAATCTCAACACCAACAGTCGCAGCAGCAGCATCATCCTCAACAGCAACATCCACAGCAAACATTTAACGCTGGCAATGCTTTACAAAAAGCGTTAAATATTACTGATAACTCGTCACAGTCTACTCCAATATATAATTCTCCAATGAACTATCAATTGCATCCAAATGATGGCAACAACCAACAGCAGCAGCAACAACAGCAACCATCATACATTGTGTATGATAAGGAAAATCGTTGCCCACGCAATGACAGCCAAAATAGTATGAATTCCAATGATGAGATGCACTATGAGACACAGCAACACCAGAGCCAGCAACACCAATCGCAACAACACCATCAACGATCAGGTGGTGGGGGTAAAAAGCATCGCACCAATTCAAATTCGAAAGGTTCAAAACCTCGTTTGAAGAATATGGGTGGAAGCAGTGGTCCTGGAGGTGGTGGCCCTTCCAATAGTGGTGCTGCTGGTGGAGGTGGTGGTGGCGGTCCCGGTTTATCATCCGGTAGCATTGACGGCAGTCTCAATAGCAGTAACAATACATCGGGATTCATTTCGAGAGGTTTGTATCGACGACCTTTCTAAAAATTTGTATATATTTTTATTTCTTTAGTCTTCACAAATTCAGAAAATTCCAACGAACAATATACGGATCACGGTGGAACTGATTTGCTAAGTTTTTTCAAAGAGACTTTAAACAAAAATGTCAAAGATCGTCAATTTTTATTAAAAGTCGAAAAGGATCTCATTGAATTTGTGCAGGAAGGAAGGTAAGCAAATATTTTATTTCTCACATACTAAACAAAATTTAACTTTGCATAGAAAAAAGAGCAAATTTTTTTTCTGCCTGGGGACTTATCTGAAAGAATATTTTGTATGAATATTATTTTGATAACTTTTTTGATTTCTTTACCGTCCAACCTGAATCAAATTACGTCGCGTAAGGCGTAACGCCCAATAATTTTTCGTTTCTAATATTTAAATGTGAGTTACCTAAATCAAACGGACGTAAAAATTTCAAATTTGATGTGTTTGTTTTTGTTTTTTTTTACGTCTTGCGCTACGCATTTGATTCTGGTTCGACCCTTAGAAATTATGCCAGCTATCGCGAAAAATCAAAAATGTTTAAATAAATTTCAATTAAAAAATGATCGATTTTAATAAAAACAAATTAAAAATTTGAATTCGGCCAAATACCGAATGTATTGACACCTTATGCAAAAGGGTGGATCGAATTTTGCTTTTTTCGAATTTCAAAATCGTCGGGGTTGGAAATGTTGCCTTTTAGGGTCAATATTAACACAACAGTAAGAGTGTTAAATTCGGCTGTGCCTAAATTTTTATACCCTTCAACACGCAAAAAAAATAAAAAAAATTGCAGGAGCGTTTTTTTAGGGGGGGGGGGGCAAATTTCCCCCCGAAATGTATGTTTACAAAATCATTATTATGCTTTTTGCACTAAAGAAATTACATTTTTTCATTATTTAAATTTTTCTTTTAATCCACTCCCACAATAGGGAGCGAACCGAAATAACGACATTTCCAATCTCCTGGGTCCAAGTGCAGAACTTCTTGTAGCATGAAAATGTTGCATTTGTAAAAAAATATGTTTTTCAGGGGTTGGTTTAGTTTTTTAAGAGGGAACTTTTTTCTCCCTGATCCGATTTTGATCATTTACGAACATAACTTGCCTATGATAATAAGATATTTTCGTACAATTCGTGCATTTCGGTAGTCTAGCTCTTTTACTTTGGACTGCATCGTGTAACTACAGGCTGACGGACGGACGTATATCGCTAAAATATCTTAGACTCAATTACTGATCATAAATATATATATTTTATGGGGTCCTAGACCGATATTTTAATGCTTTATACACGGAATGACAAAGTGAGTATACCCCCATACTGGGGTTGGAGGGTATAAAAACATATTGGACCAGTAGGGTAATGTCTTGGGTTCCTTTTTTGACTTGAAAATGAGAAAGTACCAAACAAAGTGAAAACTAAATTTAATTTTTTTTTTCCTTTAGTTGTTTAACTTGTTTTTAATTAATTTCCCCCTTTAATCATTTTCTTAGTCGCGGAGAAATACGTTTTCCTCAAGCATCTTCATACAATCGTATGTTGATACATCGCACAGCCGCCTTCTTTGGCATGGAACATAATGTAGACACCGAGACCCAACAATGTGTTATTGTAGCACCAACTAAAAACACTCGCATACCAGAAGTAAGTACATCAAACTAAATGTCCTGGCCAGTAATATTTTATAAATTCTTATAACTTTCTAATTCAACCTGTAGATACGATTTAAAACTCTAGTTATACATAATCGTGATGATTCACGCAAATCTATACTCAAACGCGATACGCACAGTTTTGATGAAGCTCGCCAGAGCAGCTACTTATGTCCAGATCGTGGTGGTATGCTTGATCGCAAGGCCAAAAGTTTTGAAGAACGTGAAGAAGACTATGATCGTGCCCGTTCACGTATATTTAATCGCAGTCAAAACGAGTCTTGTGGTGGTGGTGGTGGCGGCGGCAGTACCGATGACGATAATAACTACATAAGTTGGACTAGTTCGGTGGAGCAACAACAATTTTCACGTGGACGTCCTAGTGGAAAAGTGTTGAAAATTCAAAATGTAAATTATTGAAAATTTCTAATCCATGCCAATTTAAAATTAAACTAACTCAATAATAATTGTTATAATTTTTAGTCTCCAGATGGCGGTCGTGCTGGTAGTGTTGTTCCGAAATCAAATAATTACGGTAATTATAGTGGTGGTCCTACTCAGTCGGGGGCTCCTCTTATGCGCGGTGATTCGGCATCTTCCAATAAAAGTGGTAGTGGGGGTGGAAATGGCACTCGTATATTTTCAAAACAAGATTCGGCCAGCAGCACAAACACATCGTGGCGTTTGTCACCTTCAAGCAGTGGGTAAGTTATAATTCAATAGCCAACAGCACTGTACTTTTCACTAGTGTTCCAAATATATATTAAATGTTAAAGATCTGTCAATTTCTTTGTAATTTTTTTTTGAGGACGAAAGTAATGAAAAAATCAAATTATTATTATTGTTATTATTTTCAAACACTCAATTGTTTAGCTATAAAACCCAAACACAGTCGGTTCGTTCCGATTCTGTAACGCCATCGCCAACTGGTGGCTATGGCAGTGATGAACAAATGCCAGATCACTCATCAGACATCGCAAACAGGGAGAACATTGATGCTGCTACATCGTCGCTGCCAAGTAGTGGACTTGTTTGGGCCGTCACAGATATTTCGAATGTGCCGAAAGGCAGTATTCTTATCAATCCACAAACCCTACAGCCAATCCTAAATGCAGACGGGTAATTTACAAAACTTTAACCATCAATTAAAAAAAAAAAAACAAAGAAATCAAAATTCTTTTCTGTTCTTCCGTTCAAATCTCACTAATCAATTTGTATTTTTTTTTTTATTGTTGACAATAGGCAAATTGTAAATGCATTTTAACAAATGTTTACAAACTTATTTTAATGTGTTTTGTTGGCTATTTTTTTCTACTCTTGTTTTATTTTTTTTCTATTCAACAATTAATTTTTAAATATAGTTTGCAAAAATGTTTTAATCTTCTTTTATTTTGTGCTCTGTCAGCCACTCAGCTTTTAATTGTTGCTTTCATTGTATAGACAAAATCTAAATCAGAAACGTAAGCAGTATTCAGAGTCTTACCGCCAGCTCCGGATAGTGGCAAAACGGTACTGTTCTTTCAAAAAATACATGAATTTAAAAAGGTGTTTTGTAAAAGTGTTATTTTGCCACCAATTTTATTTATTGAAAATCGCTATCGAAATAACATAAATTTTTTAAATTTTCCCAGTATCTTTTTTTAGTAAAATGTTTAGCCAAATCAGTAACTATATAAATTGTGTTTTAAAAATCTGGCAAAGTTCCGAGGTTAGGGCAAAAATTCACAAAATTTAAAGAAAACAAGTAAGAGTGTTAAATTCGGCTGTGCCGAATCTTTTATACCCCTTATAAATTTAAAAAAAAAAATCGTAGGATTTTTTTGTGGGGGCGGGGTCGGCGGAGTTGGTGGGGGACACCTGTAGCCCCGCTATATATGTTTACAAATTACTACTATTTGTTTATGATATTTACTCTCAAATAATAAATGTTTATCGTTATTTTTAATTAATTTCTATAACCACGCTCCCAAAGGGGGCGGCCTGAAAAAATCTAATTTTCTAACCCCCTTGGTCCAAGCGCAGGTCTATTTACATAATATGGCATACAAATTAACCCGTGTCGCCCGGCAATCAAAGTTTTGGATTTTTTAAAATTAAAAAATAAAAAAATAAATATGTCTTGCGACACATTACACTTATTAATTTTTATGCGCTAAACACGAATATAAAATAAATTTTACAGATAAAAAAATTACAGTTTTTTTCTACATTTAAGACATTTTTAAAAAAATTCTCAATATTTTGTTTCCGTTTAAACCCTTAGGTTAGGTTCTAAGTGGCTGCTGACGTTTTACGTCAACACACGTAGACTCTGAGGTCCATTGTGATACCACGGGACCGTAATAGGTTTCCCTACTAGTCCCTGTCGTTAAACCAGTTTGAGCTTCTTATGAAACTCCTTAGATATTGAATTTTGACATCCGACAAATCAGAAAGATCGCACAGCTCCCTAGATCCCAGTGAAGCAAGTCTCTGACCAGAAAGTGCCGGGAAATGGCAAATAAAGTGTTCGATACTTTCCAACTCCTCTTCATTCATGCAACTTCGGCAGAAGTCATTCGACGGCACATTTAACCGCTCTGCGTGCTTCCCTATAAGATAGTGTCCGGTAATTATAGAAACCACCGTCGAAATCTCTCCTCTTGGAAGCGATATCAGCTCACTTGTGCGCCCCTGATTAAGAGAAGGCCAAATCAGTCGTGTTGTCTCACACGTCCATCCATTTGCCCATCTTTGATTAGTCTCCGTCGCAGAACAAAGCCGTAGGTTTTGCTTGCAAGTTTCTAGAGGCATACCAACACATTCCAATTCTGTTGGAACCTGTAAGGTAGTTCCTAGTCTTGCAAGCTCATCGGCTTTGAAATTCCCTGGAATGTCTCTGTGCCCTGGGACCCATATGAGTCGTATGTTACACTGCTTGGCCATCTCATTTAAAGACGTGCGGCAGTTAAGGGCAGATCTTGTTTTCGGAAACATTGAATCCAGGGACTTGACCGCGGCTTGACTGTCAGTATAGATGTTGACTGCGGTTGTAGACAAGACATTGCAGCTCAACCAGTCAGCCACTTCCTTTATTGCCAGCATCTCTGCCTGGTAAACACTGCAATGATCTGGTTTAAACCCTTATGATGTTGAATTTTTAAGAATCTTTTTCTTGTCTTTTTGTGGGGGTTTTATATAAAAAATTTCAAAATTTCAAATTTTTTTTTAAGTAATTTTCAAATTTTTGTAGAAAAACACTACAAAAAGACAAGAAAAAGATTCTAAAAAAGTCAACATCATAAGGGTTTTACTATTTTATAGAGCTGGAGACATAATTTCACTTAAACGTAATTTGAGCCAAATTAGACAATTTCAATCCATGGTCCCCTTCGATCAAATTTTAGAGTTTTTGGTAAAAAAAAATTGTAAAGAAGCAAAACTTTAAAATGATCTGATTTGGCTCAAATTAGATTTAAATGAAAGATTGTCTTAAGCTCTATGAAAGGATAAAGAGAATGAAAAGGGGTTTTTTTTATTTCATGAACGTAGGGTTCTATAGTCGAAAAGTCGAAAAGTCGATTAATCGACTTTTTGTATGAAAAAGTCGAAAAGTCGAAATCGACTTTTTTGTTCTTACAAAGTCGACTTTTGCTTTCGACTTTTTTCGACATTATTCGACTTTTTTCGATTTTTTTTTTTTTATTTTTTTTTTTTTTACTTTTGCCAGATGAAAATAATTTCTTTCTTCTGAAAAAAAAATCAAATGAGAGCCGAGTTTAACAACTGAAGCTGTTGGTATTTCCATGTATTTTGTATGTGAAGCAAAAATGTCAATGTCAAATTCATGAGTTAGAAAGTGTTAAGTGCAATATTTACCAACATTTTTGATTATTGTAAACACCTCAGTTATAGGGTTCTATAAATCGAAAGTCGCTCTCAATTTTTAAACCTTTTCCACATATTCGATTTCTTCGACTTTTTTTGACAAATAAAATACAACCAAAAAATAGCACCTAAATGCTTACAACAAGTCAAAACTAAACTTTTATTTACAAAAAAAATCAACTTTTTAAAAGTTGGAAAAGGTCGAAAAAAGTTAAAAAGTGGAAGAAAGTCGAAAAAAGTGGGAAAAGGTCGAAAAGTCGAAAAAAGTCCAAAAAATTCGACTTTTTTAAAAGTCGAAAGGTCGAAAAGTCGACTTATTAAAATTTAAAAAAAAAAGTCGACTTTTTAGAAATTGAAAAAAGTCGAAAAGTCGACTTTTTGTTGCGACTATATAACGACTATATAACGTAGGAAAAATTGCAATTTTTAAATTACAAATAGCGATGTCTCGAAATTTAATCCGATTGACAAATTTGTACACATATTTTTTAGGTCCAGTAGAACTAAAATTTGCTCGGACACTTGGGAAAAAGTTGAAGAAAAAATGCCACTCTAAGTGTTTCTTCACAATACAGCAGCAAGCAGCAGACAGCAAAATTTTTACATGTATTTTGTTGTTGGCGCAAATTTTGCTGTCTGCTGTTTGCTGCCGTATTGTGAAGAAACACTAATGCCACATACACCAGATCGGTTTTAGTCCATAAGGTGGCAAAATGAAACAAGGTCGCAAATTTCAGAAACATAAATAAAATCAAACATAAAAACATGTATAAGGTGGCAATCCTGTATCCAAAATAAAAGCAAATATTCAAAGGAATACAATCATTTAAGCTATAGGTTTCGGCAAAAAAAAAATCTGTATTTTTATTTCTTATTTCACAGCATTCTCATTCATATGCGTACTCGCAAAAAACACTTACACTTATTAGCCAAGTTTTTGTGTGAAATACACCAAGTTCTTTTGTGTAATTAAGCCAATTTTTTTTAGAAAAAAACTTGGTTAACTGACGCAAAAACACTTGGTGGGTTGTATTTTACACAAAAACTTGGCAAACTAGTGCAAGATTTTTTTTTTGCGTGTACATAGTAAACTTTTTGCAAACTACTATTATTACAAATCTATTACTTTTTAGATTAAATAACAATAATTGGCATTTTTTTAAAATAAAATTGTTTGTTCACAAGTTTTTGTAAATTATCTGTTTCTTAAAATTACTGCATTATTTATTTAATTATATAATTATTAATACTACTATTTTTTTTTTAAATCTGCTTTTGGCTTACTGAAAATCTACATGCTTATGTATGCTCACTAAATTATCGGCATTAACTTCAAACCAATTGAAATGTTTATGAAAAACCTCATACTGACAAGGGAAGTATCTCAACCCTTATGAACCGATTTGGGGTGTCTCGGCTTATCGGTGATTTAGTGGGTCAAAAATGGCGAAAAAAATCTTTTTTTTTTGATTTTTCAGCCATTTATTTTTAAGAAACTATATGATGTTTACATATCATAAGAAAGGCTTTTTTAATGCCGACATAACGGCGGCATAACCTTGTAAGAATTCGGCTTCGTTAAATATTTTTTTCATGAAAATTTGGGGGGTATTTATGTGAAGACATAGACCTACGATATCCATACGATTACGAAATAATATTTATTAAATTTAACCCCCAGTTTTTGTATGACGAACGAACGTCAAAAATTTCCATGTAATTTGTTATTGTAACAAAAACAAAATACATGCAAATTTTTGACGTTTGTCGTACGTTCGTCATACAGAAACTGGGAGAAAGGCGATACGTATTTTTGCTCTAGACGATATTCTTGTTAGTTCGGGTTGAGATACTTCTCTTGTGAGTATAATCCCTATAAGCAATGCTAATGCCTTATATTTCGATTATTAAGTCTTTAATTTTTTTTTACACTACCATATGATTAAAATCTCTTTCGAGAGATATTTCAGCTTAGATGTGAATTAAGCCAAAGATTCAATTATAAATTAAGTCTCACTTTTTATTAAAAGCGTGTCTTAAACTTTGTTCTTATTTTTTTGTCTTTGAAGAATATGCCACATTCATATCAAAGGTGAAATCTCGCTCGATAGCGATTTTAGTAGTGTAAAAAATGATGCAGTACTATATGATCGAAATCTATTTAGAACGAAATTTCAGCATAGCTGCGAATGAAGCATTAGCATTACTAATGCCTCATCTCGAACTAGATGGGTATGGCATATGATTGAATTCTCGTTTAAAGTTCAACCTTTGAACAATATTTTCGCTTAGATTTGCAATTCCAGCTAGATGTGGAAAAGGTGACTTGATTTATATTTTAATAAACATTTGCATTTAAGAATTCTTTATTGGAATATTTTAAATAAAAATTAATGGAGCAGGGAAGGTGCCAAAAACAGCATTTAAACAAAAGGGGTCTAAAAATAAAACAAATGTTAAAACAAGCAAATTGTCAGAGTTTTCTGGATTTTAACTATCAAACTTTTTAGCTTAAACCAAGATTTATCATTTTTTTAAACAAACATTTAATATTTTGTATTAATTTTTTTAGAAACTTATTGTGTGACTTAAGGTCAATTGTCACGGTAACATTTTTCGATATTATTTGTTTATTTTTTGTAAGGCAAACGAAAATAAGCAATTAATGATTAAATTTGAGCCCTAAAAGTATGCAACGACACATTTGTAATATACGACAAAAATCTAACATATTTTTATTGAAGACTTCTGACTTATGTATGTTTCAAATATATTGTTGCATACTTTAATCAATGAAATTTATTTAATAAATAACAGTTTTTCGCTGTATTAATTACACAATGATACAAAATAGAACTTTCGGAATCGGAATGGGATGGAACCAAAAGCAAATGAAAGTTCACATTTTAAATAACAAAACACACAAGGCTTTTTTTAGTTAAGTGCTAAGTTGAATATTTCAAAGTATTTAAAATAGGGATGTCGCGAATAGTGTGTTTGGCGTTTTACCGAATATTTACTATTCGAATATTGCCGAATTGTTTGAATATTCAAACATGCGTCTGTAGTTCATCTATGAGTAGGGTTGCCAGATACTAGAAGTCAAATAACTGGACAATGGAAAATTTTCAGCTGGATTTTTAAAAAGAAACTGGACCCATACATATTTTTTTTTTAATTTGAAAAAAAAATATCAACCGATTTTCATATGTGAGATACATATTTTTATTTTGGCCTAAATGGCCGTCTCTATTTACCACGGCAAAATGTGCATTTTTTTAAGCATTTCTATTACTTTTTCGAGCATCTCGAAATGCTGATGTTTAGCTCGTCATTGGCCTGAGGATGGTTAGAGTATATTTTTCTTTTTTAATAGCACCACAAAAATAAGTTCAAAGTGGTCAAATCTGGAAATCAAGAAGGACAGTTAAAATTTCCCGGACGTGCAAAGTTAAAAAAGGGCAACTGCTGCCCTTTGCAGATTTGACCTATCCAGACATATTTTTGTGGGGTTATTTTAAAAGCAAAATATACTCCAAGAATCCTTAAATCATCGACGAGCGAAATCAACTCTAGACTGGCCGAGTTGCTCGAAAAAGTTGTAAAAAAATTAGCGTAAATGAAGCAAAACAAGTAAGAGTGTTAAATTCGGCTGTGCCGAACCTTTTATACCCTCCAACATTAAAAAAAAATTGAAAAAATGCGGGGGCGTTTTATTTTATTTTTTTTGGGGGGGGTCGTGGTGATTTGGGGGGGGGGGGGTGGTGGCAAATTCAATCTCGAATATGTGTTTAAAAATTCATTCTTATGCTTTTTGCACTAAAGAAATGCAAGTTTATCATAATTTAAAATTTTTTTTAATCTACGCCTATAAAAGGGGGCGTACCGAAAAAACGACATATTCGAACTTTCAGGGTCCAAATGCAGGACTTTGAACTTCTTGTACCATAAAAATGTTGCATTTGTTAAACAAAAAGACAAAAAATCATGTAAAAAAATTATATTTTTCAGAGGTTGGTTTAGTTCTTCAAGGGGGAACTTTTTTCCCCCTGGTCCGAACTTAACCTGCCTAGGACCATAAGACATATTCGTGCCAAGCTTGAGGAGTCTAGCTCTTTTATTTTGGACTGTATCGTGTTAACTACAGACGTACGGACAGACGAACGGACGGACATCGCTAGAATGTCTTAGAATCGATTACTGATCAATAATATATAAACTTTATGGGGTCCCCGACTGATATTTCGATGCGTTACACACGGAATGACAAAGTGAGTATACCCCCATACTGTAGTTGGAGGGTATAAAGAGCACATTTTCCGTATCCAAAAGAGGCATTTATGTTATATTTATGATTTATGATTAATGTTTTATTCAATTGTAAAAAATATGTAATAAAAAAAAAAATAATTGTTAAAATTATGAAAACCTTTTTCAACTGAACAAATTATGTTTTAATTGGAAACACGACCAGACCTCAAATAACTGAAAAATCCAGGTCATTCCAGGCCGTCTGGCAACCCTATCTATGAGGCATTACACACCAAATGTTCATCGAAAAAAACATGTGTCCCATGAATGTCTGAATAGGTGGTATGGACAGCCCCTAACTAAGAAAATTGCGTTTTTTGTTTTACAATGTTCTAAAAACTGGGCTAAGGAGGCATAGTTACCACAGTACATGAGTAGTAGGTTCACAGGTTTGCATTTGATGTGTGTAAGTATTAGTGACAGCACACGGTGTAACTTTTGACGTTTCATACAAGACGTAAACAAACACCATAAATACATACACAAAAGCTCACACGTACAGGCACACATACACTAGGCAGCGATGATTATTCCGTACTAATAACCACGCCACCATATTGGAAAGTACGAAATTAGCACCATTGTTTGCATACTAGTCTGTACTGTGATAGTTACATAAATATTGGAAAAATGGTAAAATTTGTGTCAAGCTCCTTTAATTAAATATTAATTTAATTAAAACGAAATGCACCACTATCTCAAAAATTTACATTCGTGTTTATTTTTTTTATGGACTATCGATAAAAATTTTTATTTTTTATTTACGGGTTCTGACCCGTTCTGAAATTTTTCATTTTTTAAAAAATTCAATTTATCAAACACCCCCTCCATTTTTTTTAAGTTTATATGTTTTTCTATCCACATAAAAAAAATCAGGAGGGAATTTTTCGTATTTTTCAAGAAAATTGCATTTGAAAATTGGATTTCATAAAAATTCTATTATTCTCTTGTATCAGTGTGGTCAGGTTTTTAGGGGGTCCCCCCCCCCCCCTCCCAGAAAAACTCCTAAAACGACTTTGACGTATCATTACTTTTTACATAATGATCGAATTTTTCCAAAATTTAAATTTTTGGGTTCTCCAACATTTTCTTTATAAGAGTATTACCTCAGATTGTATTATTTTGTCGAATTAATGATTCTGTAGCCAAAAATATGTCCATTTTTTTTACGAATGTCAATGAATTAAACGTTTAATAAAGTAAATCTATTACACGTTTTATCTTGTTTAATGTATAAGGCTAATAGAAAAAATTATAAAGAAGCTAAATTGACCATAATCTAAACTATCAAAGTTTATTTTAAAAGTTACGGTATGTCAAAGTCGATTTAGGGGTTTTTTTGGGGGGAAACTCATAAAAACCTGATAACACTGTCTTGTATGTTATTGTGGCAACACCGCGTATGAGTAACGAAAATTGGTTGGTTTCGCAAATACTCAATACTTATACGCAGTGTTGACCCAATAAAATACAAGAGAATTACAGAATTGAATTATGAAATCAATCCAATGTTTAAATGCGATTTTCTCGAAAAATACGAAAAATGCACTCCTGAACTTTTTGTGTGGATAAAAACAAAATGTGGGCAGATTTTTAATAAATTGACATTTAAAAAAAATGGATAATTTTAGAACGTGTTCAGAAAATTTTCAAAATAAATTTTTTTAATCCATTTCGCTGCAATCGATCCAGTACCTACTTAAGGCTACTTCAGACTAAAATACTGAGTCGTAAGAAAATACGTATCTTAAATAACACGAAATTTTGTCCGCTTGTCAAAAAAACTTTTAGAAAAATGATTTGAGTGTTTACACCATCGTATCTTAATTATTATTAAAACAAATACAACCCTGATCTTATGAAAAGCGTATACGTTTTCTCATTTTTAGAGAAATTTCTAAAATGAGAATACGTATCCGCTTGTTATTTTTCAATTCGTATTTATCTTGGTTTTATACCGATTTGTGTTAACACCATACTATTTCATAGATATTACACTGTTGTGTTATAGATATTACACTGTTGTTTCATAGATATTACCAACAAAATTTAATTATTTATATTTTGTTATGTTTTTTATTTACTCAAGAAGATATAAAACAAGTGAGAGTGTTACATTCGGCTGTGCCGAATCTTTTATACCCTCCAAAAAAAAAAATATAAAAAAAAATCTAGGGGCGTCTTTTTTTTGAGGTGGGGGGGGGTTAGTGGGAGACGTTAGGGGGCACCTTCCCCTTGCGATTTTGAACTTCTTCTGAGATAAGAATGTTGCATTTGCTTACCAAAAGTACAAAAAACTCTGCAAAAAATGCGGTTTTTCTTGGGTTGGTTTAGTTCTCTAAGGGGGAACTTTTTTCCCCTTGGTCCGATTTTGCCCATTTACGAACTTAACCTGCCTAGGAATATAAGACATATTCGTGCCAAAGTCTAGCTCTTTTATTTTGGACTGTATCGTGTCCTCTACAGACGGACAGACGGACGGACATCGCTAGAATGTCTTAGAATCGATCACTGATCAATAAAATATATACTTTATGGGGTCCTAGACCGATATTTCGATGCGTTACACACGGAATGACAAAGTGAGTATACCCCCATACTGTGGTTGGAGGGTATAAAAAAGCATTCCGAAAATCCTTGGATTGAAAATCAGAGATTCCCGAATTCTGGATTTGTCTAATACAAAAAAACCTGGGATTTCAGGGATCTGGATTTCAGATTAATGCCTAAAATTATGCTACAACAAAATCTACATTTTTAAAAAATCATCGAAAGAAAAACGGCTCAGTGGTAAACGATTCACTGATTCGCTTTATTTTATAAATTAAATTTACGGTTTTCTACTAAAATTCCATAAGTTTCAATACTTTTGCATGCTTTTTATTTTTTTTTTTTTAGTAAAAGTGATACTTACTGTTTGGATAACGGTATACCGTTACCTTTTCCATTTGAAAATACCGTTACTAATAACAATTTTTAAATTTGTTTAAACTTTTTTAGCTGATCTGGCTAATTTGCGACAATTTTAGTGTTCAATCTCATTTTCGTTAAAGAATTTACATATTTTTTTTGTAGACCCATGAAACTTAATAGAATCCTGTAATTTTTCCGACCTTTGATATCGTAAACATTCTGTAATTCTCTTCGACACTAGGCATTAAACATAACTAATGCACTTACATGTGCATTAAACTAGCAAGTTCTTTTTTATATTTTGAAGAGAAATAATAGATATTTTTTATCATTTTGCTTTTACTTACAGTACTGTTTATCATTACGATCCCACTAACATGCCACCAGCTCAAGCAATGGCAGCAGGTGGCAGTGGCGGCGGAAATGTGGGTGGTGTTGGTGGTATGTATCATCCAAATCCAAACAATACTCCACCCCAACAACATTCAATACATAATGCAATGAAAAAACAGCACAACAAGAGTCATCAAATGCAACCACAACAACAACAGCTGCCACAGCAGCATCCCCAACCACATTTTAATAAAATAGAATCCACAACTTCGAATACTGGAGGTGACACTGTATCAGAATCATCGACACAGACAATGAATGTGGGCGAAGAAATAGCAATTGCTAATGTTGCAGATGTCAGTTATCAGCAAGAAGGTGCCGGTATGTAATTCAGATTACGATAAAATTAAAAATATAAAAAATAAATAAACGTTTTGTTATTTTTTTTTAGAAATTTGTAGTCAAGATGATAATGATGAATGTGATAATTCTGCTAGTGGCTGTTTAAGTATAACTACAACTACATCGACCAAAAATTATGATCGTATCGAAGTTCAAAAGTTTAAAAATCAAGCAACAAGTCCCAATATTCCCAGCAATGAAAAGGAGGATATTATAAAACCTGAGGTAATTCTATTATAGTACCCATGGGTACATGCATGTAAAAATCGATTCAATCGGTCTGGACCTGCTTTGATCTGGTAATATATGATTACATCTGATTGTATACTATTGTATATGAGCAGATATAATTTAATGTCAATCAATGTACTACTATATAACTTTCGATATTTTCCGAATTACAACAATACAAACTTAATTTAATTTTCAAAATAAAATTATCTATGTAGCATCATTCAAGTCAAACTCCTACTAATGTGACACCATCACAACAACCACAGCCTCTGTTGCAGCAGCAGTCACAGCCACCGCTGCAACAACAGCCACAGGTACAGCCGCAATCTCAGCCTCCACAGAATCGCGAAACCCCGCATTCATCACGCTCCACACCGTTCAGCAATAGTGATACAGTGACAAAACGTTCTTCCGAAGAACCTAGGGCAACTAGTTGGACTCAAAGCTATCAGGCACCGGATGGTTCTACAGTATTTCACACTACGACAACACCAAACAGCAGCAATCCTTATTGTACTACAACATATCAACAAGGGGTGCGTTTTAAACGATCGTTTAAAGTATATAACTTATTTATTTTGTCTTTTTTGTTTTGTTTTTAGCCTGATGGAAGCATTTATGCCGTACCACAGGGAATGATTTACGCTTATCCACCACAAGTGGTAAGTGGTCACAAATTAAATTCGCCCCTGTGATTTGTTTTCCATGTTTATGCATTTTTTATGTCTGTCATTGTTATTCATTTAGGAAGGGGAATTTCAAGGGTATTTTATGCCAGTTTTTGATCCTTCACAACAGCAACGTAGTGATACTACCGGTATATTGCAACCTGGTACCCAGGCTATATACCCAACGGGTGGTGCAACAACAATGGTCCCAGTGGCCGCATATCCAACCGCACAGTTTGCTACCACCAACGGGGCTCCCATATACCCAGGTCAAGTGATATATTCTGGCGAACAATTTCAAACAGCCGGTGCTCCTTTAGCAGCTACAACTCCAGCTTCGGCTGCCGGCCAATTGCAGCAAATACCAATGACTACGTATCCCATTGGATATCCTTATCCGTATAACGGTGAGTATAGAAAATGGTTGGTTGGAGTGATTGCATTACATTTAATTTGTGTGTTATGTTTTTTTTTTCACAATACTCTAGGATACTGGGGCCAAACTATGACATACTATGTACCTCAACAAGCTGTTCCCGCCACTGCATCACTGTTGACTGCACCGCCGCCACTTCCAACGGCACCGACTAATAGTACTCACGTCGCAGGCGGCGTGAATTCAACTGGTCCCAGTGTAGGCAATTCGACGGCTGGACCGTCAACAAATTCCTCGAATACTATCAATTCATCTGCTGGTGCTAACGGAAATACACACAATACTGGTCATCCGAATGGGTCGGCTACAACTGGATATCAGTCACATGGCCACTCGGCTGGTGTTGGTTCAAGTGGTGCCGGTACAACATACTATGGCACTGGACGCATTAAACGCCCTACACCACCTCACTATAGCGGTGGTAGTGGCATCAGCGGTGGCCATCAAGTGTTGACTGCTGCAGCGATACCGAATGGTGTCGGTGCGACGACATACCAACTGGGACATGCGGTTCCAACACTCACTCTAGCAGCTGCAGCGCCACCTCAAAACACGACCGGTGTTTCACACACAACATCTGATCTCAGTGGCAACGGTGCAACGTCTGCGGCTGCGACCATGTACGCCTTGCCACAGCATGCCACTCTGTTTCCGGCTAACATGTTCCCATATGCTGCAAATGCGGGCGCTGCAACTATTGGTCCGCAAACTGCAGCAAATATGGCGCCACAGGCTACCATTATTTCCCAGCCAGGCAACCCACAAGGATCGCATGTATCAGCCGTAGGTGGCCACACCAATGCAGTCGCAGGAGCAATCCACAATCCTCACCACTCAAATACTGTGATCACGCCATTTTACACCACAACAACACACCATCATGCCCAACATCCAGGAATACACTCTGGCGGACATACAATACACGCACCTGGCCCCGCTGCCATACCAATCGTGGATCCAGCAAGTCTTGCTAACTCTTCACAGGTTGCGCATGTTAATAACTCGGCATACGGTGGAAGAGGAGGTGGTAACGGTGGGGGTGGAACTTCGCAATCGGCACCTAGTACGCCGCATTCGATGCCTTCCTCGTCAATACTACACCATGCTCAACGTAATCCTTCGGTGTTTTCCACACCACCCATTATGAACACTAACGGCGGTGGCAACAACAACAACTATAATAGCAGCAGTTCCACGCCACATTACTATGTTAATAATGAGCAATCACATCAAGTTTCGGTGGCGGTTGTCAGCAACAGTTCTCATAATTCCTATGTAACGGCCTCCTATGAAAAGAGATCTAACACTGGTGGTGGAGGTGGAAAGAAGCCACTTTCATATCAAAGTGCCAGCTTGAGCAGACAAAATTCAACTAACGCAGGTGGTTATAATGGAAGTGGAAAACCATCGCCATTGTTGGCTAACAACGATACCAGATCTTCACCAAGCAGCAACACCAACACACGGCCACACTCAATAAAACGATCTGGTGGCGGGGGGATTAACGATAAACCACAAACTCCACTGTTGAGTGGACCGCCAAGTTTTGCCGGCAATGCAAATATACCAAACTCCGCTACTAATAGTAATTATCAGACCGGGGGTACAAATAGCGAAATGGGTCCGGGCGGAAGTATTCCTATAGTAAATGTTTCTAAACCACCCATTCGCCTGAATGCAGCAGCTGCCGCATTCCGTCAAAAGGGCACAACTGGTGGTGGTTCCGTCATTGAATATCGTCGAAATCCAACTTCGCAACGTAACTCTCCAGGCACAAACGCTAGCAGTAATGACAACAGCAACAACAATTCACCCAATAGTATACACAACTCTTCCAATGCTGCCACACCAATAGCTGCTGGATGTTATGCGCCCACATCTTATATGATCAATGCTCAGAATAATATTGGTGATCCTGCTCCCCAACCGCATCCACCATCACTATATATAACAACTGCACCAGCTCGCGGACCTGCACACATTCCACCACATTTACAATCAGCTGCAGCAAGTGGTGCTGCAGCTACGGCAACCGTACCCCAACAGGCTGCAACAGCTGTTTTAGGCGGAGCTGCCGCTGCACAAGCTGCCGCGGATGTGGCAAATGCTGCTGCGGTTGCAGCCGCCGCTGCTACCGTTGCACATCACCATCATCACCAACCATTATTGGGCACTTATAATCCTGGCGCATCTGGATTGTACTTTAAGTACGGACACACATATTTTGCCCATGTAAGTTTGTAAATATTTGTAACGGGCTATTATGTCGAATTTATAGCGTTCTCAAGTGCAACAAACAAACAGGGTATAACGAAAATTCTGAATTTTCAGTATTTTGAAATTTTGTAAGCAGATTATTATCAACGAAGGAAGATCAACATATTGAGGTTTTAAATCGACTGTCCCGAATCTTTTGTTCCCTCCAAGACACATACCTACGATATCCATATGAATATAAAATAATCTTTATATAATTCTAAACGATGTTCCTGTTAGTTCGGGATTATCAGAATTTTATCGAGGGACCTTTTGTTTTGTAAGGTGGCATCAAAATTGTTAAATTTTTATATGGCCGATTTAAGTCGACACGTATTTTTTCGGTGGCCGATATTTCTGTTAGTTCGGGAGTTATCAAAATTTTCCCAGAGAGCATTCTTTCGTAAGGTGACAACTTATAATTTTTAAACACTTTATATATATTGCAAGTTTCAAGCAAATTCGTGTATAACTTTTGGGAGAATTTCATATGTAAGTTACATTTAAAAAAAATGTATTATATTAGGTTGTAAGTAGCTGCTGACGTTAAACGTTCGTTGTGATACTACGGGACTGTAATAAGTTCCCCTGAAAATCCATGTCGTTAAGCCAATTTGAGCTTCTTTTAAAACTTGTAAGATATTGAATTTTAACATCCGACAAAACAGAAAAATCGTGCAGCTCCCTAGATCCCAGTGAAGCAAGTCTCTGACCAGAAAGTGCAGGGTAGTGGCAGTAAAAGTGTACGATAGTTTCCAACTCCTCTTCATCTATGCAACTCCGGAAAAAGTCATTTAACGGCACATTTAACCACTTTGTGTGCTTCTCTTTAGGACATTGTCCGGTAACGTAGTGCAACAACCAAAATCGGAATAGGATAAAACCAAAAACAAATGAAAGTTGACATATTCAATAACAAAACCCTCAAGGTTTTTTTTTAAGTTCAGGGGAGTAATTGTGTAATTCGATTCGAAAGAAACTGTTCGAATTCGAAAAATTTTGATCCTTTGTAAAATGTAACTCGCTATGAGAAAAATATTTTTTTGTTTATTTTTAGAATAAAAGGATAAACATTAATATGCCAAAAGATTTTCGCTCGAATAAAAATTTTTTTAGGTACTTTAAATTGGAACCAAAAATGTCGTTCGAATAGCTTCTCTTTTCGAATCGAAATACATAATTACCCAGACAGAAAAATACAATCATCAAAGCGTTTTAAAAGTACTCTAGATGGTGGTACAAGCGTTTCCAAAACGTCATGGTTTTTGCTTTTAGAGTGCTCTCAAAACGTCCGAATGATAACGTCGTTAAACGCTCATATGATTGTTTTTTAAAGCGCTCTAAAAGCATTCGTATGACTAAAAATTAGGTGGTTTAAAGATGCTTTATTTAATTTTATTTGAAATTGTAGATTTTTTAAATTATATTTTTTATATATTTTCTTACAATAGAGTAAAAATATAATTGAGTTCACACAAGAGTACTTTATAATGTTTTCCCGTGCTTTCTTTTGTTAACAGAGAGGATGTGTGCCTCATTCCCCTTATTGGAATGGTACAATTATTATGTATTCTACATTATGGGTGGAAGTTAGAAAACATTTTTATAATTTGTAAAAAGGTGCTGTAAAAGCACTTTTGAGTTGATTAAACAAAGCGTCTTCAGAGCGTTTGGAAAATAGTACTTTCAAAGTGCTTTATTTTTTGTACCATCATCAATTTCTGCCTGGGTACCCCCAGCTCTACATTTTTTTACGCGCATTTGAAGTTGGTGAACTTTTATTATTAATCATATTATGGCGTATGAATAATTTTGTAATTGCCTAAAAATAACAATCATACGCAACGGTGCACATTGGTTTATTTTTAATAATTTGGATATTCAGTAAATAGGTACTGTACCGATTGTAGCAAAATTCATATCGGTTGTAGTTAACGTAATTTTTGAGCAAAAGTTTGGATGCTGGACCCCATATGTCCAATAAGGACACCACATGGGCTCCTAAAGTAGGACATGTTTAGTACACAAAAAGATTAAACGCTATAAAGTGACCATCTTTAAATGCGTGTACCACCGTCGAAATCTCTCCTCTTGGAAGCGATATCAGCTCACTTGATTTTTTGAAGAAAAAAAAAAAATAGAGGGCCAAATCTGTCGTGTTGTCTCACACTTCCATCCATTTGTTCATCTCTGATTAGTTTCAGTTGCGGAACAATGTGTTTCTCTCTTTGCATTTCAAGTCTGATCTATTACGAAAAAAATAAAGATTTTGGAACTTAAATTTTTAAAAATGTACTTATTCCTAAAACTATTTGTATACATGCTTCTAAACTTGAAATTTTTTTCAAAATTTTAACAATTTTTTTTATTCTAAAATCAGTTTTAATGAAATTCTTTCCTTGAAACCCCAAAAAGTAATTGTGTCTTCAGGACTTAAACAATATTGATATGTTTGTATTTTGCTTCAAATGTAAAAATGTCTGTTTGAGGGAGCGAATTGTATAATCTCTAACCACTTTAAGAGGATTTATAAAAAATCAAAGCTGCCCAGGCGGAAAAATACAAACGGGCCAATACTGGCCCAGTAACGTAAACGGTGGTACAAGTATTGGCAGGACGTAGAATTTTTTGTATTTCAGTACTGACCCGGTTACCCAAATGATAACTCTGATCTACGGTTGGCCCAGACGTTCAGACAGCATCGTAAAAGCACCGTAAAAACCAAAAAAACAACGTTGTCCCAATACTTCAAATATAAAAAAATCTGTATTTATTTCATATTTTTATTTATTTATTTTATATTATTTTTTCAAGGCATACTGGCATATTGAATGGAAAAGATTTTAAATTGAATGTTTTAGCACTTTGCTGTGACATCCCAGCTAGGGTTAAAATAGCCAAGGGTATATTAAATCACTTATAAATTTACCAACCAATAATATATGTTTATTAAAGTGCTTATTAAAGTGCAAATACTTGCTTTTTTAAGGGCAGATTACTCAATGAAAAATTAGCTGCTAACTGCCGATTTAACGGAGCCTTATGTTAAAGTTTGTATGAAAAAGTTAAATTTAACGGAGAGTTATTTTATAACGGAGCATTGAGTAATCCAGCCTAAGTAATAGTAATATAATGATGGTAACGGAAATTTTTAGTGCTGAACTTCCGGTTAATAAATAGAATATTTACAAAACAAATAGTTAAAGGCCGCTGTTCCAAAAAAAGTAATTCACATAAAAAATGTGAAAATTAAAATTTCCGAATTTTTTTGGTGTTCTGGATTTCACATCCGAATTTATTTTTCGTTTTGTTTTACATAAATAAAATTTGGTGAAAGTAAAACGAATGTTTTTTCCTTATAATTTTTTAAATTTTAATTATTCGATTTCAACTTCGAATGAAAACGTGATCAACAAAACACTAAACTTGATTTCATGTGATTCGGAAATTTTCATGTGAATTGAAAAGTTGTGAAAGACAGAACAGAGGCCTTAGTTCACACCAAAAAATGTAAAAAAATAATAATATTAAGCGGCAAGATTTTTTGTACTAAAGTACTGGTACAGCACTTTTAGGGTTGTTATTTCCAATACTAGCATAGTACTCTATTTTCATAAAAAATGTACTTTGCCAGTACTATATTTTTTGTACCGCTGGCAATTTCTGGCTGGGTGATTTATAGGATTTTTCGCCATCCATTTCGTCCGTATTTTTCTGCCTGGGTAGCAAAGCCAAAATGGGACTTTGTTAATTTCGATAATTACTTTGAGAAATTCTACACGAAAAGGAGTTTGTACTGGATGACTTCATGACTTGTAACTGGCGCATTACGTCAGCACACAATGACTCTGTCGTAAATGTTGCACTGTGTTTTTATTTCATTTGTTTCTCTGTTGAATGTTATAAAAAATATACATACATATACCGAGCTACAATTTTCTTTCCAAATAATCGGTTCCAAAACGCATCATATTACCCTGCAACCGATTCTACTTAACATTCCAGAATCAATCATTTTTGTTTGAAATTGTCCTGTAAACAATCGATTTTTAGAGCAAATAGTTTTTTTGAAAAATAATTTTACATAGAAAATTTTGTTGTAATTACCGTAGAACGTATGCAAGAATATATTGTAATAGGAATCTGTTCCAAAAATTTTTCCTGGGATATATTTGTTTTTTATAGCAATTAAAACCGAGTGCTACTGCATTTCTTAATATTTTATAATATTTTCTATACTTACTTTTTTTCTTAATTTATAGCCTTCAGTAGCTTTACCAAACAGTCGCCGATCACCATCAACGGATTTGAGACCCCCCATTGCACAAATGGCTGGCATGTATCCTACAGTCAATATGATGATACCAGGTATGATGATGCATTAAGTTTGAGTTATAATTACTTTATGTCTTTTATGTTTTTGTTACAATTTACAAAAAAGCTCAACCACGACATCCCGGACGTCATCCTAATCCAAACTATAAAGGAACGCGGCCTCGTTGATATACGAGGTTATACTGATGACATGGTCTCAACAATGTCGAGAATTGATAACACGATGACGCTATACCAAAAACCTTAATATAGAATTAAGTTTAAATAAAACAAAAATAAATAAAAACAAAAAATAGGAACACAAAAGAAAAAAAAATACAATACAAAAACAAAAGTAACTAATCTAGTAAAATGCATTAAGTTTAGTTAACAGTAATTATATACAGAAATAGAAAGGAATCTGCAACAGCAACAACAACAACAACGGTGTAAGACATGAAATGAAAGATTGGTGTTTAGTCATCCTTCTTCCGCCTTCTCAATGGGAGAGCATGGGAATCAGTTAATCAGAAGTATTCAACATATTATATGTTCCGCCCTATTTTTCCCGAAATGAGTAATGAGTAAAAACAAACCGAAATGAAATGAAGAAATTTAATGTAATGAAAAAAAATTTATTTTTAATAATTTTAACAAAAATTGGCTTTAATAGGTAGAGAGAAAAACAAAACAAAAGAAAAAAAAAAAACAAAAAACACAACCAAAACAATTATTAATCAATAATTTTCATTATGATACGTACAACATATTTTACATTATACAATACAACAGAATCCAAATCCACAACAACACATGGTGGCATACATACCCGTTACATATGACAAAATAAACAAAAAATAAAAATACATAATAGTTAATTAAATCACCTGATATGTATCGATTCTATTGAAAATATGACACGAAGATATACTGTTGTGAGTAGAGTTGTCAACTATTCGGCATATTTCAAAAACCGGTTTTCGAATAGTTAAAAAAACCGCCGTTTTTTAAAAACCGGTTTTCGGTTTTTTTATTTGAAAACCGGTTCGAATAACCGGTTTTTTCGGTTTTTTTAATAAAAATTGTTAAAAACATTAAATAAATAGCTTTTTATTTGTTTTTAACAAAAAAAAGAGAAAAAATAATTGTACACAATTCATTCTTATTAAATAAATCCAATTCAAAGCTTAAAACAACAAAATATACATATTTTTTATGTAAGTTAATAAAATGTTTTTAAATTATGGTAATAGAAATTATGGGGTCAGTTACTATAAAATGGAACTATGTACTTTAAATCAGTACAATAAGGGCTTAAATACATTTAAAAAATACATTTAAAACACATTTTTCTTGTTAGTGTTTCTTGACAACCGCGTCTTTTAATCAGAGTTATAGAGTAAGAAATCGACAGTTTTACAGATCTGGCATCACCAAAAATATTTGGAAAAATCTGGTAATACCACACTAAAGTTTAAACGTGAAACAAAGAGAGACAAAAAACAATCTTCAATCTTACTGTATAACTGGTATCTTCCATTTTGCTCAGATTTCGATTTGTGATAAAATTTCTTAAACAATACCATATGGTTTTTGTTTACTACTTTTTCAAACGCCAGTTGTTAATCTACTCTATAACTCTGCTTTTAACCTTCTTATTTATTACTGAATTAAGAAACAAAATTTCAAATACAGAGTTGTATTTTACAAAATTTGTAACAAATGATAACATAAAAATGAAGTATTATATATTCGAAAATGTCGAATAATTCGACACAAAAAAACCGGTTTTTCGAATAACTAGAAAACAACCGGTTTTAAAAAACCGGCTTGGAAAAACCGGGGAAAAGCGAAAAAACCGGTTTTTCGAATAATTCGGAAACCGGTTTTGACAACTCTAGTTGTGAGTGTCAAAAGAAAGAAAATGCTGTGTATGTAATTTGTTAAGCTTTAATTTAAGCTTGATAGCGTTCAGATTGTGTTAATAATAAATGTGCTACGAGGGTCGAACTGAGAAATTAAATTTACAGACATTTAAAAAAAAAAAATATTTCTTAGTTGAGTTTTTTCAAAGTCACAATTTTGTAGTTTTAGCAAATGGTCTAATAGTTTAAATTCAGTTCTTAAATAATTTTTTCAACGACAAAAAAAAAATAAAAACGGAGATCACGTATTTTTTTGACCTCCAATACTTTTGACCATCAAATTTTTTGTAAACAAAGCAACTATTTTGTTGTTTATTTATTTTAGTACATACTGTGTCTCGCAGCTTATTTCGTGTGATTGATATTACTTGTAGTAATCAATCTATTCAAGACAAAGTTAACAATAACAGACCTTATTATTATCAAACAAGTATTTTTGTAAAAAGTGATGTGTGGGTAATTTATCAAGCTTTTATTGAAGCTAAACGACGTCCAGATTGAGTAAATATTAAATGTGCTACGAGGGTTGAAATGGAAATTAAAATTATTAAAAGACCTTTTTTTTTTTTTTTTTTTTAAATGTTCTTAAGTCGATTTTTCAATCTCAAACATTAAGAAACTTGAAATTTAAAAAACTGCTCCAATATGTCACAAACAAAAATAATTTTTTTTTTAATTTTTGACCTCCAATCTTTTGACCACCAATTTTTGGAGCATTTTTTTAAAATCGGCTTCGAAATATTTTTAAAAAATTTTCTAAAAAATGTGTTTCAATAATTTCAATTCCCATTTCGAACCTCGTAGCATATTTAATACTTACCCTGCAAAAAAAAGTCATTACCACTTCCTAGTGAAGTGCTTTAAAACTATACAAATGTATTGAAATACAACAAAAATAACAAAAAACACAAGAAAAAAATGCACTGACATTATTTTGTACTCCAGAATTCATAGATATTCAGCTATTAACTCATTACCTTTCGCGACACCTCCATACAAAAGTATGTAGATATTTAGTAGATAAGAATTACTTCGAAGAGTTGTTCAAAACCTTGGAGAACTTCTTATCTACTGAATATCTACATACTTTTGTGTGGAGGTGTCGCGGAAGTTAATGGAATAGAAAATAATGACTGTGCGCTTTTTCATGTGTTTTTTTCTATTTTTGTTGTATTTCATTAGATTTGTTGTTGTTTTAAATCACTTCAAATAAACGTACTTGGCACTTTTTAGCTGGATACTCAATCTGGATGCCATTAAGCTTAAATTGAAGCTTGATAAATTACCTACGCAGCACTTTTTACAAAAATACTTGTTGTATAATAATTAGGTCTAATACACCGTCCGACAGCCGATATTAAACATGATCCGGATGATATACGTCTGAATGTAGAGATCAAACGGACTAAAACTGCATTTACAGTTTTTCATTTCGTGAAATTTTCTTAAAATATTTTTTAAATACTTGTACTTGTGTTAGGATGCCACTATTGACAGAAAATAAAAGACGAGATTATCCCCTATTTTTCCATTTTTTTTTTTTATTTTGCCACATCAGAAAAAAGGATGTGAATTATATCCTTTCAAAACTTTATCAAAATATTTTGTTGATAATTTTAAATGATATTAAAGCATAAAGTTTTGAAAGGACGTTACTAACCTCCTTTAAGACAAATATTTGATAACTGAATTTGAACTCTTAGACCTTTGCAAAAAATACAAACTTGTGATTTAAAAAAAAAATAAGAAATTATTTAATTTTCCATTACGACCCTCGTAGCACATTTATTATTTGCTTAATCTGAACGTTATCAAGCTTAAATTAAAGCAGTATAGACTACCTACACAGCACTACAATTATACTCGATTATAATAAATTTGGTATTGTTAACTTTCGGTCGTACTCAAAATGAAAAACAAGTGCATAACATCGAGTGTCTTAACTTTTTTTTTGTTCGCAATTTTCAATAAGGGAAAGTAAGGCGGCTGATGAAGTCAAAGAATATTACATCGATTGGATAGCTTTATCTTCTAGAAAACTTGATAGGAAAATTGAAATTGTTTTTCAATTTAAATACGGCCTAAGCACTTTCTTTTGACATTTACGGTACATAAATGTATTGCAAATAGTACGACCAATACAAATTCATACAAAATTTTTCATTTCATAAAATCCAATATGTATTTTTGAATTTCTCATTTATATTTAAAAATTAATTAAGTCATCTTATTTCGTCTAAAATAAATTATATTTCAAAATTGTACAATATTATTTCCAAATTGTATATCGATATTTGTTATTTTTATATTAAAAATTTCTAATTGTAAAATAATACTACACAATTTTTAGATGTTAACTTTAGCTTTTTAACTCTTTTCAATGTTAACTTTGGAATTAAAACAACATTAGTTAAAATTAAAAAACAAATATCAATTTGCATTTTATTAAAATTAATTGATTTTCAAAAAAGATTAATTGAAATTAATAAAAAAAAATTTAATAGAAACTCAAAAAACAACAATTCAAATTTAAAAAAAAAATAAATTGAAATTCAAAGATCAATTGAAATTACAAAAACAAAAAATTCAATTAAAAAAAAAGATATTCCGGCTTTTCCCGAACCAAACATATTCAAACAATTTTCACATAAACACAAAATTCACATTTTATTATAATTTATTATTGCCCATAAATACGAATATTCAAACCCAGCGTCACCTGTTGGGCCCATTCAATCTACAAATGTTTTCAGGACGAAAAATAATATTTTTTCAATATGTTTTAAGTAATTGCTCAAGTTGTACGTCAGCACACATAAACTCCGAGGTCCATTGTGATATTTTTGTAATAACTTGACCCAGCGCCATCTAGTGGGTTTGATATTTTGTTGGCGATTTGTTTGGTAGTTTTCAAACATTGATTTTGATAGTATTTTTATGCAGAAATCGTTTAACTGATCGATCCAAACGGATTTAAGATTTAAGTTCTCTTTGGTATCGACCCCCAAATCACGGAACATCAAATCAGCTTAAAATATTTAAATATTTAAAATATAACCTGAAAATGGCCAGCATGCGTAAAAATAAATTTTTGAAAATTTTTTTATGTAAATTTCAAAACAATCACTGAGTGTCCATTGAATGCCCTTCCATGTTATTAAAATTCCAATTGATCATTTTGTAAGTTTCAATTTCTTATAAATTTTAATACATCTTTAATAAATTTGAGGACCTACGTTCCAACGGAAATGAAGGATGAAAGAAGAAGAAGAATGAATTTCTAATGGTGTCATAAATTTCACTTGATTCTTTGAATTTCAATTGATATTAATTTAACATTAATTTATTATTTTTTTTAAAATACCACCTAAAAATTGTGTAGTAATGTATTTAGTTTATTATTTATTTCTTAAATTTTGTTTTGTATTATAAAATTGTTACTTTGTATCGTAAAATTATAAAATAAAAATATTCCAATTATTTTCGGACATGATGGTCATATTTTTTATGCTGAGCAGCAATTTAAGGGTTTATACTAAAACATCATATTCTACAGTCGGCACTTAAGTTTAGCAAGGAACATCTCTTTAGGGTCTCTTTATGATTTTAATGAAACTTAACTGTAATTTAATGAAACTTAACACTGCTTACAAATTGAAGGTTTTTGGCTCCGGTTTGAAGCTTAATAGAAATTTTTTTAAAGATTTTGTTTAGAAAATGTCTAGAATTTTAGTTATTCGCGGTTAAAAATGTATAAGACCATAGCAAAAAATGAAAAAATTGTCATTTTTGCATTTTCAACCTTGAATAATTAAAAATCTAGACGTGATGGAAAAATTTGGAGAACAGATTTTAAATCAGGAGAACAAACACTACTAAAATGCTCATTAGAATTCTAACCAAATTAAGCTTGTTGAGCGGTGGAATTATTAGGCCCATCCATATGTAAGATTTAGTATGCAAAATGGAGAAGGGAAACTGTAACTTTTTATGCTATAACTCCTGAAAAGAAGTTGATCTAATGTAAACCGGCTAAGAAACATAGAATTAAGTTATGGGTTTAACAACAAGCGTGTGCTTACTTTTCATTTTCGTCCCCTTAATAAAGATTGGAGCGGCTAACAAAAAAAAAATCATATCTAATAATATTTGGTCCTAAACAACTTCGTTTTATGAAAATTGGAAAGAGTCCCTAAGAATTTGGAAATAGTCAAGTGTGGTACTATTTCAGAAATTATTCAACTGAATTTCAGAAAAAGTCAATTGTATTTCAGAAATAAAGAATTATATTTTAGAAATTTTCAATTGTATTTCAAAAAAAACAATTTTATTATACAGGGTGCGCCATATTTTGTGTCGGTATGTGAACTTTCCATAAGTTACAGAAAAATTAACTGATTTCCAAATATAATACATTTTTATTTAATCTAGGCCTAGATAATTTGTTTTTACTACGACTTTATTAGCATCGGAACATTTTTTTTTTTTAATTGTTGAAATTGAACAAATTCATAAAAATTCTCACACCCATGAATCAGAATACATGAAATAGATAGATTTTGATATCCGGATTCCAAGTATGCCTTCCAAATTTTTCTATCACGTAAGGTTTTTAAGATATTTGCGTTTGAATATTGAAAAAAACGCTATTTTAGCACTTATTGGGTCTCCCCTGTAACGTAATCGTAAGTTGCTCACACAAAAAAAGACTTAATTCAGAAAAAATGGATATGGAATCCAAATTTTTTTAACGCGCACCGCTTTTGAAATAAGTTTAAAAAACTTAAACTCCTCTTGATTTAGTAAAAATGGAATCCAAATTTTTTTAACGCGCACCGCTTTTGAAATATTGGCGTTAAAAACTTTAACTCCTCTGTTACGCATTTAAATTCTTTTTAAATCACACTAAAATGTTTCAAACGTAAGTTAAAAAAAATTGGATTGCAGTTTTGGAATAAGGAGATCCATTTTATACAAAATCAAGTCCTATTTTGTGGAAGCACCGTAAAAATACGTAACAGTAAACCCCCCGAAAGTGCTAAAATATTGTTTTTTTTTTGTCTTCTTAACAGTGAATATCTCAAAAACGGTACGTGCTAGAAAAATTTGGATGGCTGATTTGGACTCAGGTGACCAAAATCTATTAGGACCAGTTAGATATTTCACTGGGAGGTTTTTGGTGTCGGACAGTTAAATTTCGAAAGTATTTTTTTTGTAATAATACATAAAATTTGAAAAAAATGGTAAAAAAGTGAATTTTTTTCTGTTTTTGATAAATTTTAGTACGTGATAAAGATGTCTCTGCTAGAAATAATATTTTTTTGTGAATATAAATCATTAAAAGCAACATCTCAACTAAAATCATAGCATGTCAAAACTAAAAAAGAAAAATAATTTTTAAAGCAGGCCCTAAATTTTTTTTCGAAGTCAATTTTAAAGCGGAAGGGTTTATCTTACCAAAATGAAATTTTTGTCCGTTAATAAGCTAATCAAATAAAATAATAATTAAAAAGAAATTAAAAATCGAAAAAAAATGTTTGGCTTGTATGGGTAGAAAAAATTTAAAGTCAAAACTTTAACCCCCCAGGGCACGGGATTTGGCTAAAAATTTAATCTTTTTTGTAACTTATTCAATATTCACATACTGACATACAATATGGCATACCCTGTATTTGAAAATTTCAGAAATTCAACTTACTAGTTCTGAAATAGACTTGAAGATTTCGAGAATACATTTGGTTAAATCTGAAGTACAATTGGAAATTTCTAAAATACAATTGAAATTTTTAAAACACAATGGACTATTTCTGAAATAAAATTGAAGGGCTTATTGTTAAAACTTGATAAGCCACACTTTATTTTTTGATATTTTTCGCCTTCCTTTAGACTTCTCCAGAGAGGTATTTGGTAGAATACATGCTTTAACTCTCAGTACAAGTATTTAGAGTAAACTTTCTGAACCACAATTGGAAAAACTGAAATATTATTGATGATTTCTGAAATACAATTGAAAATGATGTAGTAACTCACTTTGTTTGAGAAAGAGAATTGCATAGCAAGTTATTTTTAAAAATCTTTCATAATGTAGGTCACTTGCCGTGGTGTTGCAACAAAAATTCATTTTTTGAAATACTTTTCATATTATATGTACATTAGGGTGGAGAATTTTTTTTTTTTAATTTCAAAATCGTCGGGGTTTGGAAAAGTTGCCTATTAACTCAAACAAATAAGGGTTTCTTTTTTGACTTGAAAACCGAAAAGTTACAAAGTGAAAAAAATGTTGACTTGAAATATTAGTAAATATTTGGACATTAGTGCAAAAGTATTTTTATGATAAAAAAAAAATTTTGTCCTTACAAAATTAAAAAAAAAAAAATTCTTCAAAAATATTTTCTTAAATTAATTTCAAATTGCATAAAAAGCTAAAAAAACAATACGATAATTAAAAATATACATCTTTTCAATACTGTGCTTATATAACGTTATATTTTCATTAAAAACTAATTAAACATATTTTTTTTTTTTTTTTTGCAAAAACTGAAACAAAAAATAAATTTTTTGAGAGACAAAAAAATATTTTTACCATAAAAACACTCTTTCAGTGATGTCTGAATAATAACTAATATTTTAAGCTTAAAAAAAAGTAAAAAAAACTTTACATTGTTCGGAACTTTCAGATTTTCAATATTTTTTATCTTAATATTGGCCCTAAAAAGCAACTTTTCCGACCCTAAAGATTTTAAAATTTAAAAAAAAAAAAAATTGCTCCACCCTAAGGTACCAGAAATTTAAACGTTGAAATTTTTCGACGAAACTTTCAGGAACGACTCCTAATGAATTCCTTTCGAATAATTACCAGCAATTTAAACGTTTATTTTTGTTGACGATTCAACTCTCCCTCCCCTGGCGGGCTTGTAAAAATTGTACAAAAATATAATCCTATTTTAGTAATAGACCAAATCTAACAAAAAACACCCAAAAAATTTAAATTTTATTTAAATTTTTCAATGTTTTGTATTTACTCAAGAAATGATAAGCGTGTCTTCAAACACACGCTGGTAAGAAATGGGTTAAAAAATATTAGCGCTATGGATGCACACTACCAGAACAAGTTACCTACATTATAAATGTATTTTTTTGAAAAAAAACATAACATTTCTAACTGAACGACCTTAACTTTTTTTGTATTAGACAATTTAGATACGAAGGACATTTTTTGTTAATTTTTTTAAATAAAATATTTTTTTTTAAATTTCAAATTCTCTGTTGTAAATATATTTTAAAATCGTATAATAAAAAACAAATATTAAATGAGATAAAAATTTACAGATTGCGTAAAATAAAAAGAAGGGAGAAAAACTGCAAATTGTGTGCCATTTAATAGAAAATTATAAAATAAACTTAATTCATAATAAAAATAAAATAAAAACAAAAATCTCACTCAAAACTCAAATCTAAAAACAAGAACATGAAAAACACATCATATCCTACACCCAAACTCTTTCACAAAACACTTACTTCCCTCAGTCAGTCAGTCAGTCAGTCAGTCAGTCAGTCAGTCAGTTAGACAGTTAGTCATCCACATATACACTCACACCGACTCAATACAGACACAAAACAAATGTTATAAAATAATATTATTAATACATAGTAATAATATACATACATATACCCCGTGACATAATTAAGTCATTTTAATTGAGAGTATATAAGAATAAAACTTAATTATTATTTATATAATATACACATAATTTAACTCTATATACATACATAAAACAAACAAAAACATATGCTAAAAACATAAAACCTACAACAAAAAAGTAAAAAAAAAAATAATAATTTTATAGTATTTAAAATGAAATTTACTATATATACATACAATATATATATATATACATACATTATAATTAAATAATATTATTTATAGTTACCTAAGGTAGCATAATGAAATTATTAAAAAAAAAAATATATATATATATTAAAAAAATAAAAACAAAAAAAAAAAAACAATAAAAAAAAACTTAAATAAAAGAAAAGATTGTTCTCATTTTTTATCACATCAAACTCTCAAATTTTACAAAATAAATAGTGTTAGTACATTCATCATAATATGCATGTTATCACATTCATCTATTATTTGTTAAAACAAAAAAAATATTTATACATTTATCGTAATTATTTTCATTGATTATTTTTTGTTATTCTTTAAAAAATGAATTGTTATTTTTTTTTTGTGAATTCTTTAACATTTTCCAAGTAATTCATATTTGATTTGTTACTGTTATTTATTTCATAATTATTTCCAAAATTTAAAATTTACAGTTATTTTTTTTTAATTTCCTTATATTTTTTTAAAAAATCTCAGTTTATTTTAAAGTTCATTTAGAAATACAAAAAAAAAATATTTTAAAATTTATTATATTTTGTATATGTTATACATACACAAATTTACTACATACATACAAATACATATGCACGAATTGTTATCTTTTTATAAATTAAAACATAAATAAATTCCCGCAATAATATTATCAACAAAAAAAAATATTTCATTAAAACTTTTCAGACGATTTTGGTTTTAATCACAACACATAAGAAACAGTAACTAGCTAAGTTTGGAATTTCCCAGTTGGGAACGTTCATGAGCCACCCTTGGTGACGGAACGCTGACATGTCAGAGTCATAGCTAACATCCCCAAGACATCTCTATATACCTACCCAGTCATAAAAATTTGAACGGGCTAAGGTTGGCAAAGTGTCGACACCAGTATCACCAACGTTGCCCAAAAACCCGATTTACTATAATACTGTAGAGTGCCATTGTTGGATTTTTATTTTATTAAGAATTACCATATAATTACAAATCATATACTAATTTTACCTAACCGAGAACTGGTAACAATGACCTTCGTCTCGCTGTAGCGAAACAGACCAAGGCCTTTGGTGGGAATCGAACCCACGACCCCCAGACTCATAGGCTAGCACGTTACCAACTATCCTACAGGGGCGACTCATTGTTGGATTGTTAACGACTGGTTCCATTTAAAATAGCTTAGGCAATCAGCCGATGGTGGTTCAATTTATCCAAAAATTAGCATATCCATTCTTCTGATTTTTCTTGAATTTCGGTTTTTGTTATTTAGTCGAAATTGTGAATGGTTCGCGTTTTATCGCTGTTTAAAGTTGGTATTTTGCCACAATTTTATGAGAAATACACAATGTTTAAATGATCGTATCTTTGGAACGCATCATCCGATTATCACGAAATAAAGCGCAAAATAATGGTTATGTCCTGTACTTAAAATAGAATTTTGAAAAAGGATAGGATGCTTAGCAAAAAGGATATTGAAATTAAAAAATGTCCTTAATTTTCAAATATCTCAAAATGCGTATCTTTAATTTTCCTTTATTTTTTTGCACTTATAGCCCAAAACGTACTTAACAACATATGCAAATCCCAAATTGGGGCGATAAGCGGTTTAATTGTAAACGCGGTTTCATGAAACGCCTTATTGATTTTTGTTAATAACTCTCGTTTACAAATGAAAAACAATTTCTGCGCACTAACCGCGAATAATTTTTTTATATGTATTTTTGATCGCTAAACTCAAAAATTTCATTAAAACAACATTTCGCGAATACATTTTTGTTAAGTGAATTTTTTAGCGTTTTTTTTAGGTATTTTAACTATTTTGCTTATATCTTAAGTTCTGTTTATCTGATCTTCTCGGAATAAAAACCAAACTAAAGATAATTAAATTTCCAATAAATCCTACATTTATCATTTTTCATCAGTTCATAGCTTTACGGACAAATAAATTTTTTAGCTTTATTTGGAGGTATTTTGACTATTTTTCTTATACCTTGAGTTCCGTTCATCTGATCTTTTCACAATAAGAACCAAATTAAAGACAATCAAATTTCCAACAAATCCTTCATTCATTATTTTTATGTCAGTTCATAACTTTACGCGCAATAGGTAAACAAGGAAAAACTATTTTTTTTTATTAACAAAGCTCATTTTTTAAAAATTTATTAAAAACAGAAATTGTAAAAAATTACCATTTTTTGTATTTTATCATGTTTATTCATATAATTTGTGATAACTTCGGAGTAAACCTATAGATTTTCATCAAATCAACTTTATTATATTTCTAAATGTTCAGGCTTTGCAGATAAATAAAAATACGTAATTAATTGCAAAGATTTCTATTTCTTAAACTTTTTTTTAAATGATTTGTTAATCAAAAAACTTATTTTAGTCATATGTGTGCCTACGGAACGGAAAGCTTTGAACTGATGGAAAAATGATGAATGTAGGATTTGTTGGAAATTTGATTATCTTTAATTTGGTTCTTATTTCGGAAGGATCAGATAAACGAAACTCAAGATATAAGAAAAATAGTCAAAATACCTCCAAATAACGCTAAAAAATTTGTTTGCGCGTAAAGCTATGAACTGATTAAAAAATGATGAATGTAGGATTTGTTGCAAATTTGATTGTCTTTAGTTTGGTTTTTATTGCGAGAAGATCAGATAAACAGAACTTAAGATATAAGCAAAGTATTAAAAATACCTCCAAAAAAACGCTAAAAAATTAATTAAACAAAAATGTATTCGCGAAATGTTGTTTTAATGATATTTTTGAGTTTAGCGATCCAAAATACATACAAAAAAATTATTCGAGGTTAGTGCGCAGAAATTGTTTTTCATTTGTAAACAAGAATTATTAAAAAAAATCAATAAGTCGTTTCATGTAACCACGTTTATAAATAAACCGCTTATCACCCCAATTTGGGATTTGCATATGTTGTTAAGTACATTATGGGCTATAAGTGCAAAAAAATATAGGAAAATTAAAGATACGCATTTTAAGATATTTGCAAATTAAGGACATTTTTTCAAATTCAATATCCTTTTTGCAAAGCATCCTACCCTTTTTCAAAATTCTGTTTAAAGTACAGGACATAACCATTATTTTGCGCTTTATTTCGTTGCAATCGGATGATGCGTTCCAAAGATATGATGATTTAAACATTGTGTATTTATCATACAATTGTTGCAAAATTCCAACTTTGAACAGCGATAAAACGCGAACCATTCACAATTTTTACTAAATAACAAAAACCGAAATTCAACAAAAATCAGAAGAACATATATACCAATTTTTAAGACAATTAAAATAGGTAAGGCCGAAAAAGTGTTTTTTTGTAGTCAAAAATTTTGGAATTCTTCTAACACCAAATGGCGATCGGCCCGTTTATTTATCTGGTGTTGGCAGACTGTTGGCATAACAAAAAAAATGTTGTGCATTACTAGTACCGAATTAACACGTAATACTGTACAGTAGGGTTTTAACCGGAGACCAAACAGTTATATCACAAAATCTTTTTTAAATTTCAACTCAGTGAAACTGAAATAAATGTTTAAAAAAACTGGCAGTTTTTGGAACTTAGAAAAACTGTAAATGCAGTTGTGTAAACAAGACCTTGAACCAGTGACGGTCCGTGAAGTTGTCACTGGGTGTTCTCTACTTATTTAAAATATAAAATTTATGTATATAAAATATGTTTTTCTGGACGTAACACGTTCCCGTGATAGACAAAGCCTCAGTTTTAATTTTTTTATTGACATGCATCCAAAATTAATTTTTGTACTCCATTTATTTGCGAAATAATGCTTTTTGTTAATTGTCGATGTGGTGAGGCAACAAAATGACAATAAAATAGAATTTAGGCTGCATCTCATTAAAAAAATGTACAAAACTAGTAACATCCCATCTTAACCTATCTCGGGAATGCGTTAGGTCCATGAAAACATGAATTTTATACTTAAATTTTCTGTTTTTATAAATTAGAGAACACCCAGTGACAACTTCACGGACCGTCACTGCCTTGAACCATCACTGAGCAATGTTTAAGGATTTCCCCACTTTATCCGTAAAAGTTACAGAGGGTTAAAGTTGAAAAATCGATAAAAATGCCTTGAAATAATCCATAGTTTCTACCTTCTTTCGCTTTTTTTAAGTTCTCCTTATATTTCAATCTTTTCCGGCATAACACAAAGTCAGTACATATAAGAGATTATTTTAATGTTGGTTTGATAGATGCTTCATCGCTTGGTAAGAAGTTATAAGACGGTTAAGTTTTGACACCAAAAATTAAGAGTTTTTAAATTTTCGAGGTTTTTTGATCAGGGATTTCGGCCTCCTCTATAAAATGAAAAAAGTTGAACTAGAGTTGTTGGTAGCTGTTGTAATTCTTAACATTTTGGAATTAATCCCGTTAATGTGCCACGAATAGTTAAGAAGTTTCAGCAGATCAAAGTTCGAAAGAAAAAACGTAATTTTTTTAAAATACCAGTTTTTCGCGAGGCACATTAGCGGTTTCATTCGAAATTTGGTGGACTCTTGCGTAAACCATAGCTGTATGCTATGATTGAAATAACGAAATGAATAAATAACAATATTTTTTCAAAAATAATCAAATAACAGATTATTTAAATATTTGAAAATGAATAATATTTATTTTGATTTTATTTGAATAACGAAAAATCGAATAATTTTTTCTGATTTTTTTTATTCAAACAAAAAAAATATAATTTTTCAAAATAATCAACAAAAATTTGTGATTTTTTTTGGTTATTCACAAAAATTCAAATAAATAACGTATTATTCAAACAACAAAAAATAAATATTCTTGAAAATTTTGTGTTTGAAAAAAAATCTATTTCATTTATTCTGTACAGAGAAACACAAAATTATTCTTACAACACAGTTTTGTTTTGATGTCAGGTTCTTATAAATTGTAATTTAATAAAGTCCATTGAAATTCAGAAAAGTTAAGTTGTAATTTAGGAAATTCCAAGTGCAGATATAAAAACTTTTATTTTTTTAACAAAAGTATAAAAATCTGAAAAAAGGCGATTTTTAGAGGTTGGTTTAAAAGGACTATACTCACTTTGTCATTCCGTGTGTAATGAGTCGAAATATCCATCTAACAGACTATACAATATATGTTATTGATTAGAGATAGATTGTAACACATTCTACAGATGTCCGTCCGTTTGTTTGTGGAAGACATGATGCAGTCCCAACTAAAAGAGCTAGACTGCGGAAATTTGTCAGAAATATGTCTTATGGTCTGAGGCGGGTTATGTACGAAAATGGGCCAAATCGGATCATATTTCAACATCTGAACAAATGCAAAATAAATAAAATATTTCTATGTCAGAAGAAGTTCTTGCGAAATGGAATGATATCTGATAATTATTATATACAAATTTTTTTCTTAATTCACTTACATATAAAAAAACAAAGTTTTGGGTGACGATATCTTTAATCTAAAGACCCTTACGAAATTTTAAAACCCGGTTTTCGAATAGTTCGAAAATCAGCGTTTTTTTAAATTGACAAAAAACCGAATGAACCCGTTTTTTCGGTTTTTTGCAAAATAAGGCAAAAACTATTTATTACGGCCAATATAAAGCAGAGATTTGTCGGTGTTTCGAAAAAATTGGTACTTCATATCACCATTTCCAATATTACTTCAGAAAATACAATTTGTATTTAAGAAATTTGCAATTATATTTCAGAAATTTTTAAATACGTTTTAGAAATGTTCAATTTTATTTATATGTATTTAAAAAATTTTCATTTATGTTTCGGAAATTCATTTACGTTTCAAAAATTACCAATTGTATTTTAGAGGTTTTCATTTCTACAAATTGTAATGCAAATGAAAATTTCTGATATAAAAATGAAAATTTCTTAAAAGCGTTTAGAGAATTTGGAATATCAATGAAAAATTTTGAAAACAAAAGGAATTTTTGAAAAGCATAGAAATTTTTGAAATACAAAAGAAAAATTTAAAAAACCAATGGAAATTTTGAAATACAAACCGAAATTTTTTAAATACAATTGAAATTTTATAAAAAGCATTTAAAAAATGTTCAAACTTCAATGGAATATTTTTTACTGCAAACATTTTTTATTAAAAAAAAAAATAACTGGCAAACATTAAAAAATTACTTAAAATAAAATTTTGATAGTCTACAAAAATGTTCATTAAAAATTTTTGCTTATTTTTTTTTTTATATGTAAAGATTTGCCACATCCAGAAATGATTTGCACACAAATTTATGGATTCAGCCAAGGCGAAATTATTTTTTTTTACTTGGTATTCATTCATTTGGGATTTTTTTTAACACATTTTCACTAAAAAAATCGAGTTTAACTGCTTTTAAAGGTTGATTTATAAAAACCGGGCTTCGACAGTAAACCAACCGGTCTAACCGGTTTTCAAATAGGTAAGTTTTTAAAAATTCGGAAGTTGCAAGCCACATAAAACCGGTCTAATCACCCTAGTAAATATACATCCTTTCAGGACTGTCTATTGTTTTAAAAAAATATCGAAAAGTTTATTCAAGTAGTGTATTTTCAATAGCAAAACGTTTTAACAGTATTTTTTAAACATTAAAAATCAATTTGCGAAAAAATTAAAAAAATATTCTAATTAATAGCCTTGTTTTTTGCATTAAATCAATATTGGAATAACTTTATTTTACTTTAAAAAGGTTCAAATCTGGCCAAACAATTTTTTTTTAATTTTTTTCTGAATCTACATCCTATTATCAATAATAAAATAAAAACATAATTAAGCTAAGGTAAAAATTTGAAGTATAAAAACTAAATTTAGTTAAATCCTAGGATTAAATTGGATTTATTTATACCATTTTACATTATGGACACCGCTTAGTTTCTTACCTGTTTATATGTATTTACTAATTGTATGTAGATTTAGAAAAAAAAAATATAAAAAAAATTTGATTTGACACATTTTTACAATAAATAAAGTAAATCCCAATCTTAATCCGGTCTGAAAAAAAACAAGCCTAATGTTTTAGTAAAGAAAACCTTTAATAACAAGCTAACAATAAAACAATAGTGGTTTGTAAGAATAATTGTGTGTTTTACTGTATAATAAAATGCAAAATAAATAAAAACAAAATTATTTTTCAAACACAAAATTTTCAAGAATATTTCTTTTTTTTGTTTAAATAATACGTTATTCATTTGAATTTTTGTGAATAACCAAAAAAAATCACAAATTTTTGTTGATTATTTTGAAAAAATCTATTTTGTTTGTTTGAATAAGCAATCAGAAAAAATTATTTGATTTTTTTGGAAAGAAATATTATTTCATTTTTATGAATTTGAATAAAATAAAATTTTATTTTATTCAAACCAAAATAAATAAAATAACAAAACATTTTATTTTTTGATAGCTAACTAAAATATCAAAGTATTTTATTTATTTCCAAAAAATCCAAATAAAAAAAATCAATAATACAGCTATGGCGTAAACCGAGTTTTTTTAGGAGTTTATTTAAAAAAATCACTGGCGGGTTTATAAAAAATTAATTGCAAAATTTTATGGCATTTTTGAAAATTGTGCGAAATTTGCAAATCTGTTTCCTATTTTTTTTGTAGCAATTAATGCATCATATTCATTTTAATACACCAAAAGACGTGCCTTAACGAGTAGAACTGATTTGCTTTTTGAATTTTTACTTTAAGCCATTATGAGCGGAAAGCGCAATGATTTTATCTAAACCTGTTTTGATCTGGCACATCCAAGGCTTTACACGAAATCGGATGAAATTTTTTTTAAATGAAAGCCCACTTGATGTGTCATCATAAAATCAGAGGCGGGTTAAAAAATGTTGATGATTACAGATTTTTTGGACCATACTAAATTTTCTTGTTACAAAAAAAGCATCACCGATTTTTTTTTTTTTTTTTTAACTTTTGGTACAATGATACGATTTTTTCAGTAATACCAACGCGCATTGCCTAAATGTGTCATAAAAAATTGTGAGACTTTTCTTTTACCACGAATTAATCGCGATTTTAGTTACTTAGATATATTTTTTTTTTTAATCGTGTGGTCATTAAAGGGTTAAATTTATATCATATCGCTCATTTACTTGTATAGTGTCATAACCCAAAATATGTCGTTTTTGAGTAAACAAAAATTCGTATTAATATCTTTTAAACTCACCGTTTGAGAAGAGAATACGCCATTATAATATTTTCTACACTCAACCAAAAATCATTGTATTCCCAAAGAAAATCGTTGTAAATTCAACAGAAATCATTGTTGATTTTGACCCTACAAATATTTATGTTGATTTCAATAAAAATTGTTGTCAGTTTTTGTAAAAGTTGATCAACTCGTTTTTTTGTAAATCAACTCATATTTTTTGTAAACTCAACTCATATTTTTGTTGATATAAGAAATTTTATTAATAAAAAAAAACTTGTTGTTATTTGTTAATATTCTTTTATTAAGTAAAAATCACAATATTTTTTAGAATTATTACCGGCTTTTTAAGCTGCACGAGATTTTCACACACACTTCGTTTATTTATGTTATGCACTCGTCAGCCATTCTGCAGTTTTCTAATGACACCAAATCAAAAACCTTAAAAAAAACAAAAAAAATAATATAATATAGTATGAATACATAAAGTAACCAATGTATTTTATTACTTACCAAATATTTACAGATCAGAATCTGATCATCATATTTATTTTTATAATATTAAATATTTTTATAAGAAACAAACACATAAAATAATTTTATAAGAGACAAACAAATTTCACATTGCAATGCATTGCTACACTCATAGAAATATCTTAGTAGAAAAATTAGTAAACCCATTGTAGATCAAGTTTTACAGAATAATGCCGTATTCAACAAGAATTAATGTTGATATCGTTGAATAATCAGTAAAGTTGAATCAACTCTTTACAACGCTTGTACAGAATTCAATAGATAAATCAAAATAGAAAAAACAACCCTGTTCGTTCATTTTTTTTTTTTATTATTAACGAGTGACGAGTGAGTTGGTAGCAATGTGAATCGTGTTTATCTCTTATAAAATTATTTTATGTGTTTGTTTTTTATAAAAATATTTAATATTATAAAAATAAATACAAAAAGGATCTGATTTGTAAATATTTGGTAAGTAAAAAAATACATTGATTACTTTATGTATCCATACTATATTAAAACTTTTTTTGTTTTTTTAAGGATTTTGTTTGGTATCATCAGAAAACTGGAGAATGGCTTATGAGTGCATAACATGAATAAACGAAGTGTTTGTGAAAATCTTTGTGAAAATCTTCAAATACTGCAGCTTAAAAAGCCGACGATAATACAAAAATATTGTGATTTATGCTTAATAAAAGAATATTAACAAATAACAACAAGTTTTTTTTATTAATAAAATTTCTTATATTAACAAAAATATGAGTTGAATTTACAAATAATAAGAGTTGATTTACAAAAAAGCGAGTTGATCAACTTTTACAAAAACTGACAATAATTTTTATTGAAATCAACATAAATATTTGTAGGGTCAAAATCAACAATGATTTCTGTTGAATTTACAGCGATTTTCTTTGGGAATACAATGATTTTTGGTTGAGTGTACCAACTTGATAATACAAAACTGAACGAACAGGGTTGTTTTTTCTTTTTTGGTTTTATCTATTGAATTCTGTAAAAGCGTTGTAAAAAGTTGATTCAACTTAACTGATTATTCAACGATATCAACACTAATTTTTGTTGAATACGGCAATATTCTGTAAAACTTAATCTACAATGGGTTTACTAATTTTTCTACTAAGATATTTCTATGAGTGTACTCACGGGCCTTTTGCAACGTAAACCAAGTTTCAATTGTAAACTTTAAACAGGTTTTCTGTAAAATCAAACATTTGCGTTATGACACTATACAAGTAAATGAGCGATATATTTTAGAAGAAATGATATATCCTGGTATGTTTTAATAACGCATGCAACAAATGTGTAGAAAAAAAATCTTTAAAATATTTTTAAGATTTTTAAAACCGCTAAATCTTAAAACCGCCATAACTTTTGACCCCCTTGCGCGATTTAATTGACGCGAACGAATTTCTTATTCTTAAATAGCTTCTAATATTTATGCCAACTTTCATCGATGTGCCATCAAAACAAAAATCACATCTTTTTTACCTCAAAATTTAAGTCTTAGACGGAACTAGGGTTCTATAGTCGAAAAGTCGAAAAGTCGATTAATCGACTTTTTGTATGAAAAAGTCGAAAAGTCGAAATCGACTTTTTTGTTCTTAAAAAGTCGAAAAGTCGACTTTTGTTTTCGACTTTTTCGACTTTTTTAGATTTATTTTTTTTTTGATTTTTTTTACTTTTGCTAACCCGTGTAAAAAAATTGATATGACACAATATATAATTTAATATGGGTTCGTGTCTATTTTGATATAATCTTATACGAAAAATGGTTTCATAAGATTTGGTCGAATAATATCTAATAATATCAGTTTATATAACTTTATATCGTCTTTGATACGAGTTTTGGTCTAATCCAATGATATAAAATTATATCCAATTATATTAAAATTTATACAACTTTATAAATCGGATGTTTTTTAGTTTTTAATAAACAGTTGAAAAATTAAAATAATAAAAATAAGTTGTTCTTGAAAAAAACTTAGAAAAATTTAAAAAAATGGAGTCATGTTAAATTTTATATAAAACACTTAGAAAATATTTTCAAAAAAATTTGTCCTTGGAAAAACTTAGAAAAATTTACAAAAATGGAGTCATATAAAATTTTATATAAAACACATAGAAAATATTAGCGATAAAAAAATGTTCCTTGAAAAAAAAACTTAGAAAAAATTTAAAAGATGGAGTCATATAAAATTTTATATAAAACACTCAGAAAATATTCGTGATAAAAAAGTGGTGATTGGAAAAATCTTAAAAAAATAAAAAAATATGAAGTCATATGAAATTTTATATAAAACACGTTGCAAATATTTGCGATAAAAATATGTTCTTCGAAAAAACTTAGAACCCGAGTAAAAATTTTTGTATGGAGCAATATATGTTCTTATATTATTCCAGATCTGTTGATAGATCCGAGATTTGAAAGATCAGCACTGATCCGAAAAATGGATCGCTAAGATTAGATCAGTTTTAACCGGACGGATACAATTTGATCCGAAAAGTGGGTTTATCTAATTAGATCAGTTTTAATCGGTGGGAACAATTTCATCCGAAAAATGGTTGGATCTTATTGGACCAAGACAAAAAAAAAAGATTTTTTTTAGCTGGATAAAAAAAGATAAAATTTCATACGAAAGAAAAAAAAAATATTACAAAAAACTTTAGATAAAATTTTATCCGAAAAAAAAATCTATTTTTAGAACTACCCGAATAAAAAAAAGTTATATGAAGCAATATTTAATTATATATGAACAGATATGCTTTTATGTAAATCCATATTAATTTTGATCCGAAAATTGGCGGATCGAATATTATACGATTATATCAAATTCTATTATTTTTGATAAAATAGTATCAAGTTTGATTAAGTTTGATCCCAAAAATGGGTCTATCTAATTGTATTAAATCATATCTTATCTGTTAAAATTAGATAAATTTTTATATAATTGGATGAAATCTGGTAAAATTTGTTGGAATTTTAAACGTGAAATTAGAAATTATTTTATCAGATTGGATACATTATCAATTAAAAGAGCTTTTATTGCATTCTTCAGAATTTTTTCGGGACTTAGCAAATTATTAAAAATTTGTCATTTTTTTCTAAAATCATTTATAAGGGATTTAAATTTTCCACAAAATGTTTGTGTCTTAGAAAATTTAAAAACATTTTTTCGGAACTCAAAAACTTTTCAAAAAAAATAAATTTCTCCTAAAAACATTTTCAATGATTTTTTAACTCCAAAAAAATTGCCAAAAAAATTTTGTGTCCGGGACTTTGGAAAATTTTCATAAAATTTTTTAGGACTTGATTTTTTTTTTTATTGTCCGGGACTTAGAAAATTTTGAAAATTTTTTTCGGGATATAATTATAAATAAAATCATGTATCTTTTTATCTGCCATATCTAAAAATTCCCGACCTTACATGTCATACCAAATTTCATATAGATCAGTATATAAATAGATATGAATATGTATGCTATCATCCCGAGTAAAAAAGATCATATATAATTATATATAGTTTTATATATACATATATTATTTTATAAAACTATATGTATTTTTTGTTGCATCATATGTGATTTTATATATTTGCACTTCTAATTTGTTTCTTATATAAAATTATATAACAGAAAATATTGTCTTTTATATAATAACATATGATTTAAGATTCGTTTATATTATTACATATGAACTTTAAAATTCTGTCTCCTTTTTTATATAATTTGATAAAACAAAATATTTGAAGTAATTTTATATAAAACTTTATGCAACTGTTTTTAAATTATATGTTATCTTATATGAGTAAAATTTAAAAAAAAATTCTAAATCCTTTACATATAATTTAATATAACTTTTGAAAATTTTTCTAAGTCCCAAAATTCTAGGACTGATGCAAAATTGAAAGAAAAAAATTCATAGAATTAGATATAACTTTAAAAAAATTTTCTAAGTCCATATTTTTTTTTTAATTTTTCAAAGTCCTAAAAATATTTTTGAAAATTTTTAAGTCCTGGAAACAAATTTTTTTTGTCAATTTTTTGCGTTTTGGGGGAAATTTTTTTTTCTTATATATAAATATATTTAATTATATATAATTGCATCAATTTTATTCAAAAAGGGTCCAATTTTCGCATATAACTATATAAAATTATATTAAAATTATATCAAATTTGATGAGATTTGATAAAATTTGATCAAATTTTATAAGTTTTTATATGGTTTTATCGACTCATTTTTCGCATTAAACTATATATGATTATATATGATGTCTTTATATAATTTTATATGAATACATATAATCTTTTTTACTCGGGATATTAAAAAACAAGGAAAAATTCAATGCTATATATAAACTTGTATGTCCATATCAAAGGTCATGCATAACCATATATAAATAGAAATAACTATATAATAGCATATATGATTATATCAGATCTTTTTTACTCGGGTATATATAATTTAATCCGAACAATAAAATCTATTTTTAGAACTGATAAAGTTTTATCCAAACAATTTTTTTCAATATTAAGATATACATATATATAATTAAAATTTATTTAAAAAAAAAAAAAAAACTTCGAGCGGCGCACAGTGGGCCAAAGTACTATTCTGGTGTTTAAAAAATTATATCTCCTAAACTATTTGTCTGATCAATAAAAGTTTAATTGAGAAAACATAGTAGAGGATGTAAGCTTTCAGAATATCATAACTTGAAACACCCTGTTTCACAACAGGGTTACCCAAAAGAGTGCCAAAGAGCAATGCCATATCGTCATATATAAAATCGTGTGTGCAACTGTTACTATGAGATCGATCAAACTAAAAATTACACCATAGATATAGTTCAAGCTTTTATGCGTTTTTATTTGCATTTGCTACCGGTAGATGGCGCTGGTATTAAGCTTTTAAACAAATTCTTATATTAAGTACGATTGGACAGCAGTTCAGATTATATGTATGTTACGTCAAAAAAAAATATATTTATGAATAGACCCGATAGGTGGCGCTGGGGTGGATTTATTTGAAATATTAATGTATAAGATGCAAATTTATTCAAATTCAGAACCTAACAATAACTTAAAAAATAAAACCAAAACAATATGTATTTTTCAACCAATCTTAAAAAAATGGTTTATTGATTTTTTTTAATTGCCGAACAGAAAATTTTAGGCATAGATATTAGGATATTTGAAGGTATGGACAAGAATAATGTTCTCTTTGCAATTAAATCGTAGTAGAATATATATTATCGTAGTAAAATATATATTTGTTTAATAATTATTGTTGAAAAAGCACTGGTACTTAAAGTAAAACAAAATTTTCTTTGAATTAAATCAGAGAAGGAAGGGCTAATATAATTTATTATAGCTCTAAAAACCAATATTTACACTAGTAGAAACTCTCATTATTTTCTATCATTCATGTTTATTTTTCTTTCGTGTTTATTTATTTTTGGGTTTTAAATTTTATATATTATATGTTATTTTTAAGGGCTTTTAATTATTAATTTGTTTGTTCCTTTCAAAGAATTAAAAAAAAGTACAAAAGTACCAAAAAAAGTACAAAAGTACCAAAAAAAGTACAAAAAAGTTCCAAAAAAGTACCAAAAAAGTACCAGAAATAAAAACAAAAAAAGGGACCAAAAAATACCTTTCCAACGGTGTCTCATATGTATGAGTAGGATCATTCCAAAGTACCAAAATATTTAAAAATCATGTACAATTACATCAACTTGACATCGGCATATTTTATAAAAAAAATTGTGTAAACCGCACGGGCAGACAAGGGCAGCCAATTTTTTATCTGTGGGTACTTTATTACTTGTAGCTTAAAATAAAATTAGTCTTAAGGGTGACATTTGCTGAGCACTTTTCTAATCTCTTTGAATATTTAAAGGTATGTGCTTAAATGAGGCTTATCCAACTTAACATCAGGGGCGACCCCTCAGAGGTAGGTAACATCAATGAATGGTTTTTTTTACAAACTTGGGTCGTTCCTTCATCAAAAAAAATTAATAAGTTAAACCTACCGGTAATACAATTAATATAACGTGACAACAAATTTGCATCTTCAAAAAGGTGCGTTTTCAATTTTTTTTATTTCAAATGTTTGAAGCCCTATATCTTTCCTAATAGTGTACCAATCCTAGAACTATTAATGGATTTATATGCAGCCACTATCTAAGATTAATCGTGTTATGTTCAGTTTTTAATGTGAAATAGTTAATTTTTTATTTTTTGGACGCTAGATTGGTTATTTATCCCACTGTGCGGCGGGGGAATCGAACAGCTACCAACTGTTTTGTAATCGCAATCTCTACCCTCTGACCCAGCGGACGTTGTTAATAAATGACAACTTTAAAAGACTATGTTTTAAAAAAACTTAGAAAATTTTTGAAAATAGTTTATCATATATAATTATATCAAGTTTAACTTATATATAATTAAATCCAGTTTATCTTATCGTGTATATGATTGCATCAAATTATATTCGACTTGAATTTGAACAAAATTTTAAAAAAGACTTAGAAAATTTTTGCTAAAATTTGTGATTTTTTTTTTAGTTTATTTGCTGAGCTAATAGGGGGTTTAATACTGAGTTCAACAACATGATTTTCATCTTCCAATGCTCTTAATTTTCCAAGTTATAAAGCTTTAAAGTAAAAACGGTTTTTGGCTTATGAGCTTCACATTTTTCATCGGATCCAAATTTTCTTTCTGCCGTTGTATATTTAATAAAAATACCTTTAAAATGGTATAAAACATGTATAAACTTTTTTACTCACCAACGGCCAAATAATGAGTTTTAAGTTTTTTTCGGAAGTTTTTTCAGACAAAAATAATTTTATCTGAAAATATTGCTAACATAAGTTCGAACCAAATACACTTTTAATTATTGGCAACAAATAAAGCTTTGATTTGAGCTTGATCTGAGGACTTTAGCTCTCTTAAAACCAGAGATATTGATGGTTAAACATTAAAGTTTTAAAATATTTTTTTCTTCGGATTAAATAATATATAATTGTATCAAAATATAATTATTTTTGAAATATTTTTGTTAAAATTCAGGGATTTTATTTTTTTTTAAATTTGAAAAACGAAAACGCATTAAAAAATCATTTAGATTAAAAAAAAATTTAAAAAAAAATAATTTTTTTCTTGACTTAGTCGGGAATCGAACTCAGGGTCCTCAAGAATTATATATTATCATATATGATGCAATATAGAAAGTTATATTACTATATATAAATAATATTTATTTCTAAATATTATCATAAAAAATAAATTACCCGAGCAAAAATTATGATATTGCACCATATCTATTTAGATCTCGAGCGATATATAATCAGATCTTTTAAGATCTGGAAATTGACCCGATCAAATTATATCAATTCCGATATAAGCTGATCAATTTAGATCTCGTTGGATCCGACATTTGTCCCATATATATTCTGATCTTTTTAGATCTGACTTGATCAGAATTGATATTGTGGCTTATGGGAAAAATATTGATTTTTTTGCAAAATTTCTATTGGTAAAAAAAATAATAACATTTTTAATTTAAGTGGTAATAATTCAATTTTATTCAGTGATAATAATGTTTAAACATAATATAATTAAAAAAAGCCTTAGTGCGAAAAAAATCAGTATTGAAAATATAATAAATTCCATCAACTACACACATTTAGAAAAAAATATCGGCCTTATTCATAACCAAAACACGAGTGGCTATCATCGACTTTTTAACTTTTTAATAAAGCCATAAATATTTCTGTGGGTAATTTTTAATAAAAGTTATGCTCTCAATTATAAATAAATACATTTTACGTGTGTTTGTAAAAATCCTATAACTCATTCTTGATGTAAAGTGAGGTATGAGAAAAATAATGAGTATTGTCTAATGAAAGTATGTATAATACCAGCATTTACGAACTTTTCAAGAAACTTTACTGGGGTTCTTCTACTTGAATTTCGATAATTTTAAAATTATTATTTTAAATTATCGAAATTATCATAGAAAAACCCTGATAAAGTGCTTGAAAAGTAAAAAAAAATACTATCATTCTCACTTAAGGTAATTCGAAAATCAAGAATGTTGGTACCTACAGGGAGTATACTTGCCAATTCCAATGTTGTTTATGTTGAAAACATCCATTATACTTTATAAAGGTACCCAAAACTTTAATTACACCAAGACTAAATAAGTCTTAAAATTTTTACAAACACACGTAAAATGGTATTTTCATATACCCCAAAATACGAATTGATGAGGAATTTTAAATAAATGTAAACACCATGTAAATAAAATCCGGGATATTTCTAAATTAGAAAACAACACATTAACCAAATTAAATCTAAATTAGCGGATCCATTTGCAAATTTTGATTTCAGGAAAACTTTTTTCATTGGGTCTTTCTGCATCCTTCACACAATGCAACATATTTATGTTTATCGATTAAACGGCATTTTAGTATTTCAAAATCCTGAAAATTCTGAGAAATTTATAATTGTTTAATTTTTTTTTTCGTACAAAGTCATTGCCAAAAAATACTTACGTCGACCTTTAAATCATCTGAGTGCTCAATTAAATAAGAATTTTCCATATTTTTTATAAAAATTGCAAAATTTGAGTCTTTTCCAAAATAAATATATTTTTTTCAATTTAAAATATTGTTATTTTTGATTTGACATAAAATTCGAACTATGTTTTTTTTTTGTATTTTGTGTTTACACTTTTAATTTTATTTTCATTTGGAATCAAAACAAACAAAAAAATTATCATGATTTTAAAAATAGAGGGTGTTTATTCCAAATTGAATTCTAAAAACAGCTTAGTTGTTTGATTAAGTTTATAATTAATATGGGTAAAAATCTAACCTTAGCGACAGATATGATAAAAGATATAACCAGATATGATACAAGATATTGTTATATATAGCACCAGATCTAACATATCTGGTTATGTATAATATGATCTTGTATAAGATATAAATATATACAATCATATCTCGTTAGATATGTTTATATCTAATTATTTTTACTCGGGTAATCAATATTTTTAAGTTTAGTAAAAAATTAAAGCTTCTAAAACATATTTTCTTTAAAAAAAAAATTAAAAAAAAAAACAACTTTTTTTCTTAGCTCAGCCGGGGATCGAACCCAGGGTCCCTAGGAACCATATATTAACTTATATGATGTAATATATAAAATTATATAACTATAAATAAATAATATTTATTTTTCGATTTTATCATAAAAATTTAATTATTCAATATTTTTAAGTTTAGAAAAAACAAAAAGCTTTAAAAACATATTTTCTTTTTTAAAAAATTAAAAAAAAAATAGTTTTTTTCTGGGTTGAGCCGGGAATCGAACTCGGGGTCCCCAAGCATCATATAATATCTTATATGATCTTATATAAAGTTACACACAACTATTTAAGTTATATGCATTTTTTAAACATTTAACTTTTAAAATCCAATATGCATTTTTTTAAGTTTTAAAATACAATGGATTAAACAGATTTTTTTTTCTATTTAAAAATTTATAGAATTTAAATATATTTTTTTTGACTGATTTTAGGTGCTTTGAGAATTATATATAATTATACAAGCTCTCTTGTATACTTAAATAAAAATATATATGATGCAACATTAAAAAAAAATATTGAAATACTGTCATATAAAAGTATGCATAATTATATATAAAATATTGTGAAAGAAAAAAATATTTTTTACCTTATACAATTGTATAACATTTTATATGGCGTTACATGTGCCACCATTTAAAATTATATATAGAGTTTAAAAAAAAATTGTATTTATATGGTACCTTACAAAACTATATACGGTATCTCATAAGCCATTTATAATTATATCTTTGATAATATTAAAAAAATAAATGTTTGATGCCATGTATAGTTTTATATAACTGTATATAGAGTTATATGTGCGACCATATATAATTGTATTTGAAAAATTTTTTTTTTTCGTTTTTTAAGATGGAACCATATATAGTTTTGAATGGTTTCTTGTAAGTCATATATAATTTTAAATGGTTTCTTGTAAGTCATATATAATTATATATATAATGATATTGGATTTTTTTTAAATATGCTCGTATACGTTATTTGATATTAAGTCACATATAAATATGTATGCAATCAGATTAAGTTATATGTGTCACATATGATTATGTCTCCCACATGTATTTATATATTAATATGGTTATCATTAGATGTAATTTTATATAACTCCATTTAAAAAATTTGGAAAAACTCAATGCGAGATATAATTATGTACTTTGTTTGATATGAAAACATATTATTTCATATGGCTATATATACATACATCAAATAATGTAAAATTATATGTATTCATTTTTACTCGGGAAAAATTAAAATATAACGGAGGCATATAAAATTTTATATAAAACACTTAGAAATTTTGAATGATGCATGGGACCAGATGTTACAACATATAGTTATGTATGGCGATATCTTAAAAAAATCCCACATCAAAATTTATTATATAAATTTATCTTGCAATACATAGTGTCTCACATGATCATATATGAAATAATATGACTATATAAAAGTACATAAGATCATATTAAATTATTTTTACTCGGGAAATGAAAATAATTTCTTTCTTCTGAAAAAAAATCAAATGAGAGCCGAGTTTAATAACAACTGAAGCTATTGGTGTTTCCATTTATTTTGTATGTGACACAAAAATATCAATGCCAAATTCATGAGTTAGAAAGTGTTAACTGCAATATTTACCAATATTTTTGATTATTGTAAACACCTCAGTGATAGGGTTCTATAAATCAAAAGTCGACTCTTTTGCTTTCGATTTTTTCAACCTTTTCCACATTTTCGATTTCTTCTACTTTTTTTGATAAATAAAATACAACAAAAAAAATAGCACCTAAATGCTTACAACAAGTCAAAACTAAACTTTTATTTACAAAAAAATCGATTTTTTAAAGTTGGAAAAGGTAGAAAAAAGTTAAAAAGTCGAAGAAAGTCGAAAAAAGTCGACTTTTTAAAAAGTCGAAAAATCGACTTTTCCAAATTTGAAAAAAGTCGAAAAGTCGAAAAATCGACTTTTTAGAAATTGAAAAAAGTCGAAAAGTCGAAAAGTCGACTTTTTGTTGCGACCAGTGGCGGGTACATCTTTTGGTTTTGGGGGGGGAAATTTTTTTTACTTCAAAGAAAAAAAATCATAATGCTTTCTCGGACGAGAAAAACAGGGATACGTTTCAATTGCAAAAAAAAAAATATGGGAAAGCTATAATATCATAAAATTTATTAGTTTTTGCCGAAGAGGGTTTGTTTTTCATAATCATATGTATTTTGTTTAGATAATTTTTTTTTTGCTATAATTAAATCTGAGAATTTTTCTTTCTACAGATGATGAAAAAATTATTTTTTTTATAGGGCACATGTCTCAGAATCCAAGACTTCTTCTTAACGCAAAATGTCTCAGAATCTGAGAGTTTTTTCGTACAGAAAAATTTTTGGATTCTAAGAACTTTTTACTATAGAGAAAGTGTCATATTTTAAAGCATTTTTGAGATATATTTCCTATAGAAAAGGTCTAAGATTGCTAGATTTGTTCGTACTAAAAAAATTTCAGATTCTTTTTTCTATAGAGAAAGTCTGAGACCTTTTTCATACACACAAAAAAAAAAATTTCAATTTCAATAAAAAAAATCACGAATTCAATAAATAAATTAACTAAAAAAGCCGCGGTGAAGATTTTTACGAATTCAATAAACGCATTTGTAAGTCGTTTGCTGAAAATAATTTCAATAAACAAATTTTAGGATTCAATAAAAAAGTTTATTGATTTACATTTTTTTTAATATTTTTTTTAGAACTAAAGAAAAAAAATTTTTTTTTTTATTTGTTTTTATTTATTTTTATTTTATTATTTAATTATCTTTAATTCTTTATTTCTAACTTTTTCTCAATTTATTGTTTCCATTGAGCTTTGAACAGCATACCTCCTGTTTAAAATGCTGGGCGTCTAACTAACTGAGCTACAGCATGACAACAAGTTTTAACGCATAAAATCAATTTGGTTTTAAATAAAAGTAAACAAGAATTCTGAAACACTCACATAATTTTGTCAGTAATGGTAACAGAAAAAATTCTCAATTGAAATTAACGCAAGAAAAAAATACTGACTAATTTAGTTGAGTGCATCACTTTCATTCTCTAACTTATAACAGTAAAAATATTTAACACACAACTATACACACACACACGCATTCACAAACAAATTGTGTTTTTATTTCTATTTTATTCTTGCTTGTTAGTAGATGACAGAATTTAGCCGACAAAACTACAACACTGTTTTGGCGTTATGCGCTAAGCGGTGGATAAACTTATTACTTTTTTTGGGGGTCGTTGGTTCGAATCCCCATCAGACCCAACTTTTTTTTTTTTAAATATTTTTTGTTTTTTAAGTTATTACTTTATTTGAAATAACTATGTGTGAAAAAAAGAAACACAACAAAACTTGCCGACGGAATGAGTTGAACATAGTTTTTTTTTAATTTCAATAATTTTTTTTATTGATACAATAAAAAATTTTATTAAAAATATTTTTATTTTTAATAAACGTGTTTATTAAAATTTTCTTAAATATTTTTTTTCTGTGTATAGAGAAAATCTCAGATTTTCAGACTTTTTTTGTGAAGAAAAAGTCTCAGATTCTGAGACCTTTTTCTTAAATAAAAAAAAATCTAAAATTCTGGCACTTTTTCCCCTAAAGAAAAAGATTCTGAAAAATTTTTCCTTTATTAAAAGTCTCAGATTGTAAGAACTTTTTTCTTCAGAAAAAGTTTAACATTCTGATTCAAAGACCTACATATATAGAAAAAGTCTGAGATTTTGAGAGTCTTTCCAAAAGAAAAAGTCACAGATTCTGAGACGTTTTCCCTATAGAAAAAGTCTTAGATTCTAAAACCTTCTTCTAATATAAAAAAGACACTTTTTTCTAAAGAAAACGTCTCAAATTTTGAAACCTTTATCCTATCGAAAAATTCATAGATTCTGAGACCTGCTCCCCAAAGAAAAAGTGTCAGATTCTGAGACATTTTTTCTTATAGAATAAGTCTAAAATTTTGAAATTCTGAGACCTTATTCCTATAGAGAAAGTATTAGATTCTAACACCTTTTTCCTATAGAAAAAGTCACAGATTCTGCGACCTTCTTTCAATTGCGTAAGTTTCAACTTGTGAGACTTTTTTTCAACAATAAAAAGTTTCAGACCTTGAGACCTTTTTCTTTTTAAAAAAGATTCAGATTTGAGACCTTTTTCCCTCAAATAAGTCTCAAATTCAGAGATTCTTCCTATAGAAAAAGTCTCAGATTTTTAAACCTTTTTCCTTTCGAAGTCTCAGATTCTGCGACTTTTTTCCTATAAATAAGTCTCAAGTTTTGATACCTTTCTTCCGTAGAAAAAGTCTCAGATTCTGAGACTTTTAGAATTCGGGAATTCTTCTGCAAAAATCCTAAAAAGAAAATGTTTGAGGATGTGAAAAATCTTGAGAGTTTTTTTGTATCTTTTTCTATGGAAAAAGCCTCAGATTTTGTGACCGATTCTAAGACATTCTAAAAAAGTTTTCCAAAATAGTTTTTCAAACGTTAGACTACCAATATTTTTAAGGTTTTAAGATATTTTTCCTATTCCTATGCTGTAGACAAACATTTTTTATGTAAACTAAATCCTGTTACATTTTTCTAGACAAAAAAAAACATATTCTAAGTAATTTTTTATACTAAAATTCATAATAAGATTGAAATATATTTTTTCACAGAAAATTTTCAGATTAAGTCACATTTTTCCTTTAAAAATTTTCAGATTTTTTGTTATTAAAAATTTTTGGATTTCGAGATTTTTTCCTTCGGAAAATTATTTTTAGAAAACTTCCTTCTTTCTTTTTTCTTCTTTTTCTTTCTTTTCCTTTCTTTTTTCTTTTTTTCTTCTTTTTTTTCTTTTTGAAATTTGGTCTGGGGGGGGGGGGGAAATTTCCCCTTTCCCCCCCCCCCTTGTACCCGCGCATGGTTGCGACTATATAACCCTACTCAGTGATAGGTTTCTATAAATCGAAAGTCGACTCTTTTGCTTTCGATTTTTTCAACCTTTTCAACATTTTCGATTTCTTCGACTTTTTTTGATAAATAAAATACAACCAAAAAAAAATAGCACCTAAATGCTTAGAACAAGTCAAAACTAAACTTTTATTTACAAAAAAATCAACTTTTTCAAAGTTGGAAAAGGTCGAAAAAAGTTAAAAAGTCGAAAAAAGTCGAAAAGTCGAAAAAAGTCGAAAAGTCGAAAAAAGTAGAAAGTCGAAAAAAGTCGAAAAGTCGAAAAAAGTCGACTTTTTAAAAAGTCGAAAGGTCGAAAAGTCGACTTCTTAAATTTTGAAAAAAGTCGAAAAGTCGAAAAATCGACTTTTTAGAAATTGAAAAAAGTCGAAAAGTCGACTTTTTGTTGCGACTATATAACCCTAGACGGAACTCCTCATATGTATCTTTTTGTTTTAAAAAAATCATTACGCGAATGTTGTCCAAACTAAGTATTTTATATATAAAGGGACTTCAAGAGATGTCATGTGTTTAAATTTTCAATAACTTTTATTTTTTGATTTTTTATCAATAACAGTATAAAATAACAGTTAGTAAAAACTTTTTATTATTAAAAAAAATTATTTTTAAAAAAATCAATTAAAGTTTATATCTTTAAATCAATGATTGAAGTATTAGCTTTCAATAGGATTCTTTGGCATGCGTTTGTTTTAGTTTTATTTTAACTCCTCAAGGCTTTTAAGGCTCAAAGAGTTTTTGATAACAGTTAAAAAAAATAAAAGTTTTTTATTTCTGTTAATTTGAACAGATATTTATATAAATCATTTGAAACTGTTATCTTTAATTTTTATTTAAAAAAAATATTTTTGAACAGTTAAATTTGATTTTTTTTAAATAAATAACATAACAGTTATTGTCTCTCGTCTTAACTTTTTTTTACAAAAAAAAACTCATTATACACTCATAGAAATATCTAACAATTAGTAGAAAAATTAGTAAACCTATTGTATATCAAGTTTTACAGAATGATGCCGTATTCAACAAAAACTAATGTTGATATCGTTGAATAATTAGTAGGAATGAGATTTCCATGCTAATGCATGTTTTTTTGTAGATAGTCTAAAAACGATATCGACCAATTATCTTTCCGAATCAAGAAATTTGTGTTAAAATGGCATCGATTTGTTTTTGCACATTTTGGTGAAAATGCATATTTTTGCATATTTTGGTTTTAAATGCATATTTTGTGCATATTTACAACTTTTAAGTGCATATTTTTGCATATTTTGGCATAAATTAGAAAAACACAAATTGAAATTTATTTGTTTCAAAAACTATTTTAAATTTTAATGTGGTTATTCATAAAACCTGAAATATATTTAAAGTAGGTTTATTTGACAAATATTGCAGGAACAATTGTCAAATAAACCTACAATAAGTCTGTTATAAGTATTATGAATAAGAACCTAAAAATTTATTTTGGAAATAAGAAAATTTATTTTTTTCTTTAAATTTTTTTTAAAGACTGGCTTTATATCTAAAAAATCTTGGTTATATGAAGTTTAAACCCGGCGTTACTTTTTGCTTTTTATGAAGTTTTTCCTATCAAAACAAGATTTTTATTGCACACATTTTATTTTTTAGTGCATATTTTTAGGGTTTTAAGTGCATATTTTGAATTTTTTAGCGCATATTTTTGATTTTTTAGTGCATGAAAATCTCATCCCTAATAATAAGTAAAGTTGATTTAACTATTAACAATACTTTTACAGAATTCAATAGATAAAAAAAAGAAAAAACAAACAGGGTTGTTCGGTTTTGTTATTATCCACGAGTGAGTTGGTTGCAATGTAAATTGTTTTTGTCTCTTATAAAATTTTTTAATGTGTTTGTTTCATATAAATTTTCTAATATTATAAAAATAAATAAAAATAGGATCCGATCTGTAAATATTTGGTAAGTAATAAAATACATTGATTACTTTATTTATTCATACTACACTCAGAAAATTATGTAAGTTACTACATGTTAGTTGTTTGTATATTTTACAGTAGTTAGTTGTTTTCAACTACAAAGTCAGTTGTTTTTGTATGAAAAATATCAAACAACTATTTCTGTTAGTTATTTTAAGTAGTTTTTTTGAATAACTAACAAAAAAGTACTGTGATGTAGTAACAGTTATTTAAAGTAGTTAATTTTATTTTTTTTTTTATCTCTGAAAAATTTTCAGTTTTTTTCCAAAAAATAAAAATAAATTTTCCTTTTTTTTTTTTTTTTATTTTTCACAACTTTTTTTTTTAAAAAAAAAAAAACTTTGAAAAAATTTTGGTCTTCAAATTTTTTTTCTGAAAAAAAAAATTATTTATTGATTATTTTGGTCTTGATTATTTTATTTTTACTACATTTTAGTTGTTTTGACTACAAATGTAAGTAGTTTTTAACACATAAGTCAGTTGTTTTTTGTCAGTTAAAATAACTAACATTGTTAGTTGATTTAACTGAAAAAGTAGTTGACCCCAAAACAACTTACAAAGTAGTTATTTTAACTGACATTTTCAGTTGATTTTACTAACATAATTTTTTCAGTGTATAGCTGTGTTTTGCAATCATTTAGATTAGGATTTACCATACAATACGTGGACTAAATAAATATTATTATTTTTTAGGATTAGCAAACCTTTGACTCTCCCTGTTGTGGAATGTATTTTATACAGAGCTTTTGTAATATTCTTAAAGCATACAATAAATATCCCCATCAAATCATGCGGGAAGTAAAAGCTCTTGTGCTGTTATTTATTCAAAACTTTCATTATTTGAATTTTTAGCATTTTTAGCATAAAGCACACTTTTGGGGTAATATTAGAAAATGTACTTAATAAGTACAAATAATTGAAAAACGCTCTTTAAGATTTGTGAAATTCTGTTCAAGTTGTGATCTTCGAAAAAGGAAAACCACCATAGAGAGTCCTTCTGTGAAGGATATCCATATTCAGTTATCTTTCTTTCTTGCGTGAACCGATGGCTTTTTTGAGCTTGTATGATTTATTTTCTCTTTACATTTTCTTTCGTCCCGAAAAAATAAAAAAAAGTTTAAAATTTGGATAAAGTTAAAATTTCATCCCGAAAAAAAACATGTATAAAAAGTTAAATTCGGCCTTGCCGAATGTAGTGATACCCTCCACAATTTCAAAAAGATTATTGCAAAAAACTTTATTTAAAAGGAAATTACTTTTGAAAAACAATTTTTTGCGCAAAAAAATTTTTCGCGAAAAAAAATCCGCGATTTTTTATTTTTATGTCAAAAAATATGTTTGTACCATTTGGTGTTTAATTATGTTCACATATGAGCCATTCCACACCAAATGTCCAGCGAAAAAAAACACGTGTACCGTTAACTTCTAAATAGGTTGTATGGATAGTTCTATATATATAGAACTTAGAAAATTGCGCTTTTGGTTTTTCAATTTTTCAAAAACTGGGCTTAGGAGGCGTGTTCAAATATTGGAAAAATGGTCAAATTTGTGGCGAGTTGCCTTGATTAAATATTTATCACATTAAAACGGAATGCACCACAATCTTAATAATTTACATTCTTATAGTTTTGTATGGGCTATCGATTAAATTTTTTTTTTGGAAAATTTTCGGAACCCGTTCTGAAATTTTCCATTTTTTAAAAAAGTCAATTTATCAAAAATCCGGCCACTTTTTTTTTGTTAAATTTCCACACAAAAAAATTCAGACACGTGTTTTTCGTTTTTTTTTTTTGAGAAAATCGCATTTCAATTTTAAATTTCATAACAATTTAGTAATTTGCTTATATTTTCTTGTTTCGACAGAGCGTATGAGTAATATTTATGCAATTAATAATACTCATTCGCAACATTAAAACAAGAAAATACAAGCAAATTAAAAATTGTTATGAAATTTGAAATTCAAATGCGATTTTCTCGAAAAAAAACGAATAACGCGTGTCTGAATTTTTTTGTGCTGATGGACAAACATTTAAGCTTAAAAAAAAAAAAATTAAAAAAAGTGGCGGGTTTTTGACTTTTTTAAAAAATTGAAAATTTTAGAACGGGTTCTGAAAATTTTCAAGAAAAAATAAATAATCGATAGCCCATACAAAACTGTATAAAAATGTAAATTTTTGAGATTGTGGTGCATTCCGTTTTAATGTGATAAATATTTAATCAAGGCAACTCGCCACAAATTTGACCATTTTTCCAATATTTGACCACGCCTCCTAAGCCCAGTTTTTAAAAATTAGGAAAACCATAAACGCAATTTTCTTAGTTCCATATAGGGCTATCCAAACAACCTATTCGAAAATTTACGGGACACATGTTTTTCTGTAGCGGGACATTTGGTGTGGAATGCCTCATATATACCCTCTACACTCAAAAAACAAAAAAAATGTAAAATGACATAAAATCCCCGTGATTTTACGGGTCAATTTTTGTAAAATATGTACTAGCAAGAATCCCCGTAATGTTATGGGGATAATTTGTAAATTGATTTAACGAAAGAAAATGTAAATTTACAATTTTTTTTGTAAAATATAAACTTCGAGGTGAACATTTGTTTGGAAAATTACAAAAAATTTGGTAAATTTACAAAACAAAATTGTAAACTTACAGAAAAAGATTGTTATTTTACAAAGAAAAAATAGAAAATGAAAAAAATAAATTGTAGATTAACAAATTATTTTTTTTTGTTAAATACTTTATTATCTGGATTATTGAATCTGCCTATTCTTGGCCTAAATTATATACGGGTATTGAAAAACACGTATATTTACAATAAAAATTGTTAATTTGCAAAAAAAAAAAATTTACAAAACAAATTGTAAACTTACAAAAAAAGTTGTAAATTTACAAAATAAAGTAGAAAATCAAAAACCAAAATTATAATTGTTTGGTTAAACTACTGTTTTTATTGCAAAAAACTTGTATATTTACAATTACAATTTTTTTTTTTGTATATTTACCATTTTTTCTTATTTTTTTTTGCCGTAAAAACAGTATTTTAACCAAATATTTTGTAAATTTACAATATTGTTTTTGTATTTTCTACTTCATTTTTGTAAATTTACAACTTTTTTCTGTAAGTATACAATTTTGCTTTTTAAATTTTCATATTTGTTTTGTAAATTTACAAAAAATTTGGTTTATTTACATATTTGTTTTGTAAATTTAAAGGTTTTTTTCCATTGGTGAATCTTATTTTTCCTTCTTCGGCAGCTGGAGTAGCACTTCAACAACCTGAAATGATTTTTTTTTACTTGAACACTTTTAACAAACTTTTTAATGTATAATACGGCGTTCACACTTGCTGTTTTGAAGTGTTCAAGAGTGAGATGTTTAAAAAAGTCTTTGTTCTGTGTCCATTACGTTTTTATTCTGCTACTGGTGTTTTGTTGAACAACTTGTTTAACGTCGCTAGTGTGAACTCCACATTACACTGCACTTTTTTATTTTTTTGCGACATTACGTTTTTCTTAAGTAGAACATATGAGAATTGCGAAGGAGTCTACACAAGAAATTTCTTATATTTTCAGGAAAAATTAGTCAAAAAATAACAATTTTTTTATGAATTTTTAATTATTTTCACAAGTATTTTTAAAAAATCGGAATAAAATATTAGGATATTGTAGATTGGATGTTTAAGTACCTGTTAAAATAAGAAAAACTTAATTTTTCATAATTGGCAGCTTTTTATTGACATTTTAGGTGCCAAATTAAAAAAAAAAAATACCAAAAAAATATGGTAAAATTACCAAAACAAAAAATGGTAAAAATACAAAAAAACTAGAACAATTATATGGTAGAAACACAAAAAAAAAAAAAAATTTTTGTTAAAGCTTGAAAAATTTTTGTGTCCGGAACTTAAAAAATTTCCAAAATTTTTTTAATGAAATTTTTTGTTTATAACAAATTATTTTTAATTTTTTATTCCAAAATGCAAAAAAAAATCTGAACTTAGAAAATTTTTGCGTGTCCTATTGTTGAATAATTATTATTTTTTTTTTTTAAAACACAATTTTGTACTTTTCAATACATACATTTCAAACTGAAAACCTTGTAAACGATCTTAAAAAAATGTTTGTAATAAAACATTTTTTTGGAAGAAAGACTAAATATCATCAAGTAACATTTTGTTGTACAATAACAGTTTTCTTGTGTAAAAAAACTAAACACCTTGTAATATTTTTTTAATTTGTAAAATAATTCACTTTTTTGTAAATTTACCTAAAAAATGTGTAAAATAAATTTATCAACATATAATAGTAAAATTACAAAGCAAACTGTAGGGGCATGTCACAGACCCAATTCCGTTCGGATTTGAAAAAAGTGGTTTGCTCGTAAAACGCAAAACGAATATTATTTTTTTCGGAATGAAATCACATTCAAAAATCAAAGTGGAATTAAATTGCATAAAAGTGGTTTCATTCCGAAAAAAATATTTGTTTTGCGTTTTACGAGTAAACCACTTATTCCACTTCCGAACGAAATTGAGTCTGTGACATGCCCCGTAGTTTTCGTTTTATTAAATATACAACAATTTTTGTAAAAAGACAAAAATATTAGTAAAATAGAATTACAAGACATTTACTTGTAATTTTACAAACTTTTTTTTTTAGTGTATCACTAAGTGGAGGGTATAAAAATTCCAACAAAAATTTTCTGTTCCAAATAAAAACCCATTTAATTTCACTGTAATCGATTCTACTTAAGATTTCAGAATAGATTATTTTTGTTTGAAATTGTGCCAAAAGCAATAATCTTTTAGAGCAGGTAGTTTGTTGAAGAATTATTTTAGATTGAAAATCAGTGTTCGAAAAAAAACAGTACGTTATTTAACGTTCCGTTCCAAGAACACATTCACTAAAAAGTTTTTTAAGTGGTTGCGAAGGTGTTCGCAAACAGAATTCCGAACGTTATGCCTGTGAGTTGAAGAACAGAAACTTTACGATAACGTACCGAACTAGGTTAGAAACAAAATAAAGTTCTTTTAGTGTTCTGTTTGCGAACTTTTGAGACATTTTTTTTTTTAATTTAAAATGGCGATATCTCGAAAACTAAGCAAGATAGAGCAAAACGGAGCACATTTTTGGTTCTTGGGATCTCCATAGTATCGCTAGGCCTCTACACATGGGTGGACCCCATTGGGTCCATATTTTGAATCTAAAAAAGTTAGCATTCCGGGAAATTTAAAAATGCACATATCTCGCTAAATACTGCCGACACGACATAAAGTCTAAAAGCGGTCATGTACTACGAGACAAGATCCACAAAAATGCTTTTAGACTTTTCATCGTGTCGGCAGTATTTAGCGAGATATGTGCATTTTTATATTTCCCGGAATGCTAACTTTTTTAGATTCAAATTAAGGACCCAATGGGGTCTACCCATGTGTAGAGGCCTAGCGATACTATGGATATCCCAAGAACCAAAAATGTGCTCCGTTTTGCTCTATCTTGCTTAGTTTTCAAGATATCGCCATTTTAAATTTAAAAAATGTCTCAAAAGTTCGCAAACAGAACACTAAAAGAACTTTATTTTGTTTCTAACCTAGTTCGGTACGTTATCGTAAAGTTTCTGTTCTTCAACTCGCAGGCATAACGTTCGGAATTCTGTTTGCGAACACCTTCACAACCACTAAAAAACTTTTTAGTGAATGTGTTCTTGGAACGGTACGTTTCGATAACGTACGGTCGCTCCATAGTTCCGTACAGAACACTAACGTACCGTACGTTAGAGTTTTTTTTCGAACCCTGTTGAAAATTTTGTTGTGATAAGAATATATTCAAGATTCTTTTTCAATGGGAATTTGTTCCAAAAAATTTTCCTGGGTATAATTTTTATCGACTATAATATTTTTATACCCTCCAACCACAGTATGGTGGTATACTCACTTTGTCATTCCGTTTGTAACGCATTGAAATATCGGTCAACCCGTCACGCTACAGCACCGCTCCAGTAGCGCTCATGCGCCTAAGCCTTAACATTTAGGCTAGATTACTCAATGCTCCGTTATAAAATAACTCTCCGTTAAATTAAACTTTTTCATACAAATTATGACATAATACCCTATTCACACGTACAGTTTTATACCCTATTCTCACTTACAGTTTATAACCGTTTTTAGCAATTATTTTTAGCATTTTCTGTCTATATACTGTAATAGCATAAAGAGAGTGCTAAAAATATTGCTGCTAAAAACGATTTAAAACTGTACGTGTGAATAGGGTATTAAATCGTTTTTAACAGCAATATTTTTAGCACTTCCTTTATTCTATTACAGTATATTGACAGAAAATGCTAAAAATAATTGCTAAAAACGGTTTAAAACTATACGTGTGAATAGGGTATAAGGCTCCGTTAAATCGGCAGTTAGCAGCTAACTTTTCATTGAGTAATCCGCCGTTATTGAGATTTATTTTTTTAATTTAATTACCATGTGAGGAAGAGAACAGATCCTGTGACCGGTTCTGAACTGGTCTAAGTTGTCAAAGACCGGTTCCGGTTCTTTTCCTTATAAGATACCTTTCACTTTTACATGGTTATATGGAGTTCACAACACCGACTTTAAACATCTCATGAGTGTTCAAGCGCTAAACGATCAAAATTTGACTTGTTCCCCCATGCATTTGGTTGTTTAGCTAAACAATCAAATTCGACTTGTTTTCTTGTTGAACATTTCGCTAAACATTTCAAAGGCAGGGTTCGGTTTATTTCCTTTTAATTTTTCTTTATTCTATGCCAAAAAAAAAAGATTTCATAGCAACCAGCTACTGTATCGGTAATCCATTTTCGTAGCAAAACATTGTAAAATTGATAAATTATAAATATTCAAAAAACTAATAAAAACTACTGAAAAATCAGAAAAAAGTGTGTGTTTTATTTATAACTAGCTGACCCGGTCCGCGTTGCTGGCCCTGAGAAAACATCGATTCTGTTTTCCATTGCATCTCTATCTTAATATACAGTGTCGGACAAAACTAAAGCACGGGACCGGGTCCAGAAGTAGTCTTTAGTTCCACCTTCGGTTAGAACTATCTATAGAGAAACAGACAGACGTAACGTTAATTATAGTACAAAGGGCGTTTCATTTTACGCATTTTTATCGAATCGTGGCTTTTAATATATCTAAAGTTCCATGTTGCGTCCTCGGTAAGTACTATCTATGCTGCCAATTTTAATGAAATTGAAAGGGAGTGGAATTTTTTACCCCTTTGCCGAATCGTACTCTAACATGAACTGTAGTTCCAGCTCGGTTAGTACTATCAGTAGTAAAAGATAAAATATCGTTGAGAATAGCAGTAAATTTATACCGCTTTGTCGAATCGTGTTCTTATATGTCCTTTTAGCACTATCTGTGCGGGAAATTTAGTTTGGCTCAGCTTATTGTTAGTCGTTTTTGCTTGATTGCGGAAGTGGCCGGAATATATATTTTTTTTGCTTGACCAACGCTTATGGGATGTCCCCTATAAATGAAATTCATTATGTTTTCGCGCCTTTTTACAATTATAAACTTCATGTGCAATTGATTAGCACTATCTTGATTAAAAACGCCAAGAGAATCGGTTTTACTACTTTTGCGTAATTGCGAAACATGTAATATAGTAAAAAGAGGCGTGGCATTTTAGGCCCCTTTTTCCAATCTTAGTGTAACATGTCCTATTGTTCCACACTCCGTTGGTACTATCAGTGCTAAAAATTTAATTAAAATCGTATCAGCCGTTTTTGCATTATTGCAGTGCATGCAGAAATATTTTCAATTCAATACAAAGGGGCGTGGCATTTTATGCCCCTTTCTCCGATAACGCTCTAATTTGGCACATAGTTAGTAATTGCTTAGTGCTACCTTTGATTTAAATTTCATCAAAATCGGTTTATCCCTTTTTTTATATACAGATGTCTATAGTGGTGCAATGTAAAAATTCGATTTTGCCACGCCCCTCCGCCCACAAACAGAGAATCAAAAATCTGACCACACAGTGTTACTCCCCAGGCTATTCTTTATATTCCCTGAAAGTTTCATCAAGATCGGTCCAGCCGTTTTAGCGTCCATAAGGAACATACATATAGACGTTTTTTGCATTATTGTCGAGTATGCAGAAATAACTTTCAATTCAATACAAAGTGGCATGCCATTTTACGCTCCTTTGTCCGATAACGCTCAAATTTGGCACATAGTGAGTACTCAGTTAGTACTATCTTTGATTTAAATTTCATCAAAATCGGTCCATCCGTTTTTTATATATAGATGTCATTAGTGGTGGAATGTAAAAATTGGATTTTGCCACGCCCCTCCGCCCACAGACGGAAAATCTAAAATCCGACCGCACAGTGTTACTCCTGAGGCTATTGTGAACATTCCCTGAAAGTTTTATCAAGATCGGCCAAGCCGTTTTCGAGTCCATACGGAACATACATACATACCCACATACATACACACATCCATTTTTATATATATAGAATTATATTGGAAAAGATGCACTAATAGTGAATGTTCCCTTCCATCGAAGTATAAATATGCAAACAGCTTCGGACAGGTCCGGAACAAAAAACAGGAAAATCTTCCTATTTACTTGGGATGAGTCAATAAAAATGTGTTCTGTGTAGTGGTGTTATGTAAATGTTATCAAAAAATTAAATATCTTGTCTTCCGCCAAAGTTTAAAAGGTTTTTAGAAATATTTTTTTTTCAGAATTAGGTTAATATGGAGTTCACACTAGAGAATTTGTACTCCCCGAGTAAAAATTTTTGTATGGAGCAATATATGTTCTTATATTATTCCCGATCTGTTGATAGATCCGAGATTTGAAAGATCAGCACTGATCCGAAAAATGGATCGCTAAGATTAGATCAGTTTTAACCGGACGGATACAATTTGATCCGAAAAGTGGGTTTATCTAATTAGATCAGTTTTAATCGGTGGGATACAATTTCATCCGAAAAATGGTTGGATCTTATTGGACCAAGACAAAAAAAAAAGATTTTTTTAGCTGGATAAAAAAAGATAAAATTTCATACGAAAGAAAAAAAAAATATTACAAAAAACTTTAGATAAAATTTTATCCGAAAAAAAAAAATCTATTTTTAGAACTATATATAATTTAATCCGAACAATAAAATCTATTTTTAGAACTGATAAAGTTTTATCCAAACAATTTTTTTCAATATTAAGATATAAATATATATAATTAAAATTTATTTAAAAAAAAAAAAAAACTTCGAGCAGCGGGGGAATCGAACAGCTACCAACTGTTTTGTAATCGCAATCTCTACCCTCTGACCCAGCGGACGTTGTTAATAAATGACAACTTTAAAAGACTATGTTTTAAAAAAACTTAGAAAATTTTTGAAAATAGTTTATCATATATAATTATATCAAGTTTAACTTATATATAATTAAGTCCAGTTTATCTTATCGGGTATATGATTGCATCAAATTATATTCGACTTGAATTTGAACAAAATTTTAAAAAAGACTTAGAAAATTTTTGCTAAAATTTGTGATTTTTTTTTTTTTTTAGTTAATTTGCTGAGCTAATAGGGGGTTTAATACTGAGTTCAACAACATGATTTTCATCTTCCAATGCTCTTAATTTTCCAAGTTATAAAGCTTTAAAGTAAAAACGGTTTTTGGCTTATGAGCTTCACATTTTTCATCGGATCCAAATTTTCTTTCTGCCGTTGTATATTTAATAAAAATACCTTTAAAATGGTATAAAACATGTATAAACTTTTTTACTCACCAACGGCCAAATAATGAGTTTTAAGTTTTTTTCGGAAGTTTTTTCAGACAAAAATAATTTTATCTGAAAATATTGCTAACATAAGTTCGAACCAAATACACTTTTAATTATTGGCAATAAATAAAGCTTTGATTTGAGCTTGATCTGAGGACTTTAGCTCTCTTAAAACCAGAGATATTGATGGTTAAACATTAAAGTTTTAAAATATTTCTTTCTTCGGATTAAATAATATATAATTATATCAAAATATAATTATTTTTGAAATAGTTTTGTTAAAATTCAGGGATTTTATTTTTTTTTAAATTTGAAAAACGAAAACGCATTAAAAAATCATTTAGATTAAAAAAGAATTTAAAAAAAAATAATTTTTTTCTTGACTTAGTCGGGAATCGAACTCAGGGTCCTCAAGAATTATATATTATCATATATGATGCAATATAGAAAGTTATATTACTATATATAAATAATATTTATTTCTAAATATTATCATAAAAAATTAATAAATCAATATTTTTAAGTTTAGTAAAAAATTAAAGCTTCTAAAAAATATTTTCTTTAAAAAAAAAATTAAAAAAACAAATTTTTTTCTTAGCTCAGTCGGGGATCGAACCCAGGGTCCCTAGGAACCATATATTAACTTATATGATGTAATATATAAAATTATATAACTATAAATAAATAATATTTATTTTTAGATTTTATCATAAAAATTTAATTATTCAATATTTTTAAGTTTAGAAAAAACAAGAAGCTTTAAAAACATATTTTCTTTTTAAAAAAATTAAAAAAAAATTGTTTTTTTCTGGGCTGAGCCGGGAATCGAACTCGGGGTCCCCAAGCATCATATATTATCTTATATGATCTTATATAAAGTTACACACAACTATTTAAGTAATATGCATTTTTTAAAAATTTAACTTTTAAAATCCAATATGCATTTTTTTAAGTTTTAAAATACAATGGATTAAACAGATTTTTTTTCTATTTAAAAATTTATAGAATTTATATATATTTTTTTTGACTGATTTTAGGTGCTTTGAGAATCATATATAATTATACAAGCTCTCTTGTATACTTAAATAAAAATATATATGATGCAACGTTAAAAAAAAATATTGAAATACTGTCATATAAAAGTATGCATAATTATATATAAAATATTGTGAAAGAAAAAAATATTTTTTACCTTATACAATTGTATAACATTTTATATGGCGTTACATGTGCCACCATTTAAAATTATATATAGAGTTTAAAAAAAAATTGTATTTATATGGTACCTTACAAAACTATATACGGTATCTCATAAGCCATTTATAATTATATCTTTGATAATATTAAAAAAATAAATGTTTGATGCCATGTATAGTTTTATATAACTGTATATAGAGTTATAGTTGCGACCATATATAATTATATTTGAAATTTTTTTTTTTCGTTTTTTAAGATGGAACCATATATAGTTTTAAATGGTTTCTTGTAAGTCATATATAATTTTAAATGGTTTCTTGTAAGTCATATATAATTATATATATAATGATATTGGATTTTTTTTAAATATGCTCGTATACGTTATTTGATATTAAGTCACATATAAATATGTATGCAATCAGATTAAGTTATATGTGTCACATATGATTATGTCTCCCACATGTATTTATATATTATTATGGTTATCATTAGATGTAATTTTATATAACTCCATTTAAAAAATTTGGAAAAACTCAATGCGAGATATAATTATGTACTTTGTTTGATATGAAAACATATTATTTCATATGGCTATATACCAGACATGTGCACGGATGGTGTTAAAATGCGTTTAGAGACATTCTAAAAAATTTAGAATGTGGACAATATTCTATTCTTATCGTTCAAAGCGAATGAGTTTTTCATTCTATGCTCACAGTGCAAGAGAAAGCTACACACACTAGTGTAACGACATTCGTAACACGAATGAACCAATTAGGGAGTACATAGACAGCCAATAATTTGAAAATACTATACTCTGAAGCGTGTGAATAGAATGATTTTTATAAAAAAAAAATATTGTTTGGCTATTTGGGGGAATTCTTTTATAAAAAAAAATATATGTATGCTAATTAAAATAAACATTTTGTTATGTAGAATAAATGAAGAGGTAAATAAAAAATAATTATGGGAAAAATTAATTTATAAATAAGAGTGGATAAAAAAATTTTTATACATAAAAATAAATATTAGGGTGGATTGAAAAATTATTTTTCTATTTCGAAAAATAATGTTCAATTTGGTAAAAAAATTGTTTTGCTTTATGGCAGAAAATGTTAATACCTATAATGATGAAATATGTAGTGTGACCAAATACAATTTTTTTCACAAAATTTTCAACTATTCTGCTAATACCGAAGACGATTTTTTTTAATTCGATTTTTTGCGAAACCAAACAAATTTATGTAGCAAAAGTTTGTCTATTTTTTTATATGTGCATTAGGGTGGAGCAAATTATGCTTTTTTCGAATTTCGAAAACGTCGGTGAAAAAAAAATATTTTTTTTTTTGTTCAAAATATTAAGGCTGAATAAAATATTATGCACCCCTCAACCGTAAACTAGCGTAGAGAGATTTCCGTTATATAAGAACAAATGAGTGCAATTATTCTTCTTTCAGACCGTGATTTTCTATTTGATTTTGATCACTGCGCTACGTAAGGGGACAGTTACGGGTAGTAGACTGGCATTTTTTCTCAACTTTCGATTTTCCCAAGTGTCCGGGCAAATTTTTATTGTCCAAGGTCTAAAACTTATGTGGTACAAATTTGAGGTCAATCGGATTAAATTAACCCGTGGCGCCCGGCGGTCAAAGTTTTGGATTTTGGAAAAATTTAAAAAAAAAATAAATAAAAAATTTAAATTTCTTTCGACACATCATATTTGTGGTGGAAATTTTTCAAAAATCCAAAACTTTGACCGAAGGGCGCCACGGGATAAAATGATCGGATTTGGCTCAAATTAGATTTAAATGAAAGATTGTCTTAAGCTCTATGAAATGGCCGAGGAAAAAAATTCTGATTTTTTTAAAAAATTTCTTGAATGTAGGAAAAAACCGCAATTTTTTTTCAAATTTCAAATGGCGATTTCTCGAAAACCGTTCGACCGATTTTAATTTTTTTTTTCATATTCGTGCTCACCGCATCAAAATTAACAAATATGATGTGTCGAAAAAAATTTACAGTTTTTATTTATTTTTTTTTTTAATTTTTCAAAAATCCAAAACTTTGACTGCCGGGCGCCACGGGTTAATTTAATCCGATTGACCTCAAATTTGTACAACATCCGTTTTAGTCCTAGTAGAATAAAAAAATGACCGGACTTTGAAAATTGGAGAAACATTTTTTTGGCCATACAGAAAAATGTCAGTCTAATGGGTAGCTAACCCAGCCTTTAGTTTATATTCGGACATTACTGAAATATGTTTTTATGATAAACTTTTTTTTTCTGTAAAGAAATTTTAAAAAAATGTTCTTTAAAAACAACTTATTTTTTTTTAAATTAATTTCAAATTGCATTAAAGGCCAAATTAAATAAAACGACAAATAAAAATATGCATCTTCTCAAAACTGAGCCAAAATGACGTTATATTTTCAGCAAAAAACGAATTAAAAATATTTTTTGCAAAACAAGAAATAATGTGCTCGATTCTGAAATTCACCAAATTTTTAAAAATTTGATATTCTTTCGAATTTAAGGATTTTAAAATTTTTTTCTTGTAAAAATTAAAGATCTAGTTAATAGCCTTTTTTTTGCAGACCGGATTAAGATTAGGATTAACTTTATTTTATTAAAAAATGGGTCAAATCAGGTACAGATTTTTTTTTTTTGTAATTTTTTTTCTGAAATTATACGCAATTAGTAAATATAAACAGGAAAACATATTAAGCTTTGACCAAAATGTTAAGAATGAAAAATAAATAAGTTAAATCCTAGGATTAACTCAGATTTATTTATACCATTTAACATTTTGAGCAACGCTTAATTTTTTTCCTGTTTATATTTACTAATTGTATGTAGATTCAGAAAAAAAAATTAAAAAAATATGTCTGAACTTGATTTGACCCATTTTTTAACTAAATTGAGTTAATCTTAATCCGGTCTGCAAAAAACAAGCCTAATAACTAAAGAACAAGTTTAAAAATCTAAAATTCGAAAGAATATCAAATTTTTAAAAATTAGGTGAATAGTGAAATCGTATTCCAGAATCGAGCACAATAAAATATTTTTTTGCAAAACAAGAAAAAAAATTTACAGACAAAAACAAATTTTTACGGACAAAAAAAAATTGTTTACCATAAAAACACTTTTTAAGTAATGTCCGAATATTAAATAATTTAAGAAAAAAAAATATTTTTTTTTACTTTGTTAGGAACTTTCCGATTTTGAAGCCAAGGCCATTGTATCAAAGGATCAATATTTTAATGTGTTAATATCAACCCTAAAAGGCAACTTTACCGACCCAACGTTTTCGAAATAGATCTAATTAGCTCCACCCTAATGTATATATACATATGAACATTTTTCCCTACGGTACTATTTAATATTTTTTATATTTCTCTTCACCCTAACATATTTGTAATTTAAAAAAATTTAAAGCGGTACTTATTGTTGTTGGGAATAATGTTGTTTCTCTTACTTTTAGCTAAAAATAAAAAAACACAATGTTTATGATTTGTTTCAATGACACCGTAAGATTGTGCGTGTGCGTGTACGAGCAAGTGCATATTTTTTTATACATACATCCCAATACATTTTTTCACAAAGCATATTTTTTTTTCATCAAAACGTTTTTTTTTTACTACCCCCATATTTTTAATAAGTTTTCCAACAATTTTTTTTTAATATTTTTTTACAAAAACATTCTAAGCGATCAGTGTATGTTAAAAATATTCTACAACACGGTGTAATTTTTATAAACTCTACTATGTTTGTTATTCTAAAAACGAACGTTTGTTTCATTCTAATCGTTCAAACACGACATTTGTCGTGTTCGTTTAAACAAGCACAGCAAATTTTTTAATTTGTTGTTTAGCATCATAGTAAACATTCTCATTCGCAAGCACTGTACTCTAAAAGTAGTGTACTCTGAAGCGAATGATTTGGTGTAAGCAAAGAAGGGAATACATTTGATCTCATGTCTGCTATATACACATACATCAAATAATGTAAAATTATATGTATTCATTTTTACTCGGGTCGTTTAAGCCACTTGTTTAAAAAAGTAAACAAAATCGTTCACACTAAATTTTGCTCGTTTAACGCTGAGTGTTTAACGTTTGTAAACAAACGCACATAACCTAATTCTGAAAAAAATTGCAAAAATATTTCTAAAAACCTTTTAAACTTTGGCGGAAGACAAAATATATAATTTTTTGATAACATTAACATAACACCACTACACGGAACACCTTTTTATTGACTCATCCCAAGTAAATGGGAAGATTTTTCTGTTTTTTGTACCGGACCTGTCCGAAGCTGTTTGCATATTTATACTTCGATGGAAGGCAAAATTCACTTTTAGTGCAGCTTTTCCAATATAATTATAAATAAAACACACACTTTTTTCTAATTTTTCAGTGTTTTTATTAGTTTTTAAAATATTTATAATTTCTCAATTTTCCAATGTTTTGCTACGAAAATGGCGGACCGATACAGAAGCTGGTTGCTATGAAATCTTTTTTTTTTTTGCATAGAATAAAGAAAAATTAAAAGCAAATATACCGAACCCTGCCTTTGAAATGTTTAGCGAAATGTTCAACAGGGAAACAAGTCGAATTTGATTGTTTAGCTGAACAACCAAAATGTATGGGGAAACAAGTCAAATTTTGATCGTTTAGCGCTTGAACACTCATGAGATGTTTAAAGTCGCTAGTGTGAACTCCATATAAGTGCGTTTGTTTACAAACGTTAAACACTCGGCGTTAAACGCGCAAAATGTAGTGTGAACGATTTTGTTTATTTTTTTAAACAAGTGGCTTAAACGAGTACAAATTCTCTAGTGTGAACTCCATATTATGTCCTAGGACGGGGTTAATTGACACCTAGCCCCATGTCACATAACTAGTCCCAAAAAACATGTCACAAATTGCACTTAAGAAACATATCACCAAACTAGCACTAATGAACATGTCTCGGGATCAGTTGTTTCAGACTAATTTACCCTGTTTCACTTACAGCATATGCGCCCATGTACCAGTTTGAGGACCAGTCCAATTTTAACCAGTCACACTTTAAGGTCAATTGGTACATCTTTACTCACAGGTACTTTAAGTGACACAAAAACTGTATAAAATATTTTGTGGCTTACCAAAAACACTTCAAAAGAAATGATAATGTTCTAAAATTTTGGAGGTGCACTGATAGAAATTTGTACATGACAATAATGAAAATCTACATTAGTGTTATGAAAAATGACGTTAAAAAGGAACCTATGCAGGGTTTCATAGAATTAATGAAAGAGATATCATAATATGTAATTGGAAGAACAAGTTTCATTAAATCAACAAAAATTGTTCATACAAAATATAAATTGTATTTTACGAAGTTTTTCATCACTTTAATGAAAAAAGTATATAATTCTTATGAAATACTTCATTGAATAAATGCTGCTTTTTATTTTTAAAATGAAATACTTTGATTGAATAAATGTTATTTTTTATTTTTTGAAATGAAATAATTTATAATGTCAACATTTTCTTTCATTAAATTAAGCCTGTGTAATGTGGGCTTTTCCCTCACTTTTTTTTCCTTTTCAAAAGTATAATTACAAAGATCTTTTTATAAAATTAAAAATAATCAAACACTATCCGTGCCGGTGCAATACACTTTATGGTTTTCACTTACAATAAGTTATCTCACACAAAATTTTACTCCAACCTTAAATTGTAATAGATTAGTAAAACCACGAAGTAATATAAAACAGCGCGAATCTAGTAAATAAAAAATAATACTTTACTCTTTATTTTAAATTTCATAAAAAAAGTCTAAAAAAATCACAAAATTACCAAGTTAAAAAAACTCTTTCACATATTTTTTATTTATATCTATAGATTTCACTCAGTTTTTTCACACAAAATTTTACTATAACCTTAACTTTTAATACATAAGTAAAACCACAAAATAATAATAATGGAATTCACGTCAGAAATTTTAGTCTTGCAAAATTGCGCAATGTCAAAATTGCAACTTTTTTTGCTTGTTTCTTTGTGAATAAAAGCAATTGTATTTATATTAAAATAAATTGCAAATCTTTTCTTGCAACTACGAATCATATAAAAGGCAATAGAAAAATAAAAATTTTATTAAATTTTTTAAAAAAAAAAAATGTTGCAATATTGCATTGTTGCAAGGGTCAAAAAATTCTGAAGTGAATACCCTGAATAAAACAACGCGAGTTGAATGAATACTTAAAATAATTCAATAACAGTTCATTTTAAATTTCGTATAAAAATTCTAAAGGAATCACAAATTCATGCCACTCTAGCTTATGAATTTCTTCATTGGTTAAATGAAATCAAAATAATGAATCCGTTTCATTTACAATATCACGAAGGGTTTTTTAGTGTAGTGACATGTCACGGAACACATCATAGGTTTTTTTTCGGAACTTGAAAAATGTTTCAACATTTTTTTCCAAAAAGCATTTTAATAAATTTTGTTACTGCAAAATGTGAAATTCAAAAAGTTGGAACTATTCCAAACTCGGTTTTTCCAAAAAAAGATGAATAATCGATCACCCTAATTAGTACAAATAATGCAAAAAAAAAAATTTCATTGGCAATAAATGCTAATGCTTTTTTGACACTGGCATTAGTTCTAACTAATTTTTATCTATTTGTTTTAAATATACTCGTATAGTACAATTGTCAATTTTAAATACACAACATCAATTTATTTGAACAACACTGCTAATTGTACAGTATTATTGAACGTGTGAACCCACCTTTAAATCAATTTAAATTTTAAAATGATGAGAATACTTCTTAAATATCAAAGGCGCCGGTAATTAAGTGCACAGTGGGTCAGCAAGAAAAAAAACATGGTTGAAAAAGCAAATTGTTACTTATTGCGTTAACCTAGGTTGGGTATTAAAACGGTATAGTTATCGAGTCCACCAAACTTTTTCATACATTTTGTGTGAAAAGCAAAAATTCGCCTTGTGATCGACCACGCTACCGCCATATGATAAAAATGTTTTATTTAAAAGTAAATATGTATAATTAATGAATGAATCAACATTTATCATATCTAGAGTTTTTGTTTTCCCGGACTTTTTCATTTCCCGGGAAAGCGGGATTAATTTTTATACCCTCCACTCTAGTGATAGAGTGTATATATAAGTTTGTCATTCCGTTTGTAACACATTGAAATATTGGTCTAGGACACCATAAAGTATGTATATTCATGATCCTCGATCGATTTTAAGTCGATCTAGCGATGTCCGTCCGTTCGTCCGTCCGTCTGTCTGTCTGTCTGTCCGTCCGTAGAAAACACGCTAACTTTTGAAAGACTTTACAAAGGCTACTGAAGTTTGGTATAGATGTTGGTCATTCACCTGGTCAGGTTTACAATCCAGCCAAATCGGTCCATTGGTTCAAAAGTTATGAGCAAAAGAGTAAATTTCGGCAAGGGTTTTTCGCGAATTTACGAGATAAAAAACATGATAACTCAAAAAAATTTTACACTCAAAAAATTTTTTTTTTTTTTACAAAAATGTCTTTACTTTGTGTACATACGTACGTGCATTCACTCAGAAATATTTTTACAGTAAAAAAACATTACACTCGAAAAAAGTTTTACACTCAAAAAAAAATTAGTATTTTTTTTTTTTTTTTTAAATGACAAAAAAAGAGTTTTTTACTCAAAATAAAATATTTCTAATCAAAATTAGTCGACGGCACACATTTTGGAATACACGCACTATCTGTTAACGAAAGACCTATTTGAATAAAAAAGGGACTTAAATGTTAAACCAAAAATATTTTAAATTAACTTATTTTTAGTGGTTAAATTGTTACTCTCAAACTCTCAAAAATCTTTTAAATTAATTTATTTTTTGTGGTTTAATTGTTAAAAAATTTAATTTTTAATAGTAATATTTTCGATTGATGCAGAGCTAACGAGTGAAGTTTCGAATGAAAGTACTCGATAGCTCATTCGATAACGGATGCCGTAATGTCAATAGCAAAAATTAATAACGTTTTTACTCGATAGCGAATGACATGATTTGGGCCCTGGTTTCTAAAAGAAAAACCCGTTAATTTCAGAGTCTTTCCTTACACAGATTTTATATCAATTTATCCGTTTAAAAAGAATCATGTCCAGAGACATAAATATTTTCTATAGAAACAAATAATCATACTGCAAATTTTTCTAATGCAGGTCTCAGAAAGAAAATTTTTCAGCTTCTGAAAAAAAGTATCAGGTTTTGGTAATTATATCCTAACGAAGATTTAGATATTGTGAGACTTTTTTCATTTCGTAAGTCTCAGATTTTATGATATTTTTTAGTAAGAAGGTCTCTCTTGGAATACTTTTTTTTTTTTTTTTTACTTTGAGCCAACACTCAGGGGATGCCCCCTACTAATGCAATGCATTGTGTTGGTATTAGGAAAATAGGTTATGAGGAGAAGGAAAGAGGGAGTAGTGTTTGTGGACATTTAATTTGAACCTTTCTAAATTGTAGCCTACTGGAAAGATTTCTGCGGGGAGTTTGTTCCACATACGGCTAGTTCGACCGAGAAACGAATTTTCTTTGTAATGCGTTGTGCGATACATTGGACAGTCGACAACAAACGGATGTGAGTTGCTGGAAAGGCGAGTACTACGGGTATGCACCCGCGTTCCAGGGATGAGTTCACCCATCTCAGCTGAGCACTTACCGTGGTAATATCGATAGAACAATGACACACAACCCACATTCCGACGATGCTCCAATGAATCAATAGAGCTGGATACCCTACTGTCATTGATGAGCTTCAACGCACTCCTTTGCACCCGATCCAGAAGCTTCAAGATAGACCTTGAGGCACCTGCCCAGATATGGGAGTTGTATTCCATTTTCGGTCGGATATAGGCGGTATAAATAGTGAGAAGATCAGACGGGGTGAAGTAATTCTTGCACCGTTTTAAAAAACCAAGACACTTGAATGCTTCTTTCGACACTTGAAAAACATGTTGGTTCCATCGAACATCACATTGGATTTTCATGCCCATAATGATACTATTGTTGGTTGTGTTAATGTGTTTTTAATCTTTAAGCGTTTGAAAATTCGTCAATATTCAATTTTGTGACCGAAACTAAGACCAAGTTAATTTGGTGTTTAAACCCCAATAACTTATGTTAGCTTTGAAGTGACTGCTAACGCTGTAGACCACATAAACTCACAGACCACATAGACTCACAAGTTTTCATTGACCAAACCACTGTACAATAGGCGTGATAATAGAAGAATCAAAGGCGTTAGGTGGAAAATGAACGACGCTTCATTAACATTATTTAACACCTGAGTTTATAAGCATACAATTTTGTTTATCACACCTGAGCTGCAAATTGAATTGTTTTGACTGACTGCAACTACATACATAGGTAAGTACTGAATTCAGATCAAAAAATTTGTTCGTTCGCAGACTATGTATTAGAGTAAGCCAAGCATTTTATTTTGTATCTCAAATGATTTCATTTATTTAGTAATATATCAAGACATCCACCACAGATTTTATAAAATCTGACCGAGGGTCTTCAAATTTGTCTAATTTTTTTACACATTTGAACTATGGAGTCAACAAAACATAACCATTTTCAGTTCTTTAAATTTAAAAAAAATGGTCTTTTTTCGCAAAAGTATTCATCCGAATTCTACTAATAAAAAAGCATTCGACTCTAACGATCGTCCCCATTTTATACCAATTCACTCAAAAAAATATTTTTTTTTTTTTTTAAATAATGCGTTTTTGATGCAAATGCAATTTTAAGAAGCATTTTTCAAAACTTTATCCTTTAACAATTTTTTTCTAACCTGCATAAATCAAAGGAATAACATTTTTTACATAAAACTAAGTGAAGCTTTTTGTGGGCCTTCGGTTTTTTCCACCTTTCGTAATTTTTTTAAAAACTACTTATGAGATTTTTCCATACAAAAAAAAAAAAAATTACACAGAAAAAAATATCGTGAAATCAAAAGTAACTAAACAAACTGTTAGCAACTAATTTCTAGTTCAACAACGTTTTTAATTGTATCAACAATGTATATTGTTAATATGACAAAAATCCACTTTAATTTCCAATTAAATGCATCAATTAAAATCATTGTTAAAAAACGCACAAAATGCTTATTGATAACACAGACACTTTATACACTCATTTAATGAAGCACAAAAATATGTAACGATAGCACGGTGGTAGTGTGCTAGACTCGAATCATAAACATTACGGGTTCGCTGCCAGGTGGCGGAAACATTTTTTTATTTTTATTTATTTTTATTTGGAGATTATTTTGTTTTTGCTATTCAGCAGACACCTTTTATACGCATTTAGTCAACTACAAATATATATGAGGAATAGCACGGTGGTAGTGTGCAAGACTTGTACCATGCTCGTTGCCGGTTCGATTCCAGCTGCCGCCAGATTTTTTTTTTTTTTTTTTTTTTTTGTTCTATTTTTAGATTTTTTTTTTATTTTTAAATTAAATGACATTAAAAACAGTTTATTTCCTTTAATATACGCGTATAGTCAACTACAAGTAAAAATAAGGAATAGCACGGTGGTAGTGTCCTAGACTCGTATCATGTTAGTTGCGGGTTCGATTCCCGCTGCCGGCTAATGTTTTTTTTTTTTTTTTTTTTAATTTTTAGATTTCTTTTGTTCTATTTTTAGATTTTTTTTAAATAAATCGACATTAAAGCATGTTTATTTCCGTTAACATAATTTTTTACAAACTTTTCAATTAATTTCATTGTTGATACAACAATGAATTTAATTGACAAAACTAAGTTGATATTTTTTCACAAGTTACAAAATCCAATGTTGTATTGACAAAATCCAATGTAGGCTCAGTTTCAATTAAATGTTTAATTGTATTAACAATGAAATTAATTGTATTGACAAATTTTTTTTTCTGTGTTATGTTTATTCTTTTATCAAATAAGTATGTAAATTTGAAGACTTTTGCGACTTTTACGATTCAAAAAGCATTTGACTCTAACAATTTATATAATGGACTCAAAAAAAAAATCCTTTTTTTTATAAAAGTACGTTTTTGATGCAAATGCAATTTTTAGATGCATTTTTCAAAACTTTATCCCCCTTCGATTTTTCTGAAACCTGTATAAATCGAAAATATATCATCTTTTACATAAAATTGAGTACCGGTTTTTTTGGACCGGTGTTTTATAAAATATTTGTGATATAAAAAAAATATATATTACACAGCTCAACACGAAAATGCGTATTGGATTCTGGTAACTGATTTAGGTAGTGTTTGTTGCGCTGATTCCAAATCTGCGATCCAAATATGTCTATCACATCAGGATTTTGAGTTATTCGCGGTTGAAGTGCCGACAAAGGCCATTTTTGACCCTTTTTGAAAGCTTATAATATAAGATCCTGACATGCGATTGACTTGGTATCAAGCTCATTCAAAAGTATGTAATTTTCCCTATAAGACAAGATAAAATGTTCTTGGAATTTAATTTTCTAAAATGTTAAAAAATCATTAACATAAAACCTTCCATTTTTTAAATGTTTAGTTTATTTACACAGTGTTTTCTAACAAATTTCCATACAAATACACTCAACCAAAAATCATTGTATTCCCAAAGAAAATCGTTGTAAATTCAACAGAAATCATTGTTGATTTTAACCCTTAAAATATTTATGTTGATTTCAATAAAAATTGTTGTCAGTTTTTGTAAAGTTGATCAACTCGTTTTTTTGTTAATCAACTCGTATTTTATGTAAATTCAACTCATCTTTTTGTTAATATAAGGCATTTTATTATTTAAAAAAAGCTTGTTGTTATTTGTAAATATTCTTTTATTAAGTATAAATCACAATATTTTTTTATTTCCGGCTTTTTAAGCTGCAATATTTGAAGATTTTCACAAAGATTTTCACACACTATTCGTTTATTCATGTTATGCACCCATTAGCCATTCTCTAGTTATCTGATGATACCAAAACAAAATCCTAAAAAAAAAAAACAAAAAACGTTTTAATATAGTATGAATACATAAAGTAATCAATGTATTTTATTACTTACCAAATATTTACAGATCAGATCCCATTTTTATTTATTTTTCTAATATTAAATAATTTTATACACTCAAAATAATAACTCTGTTAAATTACAGAAAAACTCTGCTAATTTAACAGAGTACACCATACTTTTCCAGCTAACAACATTTCTTGGTAATTTTACTAAAAAACTCTGTAAAATGATTTTGACAGAAAAAAACTGTTAATTTACAGAGTTTGTAGTAAAATATTAGTTAAATATGAAAGCTTTTTTACAGAGAAAACTCTGTAATTTTACTATTAAACTCTGTAAAATGCTTTGGACAAAAAAAAACTGTTAATTTACAGAGTTTCTAGTAAAATATTGGTTAAATAAACCACCATTTAGCAAAGAAAACTATGTAAATTTACATATATTTGTAAAATACATTTGATGCAAAAAAAAATGCAGAAAAAAACTCTGTAAATTTACAGAGTTTAGTTAAATGCATGTTATTTTGTAAAATTTTTATAAAATTTCTGAAAAATTTTTTTTGATAACTTTTTTTGCTACTATTTAAACTTTTTCTCAAAAAATAAAAATATACAGATAAAATTTTGATGTTTGGTAACAAAAACTACTCAAAACAGAAAATTTTTTTGGTTATAAAAAAATACGAAGTATTTTGCTTGGGTCTGTATTTTAGCAGAAAACTCTGTTAATTATCTGTAAAATTAAGATTACGAAGTAAAAAGTAATATAACAGATGACTCTTTGTTTTTTTGTCACAACAAAATACAAAGTATTTTCTTTAAATCTGTATTTTGACAGAAAACTCTGTCAAATATCTGTTGAATTGAGATTACAGTCATTTTACAGAGTATTTTACAGAGTTATTATTTTGAGTGTAAGAAACAAACACATTAAATAATATTATAAGAGACATTTCACATTGCTACCAACTCACTCATTCACTCGTTATAATAAAAAAAAACGAACGAACAGGGTTGTTTTTTCTTTTTTGTTTTATCTATTGAATTCTGTAGACGCCATTGTAATAGTTGAACCAACTACACTGATTATTTAACGATATCAACATTAATTTTTGTTGAATACGGCATTATTCTGCAAAAAACGTCGATGCGCGCCTTTTTCATACAAAGTTCCCAATGTGCGCCATTGGTAGTATACCCACTCTACAAGAATAGAATCCAATGCAACAAAATTGATGTTTTCTTATGTCTGCCTCTCCTGGTAACGTATGTATGCCCAATTTGAAATGCAAAACCTATGATTGTTAATCAAATTTTTATCACAAAGGTATCCAATATCTTCAATGAAATGAACAACATTTTATAACCCAATTTCATCAATAGATACAGGACATAATAGGATATAATGTTGAAAGTACTTTGTAATGGGAAAATCACGATAGCAAACCCAATTTTTTCAAGCCAAAAACAATTTTGACAGTTCTTGTTTTTTGAATGGCAGTGAAATAAAACCATAGGTTTGGTTGAAAAGTATACTCAAAACGCTTTTACGAATCGTTCGAAAAGCGTTATGAAGTTATGCTTTAAAATTGAGTTGTTTTTGATAAGTCTTGATTTTATTTTATAACCATCATGAATTTATACTTGGGGGTGTTTTGAAAACGCGTTTTCTTATTACCGTCATGAATTTCTACTTAAGAGTGCTTTAAAGACGCTTTATTTTTATAACCGTCATGAATTTCTACTTGAGTAAGTATAAAGAAGGGATAAAGTATTAACATATATTTTTTTAAAAGATTTAAAAATACCCTTTTTTGAGATATTTTATCTTAAACCACGGATTTCCTAAATATGACATTTAAGCATCAACAAAAAAAATCTTGCTAAATTTTATTTTAATGTGGACCCCATTACCTTTAAAATGAGATATCACTGAGCAGTGATGCCAACTTTTTTCGGGCAAAACGCGCAAAACAGTGACTCAAAAAGCGCTAGATTTTAATAAAGTTAAATGCACCAAAAAGCGCTAAAAAATATTTTTTATTTGACGGTTTTAATATAAATTTTTATAAAATCATTGGGTCTATTCTAGAGATGGGCGCGTGAGTTATTTTTGACTCACTCACGCTCACGACAGGAATTTTTGAATCACGCAAACTCACTCACGAGCATTTTTTTTCTACTTACGCTCACTCACAATCACGTGAGTAAATTTAAAACAATTCACACTCACGTGCACTCACGCAAGCTTCACTCACACTCACGTTGAGTCACACTGACGGAACTCTTATTTATAAAAAAAAAAATCAAAAACTATAACTCAAAAATCTTTCAAAATTTTCAGCAAAATTTAAAGTTAAGCGAAATTTTACATTTTTTTTGTTTTTTTTTCGGGACAAAATCTTAGTTGATCAAGCCCTCAAAACAAAAAAAAAATTAATATTGGAAAAGTGTATGTTAAAGTTATTCATATTTTTTTTGTTCGAATTTCCAATAAAATTATCTAACTTTTGCAAGAAATCCGGACTCGATAAGATCAAGGATAGCATCAGGACATTATTAGGAAGTTTTAAATGCCCTTTTTTTGGTTATGTCCTTATAATTATTTAAATTTTGTAAGAAACTTCCTGTTCAAAGAAGATTTGTGAAGCAGATACTCCAATAAAGAGAACCTGTGGTTAAAATCCAAAATCCATTGAGTATATCCAGAAATATTTGCAAAAGAAATCAATATTTTGAACCAAATTTGCATAAACTTTTTCGTACCAATTTTTTTGATTTTTTGTTAAAATTAAAAAAAAAAAACAAATAGAAAAGTTAAATTCGACTTTGCCGGATCTATGAATACTAGGGTATTCAATTAATTGAGGTTCTAGTTTAATCGGTTAATCGAGCAAATAATTAATCGGGGTTGAGATTTAATAGGTTAATAACACAGTGCAACACCCAAAATCGGAATGGGATGAAACCAAAAGCAAATGAAAGTTGATGTATTCCATAACAAAACCCTGAAGGCTTTTTTCTAGTTCAGAGCTAGATTTTTTTTTTACACGCATTTGAAGTTAGTTAACTTTTATTATAATTATAATAATAAATGCTTGAAAACGGTATAGTAGCGTATGATTAATATTGTAATTGCCTTTAAATAACAATCATACGCAACGGTGTCCATTGGTTTATTGTAATAATTGACTTTAAATAAGAATCATACGCAATGGTGTACAATGGTTTATTTTAATAATTTGGCTATTCAGTAAATAGGTACTGGACCGATTACAGCAAAATTCATACCAGTTATAGCTAAAGTAATTTTGAGCTTAAGTTTGGAAGCTTGACCCTCCAATAAGGGCACCACCAGGGGCCCTTAAAGTAGGACATGTTTAGTACACAAAAACTTTAATTGCTTTGAGATAACAAACTTTAAATGCATGCACAAAAAAATCTAGCTCTGACCTAAAAAAAAGGCCTTGAGGGTTTTGTTATGGAAAACGTCAGCTTTCATTTGCTTTTGGTTTCATCCCATTCCGATTCCGAAAGTTCGATTTTGTATCACTGTGTAATCGGTTAAATTTGAATTTTAATTTTAAATTTAATATTAAACCACGAATTGTATATACTTTTAAAAATTTTATTAATAAGAAATCTATACCCCCTATGGCGAAGCTTTAAATACCCTTTATTAGAGGTGGGCGCAGGAGTGATTTTTGACTCACACTCACTCACGCTCACGACAGAAAGTTTTGAATCACGCACAATCACTCACGAGTATATTTTTTCTACTCACACTTACTCACAATCACTTGAGTAAATTTAGCACAGCTCACACTCACACAAGCTTCACTCACACTCACGCTGACTCACACTCACTTAACTCTTTCTTAAACAAAAAAAAAACAAATCAAAAACTTAAATTTCAAAAATCTTACAAAATTTTAAGCAAAATTTAAAGTTCAGCGAAATTTTACAATCTTTTTTTGCTTTTTGTGCGACGAAATCTTAAGTCACGCAAAAAATCGACTCACGCACACTCACTCACGCAAAAATCTTACTCACGCACACTCACTCACGCAATTTTTTACCCACACTCACTCACTCACAATCACGTGAGTAAAATTAAATTACCACATTACCTAGTTTTTGCTAACCCAGCAAAAACTAGGTAATGTGTTGTGAAAAGTAATGACTGCCAATTACATTACTTATAACAACTACTCATTACACACTGCATTACTTTAATCCAAAAAGCAACTAGTGGCTTATATTGTAATATGTAAGTACTTATTTGCAACAATATAAATAATAAATTATTGAGAATGTTAAAAATAAATACTTATTTGCAAGTTCACTTGTGAAATTAAGTCCAATTCACAAAAAAACATTAGCGGTTCTCACCCTTGGTAGAAAACAAGAAAAGAATCGGAGAATCGAAGAAAAGAAGAAAATGTTTGACAGATACAACAACAAAATACATTGCGGCTCGTTTTTCTCATTTTCTTGGTTTCTTCTTTTCTACATAGAAAATTTCTTCGACTTGATGCTTGAGTAAGTTGAAGTATAGAAAAAAATAAAAGTTTCTAGACCAACAAAACAGCTGATTAGAGAGGCATTTAATTATTTTGTGATATTTTCAGACTTTTTATACGAAATTTAAAATGAAACTTAATTGATTAATTATATTTTTACTAAAAATCGCGTTGTTTATTTTTATTTCGTGGTTTTAATTATGTAAAATAATTTGAGGTTATAGAAAATGTTAGTGTGAGAAAACTTGTTTAAATAGTTGTTCACTCTTTAGTGGAAAAAATCGGTAGAAAATTTTCTTGTAGGAAATTTCATCAAATGTTTTCTATCAAGGGTGAAAATCGCTATTATTTTACCTTTTTAGCTTAAAGTTTTGCGAAAACGAATAATCCAATGATAAATAGTTATTCCGAACCCTGTTTGCAACTATTTATTTTATTCCTTATAAGTAACTACTTATTTTACTTCTTATAGGTAAGTAGTTATTTATCTCCCTACTCGTAAGCTTGTAGGCACTAATTATTTTTATCTCACGGCCTTTATAGAATAAGTAGTGTTAAGTAAGTAAGTAGTAGTTAGTTTTGATATTTGTATTTGCCCTATAATGCCACTAGTGACGGCAAATGAAAGAGGAGGATCTCCCCTAATTTTCCTATTTTATTATTTTTACATATCAAGAAAAAGGAGGTAAATTACGTCCTAAGTAAGTTACGAGGAGGATTTCCCCTAATTTTTATATTTTATTACTTTTACATATCAAGAAAACTGAGGTAAGATACGACCTTTCAAAACTTTATCCTTCAATATCATTCAAAATTTTCAACAAAATATTTTGATTAAGTTTTCAAAGGTCGTTATTCACATCCTTTTATCCTAATATGGCAAAATAAAAAAAAATGGAAAGTTAGGGGAGAGAGATCCTTCTTTTTCATTTGCCATCACCAGTGTTATCCTAGGACAAGTGCAAATATTAAAAAAATAAATAAAAATAAAAATTTTTAAAATGTAATCGTTTAAAACTTTGAAGACCCTTTAAAAGAAAACAGGATCACGAAATGAAAAACTGTAAGTGCAGTTTTACTACATTTGATGTCTACTTTCAGATATATATCAACCGGTTCATGTTTAATATTGGCTGTCGGACGGTGTTATACATCATAAAATATGTCGTTGTTTTATAGGGTCCCGAACATTACGAAAAACTGAGTTTATGCAGTATTTTCAATCGAAAATCTATATATCTCAAAATGAGGTAGATCAGTTCTAAGGTCAAATTCGGATTAGGCGCATGAAAAATATTAGAAAAATATATACTGTTAACAATGTACAATAAAAAATTGGCTAGGACCAGGTTCTAAAAATATATTTTTATCGAGGTCCAAAATATCTTTTTAAGACCTCGATAAAATATATTCTTGACGAGGTTTTTACACATTGCTAAAATAGAGTTTGATAATTTTTTTAGACCTAAATTTCTTTCAGAACCGTAATTTAAACTAAAAATGAAACATCAAAACACAAAATAAAGCAAAAAAAGGTAAAAGAACTAAAAAAGACATTTCGATTAATCGGTTAATCGACACAAATTAATCGGTTTATTTGTTATTTGAAAATTGACAATTTTTAATTATTCGAACAGTTAATCGACCAAAATTAATCGGTTAACCGATTAACGGTTAATCGATTGAATACCCTAATGAATACCCTCCACAATGCCTTTTTTAAAGGATAGCACATTTTTTAACTTGAAAAAAAAAAAACAATTTTGATTAGAAATATTTTATTTTGAGTAAAAAACTTTTTTATGTCATTTAAAAAAAAAAAATAAAAATTACTAATTTTTTTTGAGTGTAAAACTTTTTTTTTTTACTGTAAAAATATTTCTGAGTGAATCCACGTACGTATGTACACAAAATATTGACATTTTTGTAAAAAAAAAACAAATTTTTTTTGAGTGTAAAATTTTTTTTTAGTGTACTGAAGCCCTTCTATCTTTCAAATCTTTGCATTAGTACACTCTTATAAATTTTTGTTGAAATTTACCCACTTTATTGTAGGTAACTGTTCTCCTACAATAAAGTGGGTAAAAATACTCGATGTGTTTAAATTTCAACATTTGCACACAAAGTGTGTACAACTATAAACATTTTATGTGTAAACCTACAAATGAACTGCTTTCGAAATTCTCTGGCAATACACACAAAATGTGTAATTTTAGCTAACTTGTGCTCAAAAATAGATTTAAAATGTTTAAAATTGCATCTTAAATGTTTTATTTTACATAAAAGGTGCCTAATTTTTAACAACCTGCTAAAAAAATTATTCCTATAAACAAATAAAACCAAAAATGCATGTTTATTATTATTTTTATAGTTTTTATTTAAACTGAAATGAAAATGGGTATAATAGTGAAATATATATAATATTCATAAATTATAATTTTTTTGGGGTTATAAAATTATTCGTAACTTAAACTAAATATTAATAACAAATGAAAAATAACACGTTACAATATCCACATCAAAGATAAAATTTGCTAAATTAAAGAATGGATTTTTTAAACATTATTAATATTTGTTTTTTGGAGATAGAATTAAAAAAAAAATCCCTGGCAGATTTCAGCAGGATATAACACAAGAAATGAAAATAAACAGGAACCACCTTTTCGAACATTAGTAATTTCTTCTCTAGAGATGTACGAACATAAATATTTCTTGTGAGTCTTCTGTTTCTAAAAATATATAAAAAGATAAATTTAATGGATTTAATCAGTAAATTGCAATTATTTAAGAAATTAAATACTAACGAACAATCGCAATGAGTGGAGAATTCGTTGGAACTTTACTTTCTTGTCATAAGTTGTTGTCTCAAACTGCAAGTATAAAAAAAATTCACATTATTTACGAGATATTTCTGATATTTTTTTCTATAGAAAATTTCTCAGAATCTGAGATTTTTTTTTTCTACAGAAATTTTTAGAATTTTAATATTTCTTTTATAGAATAATTCTCAGAATCTAAAATATTTTTTGTATAGAAAAATTCTCAGAACATAAGAAATTTTTTCTATAGAAAAATTCTCAGAGTCTGAGATATTTTTTTCTATAAAAAAATTCTCAGAATATAATGAATTTTTTATATAGAAAAATTCTCAGAATCTTATAGACAAAATATAAGAATCTGAGATATTTTTTCTATAGACAAAATATGAGAATATATATTTGTGCTATAGAAAAATTCTTAAAATCTGAGATATTTCTTATATAGAATAATTCACCAAATCTGAAATATTTTTTCTATAGAAAAGTTTTCAAAACCAGAAATATTTTTTCTATAGAAAAATTCTCAGAAACTGGTCCATTTTTTCTTGCAGAAAAAAATCTGTTGGAATCAAAAAATTTTTATTGAAATCTTCCCAGAATCTGCTAAGGATTTGAAAATTTTTTTTCTGTAGATAAATTCTCATTATCTGAGACACCTTTTCTTTTCAAAAAATATTGTCAGATTCTGATATCCACACATTTTTGTAAAGAATAATTAAAAAAATCCAAGACATTTGTGGTACTTACCTGATTTATAATTGCAAATATTTAAGAAAAAATGCAATGTATACTTTCCATAAATATTACGAATTTACAAAAAATCGATTTTGTTCTTATGTCTTTGATCAGGTTCTTCGAAATTTTCCGTTGCATTGAAACGTTGCAACGCGTTGGTTAATATTTTCACTTTTTTTTTCATTTATTTGCTTTTATTTTATGTTTTTTTTTTCGCGTTTTTTTAGTTTAATTGCGAGCATAACAAAATTTTCTGGTTAAATTTTCCTTTTTATTTTATTTTGACAATTTGTATTTTAAAATTGTTGAACATTACGCATTTAATGTTTAATATCGAAAATTAAACACTAAATGTTTACAATAAACATTAAATGTGTAATTTTAAAATTTTTGTGTTTATAATTTTGAAAATATATTTATAATCTCACAAAATACTATATAATGTGCGTAATATTAAAATTTTTGTGTGTAAACTAAAATTTTAAACACTTGGTGCTCAATTTTAGGCGTTGTGTGTTATTTTACATAAAAATTTACCCACTTGATTGTAGTATTTTTACAAGGAGTTTTTAGAGTGCAGTTGTTTTTACCGTAATATGTAGTGGACGCCTTTTCAACAACAAAATGTAGTCAAAACAACTGTCTTTTGTAGTAGATTTTACCGACATACTTTTTTGAGTGTAGTAGCCAAATCGGCCTAGCCGTTCTTCTATTTTAGATATATCGAAATAAAAGTGGGAGTGAAATTTTTATTTTCTTTTAAACCTAAGTTGGACTATGCCGAACATTTTAAAAAAAGTGTAGTCAAATCGTTCCAGCCGTTCTCCGATTTAAGATATATCGAAAAAAGGACGCGTAAAGGTGAGCGTGATTAATTTGTTTTCCGAAAAAACTAAGACGAACATTAAAAAAAAAAATATTATCCACATCGGTCATTTCTTAAGTGATGCGATTAACAACGAACTACATTTGATTTTTATTTACATTTTATTGTTCTATACTTTATTTTTCTATAGATCAAATTTTATATATACATATATCGAAAAAAAGTCGGTGGACTTGAATTTTACCAACTCGGTCCATCCATTCAAATTTGGGCGTAGAAATGAAAATTGTTTTTTCCGAAAAACCTCATTTTGACTATGACGAACATTAAAAACAAAATAAAGATCCAGCCATTCCATGATTTAAAATACATATATCGGAAAAAAATGAGAAAGTTGGCGTGGTCAATTTTTCTTTCCATAAAAATCGTTTTCTATGTTCTTTCGATACATAGAAAAGAATGGGCGTGGGAAATTTTACTTTCCGTAAAAACCTTTGTTGAATCATGGCTAACATTTTCAACAAAAATTAGCCGAAGAGGGCGTGATAAATTTCTTTTATCGTAAAAACCAAAGTTGGAATATGATAAAAATTCATTAAAAAAAAAATTAGTCAAATCGGTGCAGCCATTCTCAGATTTATGATAAATTGATAAGTGGGCGTAAAAGTGGGCGTGCTCGATTTTTTTTTCAGTAAAAACTTAAATTGGATTATTATGAACATTTAAATAAAAAAATACCCAAATCGGTGCAGCCGTTTTCCGATTTTCGATAAATCGAAAAAAGTGGGCGTAAAAGTGGGTGTGGCCAATTTTTTCTTTACGTAAAAACCTAAGTTGGACTATGACGAACATTTCAAAAAAAAAATTGTCCAAATCGGTCCAGCCGTTGTCAACTGATGCGGTTACCAACGAACGACAATTGATTTTTATTTATATAGATGGGATCCTAGACCAATATTTCGATGTGTTACAAACGGAATGACAAACTTATATATACCCTCTATCACTAGAGTGGAGGGTATAAAAATAAAACACATTTCCTAAAATATTTTTGCCTCCTAAATACAAATTTGACATCAGAAAACTCGTATGAAATCGCCTTCTCGAGATATAGGCATTTTCAATTTTCGTGGACCAATCCCTCAAAACCGACAAATTTGTTAATATTGGAAAAGTGTTTAGGCTGAACTTTAGTGTCGACGAAAAGTGTAAACGCAGTTTGATTTCTACATGATTAGAGGTCACAAAACTGTTAACAGCGAAATCGTAGCTGCTTGCATTCGCGAGATATCGCGAAATTAGTGTTTTTGTATTTTCTCAAATTTTGACACTGAAGTTTTTTAATTTTTTTCAAAAACTGTGATCTGTAAATAAATACAAATAAAATCGAAATCATATCTTCTTTATTTCGGGAGAAATCCCAAATTCAAAAATAAATAAAAAATTTTGGAAAAAAAATATTTTTCGCGTAAATTAATAGTCAAGATATTGACTATTAAAATTCAAACTGCTTACCATATATTTGTGGTTATTTTGACACAAAAAAAAAATAAATTAATTAATAAAAAAATTTGAACAGTAATGTCGCGATATTTCGGGAAATTAATCATCTACAATTTTTATGCTTGCAGTTTTGTCACCCTAATAACCTCGATTCAAAGTAAATCTTTTTACAGATCAGAAAAAAAATAATTTCGCGATATTTTGATAACTTGAGAAGATAGGAATTAGATGTCTACTATTTTGTGGCCTGCATATAAGTACAATTAAAACTCTATACTCAGTTTTTGAAAGTATTTAAAAAACATAAGTGTCAAAATTTAAGAAAATAGGGATACCATAAGGACATGTAAGGAAGTTGAAAATGTCCTTTTTTCATTTTATCCTTATAACTAGGCCAACCAAAAAAAAAGCAAATGCTTCTTTTTTATTTCAAAAGATAAATCAATTTAGTTAAGCTACATTTGTTAGAGCTTTTTATACCCTCCACTTAGTGATAGAGGGTATATATAAGTTTGTCATTCCGTTTGTAACTCATCGAAATATCGGTCTGGGACCCCATAAAGTATATATATTCATGATGCCCGATCGATTTTAAGACATTCTAGCGATGTCCGTCTGTCCGTCTGTCTGTCTGTCTGTCTGTCTGTCTGTCTGTCTGTCTGTCTGTCTGTGGAAAATGCTCTCGCGGACAAAATATTGCACAGAGATGACTGAAACTTAAAATATATATTGGAAGTTCTCCGGTTCAGCGGTTCAAAAGTTATGAACGAAAATGTAAGCACACCTCAAAAATTTCAGTACATTCAACATAACCTAAAAATACAAAATGCTCTAATTCGGCTTCTGGTTGACATATGTGAACATAATTGAACACCAAATGGTATTTAAACAAGTACGAATATATTTTTTGACAAAAAAAAAATCGCGGATTTTTTTTTTTTACCAAAATTTTTTTTCGCGGAAATTTTTTTTTAAATTTTTTTTTTTTTTTTAAGTAATTTCCTTTTAAATAAAGTTTTTTGCAATAATCTTTTTGAAATTGTGGAGGGTATCACTACATTCGGCAAGGCCGAATTTAACTTTTTTACTTGTTTTTGCTTATTTTGGCAATAACTGCTTATTTTTGCTTATTTTTCGTTTATTGGCATATTTTTTACCTCTTTTTTTAAGCTTTTTTTCTGGTTATTTTTGAATTATTAGCTTATTTAAGCTTTTATTTTCAAAAAAAAAATTAAAGCTAAACAAAAAATGTTATTAAAATTTTTATTTTTCAAAAAAAAAAATTTCAAAAAAATTTCGAGGGTTGTAAAAAAAATTTTATGTCAATTTAATTTAAAAGACTTTTTCCTATAAAAAAAAAAAATCCGATGACTTTAAGTTTTTTATGAAACACATAAAATATCAGACGAATCGGTGGGGGACACCTTTACCACTGCTATATATGTTTAGAAATTATTTGTTTATGATATTTACGATTAAGTGCGGATTACTCAATGAAAAGTTAGCTGCTAACTGCCGATTTAACGGAGCCTTATGTCAAAATTTGTATGAAAAAAATAAATTTAACGGAAAGTTATTTTATAACGGAGCATTGAGTAATCTAGCCTAAATAAGACATTTTTATCGTTATTTTTAATTAATTTCTATAACCACGCCCCTAAAGCGGGGCGGCCTAAAAAAAATCGAATTTCCTAAACCCCCTGGTCCAATCGCAGGTCAATGACCATAATATGGCATAAAAATGTTCCATTTGTTGAGCAAAAATTAAAAAAAACTCGTAAAAATATTGTATTTTTCAGGGGTCATTTTAGTTCTTCAAGGGGGAACTTTTTCCCCCTGATCCGATTTTGCCCATCTTCGAAATTAACCTTACCAGTAACATAAGAGATATTCTTGCCCAATTTCAGGGGTCTAGCTCTTTTGGTTTGGACAGCATCGTTATTTCTACAGACGGACGGACGGACGGACATCGCTAAAATGTCTAAGATTCTATCATGGATCAATATTATATATACTTTGTGGGGTCCCCGACCCATATTTCGATGTGTTACACACGGAATGACAAAGTGAGTATACCCCCATATTGTGGTTGGAGGGTATAAAAAAACATGACTAACTTTAACATACATTTTTCGAATATTAAAAAAAAAATTGTTTTGAGGGCTTGCGCCGCTTGCGAAAAAAGTTTTGTGGTATCGCTATGGACCAAAAGGTCTATGCGAGGTGTAAATCGGACATCGTTATCCTAACCTAACCTTCCTAGCCCCATTTTGTGGGCGGGGTGATAATAATGATAAAATTGTATTAAATTAATGCAACTACAGTTCCGTTTTAGCTATTTGGGCATACTGGGAATGTGCCTAGGGCCTCCGCCCTAAGGGGGCCCCAAAATGCCAATAAATTCACTTATACGAAAATGAAGCAACATTTTTTTTAATTTGTTTTTGAAGATTATTTCATATTTTCTTACAGAAAAATTATCAGACTCTAACAGAATATTCGTATACATCTGACCCCTTTTTTTAAACGAGAAATTTGTCCCACACTCAAAAATAAAAACTGTAACGTTACCAAAAATATCTTTTAAACTTACAAGAAAATTTGCTGATTTTGAACCCACAATTTTGTTGGTTAGTTAACTGAATTTTTTATTTTTATTTTAAATTAGTTCATACACATTTGACTTAGTTGGATTCCTTAAAAATCGTCATAGTTTTTAATTTAAAATTTGTGTCCGTTTCGCTCTACCTTGCATAGTTTTTGAGATACGTAATTTTAGGGGACCACTGGTGTTTAGAAAATTAAAAAACTCGTGTTGAGAGCTACAAAAATGCTTTTGGACTTTTTGTTGTGTCGGCAATATTTACCGAGATATGAGCAATAAAAAATTTTCAGGAATGCTAACTTTTTTGGATCCAAAGTTAGGACCCATTAGGGTCCACACATTTGAAGAGGACCGGTGATACTTTGGAGAGCCTTTTGCTCCATTTGGCTCAGTTTCCGAGATAGCGCCATTTTAAGTTTTCTTAAAAAAAAATTATAATTTATGTTTGCTAATTTTTGAGAAAGATTATTCTAGCTCAAGGTCATATTTCTTTTACTAATCATTACGATGATATTGTCAAAGTAACAATTTTCAAGAAACTTTTTATAAAGTTGTTTGTTTTAAATTGATTGGTTTGGTCATTTTGCAAGACTTACTCGACACGTGTTTCGGAATTCGTCAAATTCCATTGTCAAGAGTATTTAGCAAATTGACAATCGTTTGTGGCAAAACATAAAGTATTATATTATACAGCTTGTATTACAGGCTATTATATACATTAGGGTGCACCAATAAAACGAAGTTGTTAGATATTGACCGCCCCCCCCCCCCCTAGAAATGTGCATTTGGGGGTAAAAACATGTCTCACAAAATTTTAGGAAAATCGGATATGGGTAAGACCTGCCGCATCGGCCCTGAAGTTTGAAAATCGAATTACAAGGAATATGACTTTTTATCCATTTTCTCAATTTTTTCGATATTTTGAGTTAAGTTTGAATTCAAGTGGTCACAGAATTGTGATTTGGAGTAAAATGTAAGTGCTGTTGGGGCCTATAATTTTTTTCATTTAATGGTGATAATGTAAGTGTATTTTGTTCAAAGGGTCGAATAGGCCCCACCAGCACCAAAGGGTTAATATTCCGAATTTAAATAAAAATACATATGTTTAGACCTTTTATAATGACATCATGTAGTTTCATATATTTCCACTCAGAAAATATGTTAATGTTTAAAAATTCAAAATCTTCTAAAATTTGACCTTTGACCTTTAGTTGGGACAATTTTTAATTTCTCAATTTTGCCCTAAATTTGCGAATTGAAGTATTCTATCTCGTGTTGATATAATTCGGTCCAAAACATATGAAGTTTGTAAAAAAAAACAAACAAAATAAATAAAAGCTAAAAAAAGTGCCAAAAATCACTACTTTCCCGAAATCCGCAGAAATTACATCACTGTAATAGCCAAATGAAAACAGCAAATCCTACAATTTTTGGGGTTTTTATTCCTTTATATGTGCTTAACAAATCCTTAAACTCCAATAGTCGATTTTTTAAAATTTGTTTAACAAAAAAAAATAAAAATTTAAAATTGGAGATTTGAAAATAGTGTTGAAAAATTCAGACCACTTTAGCATTTATTTAAAACAAGTTAGCAAAACGCAATATGAAAAATATTTATCTTCTTTGTACATTGAGACTTGAAGAATAAAAAAATGTTGTTACTGTAGATAATTTCAATAAATTTCAAAAATGGGGCTCGAATCCCTTGATTAAATGGTCTGACACACGTCAGTTGCCTGGGGAAGTTGTAATAACTTGGATGATTTTCAACCGATTTTAGTTTTTAATACCTTATTCGATAGACATTTTGCTCCAAATCACAATTCTGTGACCATTTGAATTCAAACTTAACTCAAAATATCGAAAAAATTGAGAAAATGGTTAAAAAGTCATATTTTCCCCTTGTAATTCGATTTTCAAACTTCAGGGCCGATGCGGCAGGTCTTACCGATATCCGATTTTCCTAAAATTTTGTGAGACATGTTTTTACCCCCAAATGCACATTTCTAGAGGGGGGCCCGGTCAATATCTAACAACTTCGTTTTTTTGGTGCACCCTAATATACATACAGATAGTAGATTTCTTACGCGAGTAAGATGCTCACTGCTGTTGTTGTTTAAATTCTGTTTTAATTTTTAAATTAATAAAAATTATTTATAATTCGACCTTTAAAATTTCAATTAAAAAACCAATCAATTTAAAACAAACAACTTTATAAAAAGTTTCTTGAAAATTGTTACTTTGACAATATCATCGTAATGATTAGTAAAAGAAATATGACCTTGAGCTAGAATAATCTTTCTCAAAAATGAATTTTAAAGGTCGAATAATAAATAATTTTTATTTACTTAAAAATTAAAACAGAATTTAAACAAAAGGATAGCACGCCTCACCTTCTGTTGATATCTATATCTATACTTCTATACTAATATTATAAAGAGGTAATGTTTGTATGTTTTTTTGTTTGTTTGTTTGTTTGTTTGTAGAAAGTAGTCTCCGGAACTACTCATCCGATTTCCAAAAAGTTTTCAGCAATATTTAGAGTGTTCCTCCTGGACGGACATAGGCTAGGTTTCATCGACCACGCCCACTTCTACGCCCACTTTTTGACAAAAAAACGTAAAATTTAAAAATCTTCAAAACTACTAAACCGATTTCAAAATTTTTTTTACCAATACATACTTGGAATAGTCCTTCATGATGGACATATGCTGGGCTTCATCGACCACGCCCACTTCTACGCCCACTTTTGGCAAAAAACTTAAAATTTAAATATATTTGAAACTACTCATCCGATTTAAAAAATGCTTTTACCAATATTATATATAATATATATATAATATATAATATATAACTCCTCCAGAGTGGACATAGTGTAGGATTTTTCGACCACGCCCACTTCAACGCCCACTTTTGGCAAACAACTTAAAATTTAAATATCTATGAGACTACTCATCCGATTTCAAAAATTTTTTCACCAATATTTAGAGAGTTCCTCCAGGGTGGACATAGGCTAGGAATCATCGACCACGCCCACTTCTTCGCCTACTTTTTGGCCAAAAAACCTAAAATTTAAAAATCTCCTAAATTATTCATACGATTTCCAAAATTTTTCCACCAATGCTTAGTATGGTTCTTTAGTATGGAAATATTCTGAGTTTCATTGACCACGCCCATTTATACACCCACTTTTGGCACGAAAAACGTAAAATTTTAATATTATGAATCTTCTCATCCGATTTCAAAAGTTTTATCACCAATATATATTTTAAATGGTCCTTCAGGGTAGACATGGGCTAGCTTTCATCAACCACACCCTTTCAACGCCCAGTTTTGGTTAAAAAAACGTTAAATTTTAAAATCTCCGAAACTACTAATTCGGTTTAATTTTTTTTTTCTCCAATATTAAGAATGGTCCAAGGGTTCATCGACGTAAAACTTTAAAATAGACGAAACATTTTATGATGTTTAAAAAATGATTTCACTAATATTTATAAATCTGCTTCAGGGTGAGTTATTGTAGGTTTCATTGACCGCACCCATTTTAAAGATCACTTTGGGTCAAAAGACTTCAAATTTAAAAACCTTTAAGACTACTCATCCGATTTCAAAACGTTCTGAAAACGAAATGGAATAGAACGGGGAATGGAATGATACGGGGAATGAAAGGATATCAACGATATAAGAGCTCGAAAATGTTCAGGAAATTGTTTTACTGGAACGAACATGATTCCGGGCTAAACGGGGCTGTTTGAATTTTATTGTTTGTTTTAAATAGTTTTTATTTAAGACTTCAACGATAAAAATTTAATAAAATAAAGATTCTGCAGGGGACAATTTTAGAAATGGGGACTCTAATTCTGATGCTTCTTTAATTCCGTATTTATTATTACCGGTGACAAAGTTCCGGGCGGGCCTGCTAGTTATGAATAAGAGGGAATACAACAAAAGCAGTGAACATCTTACTCGCGTAAGAAATCTACTGTCTGCATGTATATACTAGCCTGTAATACAAGCTGTATATATGAAGGTATGTTTGAATTAAATAGTGATGGTTTGGTTATGACTTTTCGTTTGAAATTTAGAGCTGTATTATGTTGTGGATTTAGTACATTTCTCATTATGCCTATTTACATACGAATATAAGACTTTATGTTTTGCCACAAACGATTGTCAATTTGCAAAATACTCTTGACAATGGAATTTGACGAATTCCGAAACACGTGTCGAGTAAGTCTTGCAAAATGACCAAACCAATCAATTTACAACAAACAACTTTATAAAAAGTTTCTTGAAAATTGCTACTTTGACAATATCATCGTAATGATTAGTAAAAGAAATATGACCTTGAGCTAGAATAATCTTTCTCAAAAATGGAGTTTTAAAGGTCGAATAATAAATAATTTGTATTAATTTTAAAATTAAAACAGAATTTATGTTTGCTAATATTAGCAAAAAAGCTTGTAAAAATTTGGTCAACTTAATTTTAAATTTAGCAAAAAAAATTAGTTTAAATTTTAGTTAAAATTGCTAATGCTCTAAATGAAGTTTACAAGATATTTTTGCTAACATGCTAATCTCAACTAAAAATTTGCTAAAGGTTAGCTTACTAGTATTAGCAAAAAAAAATTAGTAAATCTACTAATGTATTATTTTGAGTGTATATCAAAAGTCTCAAATTCATAGATTTTTACTTCATCAGATTGTGAAATATTTTTCGAATAGGAAAAGTTTCAGATTCTGAGATTTTAAAAGTCTAAAGTTTATAGATATTTTGCCAAAATAAAAATTCTCAGATTTTAAGACACTTATGTATGCAAAGTCTCAGACATTTTTCATATAGAAAAAGTCTCAGATTCTAAGATATTTTTCGTAGTCTCAGATTTCGAGACATTTTTTGTATGGAAAATAATCAGATTCTGAGACTTTTTCGAATAAAAAAAGTCTTAAATTCTAAAACATGTTTCGTATAGAAAAAGTCTCAGATGCTGTGATATTTTTCATATAAAAAAGTCTCAGACTCTAAGACATTTTTCGTATAGAAAAAGTCATAGGTTCTGAGATATTTTTCGTGTAGATAAAGTTTTAGATTCTGAAACATTTTTCGTATTGAAGAAGTCCAGGCGCGGATCCACGGGGGGGGAAAAAGGAAATTTCCCCCCCCAAACCGAATTCGGAAAAAAAAAAAGAAAAAAGGAAAAAAGGAAAAAAAGAAAAAAAAAGAACAAAAGAAAAAAAAGAAAAAAGAAAGGAAGGGAAGGGAAAGAAAAGAAGAGGGAAAAAGGAAATTGAAAAGGAAATAATCTGAAAAAAAAAATTCTATGAAAAATTTCCACAGATCTGAAAAAATGTTAAAGAATACTCAAATTTTTCTATAGAAAAAATGTCGCGGAATGTTAAAATTTTTCTATATGAAAAAAAATTTGAGAAATTTTTTTAAGGAAAAAATTGAGAATTTTTAATTTGTCTATGTGATAAAACGTTTCTTTATAAAAAATACAAAAATTTTATACAAAAATACAAAAAAGTTGAGAATTTTTCTTAGAATTTTTTTATAGCAAAAATCTTAATATTTGGACAATTTTTATATGAAAAATCTAACAGTTTTTCTATAGGAAAAATCTAAGAATTTTCTATATTGAAAATTTGACAATTCTTCTGGGTAAAAAAAATAGAGGAAATGAAATCATGAGTGAAAATTTTTTCTAGAATTTTCAAGAATCTCATAAGTTTTCTTTAGCAAAAATGTTTTTAGATCTTAAATTTTTTTACAGAAAAAAAGTAAAATTAAAATAAAATTTTTCTGCAGGAAAAATAAGAAAATTTTCTTCAGGGAAAATTTGAGAATTTTTTATACAAAAAATGCAATAGAACTTTGACTTTTTCTAAAGGAAAAATTATACAGAATCTGTCTCGGAATCTAAGTATTTTTCCTTAGGAAAAATGTCTCAGAATCTGAGACTATTTTCCTTATGTAAAATCTATCAGAATCTGAGATTATTTTTATTAAAAAGATGTCTCAGAATCTTAGTCTTTTTAATAGGAAAAAAGTCCTAGAAAAAAAAATTCAGATTTCGGAAGGAAACATATCTCAGAACTTTTGAGTTGCAATATTAAAAAAATATTCTAAAATCTATGACTTTTTCGATAGGAAAAATAACTCAGAATCCAAGTATTTTTTCTCTAAAAAATTTCTTAGATTCTGAAAATTTTTGAAAAAATATTCTGAGAATTTTAGAAAAATATCACAGAATCTAAAAAAGGTCTTAGATTCCGAATTTGTTTTTAATTTGAAAAATGTCTCAGAATCCAAGACTTTTGTTGTAGGTGAAATTTCAGAGACTCAGACTCTGAGTCTTTTTCTATGGGAAAAATGACTCAGAAACTAAAACATTTCTCAGACTCTCTTATGAAAATATGTCTCAGAAAATGCTTGACTGTCTTAGACTTTTTCTAGGGAAAAGTTTCTCAGAAAACAAAACTTTTTTAATAGAAAAATGTTACAGAATCTAGAAAATTGTCTCCAAAAATTTTAAAAAGCATTAAAGTCTTAAATTTTTCTAATCTCAGGTACTTTCTATGGAATATTTTTTCAAACCCTAAAAATGTAGGTGTAGAAAGATCGTTTCGGTATCTTAAACCTTTTTTGTAGAAAAATAGAACAGAAAAAAATATTTCAGAACCTAAGAAGTTTTTAATGGGAAAATAATCACCAAATCTGAGAATATTTCTTTGCGAAAATTTTTTCTAAATATAGAAATTTTTTGGTGTGAGAATTGCATAAATATCTGAGAATTTTCTATATGAAGGTGTATCAGAATTTAAAAATTTTTCTATAAATTCTGATTAATTTTTATTAAAAAAAATCGTTACATTTGACCTTTAAAATATTATATACTTTTAGTAGGTTTATTCTAGCTCGAGGTCATTATTTCATTTACTTATTTAGACTATGCTATTCTCATAGAATAATTTTTTGAAAATTATTCTATAAGAATATGACAGTTTTAATAAATAATGGAAATAATGACCTCGAGCTAGAATAAACCTACGCAAAATATTTTTAATTGCTTTTCTGTATCAAAATGCCTCAAAAACGCAGAATTTTTCTATTGGGATAACGTCTCGGAGTCATAAACTTAACTCGGAAAAATTTCCAAATCAGAAAACTTTTTGTGAATAAACATATCTCCAAGCTGACTTATTTTCTATTAGAAAATTATGTCAAAATCTGGGTCTTTTTCTACACTCAAAAAATAAAACTGTAAAGTTAACAAATTTTTTTTTGTTAACTCAAGTTTTTGGCTTTTTAGCAAATTTTTAGTTAAAATCGGCGTTTTAACTACTTTTTTTAGCTAAGTTCAATTTACGAAAATACTAGTTTTGAACAAATTTTGAATTATTTTTTTTGTTGACTTTAAAACTGAGTTTACGAATTTTTACTAATTAATTTGCTGATTTTTCGTAACAAATTTGTTAAGTGAAATTTCTTGTGTAGCCTCCTATGCAAATCTCATAAGTTCTACTTAAGCTGATGATAAAACAGAAAAAATAAACTTATAATTTTTTATAAAATATTTTGTAAATTTTAGTTTACGAAAAGTAACAAAAAGTTTAGCTGAATTCAACTATTTTTTTTGTTAATATATGAACATAAAAACGTTACGAAATTTCAGCTAAGTTAAAGTTACGGTTTTTTTTGCTACATTCATTCTACGAAAAGTTAGCTAAATATTTTTAGTTAAATTAACTAAAAATTTAGTAGGCCCATAATCAGGTGCTTTTTTAGTTAAATTTAACAAAATTTTTTGCTAACTTTACAGTTTTTTTTTTTTGAGTGTACCAGAAAAACGCTTTAGAACCCGAAAATTTCTTGAAGAGACATTTATCAAAATATCAAACATTTAAGTTTTTTTATAAAGTTTAGGAATAAATTTTTAAAATTTTAAAATGTTTCTATAGAAAAAATCATAACTAACATGAACACTAAAAAACCTTAACCAGTGATTCAAATACGACCTGAAATACCCTGCTGAAAAATTTTTTTGAGCAAAAAAAATTTTCCCCCCCCAAACCCAAGAGCTGGATCCGCGCCTGAAGAAGTCTCAGATCTGAGACGTTTTTCGTATAAAAACTCAAATATTGAAACATTTTTCGTACAAAAATATTCTCAGATTCTAAAACATTTTTCATAAAGAAAAATTCTGAGATAGAAAAGGTCTCTTTAAAACCAAATTGTTATATATCATGGTTTTAACAAGTAAAGTAATAATATTACCACGAGCTAGAATATCCCTACTCAAAATTTGTGTTTCTTTGTCTTAAAACATGAGTTTAATTTGTACCAAAAAACTGATGTTTTTTGTCATGCTACTTTTTACTTTCCAATGGGGCCACAAACTCTTGTGTGCCCGCCATACCTTAAAGCGTCCCTGCTCAACTACTATACAAAATAAATGTGTATACACTTTTCGCGAGGATCGAGGTGGTCCTGTTGGTTCAACAATAGGGCCTAAATAAAGGAAATTTTCTATTGGTTTCGTATTGCAGCCACACTTAACCTATAAATTTACAATATACATAAATTCTGTCTTATTTTAATAAATATAAATATTGAAATAATTTTTCATTGTCCAACGAATCAATAAATAAAAATTATTAATGCTTATCAGCATTCAAATCTTAACAGCAGGCTAAAATCTATGAATGTCATTTACATGTGATAATTTTTAAATGTCAACAACCACAATAATAGGGACGGGTACATGGAGAAGGGAATAAATAAAATCTTGGTTAGTATTTAAGTTATTTGATTTTAACCGCTTTTCCAATTGGTAACAATGATCGTAGATATGTTGTTATTGTTATTTTTTTTTGTAATATCTACGAACGTTCTCATCGGCCGTTAGTTTAGTCTTATAATAAAGACAAAACGAATTGACGTGGTTTAAAAGGCACCTTTAACAGTTGCCATGAAAGATGAAAAAGTGAAAACATGCACTTGTTGTGTGCTGTGCTACCCACCAACGACAATGCAACATGCAACAACAGGAGTTAGTAGTCGCTTTTATCCTTTTATCTATTGTTAGCATTAAATGTCGTTGTTGTTTTCATATTGATTTCAATTTAAAAGTCATGTGTAGAGAGAGGTATTGTAAGTATGATGATGTAAAATGTGCCTTCTACTACTTTTCTACATTTGTAGGTGTAGACATTTGGTGGCACCATATTTGTAGAAGGGATATTTCAATAAATAATACCAGTTCAGTTGTTTTCTAATGAAATGCGAACAGGTTGACCCTTGTCATTCTTTAAAATAATAGAGACATTTCACTTGTCTTTGAAAAATGTGTGTGTGTGCTGCCTTAAAGGCAGTTGATAAAATGTGGTTACATGGTTGTTTCGAAAGGCCAGATAGATTAAAACTAAAATCTTATTAATTGTAGTTAAATAAGATATCATTTCTGCAACTTTGTATCAGAGTCTCGAATGAATCTTATCAATCAATTTTTAGCTTCGCTTTTAAATACAACAAAATGTGTTTCAGTAAATTTCCCATAAAAGGTGACGTCAATACCAAGGTTTTCATGTGCATATGTTTTTTTTATGTGTATTGGTTCATGAAAAATAATTTTAAGCGTAATCCTAAATCGTTTTATAAATTTGTTAACTCCAAAAGAAAAACTACGGGCTTTCCTGCTGTCATGAAATTTCAACACAACGAATCCTGTGATGATGCTATTATTAGCAATTTGTTTGCTGACTTTTTCTCTACCACTTATTCAGATGCAACATTTGATGATTCCAACAGTTACCCAATTTCACTGATTGCAAATCAAACGATTTCCATTCCTTTTTTTGATGTTTTATTAGTTTCTAATGGTTTAAAAAAGCTTAAATTTTCCTATAATAGTGGACCTGATAAAATTCCAAGCTCAATTCTCATTAAATGTGCTGATGCTTTAGCTACACCGTTGACACACATGTTTAATACGTCGATTAAATATGGTTATTTTCCTAAAATGTGGAAAGACTCATTTATTATACCTCTTTTTAAATCTGGAAGTAAATCTGATATTGCAAACTACCGAGGTATTGCAAAGTTAAGCATTATACCTAAACTTTTTGAAAAAATTGTTACTGACTACCTATGTCATCAAGTAAACACTTTAATTTCCCCTTATCAACATGGTTTTCAAAAAAGGTGCTCGACTTCAACAAATCTTTTACAACTTACAACAATAGTAAATCGTGGTTTCCTTCAAAGGAAACAGACTGATGCAATTTATACAGACTTCAGCAAGGCGTTCGATAAAGTTAACCATAAGCTTTTAGTAAAAAAATTACATTTAATGGGATTTACTGATCTTAGTATAGAGTGGATATACTCATATTTAACAAATAGAAAACAAACCGTACTTTTTAAACAAATATCTTCAAAAAATATTGATGTTCTATCGGGAGTTCCGCAGGGGAGCCACCTTGGGCCCCTTTTATTTTCATTGTTTATTAATGATCTACCTCAAGTTATAAAGTTTTCAAATATTCTAATGTATGCTGACGATGTAAAAGTTTTCCTTAGCTATAATCAACACTCCGACCATTCTCTTTTACAAAATGACTTGGATTCGTTACATTCGTGGTGTGTTTTAAATTTGATGGAGCTTAATCTAAATAAGTGTAAATGCATGATGTTCGTTAGAAAGAGACCGATATCTGTAAACTATATGCTGGGCGGTTATCAACTGGAAAAAGTGAATAACTTCTTGGTGTTTTGTTGGATCCCAAACTTAGTTTTATTCCCCATATTACAATTATGGTAAATAAAGCTAGGGGAGTTCTTGGTTTCATAAAACGTTGGGCTAAAGAGTTTAATGATCCGTATTTAACGAAAACTTTGTACACGTCACTCGTAAGGCCTATTCTGGAATATGCATCCATTATTTGGGACCCTATGTACCAGATACATACCGACTGTATTGAGTCTGTGCAAAAACAGTTTCTATTATTCTGTCTACGTAGCTTAAATTATGATCCGTTGAATCTTCCATCATATACCAGCAGACTTGCTCTTATTAAGCTTCCAACCCTTAAAAGCCGCAGATCAATGCTAAACGTCTCGTTTCTTCTGAATATTGTTAATGGTGATGTTTGTTCGGGTTTTCTGATCAACAATATTTCATTCAATGTTCCTCAAAGGCCAACACGAAACTTCAAGCCAATATCTGTCCAATTTTTCCGATCCAACTATGCAGATGCTGACCCTCTAAGGAGAATGTGTATTGAATTCAACAAGCTTTATGGATTTATTGACTTTTCTTCAAATACTAACGCAATTAAAAGTAGGATAATAATTTTTCTTAACTCATAATTATTTTTTGTTTTTAGTAATGTTATTAAATTAAATGTAACACATTTATGTAAATATTTAATTTTTTTTATTTTCATATTTTTGTAAATAGTCTGTAAGGATTAATTCCATAGACAAATAAACAAATAAATAAATAAATAAATAAATGAGCTATATGTATTTTAGTTCATTACCAGTGTAATGGGTGTTCTCTGTAATGCGTGAACCGATTTGGTTTTTTGCAAATTTCCCATGAACGGTGACGTCAATATCAAGGTTTCTATGCATTTTAGTGCACTATACAAAGGGCGACAATACAATGGAAACTTTTCTATAGTAGAAGCAATTTGTTTAAGTCAAAGTTAACAATACCAAGCTCCTCGTCTGTCGCTCATAAACATTTTGAACTATTTTACAGAAGGTACGAAAACTCTTAGACGAGGAAAATACGATAATATTACAAACAATGCTAACTTTTTATATAAAAAAGCGTTTAATAAATTTTGAAAAAATGTATCAATTTCTAATTATTATTGTTTAAAGAATTATTTGAGAAACATATTTCAAAGTATTGAAAACAAATTCTAAGCAAATGAAAAGTCATTGGATTTCCCGATAATCAAAAAAAAACTTTTTTTTACCGCTAAATGCAAAAAAACGTTCCATTAAGTCGGGAAAACGACAAATTGCAACATTTTAACATTTTTTTATTATTTTTATTTTTGTTTGTTCATTGGTCCACTGTAATGTCATAGTTAGCAAGAGAGGGTTTAACAGAAGTTGAGCGACTTCAGATATCTTTATAATTGACAGTCTTTGGTGTTATTTAAAAATATGTTATGTAGTAATTTATAGAGCTTTAAGTTAAGCTTAATAGCGTCTAGATTGAGTAAGTACCTAATAAATATGCTACGAGGATCGATCTGGAAAATGAAATTATTTATAGACATTTTTCAAAACATTGTTTAAAAAAAGTTCTATGTCGATTTTTTCAAAGTTTAAATATAAAAAATTTTAAAAAAAGTTAATAGTTTTAATTCATAAAACGAAAAATATTCTCTTAAAATTTAAAAAATATGCTCTTAAAAGTTTAGTTCTTCTTTAAAATTCTAAAAAGAAATTATGAAAATACAAATTTTTTAAGTTTTATTTCTGAAATTTGCACAGAAAAAAACAAAAAAAAAAATTGAGTAAATTTTTAAAACTATTCAGTAAAAAATTATTCAATTTTGCACCAGTAAACTATTTAATAGTATTGAGTAAACTTTTTATCAAAATTTATTAACATTTCTTTGGAACAAACTAATACCCTATCTCCAATTTCTAAGGGGGCTCCCACACAAAACGACATTTTTTTTAATTTGCTCCAACCGCTCTAACTGCCCTAATAGTGCCCTTAGAGCAACAAAATGTATGACCGACCCACAATATTTTTTTCATCCAAACATTTTCTCTGAACACACCTACCCTCTCTAATTGTTAAGGCGGTCCCCATACAATTTTTTTATTTTTTGTAAATTAGTTTTATTTAATCAGCTTCTACCGGTCCAATGGTGCGTTCGAGAGGGGTCATTAGTGAGACCGACCCCCATTTATTTTTACCCTACAACATTTTTTTTTAAATATACATACGCCCTATCTCCACTCCCTATGTAGGCTCCCATACAAAATTATATTTTTATAAAATTTGCTCCAACTGTTATTTGTGTGGGAGCCTACTTAGGGAGTGGAGATAAGGCGTAGGTATGTTTTAAAAAAATGTTGTAGGGTAAAAATAAATGGGGGTCGGTCTCACTAATGACCCCTCTCGGACGCACCATTGGACCGGTAGAAGCTGATTAAATAAAACAAATTTAGAAAAAATCAAAAAAATTGTATGCGGACCCCCATAACAGTTAAAGATAGAGGGTAGGTGTATTCGGAGAAAATGTTTGGACTAAAAAAATATTGTGGGTCGGTCATACATTTTGTTGCTCTAAGGGCACTATTAGGGCAGTTAGAGCGGTTGGAGCAAATTTTGAAAAAAGTCGTTTTGTGTGGGAGCCCCCTTAGAAATTGAAGATAGGGTATTAGTTTGTTCCAAAGAAATGTTAAGACGTAAAAATTAATGGGGGACGGTCTTATAAATGACCACTCTATGACGCACCAGTGGAGCAGTAAAAATGATTTTAAGATTGAAAAATTACAATATTTTTTTTTTCAAAAAATTTAAAAAAATAGTAATAATCGTTATCCCACGATCCTCCTGGGCAAAAAATTTTTAGAATCGAAGAGTACAAACATTTTCAAAAATGAGATTTAAATTTAAAAACTTAAAAATCGCATACTAGAACGCTTTAAAGAACTTTTTGGGATTTTTTTTAGAACGTACGCAAAAAAACAAAAATTTTGAAAAAAAAATTTGAAATTTGGACCATTATTGAAAAAGTTATGAGTAAAAGAAGTTTGAGTAAAGGAACAAACTACCAATTTTTAAAAATTCGATATCTTTTGAACGGGTCATCAAAAAAATATGAAAATTTACCACGAAGGAGTTTTCGAAGGGTACTAAAAACTGTAAACAAATTGGGAAAATCTAAAAAAAAAAAATTTCAAAGTATTAGAAGTGAAAATCGGACAAAAAATACCAAAGTTATTTAAGTTTTCAGTAAATTCGAATTGAAAAGCATCAAAAAACTGACATAAACATCTCGTTATCTCGAGTCTGTGGTTAGATTTTTAAAATATTTTAATGCAGAATCAAAGAATTCCTAAATATCTATTATATTTGGTCATTCATTGGACAAAAAAAATTTTACTGAATTTTTTATTCATGAAAAATACCATTTTTGGACCTTTTTTTGACGCGGTTTAGCTCACGGGAGATTATCGCTAGAGCCCAAATATTTTGGGAATCTTCATAAAACATGTCAAAGTTAATTTTGAGGGGGGTACAACTTTAACTTTTTTTTTGCTCATATAAGGTGAGTCGGTCTAATGTACACGTATGAACATATATGATCACCCATATATGTGCATGGACGAAAATTGAGGTAATATGTAGGCATATGAGCATACATGTTCATATATGTTCGCACATATTTTCATATACGGGTGAAATCAAAAAATGTCAGTGTTTTTGAGCCAAAATTGTACAAACAAAAAATTTTAATTTTTGGTAAATTTTTTTATTAAAATCGATATGTTACATCATTACTAATATAACTATAAAAGATCTCTTCTACAAACTGTTTCAAACAAATTTTATCGACATTTTTATGATTTTTTTGGTGACGGAGTTTACATTCACCTTAGAAAAATACATTAAATTTTTTGAATTTTCTTTGAAAACATTTTATTGTAATTTAAAACACTTATTTATGTAATTGCTAACAATTTTTGTAATTAGGATTTTTTTCTGGTTTTTGTTATTAAAGATTTTACAATTATTTTTTATTTTAATAGGATTTTTCTAAGGAAATGTAAAATAAATTTATTATTATTTCTGTTAAAATAAGTTTTTTTACTTTTTTGAATGACTAGTGTTAATATTTGCGTCGGTTTTAACAACTTCATAAGGTTTTTTAATGCAATCTGCAAAAAAAAAAAAAAAGTTGACGGAGTTTACAGAGACGGAGTTTACATTTCGTCACTTTTTGCCCTTTTTTTCAAAAACTATTTGTCGGAAATTGGTTTCCGAAAAAAAATCATTAGATGTCAACTAGATACGTCAAAATATGACGATATTTCAGATGCACGCTAAGTAGTTTTGTTGTAAACGGGGAGACGGAGTTTACAGCATTTTTCGATTTTTCATTTATGATTTAGCTTTTCATACAGGGAAATTAATATGCAGGGAGCAAACTTGAAACCAATGATGCAAAATGATACTTTATAGCCTCGCGTTTAATAAATGGGGCAATAACCTATTATTTTTCTAAACACAATACGTCAAAAACAACAAAATTGTCAGGTTCCATAATGTCGAAAAAAAGTGTCGAAAAATCGTTACACAATTGAAGCCGTGTTTGTATGGGTAAAAGAGATAGTTATGACTATACAAAAATATTTTTTAAGAACGTCAACATGCCCTCTTTAAAAATGTAGTCAATTATTAAGAGTTTGGGTTATTGGTTTTTAAGATATAACCGGTTAAAGTTTAAAAATTGAAAATGTTACTGGCGACGGAGTTTACATTTGGCATACAAAAATGAAAATAACTTGTTTAAAATAGCTTACTAGTATCCGGATTGTTGTTAGTTATGTAGAACGCCAATATATGTGACGTTGTACATTAAAAAATATGCGAATACTTTAACCCATGTATGAGATATTACACGATTACATGGTTTGGTTGACATTTTTTGATTTCACCCATACATAATAATTTCATATAATTTTATATTCTTTTGCATGCGTTATAGCATAAAAAACAATAAAATTTTTTAAAAAATAGTTTATTGTAAATAAAATTGATTTTAAAAAGTTAAACTACAAGATTTTATACGCGACGCATTTTAAGTTTCATACGTATAAAAAACTTAATTATTTAAATTTGGCGTATCTTACACATCCGTATCTTACACATCCTTTCAGAATTTATTTTGGTTTTAACTAGAGATGGGCACCAATCACGTGATTAACGTGAATCACGTGAATCACGCATGAATCACGTGATTCGTGAGTAATTTTTTTTTTCTACTCACGTGAGCGTGAGTGAGCGTGAGTAATACAAATAAGTCCGTGCGTGATCGTGCGTGAGTAAAATTCTTGCGTGAATTTTTCGTGATTTTAATTGTTTCCGATTTTTTTTTTTCGGTAACATTTTCTTGAGTTTTTCATGGTCTTTAAAAAAAATATAAATTTAATAAGTTTTTTAAATGAGTTATTGCGGAATTTGCACAGTGCTTCCATGAGGAAATGCCTTCAGATTCTGACATATAATAGGTAGTTCTTGAGGACATGTCCTAACATTGTCATCAATGAATATTTGTTTTAAGAGCGTGAAAAAATTCTATAAGGAAATGTCTTCACAATAGCTGTATATCAAACCAAGGACCATAGAGTAATATAGGATACCCGAACTTTTAAGTTTGTGGGAATCACTTAGGCAACTCGTCCAAGTCGTCCAACTTATCGGGCCCTGGTGGACTGTCCACGAAGGCACTAAAAATTAACCCTGGAATGGGTAAATCAAAATAAATCGAAATTTGGCAAACATTTGACAAAATTTTCGATTTAAATTTTGAAAAAAATGGGGAAAATTAAGAAAAATTTTAAAAAATTATTAAAAATATAAAAAACAACAAAAAATTAATATTCAAGAAAAAAATAAAATAAAAACGAAAAAAAATTAAATTAATTTATAATATTAAAGAAAATAAAAAAATCACGAAAAAAAATTAAAAAAAAGAAAATCACGAAAAAAAAATTTAAAAAAAGAAAATTTAAAGAAAAAAAAACAAATTTAAGTAAAAAAAAAAATTTTAAATATCAAGAAAAAAAAATTTAAAAAAAAGAAAATTTAAAGAAAACAAAAAAAACAAGTAGAAAAATTAAATTCGACTAGGTCGAATCTATGAATACCCTCCACAATGTTATCTAATTATAATTTTTTAAAAAAATTTTCAAAAAATTGCACTTCAAATTTTTTTGAGTGTAAAATTTTTTTGACTGTCAACATTTTTTTGAGTCTGCCATTTCATTAAAAAAAAAAAATAATAATAATGTGTACATTTTTTTTTTGAGTGTAACATTTTTTTTTTGAGTGTAAATATTTTTTTAGTGTACAATTTCTTTGAGTAACAAATTACTTTGTAAAATATTTTTGTTGTTTTATACCTATATGTAATACAAAAAAAAAACTATTTCACATATTTTGCTCTTTTTATATTACCATCCTCTTCTTTAAAAAACAAAAACAAATTACCATTCAATCATACACATACTTTATTTGATTTTTTCCCGTTACATACAGTTACACTAACAATAACAAAACAATAACAAATATTTACTTGTCTAACAACTAAACTGCACCCCACGACAAGAAAACAAACAACAACAAGTTTTACAAAACTGGTATTTCACCATGCTTTTAAAACTTGTTTAACGAGTTTTTAACAGTTTAAGGTGAAACAAATCTGAAATTCACTGCATTGCTTATAACTTTTGAACCACTGAACCGATTTTGCTGAAATTCAAAACCAAACAACCTTGGTTACAAATATATGTGCTAAGCTACAGCCCCCTCAGAATTGTCTTTTGAAAGTTATAGTGGTTTTAATCTTGTAAATTCGAAAAATACCCTTGCCGAAATTTACTATTTTGCTCATAACTTTTGAACCACTGGACCGATTTCGCTGGATTGCAATACCAACTTGACCCGGTAAATGGAGAACATATATGTCAAACTTCAGGAGCCTCCGTAAAGTCTTTCAAAAGTTAGCGTGTTTTCAACGGACAGACAGACAGACGGACGGACGGACGGACGGACATCGCTAGATCGACTTAAAATCGATCAAGGATCATGAATATATATACTTTATGGGGTCCTAAACCAATATTTCGATGTGTTACAAACGGAATGACAAACTTATATATACCCTCTATCACTAGAGTGGAGGGTATAAAAAAAATAAGTAAAAAAAACATTAAAAAAAAGTTTACACTCACTTTTTTAATTTTTTCTCTTGATTTTTTAATTTTTTTTTTTACTTAAATTTTTTAAATTTGTTTTTTTTTTTTCTTTAAATTTTTTTTCATGATTATTTGATTTTTTTTAATATTATAAATTAATTTAATTTTTTTCGTTTTTATTTTTTTTTTTCTTCAATATTAATTTTTTGTTGTTTTTTATATTTTTAGAAATTTTTTTGAAATTTTTCTTAATTTTTCCCATTTTTTCAAAATTTAAATCGAAAATTTTGTTAAATGTTTGCCAAATTTCGATTTATTTTGATTTACCCATTCCAGGGTTAATTTTTAGTGCCTTCGTGGACAGTCCACCAGGGCCCGATAAGTTGGACGAGTTGCCTAAGTGATTCCCACAAACTTGAAAGTTCGGGTATCCTATATTACTCTATGGTCCTTGATCAAACTGAACTTTTACATCTGGGCAGTATCGTTTTAACCATTAGGTCACACTAGGCACGTGCACAGGGCCCTCGACCTAACGGGCCTGAAATGCCAAAAAATTATACTGTTAATTTCTTTTAAAAGAAAATTTCTTATTTTATAAAGGAAATTGGATGGAAGTAAAAACTAATGGAAATACGAAGATTTTTGGCATTTTCATATGACCTATGTCAGACATTTCCACAAAGACGACTTAGGGGAAATATCATGGGAACGTCAGCACCCCTGACAACTGCTGAATATGATTGAGGAAATTTTGAAATTTTTTATGAAACTGTTCTCAACTTGGTATATAGAGATTAGAGTTGTCAGTCGATTAAGAATAATTCGATTAATCGATCAAACAAAACCCAACTCTTGTTCGAATAATTCAAAAATGACGATTTTCGAATAACGAATAAATCGATTAATTAATGTCGATTAATCGAACAATTTTTTTTTAATTAAAAAATTAAATAAATGATTAGAATTTGATTTATTCTCATAAATTTTGAAAGATTTTATACAAAATGTAGGAAAGTTAAAATATATTGTAGCCATAGCCCTGGATAGCACATCCATTATAGAATTAGAGGGAGTTATCAAGTTTTTAATAAATAATTTAGAAAAAATTAATAATTCTTTTGCATCAGACTTACTAAAACGTATTAAAATAAGAATTAAATACGTAAATATTTTTTCTAAATTCTGGAAATTTTCCGAGCAATGAAAGTTTCTTAAAATATTCTTCAAAAAGCGAAACAAAAGAATATGCAAATGAATTATACTCCAGATTATTTTATGTTGAAAGTAATCACAATAATTCAGATAAAAGAATTGAAATAGAGGAAGTTATTAGTAATGAAAATAATAATCTTTTATGCAAGTTAAATAATTCAATTCAAAGTATTAAAAATTCAGAAAATAAATTGGACTTCAGCGATATATCAGACGATATGGTATATTTGGAAAAATCTGAAAAAAAAGAACAGAAAAAATAGATAAACATTTTTTGATCTTCTTACTATATCACCTACTTCAACAATTAGCGAAAAAGTGTTTTCAAAATCTAATTTAATAAAAAAAAAAAACAAAAATCGTTTGAAAGCAAAAAAATTGGGTCAACTTTTATTTTTAAAAGATTATTTCTTAAGAACAACTTAAATTGTCTTATTTGACAAAAATTAAAATCATTTATGATATATTTTGTCTGAATACTTCAAATAATAATTTGTATTTGAATTATTTCTCAACAAGTATTAAAATCGACATCCATTAATTAAAAGTGATCTCAGTTATTCAATTTTTAAGTTTTTTTAACTTTTAACTATTTCATTTTTAAGTTTTGTATGCATTTGTTCGTTAATAAAAATTTTAACTTTCTTATTTTAAGATCTTTTATAAGAATTGTTTATTGTTTTGTTAATAAAAATATTTTTTAAAATAATTTTTTTTATTCGTTATTCTCTTCGATTAATCGAATAAATTTTAATCTTTAATCGTTTGATCGAACGAGGAAAAACAATTATTTGAATTATTCGAACAAAGTTGAAAGTCGAATAATTGACAACTCTAATAGAGATGTCATGAGGGTGTCAGGTGCGTCAGCGAGCCGTCACCACGGATGGCTCAAGGACTTTCCCAACTGGGTAATGCATAAAAAAATATGACATATTTTAATTCGTGAGTATTTCGTGATCGTGATAACATTTCGTGAGCGTGCGTGATCGTGATTGAAAAGTCACTCACGATCCCATCTCTAGTTTTAACTTAAGTGGTTGAATTCATTTTTGTGTAGTTTTCGTTGGTGATGATTTTTCTCTGCAAATGTGGATTTCTTGACGCGGTTTCGGTCTCGTACCAATAAGAAATATAAGTTAACAAATCTGTAAAAAGGATAGATAATTATAAGAAGATTTATCTTAATTTTATTAACAATTTATATTACCTTTTATTTTCCGCAAATCAAACGATATTATTTTGCCAAAATAATTTATCAAATGTGTGATAATTGTTTTATATTTTTTTGGATTTTCAAAATTATGAAAATAAAAATCAAAGTTTTGACAACAGATACAAAAAAAAAAAAACAAACAGTAGGAAACAAATTTATAAATAAAAAAAATTAATTTCTTTTATTAATGTTTGCTACCAAAAATGAATTCTAAAAATTATTTCGAGGTTTTTAATAATAGAAATTGAAGATTTTTAGCATTAAACACACACTTCTGAAATATTCCCGTGCAACTTTTTTTTACAAAATAGACTTTGGTATTTTGCAAGAATAAAGGGGGTCTCACTTTGTTCCCTTAGCCTCGAATGATTCTCAAATATGGTTTATGTGAGATAGGTAAGGATTGAAGCGGCTTTTTTACGCTTCACGTCAGAAAATGAATGCTCTGAGGTCCAATGTGAAATGTTAATGAGATGAAATAATGGTTATTGGTTTTCGTCCTTTAATGCTTTTATGGATAAAGGCCAAAGGTCACTATTCCCTTTCCCTTATTTTCTCCCTTAAACCAAAATAAAATCTAAAATAATCACTGCCATAACTAAAGAATATGAATACTGTGATAAATGTTTATCATATATGTGTCAATGAATGATATCCTTTAATATATTTGTCCCCTATTTTCTTCCAAAACCGAAATAAAATCTGAACTTATCACTACGATCCTTAAAAATCTACATGTTGTATTCGACGAAAAGGGGGCGAATGCCAGTAATTTTGAAATAATTACCGAAATCAATGTTTAATCATGTGTATGATAATAAATTATATAGTACAGGAGCTGTTGTGATATGCCTTCAACATTACACGTTGTATTAACGTATGATTCCACATATGCTATCATATGTTCATATGTGTTTCATATGTCATCATGCATGTCCATACATCAACCCATATATGTCCATACGTTTACATACATGACGATTTTTACCTGGGAAATTAAATTTTTTAAACAATTTCTAAACTAAAATCTATTTAAAAGCTAAAAATAAATTTGATATAAAATTTAAATTATTAAAAAAGTTCCTCAAAATTTTTAAGCGAAATGTTTTTTTAATAATAAATTATTTTATGCAGTTTTTCGTAAAATATGCTAGCAAAACACCAAAATATTAACTAAAAAAATGCTTTTATGGTAAACTATGCTTTCAAGACTAAAATATGCAATAATATGCTTTCAAGACTAAAGGTACCTACAGACGACGCAATATTATGCACAATATTTTTGACGTTTACCTACAATTGCCATACATAAAAATACTGTGTAAAATATTGAACTGAAAAAAATACATGCAGATTATGCATAATATTGAATCGTCTGTAGAGGCCTTAAGATATAAAAAAATATGCTCATCAAAGCGATGCCAGATTTCTTAAATTGATTTGAAACGGCTCAATACCTTACCCGTATATAAATACAGTGCAAAGGAAAAAACAGGAAACTGAATATTTTTGGTTTCCTTGCTCGTTACTCTATCTACACTTAGGTGTACTAAAATGATTAAACAACAACATTTTTTCTTTGGCTTATAAAAAATTGGTGGTCAAAATAATTGGAGGTTAAAAAATGTGAATTTCTGCTGCTGCGCTTCAAAAATTCAGGCTGGAACAAAGGGCCACAAGATTTTATTTTTGCAAAATTTGAGTTTAAATTGAATGGTTCCTAAAGAAAATAATAAGCTTTTAATAATTTTCTACAACATAATTTCTGTGAAGTTGTTACTTTTGCAAAAAACATTAGATTCAGATAACTTTCACCATTATATAACAATCAGATCTGAACACATTTTTCGTTAAAAAAATTGGAAAAACATCAAACAACGCATCAAGAAATACAAAGCATCAATATCTACTTTTTTATATTCTAAAAACAATATAAGTGTGTCTTATATCCCAAAATGGAAGATTTTTTCTACAAAAATGAATCTCAGAATCCAAGACCAGTAATGTTATGGTCTTAAGATCCGATATATTTTCATTTAGACAATTGGTTTTTGAATCTGACATTTATTTCTGAAAAAAATCTTATTGAAAGTGTTCTAGAATCTATGAATAGAAAGAGTCAAACAATTTTCTATAGGAAAAATGTCTCAGAATCTTAGAATTTTTCTATAGAAAAAATGTCTGAGATTCTTAAATTTTTTTCTGTTAAAAAATGTCTCAGATTCAGAGAATTTTTCTATAGAAAAAATGTATCAGATTTTTTCTGTAGAAAAAATGTCTCAGATTCTGAGAATTTTTCTATAAAAAAAAATGTCATAGATTCAGAGAAGTTTTCTATAGAAACAATGTTTTAGATTCTGAGAATTTTTCTGTAGAAAAAATGTCTTAGATTTTTAGAATTTTTCTCTTAAAAATGTCACAGATGTGAGAATTTTTCTACAAAAAAATCCTCAGATTCTTAAAATTTTTCTATGGAAAAAATATCTCAGATTCTGAGAATTTTTCTGTAGAAAAAATGTCTCAGATTCTGAGAATATTTCTATAGAAAAAATGTCTTAGATTTACGGAAAAATCCTAAGGCTCAGAGAATTTTCCAATAGAAAAAATGTTTTTTTAGATTCTGAGAATTTATCAATAAAAAAATGTTTCAGATTCTGAGAATTTTTCTACAGAAAAAATGTTTAAGATTCAGGAAATTTTTCTATAGAAAAAATGTCTCAGATTCCCAAAATTTTTCTATAGAAATATGTCTCTGATTCTGAGAATTTGTCTACAGAAAAATGTCTTATTTTTTCTCTAAAAAATGTCACAGATCTGAGAATTTTTTTATAAAAAAATCCTCAGATTCTTAAAATTTTTCTATGGAACAAATGTCTCAGGTTCTGATAATTTTTCTATAGAAAAAATGTTTCAGATTCTGAGAATTTTTCTATAAAAAATATTTCTCAGATTCTCAGAATTTTTCTATAGAAAAAATTTCTCAGATTCAAAGAATTTTTCTATAGAAAAAATGTATGAAATTCTGAGAATTTTCTATAGAAAAAATATCTCAGATTCAGAGAATTTGAGAATTTTTTTTTATAGAAAAATTTCTCTGATTCTGAGAATGTCTCAGATTCCGACAATTTTTCTATGAACAAAATTTCTCAAATTCTGGAAACTTTTCTATAAAAAAAGTCTCAGATTCTGATAATTTTTCTATAGAAAAAAGTCTCAGGTTCTTAGAATTTTTCTATAAAAAATGTCTCGGATTCTGAGAATTTTTATGTAGAAAAAATGTATCAGATTTTGAAAATTTTTTCTATAAACACATTTTAAGAAAATTGTCTCAGATTCTTAAAATTTTTCTATAGAAAAAATATCTCAGATTCTAAGATATTTTCTACAGAAAAAATCACAGATTCTGAGAATTTTTCTATAGAAAAAAATCTGAAAGTCTGAGAATTTTTGTTATAGTAAAATTTAAAAAATCGAATACATTTCTCAATAAAAAAAATTATTTTTAATATTTTCAGAGTCGGAGGACTTCCTTTTTGAGAAAAGCAAATAATTGAGGAAAAGAGGACATTAAAGATCACGGACTAAGAGAACAATTTATGTTTTAAAATCAATTCATGTCATATATTATAGTGTGTTTAATAATATTGTTACCGTTAAATTATTATTTTTGCAATTTATATTTACCTATTAAATGCAATTTTAAAATTTATTTTATATAGGAATATTTTATATGCATTTTTACACACAAGCGTACGAATTTCAGGCACAAATATATTAAAATTACACATTTTGTGTGTATTTTTATAGAATTTTGTAAGCAGTTGAATTGTAGGTGTAAACACAAAATGTTTAATAGTTGTACACACTTTGTGTGCAAATGTTGAAATTTAAACACATTGAGTATTTTTACCCACTTTATTGTAGGAGAACAGTTACCTACAATAAAGTGGGTAAATTTCAACACAAATTTATAAGAGTGTATTTATAAATACACTTAACTCAGATCCACGAAATGGGGATTATGACTATTTGTTACGCGATCATTATCCCACGATTTCTGGGAGTTATGTCCACTTTTTATTGGGGACTCCAATTACCCCATTTACCGTTATTGGGGTATGACCGAATTCATTTCGTACTTAATCCCCAAACCGGAAATGAGGATAATGTCTGAGGGGGCTATGTCATGGCATCTCATGATTTATGCATTTTAGTGCAAATACATAAGTACTGCTCAAAATTATAGCGCACTTTAAATTATTTTTTACAACTTATTGTTTCTATTCAAAATATCAAAAAAATGTCAAGTTTTTTTGTGTCAATTAAACATTTTTATTACAATTTATTTAATTAAAGTCACAATTCACTTTTAAATAACACAATAAAAATATCAGAGGTGGTTTTATAAAAAAAAGTCTTAAATAGACTGTTCATAATTATAGCGCACTAAAAAAAATTAATTCATTAAATGAAAAGTTGATCAAAATTTAAACACAGCCTGATGTAAAACTTGTTCCTTTAGCTTTTAAAAATACATTTAATCCTATTTGAAATCGATTTGACCGATTTGGAGCAGTCATTTATGGTTGCTTTCGATTAGACATCCTTCATAGCGCTGATCAATTCACTTTTATAGTTATTTGGTAGATTTAAGGGACACGATCGGTAGTAGAACCAATGTTTTCAATTGGGTTAATGTCTGGTGACTATTTTAATATCTTTTGTCCAAAATAATTGGGGAAAATTGTTGTTTCTGAACCAGTCCATCGAGAATTTCGTCTTATGACAGGGGGCATTATCACTTTGAATGCAGGCCTGGGTCGATTCAGACCCAAATATTTGATTAAAATATGATGGAAATTCTTCGGAAATTGAATTGATATAGCTGCTAGAGTTTAAAAGTCCTTCTTAAATGAGTAATAAGGCGGTACCATGGGCTGTAAAACATTTGCATACGCTAACAGAACCACCACCACGTTGTGTGCTTGGCTGGAACCATTATGATTGATCCTTATCTTGCATTGTACATTGAAAAAATGAAAAAAGACCAACTAATCAATTATTCGTCATGATTAAATTATTATAATGAAGTAATAAATGGTTAAAATCCATCATTTGTTCGATGTACAATGCAGGATAAGGATCAACCATATTGGTTCCAGCCAAGCGCACAACGTGGTGGTGGTTCTGTTAGCGTATGCAAATGTTTTACAGCCCATGGTACCGGCTTATTACTCTTTTAAGAAGGACTTTCAAATGCTAGAAGATATATCGATTCAATTTCTGAAGTATTTGCTTCATATTTTGATCAAATATTTGGGTCTAAATTGACCCAGGCCTGTATTCAAAGTGATAATGCCCCCTGTCAAAACGCGAAATTCTTAATGGACTGGTTCAGGAACAACAATTTTCCCCAATTATATTGGCCAAAAGATATTAAAACAGTCTCTAGACATTAACCCAATTGAAAACCTTTGGTCTACTACCGATCGTACCCATTAAATCTACCAAATAACTATAAAAATGAATTGATCAGCGCTACGAAGGACATCTGGTCTAAAGCAACCATTAATGACTGCTCCGAATCGGTCAAATCTATTTCAAATAGGATGAAATGTATTTTGAAAGCTAAAGGAACAAGAATTTCATCAGGCTGTGTTTAAATTTTGATCAACTTTTCATTTAATGGATTATTTTTTTTTAGTGCGCTATAATTATGAACAGTCTATTTAAGCATTTTTTTTATAAAACTACCTCTGATATTTTTATTGTGTTATTTAAAACTGAATTGTGACTTTAATTAAATAAATTTGAATAAAAATGTTTAATTGACACAAAAAAACTTGACATTTTTTTGATATTTTGAATAGAAACAATAAGTTGTAAAAAATCATTTAAAGTGCGCTATAATTTTGAGCAGTACTTTACATGCATTTTGTGTGTATGGTGTAAACGGGAAACTATTATATAAAAGGTATTTAGCTTTAGGTTTTCCACTCAAGTGACTAAACTTTTCAATCGGTTAGTCCTATTAGAGATAGGTTAGTCCTATTAAATAGTAGTTTCGACGAGATCGGTCAAGAATTCTCTGAGTTATAGGGGGGCGAAATTTGACATGTTGACCAAACAGGTGTTTCTTATGTATGTTCTTATACATCTTTATTTTTTATGAACACTCAAAATTCATCCCCTTTCAGGAATTTTTAGGTTTAGCTGCCAAAAAACATAAAAAAACACATTAATTTTAAGTTTGTATGAGAATTAAAAGTCAATCCTCCGGGGGGTTATAGGGGGTCGGTTGGGGAAAAACTGGCAATTGAAATGATTTTGATCGGCATATTCGGATTCAGCGAACCTAGAAATAACTGTCTGGACACTTTTTTCGTGTGCCTGTGTAATTTATATATTTTGCTGCGTTGCACATGAAGCGGCAAAGGCACTATACCCCCATAATTTGGTTGGAGGATATAAAAAAATTGAAGCAGTACAAGCTAAGTTGTTCCCAAATTTTCGGATTTTTTGTGCCAAATATGTAAAACGATAAAATAAAATAAATTGAATAAATAAATTGAAAAGTTTAATTTAAATAAATCCCGAAATCACGAAAAGTCCCTGCATTCCGAAAAATCCCCTGATCCCGGGATTTCAATTTCAAAATCCCATATCCCTGTATTTGTAAATGTCAACTCCTTTTGGCATCTCTAGTAGGTACTTACAAAGTGCCAACATACAATGTTCTTTCATACTCGTATTAAGCTTTATTATTGTGTTTTTATAATGCACACATGAAAAAAAAAAAGCTTCTCAAAGGCAACTTATTCAAACATTGATCCATAATTTGTGTTGTTAATCCTTTAATAGTGCTTGACAGCTATGTAGCGTAACGGAAAAGCTAAGGAATCTTTATCTTTAAAGGAATTGCATACAACAACAAGCACATACAACAACATTCATTGCACACTTGAGAGAGCTTTAATGCTTTGTACTCGTATAATGACTTATTGCAGATGGGCAAACAACTGATACTTGACTTTAATTTAAGCAAGAAACGTTGCATACTTTGCGAATTCTACACACAAGTGTAAACGAGACAAGATGATAAAAATGTGAAAAAAGTAAACAAACGAAAAACTGAAAAAAACCCATCCACCTTTTAATCAACTGTATCTATAAAGTGAATAAAAAGTATAACTAATGGATAAACTATGCTGCCAGATAACTGTTGGATCTTATTCCTCACTTTTATCTACTAAAATTCCTGTATTTTAGGAACAATTTCCGAAAATTAAAATGGCCGTATACCGTGTAAACTTACCACACTTATTTTTTATAAATAGAGTTTGACATAAATTGTATAAACATACCAGATATACAAGATATACGAGGTTATTATACGTTTAGATAAATACCACTAATGTTTTTTAATTTTTTTTATTCTTTTGTAATTTCTAATCTGAATTACAAAGAAAAAATCGTTATATCATTCCTTAAAACGCATTAATTAAATCGGATATGTGGGCACAGAACCGTTATAACCGATTATTTTACCAATCCAATCAGGGGATGTCCCCTACTGATGCAATGCATTGTGTATGTATTAGGAAAATAGGTTATGAGGAGAAGGAAAGAGGGAGTAGTGTTTGTGGACGTTTAATTTGAATTTTTTTCCAAATTGTAGCTGGTTGGGAAGACGTCTGCGGGGATTTTATTCCACATATGGCTAGTTCGACCGAGTAACGAATTTTCTCTGTAATGCGTTGTGCGATACATTGGACAGTCGACATTGAATGGATGTGATCTGCTGGAAAGGCGAGTGCTACGGGCATGCACCCGAGTCTCAGGGATGAGTTCGCCTATCACAGCTGAACACTTACCGTGATAATATCGATAGAACAATGACGCACAACCCACATTCCGACGATGCTCCAATGAGTCAGTAGAGTTGGATACCCTAGTGTCATTAATTAGCTTCAACGCACTACTTTGCACCCGATCCAGAAGCTTCAAGATAGACCTTGAAGCACCTGCCCAGATATGGGAGTTGTATTCCATCTTCGGCCGGATATAGGCGGTATAAATAGTGAGGAGATCAGATGGAGTGAAATAATTCTTACACCGTTTCAAGAAACCAAGACACTTGAATGCTTCTTTCGACACTTGAAAAACATTTTGGTTCCATCGGACATCACATTGAATTTTCATGTCTAGAACATCAAGAGTGTCTGATTTCTCAATAGCTATACCACCCATGGATACAGATGACGCTGATTCCACAATTCGTCTGTGGGTCAACATACAACATTGGGTCTTACGAGCATTAAAATCAACCCTATTCGCAAGACCGTACCACACACTATCATACGCCTTGGAAATATCTAGAGCAACCACCTTGCTTTCACCAAATTGGTGAATAGAACGACTCCAACGTTCCCGTAAGGAACGCTAACAGGTCTCCCGTAGAACGACTTCCACGAAAGCCATACTGTCGATCGCAGAAAAGTGAATTGGACTCCAGTTAATTTACAAGGTGGTGATTAACCATAGGTTAGGTTAGGTTGGGCGGTAATTCTCCGGGTTCGTAGCCTCACCCTTTTTGGGGATTGGCTGGACGTTGGCCACCTTCCAACATGAGGGAAAAATTCCTACCCGGTATGAATATCAAGATAGGTTAAGGACGAAAAAGCGGCGCAGCACAACGCCTTAGCACCATTGCTGCAATGCCATCCGGTCCCGGGGACTTATTTATGTTAAGATCTTCAAGAATCTTTTTAACTGCACGTGCTCGAAAAAATATCTTGGACAAAGTAAAGGGTACCATTTCAAGTTCGTGCAGTGGTTGAGTGCTTTAATGTAAGTATGCGTTTCTTGCAAACATCTCGGCGAAAAGGTTGGCTTTATTAACCGGGTCCGTGAATATTTGGTCATTTATTATAAAGGTTAGAATGGATGAACTAGTATTATTCTTTACCTTTTAACGAATGACTAAAAGGTCTTACTACCCCGCGGAGTAGCAAGGACCTTAGCACGCAGACGTTGTTCGTAAAGAAGTTTTTCACGTCTGAGTACTCTGGCACATTCGTTCCTCGTCTGTTTACGTAACGCGTCAGTAACTGGGGGTTTGTCGTTACACCAATTACTGAACGTATCCTCTCTGGATCTGACTGCATTCTTGCACGTCTGATTAAACCAGCACTTATGTTTTGGTTTAGTCGAAACCTGCTTGGATGGAATAAATAATTTCATTCCCAGCATTATTACATTTACAATCATTTGTGCTGCAGCGTTAACATTGTTATCAAGAAAACAGAGTTTCCAGTTGAAATTCTGAAAGAAATCGTTGAGCTCGGCCCAACGAGCCTTTTCGTAGACAAAAATAGAGCGCTTCGTCACTGGTTTTGAAGAACTATGATGATCGGAAAATGAAAAGGACGCAGAAATGAGGTTATGATCCGAGTTTCCGAGAGGCGCAAGTAGTTCAACCTCGTATTTGTCAGGATGCGAGGTGAGAAAAAGGTCGAGGGTATTACAAAACTGCCCTTCAACACTCGGAATGTGAGTTGGTTCATCCACTAGTTGCACAAGGTGATTGTGTGCAGCGAAGAGCTCAACGTATTAGCCCTCGGGTAACGTATGGCTAGAATGAAGTAGCCAAGACGTGTTGTGCGCATTAAAGTCCCTGGCAACGAGTATTTCGCTACTCGGGCAGTTCCCAAGGATTGTAGTAATGGAATCGGATACGGAATCAAAACTATTATAGGAGCCCATCGTATCCAAATTCGGGCTCTTATAGACGAACCAGAAGTGTAAATGTGTGACCTGGTTTGGAATTTAACCCAAAGACAGTTAAATTCCGCATCACTACAGCCTAGATGATGCTGTAGTTGGTACACAACATTTTCCCGAATATATACCGCATGGCCCCGATGACGAACAAAAAGGGTTAGAAAGTGATACCCAGGTATTTGGAAATCCTGTGAATCAGCATCTCCTCCTACCTGGGTTTCACATAAGGCGAAAAAATCCGGACGATGAAATCGAATGTGAGCATATACAATGTATATTATACATTGATGAAATTTGCTCTTAGTCCGCGTATATTGCAGAAGTCCAAACGAAACCTGCCAGACATATTACGGAAAAATTCAAATCAATATACCTGACAATGGGCTTCTAAGATTTATCGATTGGGGGACTTTGAGGGCACTTGTGTTTAAGTAATGAAGCTGTATAATGATGCTGATTCCCTTGTGCTTTTGATTAAAACTAACGTTGTTAACTGGTACGGGTTTAGACATTTACTGGGTAGTGACAGAAATTGAGACCTGAAACCCACTCAAAATGACGCCAAGTCAGGTAAATGTGGAGACTTCTGGCGGGTTTGATGTTGACTTAAGTTCCCGAATAGCAATGTTGTTATGCGACCTCAAAGTCTGACCTGTTGGGAAATGCCATGTCGAAGGCTGCTTGAAGAGCGAATCTTAAATTACTGTGGTGGAATTCCCAAGAATTCTTACAAACGTGGGACATCCCAATTGGCATTACATCATTTCCACATTAAAAGCGAATATTATAAATGTGCTTCATTTTAGTGAGCGAACATTTCAGTTCAGTTCATCAAAATAACCTTGGTCTATCTTCTAGTTCACTTGTTAATTTTGAACTATATTGCACGAAATATGCTAAACACTACCTTTAAAAGAACTATGAACTGTAATGACTTAACAAAGAGCAAACAACATCTGACAGGCTTATAGTTTTGTAGAAAAACAAGCAAATAAAAAAAATATATTTATTAATGTTTTTAATATTACTGGAATTAAAGGCGATGTTTGCAACTCGTGTAATCTTTTGTAGTATTAATAGCAAATAACTTTTCAATTTTAATAATATGCAAACAAAATTTAATATCCTCGTTAAGAATGCATCTAAAGCTGGTCTTAAGATAAACATATCTAAGACGAAATCATTGCACGTCAACACCAACAGCACCGAGTCACCAAAAATTTTAGAACAACCACTTTTTAATGTAGACAACTATTGTTATCTCGGCAGTATAATAACTACTTCTGATGGCAGCAAAGAGGATATAGCTTACCGTATTGTCAAAGCAAATCAAGCATTTGGCACGAAAATCAAACTTTTCAATTTAAATGTAAAATCAGTTTTATTATATGGTTGCGAAACATGGAACATCACAAGTGAAGACTCAAAGGTATTTGTAAACACTCCAGGTATTTGTAAACAAATGCTTGCGAAGAATTTTTCGTGTTTTTTGGCCTATGACAATAACGAATAATGAGTTATGGCAAAAAACAGAACAAACCCAAATCATGCTAGACATCCGCATGAAAAAGATGAACTGGCTTGGTCATACCTTTAGAAAAAGTCATGATAACGTAACAAGGAAAGCTCTCGATTACCATCCCCAGGTCAGCCGACGAAGAGGAAGACCTGCAAATTCGTGGAGACGCCAAGTAGAAATTGAACTGCTGTCAGCCAGAACTTTATGGAGAGAAGAAAAAAGGCTAGCTATAGATAGAAGCAAATGGAACACATTTGTACTGGCCCTTTGTTCCAACTAGGAATCCCAGGAATTTATATACAATAGCAAATAAATAGAACTGAACTAAAAAATGATCTGAATAAACGAATGAACTAAAAGAACTACATGAACGAAAAATCGGGACCTAGGTCTTATAGTACAGTAAAATAAACTAGGTCTTCAAACTAGTTCGATCACTACCAACACAACTCTTGAGAAGATTGGAACAATAAATTCTATCCCGTAACCAACATGTTTACATAAAAGCCAAATCAGTCGAGACGGCACTAATTCATGTTTTAGTTTCAAGAGCTCATAGGCATAGAGGAAGACGAGAAAGTCAATAATTTTGGTAGGTTAGGCTGCAAGTGTCTGCTGATATTTTACATCAGCACACATAGACTCTGAGGTTCGTTGTGATACCACAGGACTGTACTAAGTTCTCCTACTACTCCCTGCCGTTAAACCAATTTGAGCTCTCTATGAAACTCCTAAGATATTGAATTTTGACATCCGACAAACCAGAAAGATCATGGAGCTCCCTAGATCCCAGTGAAGCGAGTCTCTGACCAGAAAGTGCCGGGCAATGCCAGATAAACTATTCGATAGTTTCCAACTCCCCATAATCAATGCAACTCAGGCAAAAGTCATTTAAAGGCACATTTAACCGCTATGCGTGCTTTCCTATAAGAATTGTTAAGAGGGAGTTTCTATTGCCACATTATAGAACAATTGGAGATCTAGATTCTACTATGATGGAGAAATGTCAAAACGAGCACGACGTCTAAGGCCATGTGGAAACTTAAATGACACCAAACTGTAACTAAGGAATTAGGAATGGCAACAGGTCTTGAATGGCTGATATAAACAGGGAAGTTTAATGATGACAATTGTAGGATATGCGGTGAACTTGGAAATAAAGAGAGTGTCCTGCACTCGAAACCTTCATAGCGGAGTGTTAAAGAGACTGCAAAATGGGTATATTAATAAGAAATGCTATGGACCTTAACTGATAAATGTGAGGTCTTTGGCCCACCAAGTAAACCTATTTATCTGCTTACTGTGTTGCATAAACAATTAACGTTCCGATAATTGGCCAGTTGGCAACGTCCTCGAGCCATCCTCAGTGACGGCGCGGTGAGATGTCAGTCACAGCTGACATCCACAAGTCATCAAAATGTCCTCACTTAAACTCAGTCAGGGCATGCTGACTTTCTAGGGGCATGTCACCAATGACAAAAAATCTTCGTATTTCCTTTAGTTTTTACTTTCATCCATTTTGCTTTATAATTTATCTTTATTGTATTAAAAAAAAACTTCGCCTTTTAAATAAATCGATAATGTTGTCATGTTTTCCTTAGAAATTGGGTTTCCCAGATTTAAAATTTTAATTTAATGTCCTGCTATTGTAAAGACATTTCCTTATAGATGTCTTAGAGGATTTGTCCACACTATTAAAACTGATAATGTTAGGACATGTCATCCAGGATGACCTATGATTTGTCAGAACCTGGAGACATTTCCTCAAGGAATAACTATGTAAATATCCCCAGTGACACATTTTCCAACTAGGTGCATCTTCTTACGCTATCTCATTACTAGGGCAAGTACTTTCATGAAAATGCATGTTTTTACTCAGCACTCTAAACACAACATAAATTAAATATCTATCCGAATCAATAAATTTGCAATAAAATGGCATCGATTTGTAGTTGCATATTTTTGCATATTTTGGTATAAATGCATATTTTTGCATATTTTCATATAAATTGCACTTTTTTAATTTTTATTGGCATTTTTTCAAAAAACCATTTCAAAAACCTTAATATAATCCAAAACCGATATACTATTTCTTGTAAAAAAATATTATTTTCTTATCGAAATGATATTCTGAGGCATTTCTTATAGTTTCTGAAAATAAAATTTTTAGATTCTTAAAAAAAGTAGTAGTATTAAATTTTCCTTTTCTGAAACATTTTACTATTCGAAAAGAAAAGTTTCTTCAAATTTAAAAAAATCTTACATGAAAATTGTTTCAGAAATGCTCATACAAAAACTTTTGTCATTCTCCTGGTCAGGTTGGTATTGAATTTTAGCGAAATTCGCACAGTAGTTAAGAAGTTATGTACAAAACCGTAAAATTAAGATGGGTTTTATCCCGAATTAAACAAAACGCTCAACACGATTTAAAAGAGATTGGTAGCTACAAAAATATTTTACAAAGTATTTTTGTGACTCAAATAGTTTTTAAACTCAAACAAATTTACACCCAAAAAAAATATAATTTTTTTACAAAAATTACTAAAGAATTATTTGACTTAAAATTAAATAATTTTAGTAAAAATGTTTAAATATTTTTTTACGTCCAATACGAATTAAAATTTTCTACTTGTTTTTTATAAAATTCGTTCCTGTAATATTTTTTGACTCAAAGAAAAAACTTCTAAAGAAAATTTTTTAATTAACATTTTTTTATAACAAAATGTGTCAATAAAAATATTTTCTAATTAAAAGCTGTGTCCACTTAAAAAAAACATTTGTTTAATATTATAGAGGACATTTAAGTGTAAAAAAATTTAATTTATGTTAACAAATCTCTTTTTTAGTAAAAGTAATAAATTTTTATACATATTTTAAAATTTTAAGTGCATATTTTTTAAATTTTAAGTGCATATTCTTGATTTTTAGAAGCATATTATAGGCACATATTTTCGATTTTTAGATGCATGAAAGTACTTGCCCTACTCATTACCCTCAAAACCTCTATGACTAGGGATCCAAAATAGGGTAATTTTGTTTCTCCCGGCGAGCTGTTGAAGGGTATCAAAACATTCCAGTGTAATTTTGGATTTAAATTCCCAAGAAGACAGCGCTTGAAGTGCTGCCTGGCTATCAGAAAAGATTGAAATATGAGTACCCTTCATACCCTTGGCAATATTAACTCTAGCGCATATTGCAATAGCCTGAATTTCAGCAAGAAAAACTGTAGGCCACCTACCCACGATCTCAAATTTCCATCCAAAGCGAAGCACAGTGTTTATTATATCCGTGGGCATATCTAGGTTTTCCCTAATTCCTATTGAAGAAAGAATATTGGAGTGGCTGCTCAAGTTGCGAGGGTCAGAGTAATCGATCTAGATCTAAAAAAGATGTCGAGAGGTGTGAGACCTAAAATGGTTTCTTGGGCCAAAGTTGGGTAAGTTTTTATAGAAAGGCATTTCTTAGTTCGTGATTCTGAAAAGCTATTGGAATTCTATTCACTAGACCCCTCCCGGCTTATCCACCATCTTATCTGGCAACACTTTGTTTCGAAATTGTTTTCATTTATAAATATTCGTTGTATGTAGGAATGTGTGCATCCATATTTATTCGCGTAAGTAATACAACTACGTAACAAGTATGAGTGGGGTGTTGTCTGATTATGATATGGCGCTCATAAGGGGCGTATCTACATAATCTTTCAAAGAAAATAAAACTTTTTGTATAAGTGCAAAAGAAGAAAAGTAACACATCTGTGGAATATAAATAGTATGGAAGTGTACGTGTTTATTTTTTGTTGCTCACACGCTGCTCGCGTGCTTATTGTGCTACTGCCGCTACTGCTCATAGTGTGTAGATGATGAATACAATAAATAAACAAACAACCAGCCAGCCACAAGTGTTTTGGAATCTGATCATGATACTTATACGTATTGAGAAACGAGATTGCGAACACGACTCCATGTTCTTTTTGTTTTTATTTTGTTTAAGTATTTATTGTTTGTTTTGTTTTAACTTATGCATGAGTATTTCTAAATGGGTTTTAGTGAGCAAAAATTTACATGTGTGACACGCGACTGCGTACTCAATAGAGCACAAAGATGAGTGAAAACCCAAACTATACTCCACTCAAAATGGGCTCTCTCTTAGAGGAAAAACTAGTTTTTAATACAATACATGGAGGATTAAGGCGGCGCCTAAATGTTGGCAATAAAATAACCAATCATTAACTACCCTTTATATAAAGTATACGTCTGTAATTGCTCTCATAGATACACATGGCTATGGCTCTTTTATTGAGTTACGTTACGTATAGATTTTCTACTATTCCATAGTAGTGGTGGTGGATGGCTGAATCAATGAAACAGATGTCTATCTCTTTGCGAGTGTGTTGGTTTAAAACTTGTTTTTCTTTTTTTGTCAATTCCCAGCCAGCATTTTTTGAAAATTTGAATCAAATTCGAGTCTTTTTTGATACCTCTGCGCGATTAAAAACGATCGCATATGCGCTCTTCTTCGAGTCGAAAATGACTCATTTGGCGGGAGAAAATGGTACCCTAGCCGCGACTCTTCTTTATGACTCGTTTTTCTGGTCAGTTTCGATTCAATTTCGAGTCGTTTTGGAGTCATTTTTCAGTAGTTTAATAATCATTTATGAGTCTCTTTCGAGTCATTTTTGAGTCGTATTTGTAATCGCTTGCGAGTCTTTTTTGAGTCATATTTTTAATCGTATGCGACTATTTTTTGAGTAATTTCTATTCTTTTTTTACTAAAAAATAATTTTTATAAAATTCATTAGTATATTTTTATTCAAATTTAATAAATTATTAAAATATATTACAAACAAATAAATCAATTAAAAATAAACAAAAAACAGAAAATGCTTTTGAAGCACAGCTTTTATATATTTTTCTGTTCGTTAAAATTAGAGGAGGAAAATATCTGAAACGAAAAATATTTATTTATTTTACACTCAGAAAATTATGTAAGTTAGTTACTACATGTTAGTTATTTGTATATTTTACAGTAGTTAGTTGTTTTCAACTACAAAGTCAGTTGTTTTTGTATGAAAAATATCAAACAACTATTTCTGTTAGTTATTTTAAGTCGTTTTTTTGAACAACTAACAAAAAAGTACTGTGATGTAGTAACAGTTATTTAAAGTAGTTAATTTTATTTTTTTATCTCTGAAAAATTTTCAAAGTTTTTTCCAAAAATACAAATTTTCGTTTTTTTTTCACAACTTTTTAAAAAAAAAAAAAACTTTGAAAAAATTTGGTCTTAAATTTTTTTTTTTTTTTTGAAAAATGTTTTTAAAAAATAAAAATTATATATTGATTATTTTATTTTTACTACATTTTAGTTGTTTTTACTACAAATGTCAGTAGTTTTTACTACATAAGTCAGTTGTTTTTTGTCAGTTAAAATAACTAACATTGTTAGTTGATTTAACTGAAAAAGTAGTTGACCCCAAAACAACTTACAAAGTAGTTATTTTAACTGACATTTTCAGTTGATTTTACTAACATAATTTTTTGAGTGTATTTTTTTAATTAAAAATTATTTATTAAAATATTTACTTACTTTTAATTATTGTTAAAAGGAATCAATTTTCGGCGGTTGGCTTTATGCTGGTCCTAGATTAATAAAGAACTCCAACTCTTCCGGAAATACTTAATGATTTATAAATTTTATTTTTTTTATTTTTAAAGTTAAATCACTTTTTACTAAAAAACAAACTTAACACGACGAAATTACTGACTTTAATGAACAGAAATTTACAATGTTGAAACTTGCTTGAAAAAAGTAAAAAAATTGTCCCGTTATAAACAAACAGTTTTTTATCGTCTAGATGAGCCAAATATTATTCAAAATAACTTATAAAACAGTCACATTTTAAACGCCGTCATGATCTGTTTGCGATTGCTATATAATTTGTTGTTGTATTTTAAAATAAACACTTTTTAATCATAAGCACGACTCATTTTCGAGTCTTTTTTTACACTTGTAAATGATTAATCAGTTTTTGATCACCAAAAGTACTCGAAAAGGACTCGGTTAGGTGATTTTTGAAAAAAACAATCTTCCAAATGCTAGCTGGGTTGTGTTTTCTTTTTATTCGTTGCTCCGAGTTATTTGTGTTTGAGTGTGTGACTGGGTGTTTGTGACTCCCAGTATCTGTGTGAGTTACTGAGTTTATGATCGTTGATTATAAGTTGGCTGCTTCTTGGTTGGTTGTTGGTCAACCACACACTAGCATACTGTGTTTTTTTTTTTTTTTCATCATCTGGTTATTGAGTGCTGTTGTGTGTGTGTGAGACTCTGACTGGCCTTGTGTGGGACTAACTGCTTTTTGCTCTGCTCTATCAGCCATTTAGTCAGTTCAACGAGTGGTCTTGCGTTGTTACGACGTTATATACGTTGGTGGATTTTTGTGTGTGTGGCGTGGCACTAATACAATTTTCGGCTTGCGACGTGTTTTATTTTAATTTTTGTTTTCGTTGTTTAGTTCAATTTTTGAAAATTGCAATTTTTCAAATTGGAATATATCGCGTAGTAATTGTTTCCGCGTTCCCTAACATTCGTATAGAATGGAAAATCATAACCAATTATTTCCGTAATAATACACTAAAACAAAAAGTCGGGAAAACACATTATAAAACAACAAAAAATATAAAAAAGAAAATTACAAATGTGTATAAATTAAAATAAATAAAAAAATATTAAAAATTAAATAAATTAAAAGAAATAATTAAATGAAAATCATATTTTAAAAATTATACTTATAAAAAATTGTGAAAATTTAAGTTAACAAACAACAAAAATAAATATATTTTTAAGAAAAGTGTCCAAAAGTGGCTGATAAATTCCAAGTGGTTCCTTCATTTATTGTTGGAATACACAACAACGCAATATATATATAATTGCAGCTTTTTTTTTATTATTTTCTATTGGATTAACAACCGTCAAAATTGTGGAGGCACTTAAAATGAAGGTAAGTTATTGGATAACATTTTTAACGACGGAGTTAAGTTAAGCATCGGGAAAGAAAATTTATTTTAAATTCTTTCCAATTGGAAAAGTTATAAAAGAAGCTTAAACGGAAATTTATTCGATCCATATGATTGGGACCTACATGCCCTTTAAGGTGCCCTGATTTATCAAATTACCTATTTTATTTGTTAAGAAGTATTTAAGAAAAAATTCAGTATTCAAATATTTTTTGGTTATAACCAGGGTTGGCAACCGAAACGAATAACGGTATCGGTAACGGTATTGGTATTACATATTTTTTATATCGGTAACGGTAAAGGTAACGGTATTTTTGATTATTTAGGTAACGGTTAACCGTTACCGAAACAACGATACCGGTACGTACCGGTATAAAATTTACCAATAATGTTAAAAAACCACAAATTTGTTAAAAACACTTAAAAACTCAATAATTTATTTCATAAAATTATAAAAACTGATAAATTTAATGCATTTTTAACATATAATTATATAAACTATTATTTAACTCGGAATTTAATAATAATATTCACGCAATATTGTAATTCAACAAATAAATTATTGATTTTTTACGTGTTTACAAGATGTCTCTGTCCAATCAACAGAAATCTCTGCATTTTGAGCCATTTAGAAATCTGCTGATTTTAACTGAATCGGTTTGCTAAATTTCTGTCTGGATTAATCAGGAAGAGTTTACAGAAAAAGCTGTCAAGACTGCAGACAAATCTACTCATTTAAGTTGAAAAATCCTCTGATTTCAGATAAACAGTCTGAACATCGAAATTGTATTTTATTTAAGTAAAAATCAATAAACTTTGAAATAATAATCTGCTAAATTTTTAACAATTTTTTTTAAATTAACATTTTTTTAAAATGGTAAAAGTTTTCTAATTTGAACTGAAAGTTGTTTTACAGATTTTTCGACAGCGTTTTTCTTTAGACTGCACGACTTGGGCTCATTATGTATTTAACTCCAGAGAATGACCTCTCCACGCTTACCTGCGTGGATGATAACGCCAGGCTTGTCTCTTTTTTTATATTCCAGCTGGAAAATGCTTTCATTACGTGGCACTACTTTTCTCTTCAGCAATTTTTAGGTAAATTGCGAATATGATAATTGGTTTGACCGATTTCCATATAATTTAGTAAATTGCGAATGTGATCATTGGTTGGACAGATTTTTTCATTGTTTTTGCCCAAATAATAATCCGATTTACAAGAACAAAAATTTGTTTTTTTTTATTTTAAGTACATTTAAAATATTTAAATTTGTTTTTTATCTGCAAAAATTTAAAATAAGTAATATTAAGACAACCGAAATAAAACCAATATAATACCGGTAGGCTAGTTGGTAGCGTGCTAGCCTTTCAACGTGGAGGTCGTGGGTTCGATTCCCACCAGAACCCTTGGTTTTTTCGCCACAACGAGACGACGGTCATTGTGTTACCAGTTCTCGGTTAGGTGGAATTTATTAAAAATGAGTTGTAAATATATAGAAAGAATAAATAAAAATAATTGATCATGTGATCAAACTATTATTATATTATTATTATATTACCGGTAAAAATCCGAATAAAGGTAATGTTTTATATCGGTAACGGTATTTAAAATTTTTTATTTCGGTATTGGTAACGGTAGTCAATATTAAAGGGTTTTTAATCGGTAACGGTATTGAAAGGGTAACGGTAGCCAACACTGGTTATAACCAAGGAGCGGACTTTCATGCAAATGCATATTTTTTACTGTTAGGGGTAGACCAGCTTAAAGCTAATATCTTTGCGAATCAAAGAATTTGCTTGAAAATTACATCGATTCGTTAGTTCATATTTTTGCATATTTTGCCACAAATGCATATCTTGCTATAAATGCATATTTTTAGGTAAATTTTGCTTAAAATTAAAAATCTCATTTATCAAAGCTTTTCTCCCAAAATTATCACACAGAAAAAAAAAAGTTGTCAATTCAATTAATTTTATTGTTAATACAATTAAACATTTAAATGAAACTGAGCCTACATTGGATATTGTCAATACAACAATGACTTTTGTAACTTTTTTAAAAAAATAAATCTAAAAATAGAAACAAATAAACTAAAAATAAAAATAAATATAAAAAAAAAATCATCCACCGACAACTGGCATCGAACCCGCAACGTTAATGCTACGCGTCCAGTACACTACCACCGTGCTATCCTCATATATATTTATACTTGACTAAACAGCATATTTAAAAAAAAAAACACTAAAAAGAGAATGATAAAAAAATCTAAAATAAGAAAAAAAAATATATATAAAAAAAAAAAAAATCATCCGCCGGCACCTGGCATCGAACCCGAAACTTTCGTGCTACAAGTCTAGCACACTACCACCGTGCTATTCCTCATATATATTTATAGTTGCCTAAATGTGTACATAAAGTGTCTGTAGAATCAGTGTGTATTCTTTGCTCTTTTTACAATAATAAAAAATGTGGCATTATATTTAAAAATAAATAATAATGTGGCTTCACACATGTTTAAAAAATTATAAATAGAATAACAAAAAATAATCGCAAATTAAAAAAAAAAACAAATGTTCCGCCAACTGGCAGCGAACCCGCAACCTTCATGATTCGAGTCTGGCACACTACCACCGTGCTATCGTCACATATATGTTTGCTTGATTAAATGAGTTTATAAAGTGTCTGTGTTATTAATAAAATAAAAATTAATTTTTGTCACATTAACAATATATATTGTTGATACAATTAAAAACGTTGTTGAACTAGTATTTAGTTGTTAACAATTTGTTTGGTTACTTTTGATTTTACGATATTTTTTTTGTGCAGTTTGTCCTTTTTATTTAGATATTTTTTATGGAAATTGTTTTTAAATGCTACTGCATTGAATTCACCACTTTTCCAAAAATACTGAAATGTGTTTGTAACTTGTTTTTTGTTTTCGATTTTTATTTATTAAATGGGTTTTTTATTATGTTTATTTTTAGTAAAATTAATGAATTTATTTTAAAAATAAATGATTTAAATGACTGAAAAAATTTGTTTTTTCAATTTAAACAAATGGTGACTCGGTTATCGCAACAACTTCAGTTTTCGCAACTGCCAAAACTTCTATTAGTTGCTTTAAGCGAGGTTGCACTGTACATGAATTTATGTAAGGGGCCCAATAGGGTCTTCCGAATCTTTAAAACTGCATAACTTAAAAGTGATTAGTCGGAGAGTTTTCGGGTATTAAGCTGTCGTGTTCTACATGTTATGTGCTAAAAAAATTTCTTTTGACATTTTTTTAGTTATTTATTGTGTTTTATTTTTAAATATCAAATTACAAATTTTGAGATTTTACTCAGTGTTGCCAGTTTAGGGGTTTTGTCCCCAAATAGGGGATTTTTTTTTGGAAATTGGGGATAAAAAATTTGATTTGGGGATCCGGGGATTTCATGGGGATGACACTGATTTTTTCGGGGATTTTTAGGGGATGAAATATTTTAGATAATACTAAATTCGCATTCATTTTTTTAAACATGTTTAAGCACTTAAATATGTTTATGTACCTTAACAAGTTTAAATTTAATCATGTTTAATGGGTTAAACATGCTAAAAAAATGAATTCGAATTTGGTATAAACAAGTGTTTTTTAAATACATCAATCATAAAATAATCTTAAATCGGTAAAATGAATTCTACTTTATTTTTGATCAATCGCGGACATTAAAGCATAAAAAACAGTAGGAATTATGTGAGATTTATAAAGAAAAAACTAAAAATTTTTATGGTGTCTGTCAAAGATCGAAGTGGTATCATGTAGATCGAAGTGGTATCATGTTATCATGGCTTTTTTTTTCTTTAAACCAAATTGTAGATTTTCATACATTTTCTATAGTACATATATCCTTTAAAATAATTATGGGAAATTTCCAAAATTCTTTAGTTTTTTCTGTAGATAAAAGTCTAAAAGTACATCAATTGAAAATACTTGTCTTTTACGACATCTTAAAATCTTAAAAACCAATACCACATTTTGGATACCTATTCCGGAGTAAGTATTTATAAAAAGTTGAGGGTTTTTACAGCAATATGTATATAAAGCCTTAAAATAATTTTCGTTGTTGTTTTTAAAGGGTACAAACAATTTCTTAGGCCGATGACTTATGTTTGCTGAGAAAACCTTTAGGGAATTTAAGATATAATACACGATTAAATCCAATTTGGACCAATAAAGTACTCCCAATGGTGGTGTGTAAATTAAAAATTCCTGAGTAATCGCTCAACACTCAAAATACACTTACACTTTTTAGCCAAGTTTCTGTGTAAAATACAACCCACCAAGTGTTTTTGCGTAAGTTTACCAAGTTTTTGTTCTAAAAAATTCACTAAATTACTCGATGGGTTGCAAGTGTTTTTTGCGTGTGGTAAATTTTGAGAATTTTTTTTTGGGGGGATTTTTGGGGATGAGAAATTTTAAGTTGGGGATGGCATCCAAAAAAAAAACTGGCGACCCTGATTTTACTTTAAAGTATTACAGAAAAAAAAAACTTGTTTTTTAAAAAATACCAACAGTTCCTTAGTTCTAGTAAAGGGAAAGTATTTTAAAAACCTTTTAAAGTACAATAAATAAAACTATTAGGTGTTCAAACTTTTTGTATTCACTCAAAAAAACTCTTCTGAAAACAAGAGTTAAGAGTACCTAAATTATCAACTCTCTTATCAGCTCAAATTCTGATGATTCTTTGAGCATTTTAACCGATATATGAGAATTTTTAAATTTTCTAGAATGCCCATTTTTTTTTTATTTAAAGGACCCATTGGGTCCACACATGTGACTGCAATGGAGTCACATGTGTGACTCCTAATATAAAGATTCGCCACTTATTATTAAGTGGTGAATCTTCATTCGCCGAACCCATTACCCCCACGCTGCCAACTAGCCTGCTGGGGCGCCTAAAATTACATAGTAAGAACGTGAAATTGACGCACCAAAACGCCGAAACACGTAAACTTATGGTGTTTTCTTTTCTGAACAAAAAATTGTGCATTGTTAAAATGTTAAATTTTAAAATGTTGACATGGCCCTGAAACGATGTTGCATTTTTTTCACTCAGAAAAGAACACAAAAAATGCTGTTTTGTACGCAAATTGACCTGATTTGCTGGTTCGATTGATGTGTTTTTCGCTTATATTGCCGGCAGCTCAGGTTCGAATCCCGGCGATGGCCATCACATATTTTTTTTATTTTTTTTTTGCTTTAAATTATTTTTTTTTTAATTATTTAAACTTAAAAAAAAAAAATACCAAAAAATTAACAAATTTAGTCGATTTTATATGAAAATTTACTTTTTTTTTTAAAAATTATTAAATTATTTAAAAAAAAAAACATTATTAAATAAAAAAAATAATACGTAATTGAATAAAAAAAAAATACCAGAATAAAAAAAAAAAAAAAATTTGTCCATACCGGGATTTGTAAATAAAAAAGACAATATTTTTTCAAAAGTGTGCATTTTTTTTAGAAAAGAACACAAAAAATTCAAAGAATAAAAAAATGTTACAAAATGCTACATTTTTTGCCAGAAAAGAAAACGCCATTAATTTTCGATATTTTATTGATTTTTAAGGAAATTGAAAAAATTGAAGAAAAAGAAATTATTTAACTCGCCTAAACTGATACTTGTTGGAGGAACACAAAAAATATATTATTCAAATTAAAATCAATAAACATCAATTTTAAATCAACCAAACATGATATCAACCAAACATTTAGTAAAAACGGCCGCCTGTTAGTCCATAATACAAAACTTTGATTTTGTTTTCAACAAACTCAGTCACGTAATTTTATTTCAAAATTCTTTTAACATGTCAATAAATAGTGTTTGTGTTTGTTAAATTTCTTTGTTGAAAAAAAAAATATTCATTTGTCAGATCAACAAATTGTGTTTGTTGAATTTCCTTGTTGATAAAAAATTAAGATTTTTTTCTTTTTTCAGATCAACAAATTGTGTTTGTGTTGTTGAATTAATTATTATTTTTTCAACAATCAAAATTTAAAAACGTTTGTTGATATTACAAATTTCCGTATAGGAGCACTTTCAATTAAAAAATTAATTGTATTCAACAATATAAAGGGTCGATATAACAATTCTTTTTTTCTGTGTAAGGTTTCGACTAGTGTCTACGGTCAGTACCGTAGTACCGGGAATACCGGTATTCCCGGTTCTCGGTATTACCGGGAAATGGTACCGGTTTTCCGGTTCTTGAATTGTTCCCGGTATTCCCGGGAATACCGGTATTCCCGGTTCCGGGTCTGACGGTATTCCCGGGACTACCGATACGTATATTTTTTAACATTTCGTACAATTAATATTTTTTCAACGCTTTTACCAAAATAAAATACAAAACATGTGAAAAACACCTTTTAAATTTTTTTTTATGAATTTAAGAAAAAAATAGTTAATGATTTTTTAATAATTTTACAAACACAACTAAATATTTCTGAAATACCGATTAAATGGTGTAATTTAAATATTTTGTGGTTTAGTATTTTTTTGTTTTTTTGAGAACCGGTACCAGGATCAGAACCGGGAATACCGGTATTCCCGGGAATACCGGTATTCCCGGGAATATATCTAGAACCGGGAAACCGGTACCAGATCCGGGAATACCGGTATTCCTGGGAATACCGAGTACCTGGAAATGGGGGGCACTAGTTTCGACTAATAAATAAAGTAATTTTAAAACAGTTCACTCTAAAAAATGCGTCCAGTTTCCTAATATAAATTGAGTAAATTTCAACAAATTCAAATAAAATACTAGTACCACAGACTATATACAGACTCGACAGTAGAGTTTTATAAGAAAAAATGGGGAAAAACTAAGCGATTTTAGGAGAAAATACAGCGGTTTTTATTCCGTTTTACGCTAACATGGCAACACTTTCTACGACTTAGGAGTGAATGAAACAACAAAAACCGATCTGGCATCCATTTTTCTTCAGGCGCTTTATATCAGTATTCTCTTTCTAACCTAATTCGTAGAATAATTTGAAAATATTAACCATATGGTTAAATAATACTTTTTTGACACCTGTCACTTATGTCGAGTCTGTATTAGTCTGTGCTACTACTATTATAAATTGGGTAAATTTCCAATAATTATAAGTAAAATTACGCAATTTGTGTAAATTTAAACATAAAAATGTTAAAGTGACTGCGTAGCAGTGAAATTTCACTTATGTCATCGAAGAAGTTGATAACACAGACCAACAAAATTTGAAAAAGGTCAAAACCCCGGGACTAGAATATACTTTTCTAAGGGTTTACGCTGATCTGTGCTCAGCATTTCTCCATCACATCAGGTTTTCGAGATATCTTAGCTTAAAGTTTGAAAAACCCTTGCTTTTCGCCATTTAAGAGACGTCATAACTTTGCGAATTCACCTTTATTTATAAAACCTGATATGTAGTCTGAAAGTCCTACTTAATACCTTTAAAGTAAATGTTTAAGCTGTGTAATATCTTGTTTATTCTCTGAGACTTCTTAACATGAAGTTTAAAAAATTTTCGCTATATTCACGGTATTTTTCCTATGAATGCAAATTCGCCTTTATTTTACAACTAAATTACAAAAGTTTTAAATTCCCAATTAAAAAAAAAAACAAAAAAATGCTTTTTGAATTGTTTAAATATCCTTTCTTTTTGCTGAGATATCGTCCGTTGAAATTTATATGATGTGTTTAGTGAAAACATACCACGCTCAGCCGCATCCAGAGTCACGAAACGAAAAAAAACTTCAGGTTATGATATCTCAGAGATGAAACAAGGTATTATAAAGGATAAACATTAATTTTAAAGGTAATTTGTAGAACTTTCAGACGCCATATCAGGTTTTATAAATAAAGGTGAATTTTCGCCGTTATAACGTCTCGAAATTTTTCCTAAAGAAAAACCATCTAAAGAAAAAGTATCAGATTCCCAGAAATTTTTACTATTAAAAAAGTTTCATATTCTTAGACATTTTTCCTAAAGAAAAATTCGAAGATGCTGAGACATTTTTCATATTGAAAAATTTTCAGATTCAGACACATTTTTCCTACAAAAAAATTCTCAGATTCTGAGACATTTTTCATATAGAAAAATTCTCATATTAACGCCCCCTGTATACGTCATTGGTTCAGCCACTTTGTAGAAAATATTAAGGCAAATATTTTTGGAAAACATATTACCCTCTAACTACTAGGGTGGCTCGTTTTTGGGCTCTTCTCTCTGATCAAATTCTAATACCCGCCAAAAGTGTCGGTCCCCTAAGGTTAACTCACGTGCAAAATATCACTCCGATCGGAGTTTAAAAAAACTTAAATTTTTTTATTTTTTTGTAAAAAAAGTACTTTTTTGCAAAAACCCCAATTTTGAGGCTCAAAGTGGGGACAGAACACTTTGAGCCTCAAAATTGGTGTTTTTGCAAAAAAGGACTTTTTTTACAAAAAAATAAAAAGATTTAAGTTTTTTTATTAAAATAATTAAAAAAAAAATTTTGTATAATATTTGATCGTAAATACTTAAATATGAAATTTAAAGATTTTACGGTATCATTAACCCGTTCAAACTTGATACCAAAAAAATGACATGATTTTGGGGGCGTTCTCAAAACACCTTTTTTCAAAATTTGAAAATTTTATTAAAAAAAAATTTGAAATATACCATTTTTTCTTTCTGAATTCATTAAGAACACCTTGGAGAAGAAAAATGTGAAATATGGCGGATATCCGTCGAGCCAGTTTTTGGGAATCACGTGGGGAAGTTAGCGGATTTTCATTTTTGGGTAATTAACTTTTTTTTGGTGTCGTGGCATTCTATTAGATAACTTTAAGTCTGTCATGAAATCTTACCGATCTAGGACGTCTTTAACCCACATTGGCTGGGAGTCAAAAATGACCCCCGCAGGAAATTTGAAGTTTAGTGCTTAAATTTTGTGCTATTAAGAAGTATAAAACCGCTTTTGTGTTTTTTACCCTAACTATTATTTCGTATTAATATTATTTTATTATTATTTATTATTTATTTGAAAAATAAACAGTACAACAAGACTTTAGATTTAAGCTCTAAACTTCAAATTTCCTGCGGGGGTCATTTTTGACCCCCAACCAATGTGGGTTAAAGACGTCCTAGATCGGTAAGATTTCATGACAGACTTAAAGTTATCTAATAGAATGCCACGACACCAAAAACCAGTTAATTTGCCCAAAAATGAAATTTATAAGATATTGTTAATCCAAATTATTTGATAAAACCAACATTTCCTTGAAATCCGCCAACTTTCCCCCGCGATTCCCAAAAAGTGGTTCGACGGATATCCGCCATATTTCACATTTTTCTTCCCCAAGGTGTTCTTAATGAATTCAGAAAGAAAAAATGGTATATTTAAAATTTTTTTTAATAAAATTTTCAAATTTTGAAAAAAGGTGTTTTGAAAACGCCCCCAAAATCATGCCATTTTTTTGGTACACTCCAAAAAATACGTTAGTAGATTTACTAATTTTTTTTGCTAATGCTAGTTAGCTAACTTTTAGCAAATTTTTAGTTGAGATTAGCATGTTAGCAAAAAATTCTTGTAAACTTCATTTAGCACATTAGCAATTTTAAACAAACTTTGAACTAATTTCTTTTGCTAAATTTGAAATTGAGTTGACAACATTTTTACAAGATTTTTTGCCAACATTAGCAAAAATAAATGGTAAATTTTTTTTATTTTCAGAAAACTTAAAATGGCGCTATCTCGGAAACTAAGCCAGATAGAGCAAAATGGAGGGCATTTTTGGTTCTTAGAAACTCCATACTTTCGCGGGCCCTCTTCACATGTGTGGACCCTAATGGGACCCAACTTTGGATCCAAAAAAGTTAGCAATGCCGAAAATTTTAAAATGCTCATATCTCGGTAAATATTGCCGACACAACAAGACCGCAAAATAACCAAAAGCTCTCCGAGTAATATTTTTGAAGTTATCGAGTTTTTTAATTCTCAAGACCCCAGATCACGTATCTCAAAAACTAAGCAAGGTAGAGCGAAACGGACACAAATTTTGGATCAAAAACTATGACGATTTTTAAGGAACCCAACTAGGTCTAGGCCCATCGGGGTCTGGACCTATTGGGTCCGAACCCAATGGGGTCCTCAAATGTGTATGAACTAAGTTCAAAAAAAAAAAAAACTGTTAACTAAAAAAAACTTAAACTTTTTTATTTTTTTTTTTTTAAAAGTCCTTTTTTGCAAAAACCCCAATTTTGAGGCTCAAAGTGGAGACAGAAGATAAACTCCGATCGGAGTGATATTTTGCACGTGAGTTACCCTTAGGGGACCGACACTTTTGGCGGGTATTAGAATTTGATCAGAGGGAAAAGCCCAAAAACGAGCCACCCTACTAACTACCCCTCTACATAACCGTATTTTTGTGTATATTCTCTAACAAATTATAAAAAAACACCGCAAAAAGGGAACATAATTTTTATTAAGAGCATATTTTTATTGTTTTTAGAGCATATTTTCCGTTTTTGAAACGTGTTTTTTAGAGTATATTTTTGGTTTCCCTGGTAATCAGTAATGTAATATAGTTTTTGCTGCACCTAGAATAATCCTACAGTAAAAAATACAGTAAAAGTGTTATAACTTTAACTTTACTACTTTTTTAGTAATTTACAGTACAAATTTAGTTTTACAGTATAAATTTAGTTATTTTTTGAGCTTGGAATTTACTGAATACTGATTTTTTTACCGATTTTTTAATAATTTTTGTTAGTAATTTTTAAAAATTTGGAAACTTATATTTGACACCTAAAAAGGTAAAATTTACATTTTTGAATATTTTTATTTTTTTTTAAACGCACATAGCAAATTTCTATTTAAAAAAAAAAAATAAGTAAGAATGTTAAATTCGGCTGTGCCAAATCTTTTATACCCTCCAACATGCAAAAAAAAAAAAAATGCAGGGGCGTTTGATTTTTTTTGGGGGGAGGGGGGTCGTGGTGATTGGGGGGGACAAATTTCCAAAATATGTGTTTAAAAATTCATTCCTATGTTTTTTGCACTAAAGAAATGCAAGATTATCATAATTTAATTTTTTTTATTCTACGCCCATAAAAGGGGGGGGGGGCGGACCAAAAAAACGACATTTTCTAATTCTAAGGGTCCAAATCAATGGTGCCCAAACACTTGTTAAAGATCGACAAAAATACTCGTACACAATCCGAACAACAACAAAACTAACAACAGAGAGCGTAAAAAACAAAAAAAAAATATTATCGTTTCTCTTTTTGGGCACCGCTGCACTATAGGAAATTTTACCCATTTTTTTGGCCAAAAGTCAAAATTAAAATTTTTCAAAACATTATTTTTTTTTACATTAATATAAAAAAAACTTAACAAAGTAAACAATTCTTTCTCAATTTTTCGACAGAATTGATGTACTGTCACTTTATCAGTAGTTTTTCTTGCAATTTCTTACTTAGTTATAAAATAACGATTGAGAGCAGCGAATTTTGTGATAGCTTCTAACAAAAGTTTTTATATTAAGAATTTATAGATTTGAAAAACTAAAAAATGGAAAATAATGTCAAAGGTGAGTACTTTAATGATAAATAGTGAAATGTTGGTGAACTCATCTATTAGATCGATTTTATTGGAAAAATTGAAGTGACCTTAAGATGAACTTATTGAAGTATAAATTGGAATTTTATTTTGACTTAAAAAAAAATGATAGCATATGTTAGCTATAAAACCATAAAAGTTCTCTAGGACAATCAATTACCTTCCGAATTTACCAAATTTCAAGGTCGGATATGTGCAACTTTTTTTTAAAAACGCATTTTTCCAGGTGACTACTGAGTGCCAAATTCAGAGTTATTTAATACATGGCGAGAGAAATAAATCAGAGGTGGATAAGGAGCCGCTATTTCTGGCCATTTCTTTTCATACATTGCTGAGAGTGAATGTTTCGAAAACTTTAAACAATATATAAAGGAGGAATTAAGAATATTTTGTTCAAATATAAATATGAAAAGGATTAAAAGTTGAAGGAGTTTGAAAGTTTTTGAAAGACAGCATGCTGTTTGGCTTAAAGGCAATACTTGGCTAAGAAAACTTGAAACGCAGCCTGCCTCCACTAAATCGAAACCTGGGCGGCCGCAATTAACTTTTTTGTCAAAATCTACGAGAACAAAAATACGAGTTACAGCAGAAATCTCTAAAGATCTAATTAGGGAAGTTTAGCCCCTAGCTCTTGCTTCATCTACGGCTGCCCGTAGTGGCATTTTGAAATGTAGTTGACGACTTGGAACTAAAAAATCAAATTTTTGAATAAAATCCTTATTAAAAAGTAGATATGTTTACACTTCTTAAAATTGTTAAAATAAATTTCTACTGTTATCTTCGAAAGTTAGCATACACTCAAAAAAAAAAAAAAGAAATAGTAAAAACAGTTTAGAAAACCATATAATCTATCAAGGATCTAAAAAATCTTAGATGCGGAAACTTATAACCCGGGAACCCTGTTTGGAACTAATTATTAGTTAATTTTTTAGGTAACTTTACCAATTTTTTTTTTTGAGTGTATGAAAAACTTTAAGAGTCACTCCCTCCCTCTAAAGAGTCTTCCAAAAGTCAAATCAAAAAAAATCATTGAAATCGGTCCAGCCGTTTGGCTGTAAATAATTTTGGCCAAAAAAAAGGTAAAATTTCCTATAGTGCGCTGGTCCAAATGCAGGACTTTGATCTTCTTGTAGCATAAAAATATTGAATTTGTTAAACAAAAGGACAAAAAATCATGTAAAAAGTGATTTTTTTTCTGAGGTTGGTTTAGTTCTTCAAGCGGAAACTTTTTCCCCCAGGTCCGATTTTGCCCATTTCCGAACTTAACCTGCCTAGGACCACAAGACATATTCGTGCCAAACTTGAGGAGTCTAGCTCTTTTATTTTTGACTGTATCGTGTTAACTACAGACGGACGGACAGACGGACGGACGGACATCGCTAGAATGTCTTAGAATCGATCACTGATCAATAATATATATACTTCATGGGGTCCCCGAACGATATTTCGATGCGTTACACACGGAATGACAAAGTGAGTATACCCCATACTGTGTTGGAGGGTATAAAAATAAGTGTATATATATTTTTTTTTTTAATTTCTAAGCTCAATTTAATTTCAAGCTCAATAATTATATTTTTTTGATCCAATTTTTTTATTAAAAAATTTGTCAAAATCGGTTTTGGATAGGTTTTCGCTTTAAAATTTGTTTACCGTTTTTTTATAACTGCGTTAGTAAAAATTGACTACCGCGTTGTAGGGCCCTTTAATACTAGCAATTAGTAAAAACTGGCAACTTTTTAGTAAGGAATACTGTAGGATTTCTATGAGTGTGGGAATGAAAGAAGAGGATCTCTGAACTTAAAAAAATGTAGCACACATACATAGATTCTGAGGCCTGTTTTCAATTTTTCTGCAGCTAGATATTTGCAAGAAAAAAATTTAAAATAAAAGTCATTTCAAAAATTAGTAAAAAAATTGAATAAGCTTATAAAGAAAATAATTTCGAATTTAATTCAAAAAGCATAATGCGTATACTTAATCTGTGGTAAAACAAAATATTACTCATACGTGGGGTGTCTTTCTAAGGGTAAATTTAGAATGTGTGCGTAAAAAGTGTGAAATTACAAAAGCTCCGAATTGGCGCATATAAAAAAAAAGTTTATCCTGGCGGAGGCTACAAAACATACAAAGAGAGTTAATCTTATTATAGGTAAAAACAATTAAAATTTTATAAATTTATAAGATTTTCTTGCGGTATATAATTTTTGCTTACAAAATTCTTTAAGTGTTTAAATTTTACATGTTTATAAATGTAATATTTTATAACCATATATAGAAATTATTAGTATCAACAACACCTTAACTGATTATGAACGCTAATGAATATTAAAGCTGAAACCAAATCCAATAAATAAAACATTAAAATCGTATAAATGACTTTTATAAATGGAAAACATGACCAAAAAAAATACAAAAAATTCAAAAATAAAAATCATTTAAAAATGCGTAAAATATTAGTGTGGGTGGTATTTAACATAAACATTTCAGATCTTTTTCTTAAACATTCGTTATTATTTGGATTTTGTTGTTTTTTTTGTTGGGTCATCTATACAATACGACTACATATAAATATTGGGCAGATGGATGAGTTTTTTTTTCTTCGTTACTTTATCAGAAAACAACTGATTTAAATCTAAAATATGTGTACCTACACCATGATATGATAATACCACTTCCAAAAAAAAAAAAAAAAAAGTTAACACAAAAGGCCAAAAAAAAAAGAAAGAAGAATGTGTTGAAGGAAATTAACAACAAATTGAAGCATTTAAAAGTTTATCAAAAATACACAGCGGGATGGCGGTATATTTAAGCGCAAATATCTTTAACATTATCATTGCACAAAAAATCGATTAAACACACGAAATCGATACAAGACAAAAAAACATTTTTATTTTATTTTTTTTATAAAAAAAAATACAAAAAGATGATGAGAGCAAAAAAAAAAAATAAAACATTTTCATATTGTTTAACACCGACAGGAATTCAATCATTGTAAGACATGAATTGTATATAAATTCCGTTGTAAGTCATAAATTTGTATCTTAATAAATTTCGTTACAAATATTCGTTTATTATTTTATATGGTTGTACCTACTAAATTAATATTAGGGATGCCACATTTATTTAGGGGTATACTTTTTTTGCAAAGATTTGGTCGATAAAATTAATTGATTGTAGCAGATTTTGGACAATATTGTCCGTCAAACAACTAAAACTATCAAAATTAATAAAAACAATTACAACAACACAATTAATGGTAAAATGATAGCAGAAACTGTAAATTTATAACAGTTAGTTTTTTGTGCAGTTGTTTTCATTACATTTTCAGTTGTTTTTACTACATTTTTCGTTGTTCAGTTTTTTCAGCTAGCAATAAGAAATTTAAAATTTTTCCGATCTGTTATTTTTTTCAATACTGCTCATCACTAAAATCCTTTCGTAAAACAGACAGCTGATACTTAAAGATATTTATAGTCTAATTCTAAATTTGTATTTTCGAAAACGGAATGTTCTTAAAAAATTTGTATTTAAAATCAAGAGACAATTTAAAATCAAGAGACAGGGGGCCCTGTAGGCTAGTTGGTAGCGTGCTAGCCTATGAAACAGGGGGTCGTGGGTTCGATTCCCACCAAAACCCTTGGTCGATTTCGCTACAACGAGACGACGGTCATTGTTACCAGTTCTCGGTTAGGTTACAATTATTTAAAAATGAGTTGGTATTTAAAATCAAGAGACAACAGTTTATGCACTGATTGATATTTGTACATAACATAAATGAAATCTACGTTAGTGTTATAAAAAATGACGTTTAAAAGGAACTTAAGTCGGGTTTCAATGAATCAAAGAAATGCGTATCATTAAATTTAAATGTTATGAATAGTTTCATAAAATTAATAAAAAGTTCATAGAAAATAAAAGTTGTATTTTTACCTCTAATGTAAGTCCGATCTTATTTTTATGCATCTCGGCTTTTTTTTAATTTCTATAAAAAATTGCTAATTTAAAAAAAAAAACAAGTAGAAAAGTTTAATTCGACTTGGCCGAATCTATGAATACCCTCCACAATGCCCTTTTTAAGTTATAGTAAATTTTCTTACGTGAAGAAAATAACATTTTTAATTAGAAATATTTTATTTTGTGTAAAAAAACTTTCTTTTTACTAATTTTGAAAAAAAAAAATAATTTACTAAATTTTTTTTGAGTGTAAAATTTTTTTCGAGTGTATTTTTTTTTTCTTTTAGTGTAAAAATATTTTTGAGTGACAAAAATGCGTTGTAAAATATTTTTGTGACTTACCAATGTTTTTAAAACTTGTTTAACGGGTTTTCAACACGTGAATTTAAGGCAGCGGTGCGCACACACATACTATAACATATATGCTTGTGTGGGTAGTAGCAAGCGAAAAGTCAACAAATTTGCTCAAGCAACAGAATTTTATAGTGTACGTGTGTCGACAGCGCACAAGCAGCATTTTTTAACCTATTCCTGCGGGAATAGGAATTACAAAAATGCCCATGACGGATTTAAGGTGAGGCGAATCTGAAATTTACGGTTTTGCTAATAACTTTTGAACCACTGGACCGATTTGACTGAAATTCAATACGAAATAGCCAAAATGAACGACAAATATATATGCCAAGCTTCAGCATCCTCGGAATTGCCTTTAGAAAGTTATCGTGGTTTTTATCTCGTAATTTCGTGAAAAACACTTGCCGAAATTCACTTTTTTGCTCATAACTTTTGAACCACTGGACCGATTTCGCTGGATTGCAATACCAACCTGACCAGGTAAATGCCCAACATATATGCCAAACTTCAGGAGCCTCCGTAAAGTCTTTCAAAAGTTAGCATGTTTTCAACAGACAGACAGACGGACAGACGGACGGACGGACATCGCTAGATCGTCTTAGAATCGAACGAGGATCATGAATATATATACTTTATGGGGTCTTAGACCAATATTTCGAGGTGTTACACATGGAATGACAAACTTATATATACCCTCTATCAAGAGAGTGGAGGGTATAAAAATATAAAAAAATCAGGATGACGTTAAAAAATAAGATCAAATTTATAGCAAGAGTGAGGAATCTTCACATTTTTGTTAAAAACAAAGCAAAAGTGATATATTTGTCTGTGGGAGCAAACTCTCTAAAAAATTAAAACGTTTTAAAAACAAACAAGTGAGAGTGTTAAATTCGACTGTGCCGAAGCTTTTATACTCTCCAAAATGTAAAAAAAAAATTGTCAGGGGCGTTTTTTATGGGGGGCGTGTAATTGGGTCAGTGGGGGACGTTGAGAACAACTTCCCATCGCGATAAATTTACCAAATGTTTCATTTATTTAACAAAAAATGTTCTTCAAGGGGAACTTTTTGCTCTCTCCTGATTTTGCCAATTCACGAATTTAACCTGCCTATGATCATGAGACATATTTGTGCCAAACTTCAGGTCTAGCTATTTTATTTTGGACTGCATTGTGTTATCTACAGACAGACGGACAGACGGACGGACGGACAGACGGACATTCATAGAATCGATAATGGATCAATAATAAATACACATTATACGGTCCCCTATCGATATTTTGATGAGTTACAAATGGAATGACAAAGTGAGTATACCCCCATACTGTGGTTGGAGGGTATAAAAAAACAGTGTGCTAAAAAGTTTTTTTTTTGCATTTTCGAAAGGGGGATCAAATTCTTTTTAGAGGAGGTCAAGTTCTATATAGTTTATGTATTTTGATTTCGAGTGAAGCAAGTTTGTCTGAATTTTTTTAACATTATAATCAACTTATATCATGTCTCATATATGTAACATATCTTACCGCAGACGAACTTTGACCTAACGTTTGAAGTCCAAGTACCAACTAAGGAATACAGTGAATACAATTTCAATTTTTGCGGATTAATCAAGGATAGAGATGGATACGGGCTCTGGTGTGTAATCTGAACACCTGGAAATCAGGGCCTCATTGGGACTTCCGGTTAAGTGAAGTGTTTTCTAGACAGAGTTACTTGCTATTGCTAAAGCCGCGCAGATGGTTATAACAAAGGACTTACATTCTTGCGCCATAAACATTTCGTGGTCAGTCTTGCGGCTCTGAAGGCCTTGGAATCAAATACTGTGAAATCAGAAATCTTTAGGAACTGTATACAATCCCTTCGCTTAATCCGTCAGCACACAGTCAAGCTTATGTTGGTCACTGGACACAGTGGGGTCGTTGGGAACGACTTAGCTGATGATTATGAGAGGAAGTTCTCTGGATCAGTGGCGAAACCGAAACAGGTTGAACCTGACAGCTCGGATCCTATAGTAGAGATGATGAACGAAATTGACAGTTTATCAGAGAATTGAATGAAGGATAGATGGATATCACTGACTATATGTATGATATCGTGAACCCTGTGACCACTGACAAATGCTAAGGGGACAACAAGTTTTCTTACCTTTGGTCAGAAGGCACTTGTTATGTGAATGTTCGGGTCGGATGAAGCGCAGCCTTAAGTATTTGGGGCAAAGATTTTTCGATAACCTAAAATGCCTTAATGATGTCTCATTGGCTTTTGTAGCTATATACATATCTTAAGAAATCGCGTGGTTTAAAAAGTAGATTTTTGTCACAGAAGGGGAGTAGGGATATGATATTTAGGGGAATCACAATGGGCCATATGGCCTCCTAATTGAAAAATGTTTTTTCACATTTTTTTAACTCTTAAATCAGTATTTCACATAAATACTACCGCTGGAAAATTTGACAAAGCATTACAATTTTAAAAGTTGAAGAAAAAATATTTTGTAAAAAAAATGAATGTTTCTATATTTTGCTATATGTGTGTGTATTTTGCTAACGCTTACCAAACCGAATATTTCTTATAAATGATGAAACATTTCATTATATTTATTAAGTTTTTCGCCATTATATAAAAGCTTTTCATTAAAAAAATTTAATAAACCATTTCCAAAAAAAGTTTTTCATATATTTTTTTTTATGTTACCGAAGAAAAAGTAAATGGACTATTGATGGCAGAATGAAGCTAGTGTCATCAATTTTGATGACACATTTCATTACATTGATGAAAAACTTCATCAATATAAGATAATTTATCATAAAAATGTATGAAATCGTTTTGTAAATATTATGAAACATTTATATTTGAATGTAGGTATATTATTAAGAAAATAGATTAATTAAATAAGAGTAATCTTATTGTTTATAAAACATATATGAATATAGATATGAATGAATTACAAATATTCATGTAGTACAAACACTGTTGTAGATATGTACAATTTGTTTAAGAGGCAGGGTGTAAAAAACATCATTGTTTTTTTTTATTGTTTTTCTCTTCATTTTTGCTGCATCACTGCTAAAGCGAATTGAATTTACACGAATCAGTAAATAACCGACAACATGAACAGATTTATGAAGGTTTTGTTTTCTGTTACTTTATTTTATCTTTTTTGGATGGATGATGATTTTGAAAATCACATCAATATCATCATGGTATGAATATCATCAAAACTTTACAGATTGTTAAATAACCAAACAATGTTACCCCTCACTCCCTCATTCACTCCGAAATATCAATAATAGCAACAACATACAAATAATCATCACAATAATACGAGTAAAAATAATAAACCGTATGTATTTTCACGTGTGGGATCAATGCGCTGTTGTATGCCAATCTCCAGCTGAGATTTTCAAAGCTTTGATCTGCAAGACCCGCCTGTCAATAAGATTTTTTTTTAATTTTTGCTTTTTTCTTATTTTTTATGGCATGGTGTTATTTTGAATTGAAGTCTCATCGCTTAGTTTTTTTTTACTTTTTGCTGAATTATTGAAGAGTTTTATATTGTTTGTTCGATGCAAATGCATTGAATAAGATTTTGGTTGTTGGTTAATATGATTAACTGTCTAACAATTTTACCTGCAGAAACAACTTTACAAATAAGAATTTGCAAAATGTGTAGTTGTAACTTAATAGTTACAACGGATTTCAGAGTCTGTATGTGCTGACGTAAATCGTCAGCAGCCACTTACAACCTTACTTAATAGCTGTATTTTCAATAGTAAAACAATTTTTTTTTTAAATTTCCATCCCAGCAAACAATATTCTCTATAGCATGACTTCAATGTGATTATCTTTAGGAAATTGTTTGCAGGGATATGTAAATATTCGACAGAAAGCTCAACTTGTTATAATTCTAGTAGTTGTAATAGTACCGTAAATATTCAGATCTTTTGTAAATACAATTAATTAAGTTACATTTGAAGCTAGAGACTAAATATAGTAAAACTGCATTTACAGTTTTTCATTTCGTAATCATGTTTTCTTTTGAAAGGACTTCAAAGTTTTAGACGAATACATTTTTGTTAAAATTTGTTAATATTTGTACTGCAAGACTATCCACGAAAAGGTTATAAGCGCAAGGACTTAGGTCCTTTGTAATAATCATCTAAGCGCCTTTATCTATTGCGAGAACCTTTGGCCTGGAAAGCAATTCACTTGTTTGAAAGTCTCACAGCACAGTTCTTATTCCAAATACAATGGCAGGTTAAAAAATGTTTTGTCGTTTAACCGATAAATGTTCAAAATTTCGACTTCTTTTGCAAATATTTCTGGATATACTCAACGGATTTTGGATTTTAAACAAAAAATACAAGCAAATTACAAAATTGTTATGAAATTTCAAATTCAAATGCGATTTTCTTGAAAAGAACGAAAAGCACATTTCTGAATTTTGTGTCGATAGACAAACATATAAACATATAAACCTCTAAAATTTGTTTTTATACCCTCCAACTACAGTATGGGGGTATAATCACTTTGTCATTCCGTTTGTAACGCATCGAAATATCGGTCGAAGACCCCATAAAGTATATATATTATTGATCTATGATCGATTCTAAGACTTTTCTAGAATGTCCGTATGTCCGTCCGTCCGTCTGAATAAGACACGATGCAGTCCAAAATAAAAGAGATAGATCCTTTAAGTTTGGCAGAAATATGTATTTTGATCCTAGGCAGTTTAAGTTCGTAAATGGGCTAAATCGGAGCAGGGGAAAAAAGTTCCCCTTTGAAGTTCTTCAACTAACCTCTGAAAAACTATACACTAAAAAAAAAAACTGTAATGTTAGCAAAAAAAGCTCGTAAACCTACAAGAAAATTTGCTGATTTTGAACCCACAATTTTTTTGCTAAAGTTAGCAAAAATGTTTTGCCAATAATTAGTTAACTAATTTTTTTTTTTTTGAACTTAGTTCATACACATCTGAGAACCCCATTGGTTTCGGACCCGATAGGTTCAGACCCCGATGGGCCTAGACCTAGTTGGGTTCCTCTAAAATCGTCATAGTTTTTGATCCAAAATTTGTGTCCGTTTCGCTCTACTTTGCTTAGTTTTTGAGATACGTGATTATAGGGGACCACTGGGGTCTTGAGAATTAAAAAACTCGATAACTTCAAAAATATTACTCGGAGAGCTTTTGACTATTTTGCGGTCTTGTTCTACGTGTTGAGAGCTACAAAAATGCTTTTGGACTTTTTGTTGTGTCGGCAATTTTTACCGAGATATGAGCATTTTAAAATTTTCGGGAATGCAAACTTTTTTGGATCCAAATTTAGGGCCCATTAGGGTCCACACATGTGAAGAGGACCGGCGATACTATGGAGAGGCCGAGAACCAAAAATGGCCTCCATTTTGCTCTATCTGGCTTAGTTTCCGAGATAGCGCCATTTTAACTTTTCTGAAAATAAAAAAAAATTTACCATTTATTTTGCTAATATTAGCAAAAAACCTTGTAAAAATGTTGTCAACTCAATTTCAAATTTAGCAAAAAAAAATAGTTCAAAGTTTGTTTAAAATTGCTAATGTGCTAAATGAAGTTTACAAGAATTTTTTGCTAACATACTAATCTCAACTAAAAATTTGCTAAAAGTTAGCTAACTAGCGTTAGCAAAAAAAAAATTAGTAAATCTACTAACGCACATTGGGAACTTTGTGTGAAAAAGGCGCGCATCGTCGTTTTTTTGTTATAACTCTTGAACGGATAGGAATTTCACGACATTCTTTACCATTATAAAAACTGGAGACCTTAAGAAACTCGCACATGTGGATTGGACATTTTCGCATTTGTACCCTACTTGTAAATTTAAGGCAAAGTTGGTTAATTTATTCATATAAAAAAATAAAATGGAGGTCAATTATTTAAGAAACTATTTGATTTTAAGTGCCAATATAACAGCTTACCATTCAATACGAAGTGTTTCATTCATGTTTTGGTGCAGCCTACGCCCTACACTAAAATAACCTGCAAAATTAACTGTTATTTATCTATTATCATTTTCGATTTTTTAAACAAGAATAATGCGGAAAAATATCAAACAAAGAAGAAACACACGGTAAATAAGCATTATTTGCAATAATTGTTAAGATATTTGGTAAAAAAAATATTATAAAAACACTACTCTATAATCAGTTCTTCCAACATTTCTGTCGACTTATTAGGGTTATATTTGGATTGGACTCAATCATAAACTTATTAAAAACATCTTGCAGGTTGTTTGTTTTAGAGTTTTGTCTGTTAAAGTTTCTTTTATAATTTTTAAAGTGCCTATACTCAGAAAATTATGTAAGTTATTACATGTTAGTTGTTTGTATATTTTACAGTAGTTAGTTGTTTTCAACTACAAAGTCAGTTGTTTTTGTATGAAAAATATCAAACAACTATTTTTGTTAGTTATTTTAAGTCGTTTTTTTTGAACAACTAACAAAAAAGTACTGTGATGTAGTAACAGTTATTTAAAGTAGTTAATTTAATTTTTTTATCTCTGAAAAATTTCGAATGTTTTTTTTTCCAAAAAATAAAAATAAATTTTTGTTAATTTTTTGAGCTAATAAGACCTAAAATTTCCATGTAAATAAAAACAAAATTTTTGTTTACAGTTTTGTCCCGACGTTTCGTCAATTATTTGTCAACTTCTTCTGGGGATTCGTCTATTTAATAAAAAAAACATCACATTATTACAAAATTCATTAATAAATTACATTAAAACTTACAATTTTTGATATTATTACATTAAAAAATTAATTATAAATAATTTTACATTTAACATGTAACATACAACAAAAAACACGAATATAACAATAACAAGTAAAAAAGTTAAATTCGGCCTTGCCGAATGTAGTGATACCCTCCAAAATTTCAAAAAGATTATTGCAAAAAAATTTATTTAAAAGAAATTACTTTTGAAAAAAAAAATTTTTAAAAAAAAATTCCGCGAAAAAAAATTTTGGTAAAAAAAAAATGCGCGATTTTTTATTTTTTTGTCAAAAAATATGTTCGTACTTGTTTAAATACCATTTGGTGTTCAATTATGTTCACATATGTCAACCAGAAGCCGAATTAAAGCATTTTGTATTTTTAGGTTATGTTGAATGTACTGAAATTTTTGAGGTGTGCTTACATTTTCGTTCATAACTTTTGAACCGCCGAACCGATATCGCTCAAATGCAATACCAATCTTCTCGGGAGAACTTCCAATAAATATGTTAAGTTTCAGTCATCTCTGTGCAATATTTCGTCCGCGACAGCATTTTCCACAGACAGACGGACAGACGGACATCGCCAGAATATCTTAAAATCGATCGGGCATCATGAATATATATACTTTATGGGGTCCCAGATCGATATTTCGATGAGTTACAAACGGAATGACAAACTTATATATACCCTCCATCACTAAGTGGAGGGTATAAAAACACATCCTAACTTAATATCACAGATTAATTAATTCTTTGAAAACCATCATCAGAGGGAGGAGTCTACGATACAAAAACATAATACGATACAATTTTTCAGTTTCATGTATGTATTTTCTAAACTACACTGATTTTTTTTTTCATTTGCGTTGATACACAGAAGTATTATATCAACCCGTTTTATAATATCTTCTTCTATTCCAGTTATTTCGGCAGTAATGCGGTCAAGAAAGCCTGTTAGTTACAAGCATTAGGTGAAACTCCTTTTGCCTTAATAAAGTATAGTAGGGTATCAAAATCAGTAATTATTTGAAACCGCGGTTAACAATATATATCATTTAAGTAAATTTTTATAATAAAACGATTAATAGCAAAGTATTTTAAAAAATAATTCCTTTAAAAATATTTTTTTTTCGTTAATAGACCCCACTTTAAACCTCATTCCAGGCCGCAGCTGCAACTGGCTGCACTAGTTTCTACCCCAGGAGTATTAAGTAATACTTCTAGTTTATTGTACAAAAAGAATCGCCATTCCCTTTCATTCCCCACAAAAGTTGCAATCCAAAATATAAACTGTTTTTTTCTAATTTTTTAAAATTTAACACTTTTTGATGGCCTGTATTTCCTACTTACAAAGAGTAATATTAAAAACAATAAGATGGGTAACAAAGGTACTAGTTATAGCTACAATCTTCACTTAATTTCAGGAAAATCGCATCATTGGAAGTAGTTTAAAAAATAAAATAAAAAAGGTCTTCAAAAAAAATTATTATTTTTTTAATTTTTGGGAAAAGTCCTTACTTTGAATTTATGTCCTGACTAAACTAAGCGATGGATTTTCTTTCTATGAACGGTTTTATTTCTCCTTGGATGTCTATTTAAAGAATATGACCAATTTTTGTTAATAACTAAACATTTGTTTGGCTCTCAAATGCTCGTCTAGGATCCAATGTGTAACGTATTTTTTTGAGTGTATATTTTCACATGGTTTTTTTGTATTTTTGTTAAGCAAATGAAACAATTTGATGTTAGAAAAAGTTCAAGGCCCTGCACTTGGACTTAGGAAATAAAAAAAATCGTTTTTTGCTCGCCCCCCATTTGTGGGCGTGGATATTAAAAATGTTTTTAAATAATGATTAATTGTATAACTTAAGATCAAAAAGCATAATAAATGAATTTTTAAACATTTAGCGCATGGGGTTATGTGTCCTCCAAAAAAACGCCCCAGCAATTTTTTTTCTTGTAATTTTTTTTATATATTGAAGGGTATTATAGATTCGGCACAGCCGAATTTAATAGTGCATTAACACTGGTCCTCTAAGCTAGCTTAAAGTAGATTGTGGCTCCAATCCAGTTTCAATCTACTAGATTGCGCATACAAATTTATTTTTTTCAATCTAGTAGTTTAGACTCTAATCGGCAAACGCAATCTGGTAAAGTTAGATACAACTCTGTATTTCTATTATTTGCATTATCCAACACTGAAAAATACCGACACAAAGCCTGCCGTTTTGATGACGCCGCTAAGTATGTGTATGCCGCCGTCATTGTTATTTGTAAACGCCGTCACAGTCCTTGTTAATCATACGACGACTAATTACCGTCGCTGTCTTTTGACGCAGTAACACACATTTATTACCAACTTGTTGTTATAAATGCCAATCTTAATCTTCTCAAATGTAAAAAATGCCAATGTAAACGGTACAGATTGCAAACTAGATTAAAATTGCAATTTACTAGATTAGAAATCCAATGTAAACGCACTATAACACTCTCACTTTTTTTTTTTAAAAGTGGCTGACTTTTTGATAAATTAATATTTTTAAAAAATTAAAAACTTCAGAACGGGTTCGGAAAATTAAAAAAAAAAAAATTAATCGATAGCCCATACAAAACTAATCAAGAATGTAAATTTTTGACACAAAACAGCAGAAAAATATGTGGGGACAGCAGAGAAATCTGCCGTTTTTAGCAAAGAAATCTGCAGATTTCAGCAGAAAAATCTGCTCAAATTACATCGAATTTGAGCCATATGATAAATCTGCAAATTTTAGCAGACTCAGTTTGCTACGACTCTATATTGCGGAATAAAAATTTAGAATTGTAAGAAAAAACTACACTCAAAAAATTATGTCATTAACTGTTTGCAGTTTATTTAAAAATTTTTCCGTTTAGTCGCTTAAAAAAAAAAAAAACATTTGTTTGATGTTTAGTTTTTATTAATGACTACTGCTGTCCTTTGTTTCAAAAATAACACACTAAAAAATAAAGACTTTCATTAACATTTAATATTTAAAGTCATTTATTTTTGTTCTGTAAGTAAAACTACTGATTATTCTTTAAATTTTTAATGATTTGTGTAAGTCATTTTTTTAAAAATTGTTGGTATTTTTTAATGAGATATCATTTGTTTTAACTACACAAGTAGGTTATTTTTTTTTTGTAGAAAAAAAAATATTTATAGAAATATAAAAACATGTTTGTATCAAGTGACTTTGGCACGATGGGTAGAGTGTCTGGCCAGAATGTACTTGATTGCGGGATCGATTCCCCAAAAATTTTATTAAAAATTTTTAAAAAAACATTTCAATAAAAAATTGTAAAAAATTACCTACGAAATCATTAACTTTTATTGTTCTCGTAGGTTATTTTTTTGAAATTTGTTGGTAAAAATAACAGAACTATCATTAAATTTTAATGTTTTCGTAGGTTATTTTTTTCGAATTTGTTGGTAAAAAAGAATGAAAAAACCGTTATTTTTTAATGTTTAATGTTATTTATTTTAGAAAATTTTGTCAACAGTAAAAAATAAATGTTGATGTTTGTTAAAACAAATGAATAACTACTGGGATGGTTTTCAATTGTTTATTCACTGGTTATAAGTGTGTTTTTCATTTGTTTTTGCCTACAAAATATTTTGAGTGCAGCAAACTAATTCCATAAAATTTTAAAATAATCTACTAAAAATATGTTAAAAAATATCTATTTAAATATATAAAAAACAAAAAAAAAAACTAATACTTAAAAAAAAACTTAGAAAATTTTCTCGAAAAAAGAATGACGACAAATTATTTCTGTAAAATTACAAAATTATCTGCTAAAAATATGTTCAAAACTATTTCAAAATTCGGCAAACAGAATCAGCAAAACGCTGTAAAATGTCTGTTATTTTCTTAAACTGAATGAAAGAGATTTTAGTAAAAATCAGAATAATCTACTGAAAGTTCGTTTACAGACTTTTTGACAGAGTTTTTCTTTTGTGTGTAGGCATTCAAGCTAAAATTTGATATGTAAAATAATTCTAAAACTACACTCAAAAAGTTATGTAGGTAAATTCCAGTGAATATTCATTTAAAACAAATGAAATTTTATTTAAAAACCATTCCACTGTTTTTTCATTTAAAATAAAAAGATATTACAGTAAATTTTAAATGCTAATTTAATGACTAACCAAAACATTAAAAAACTAGTGAATATTCAGTTATTTTGTATTGAAAAACAGTAAAGCTATAGAAGAAATTTTTATTGCCGGAATTAAATGTAACAGAAAATTCGTTTTTAATACAGTACATTATTTTTTTTAAACTACAGAAACAGCAGAAAATAAGAATTCCTTAATAAAATTAATGATTTTTCTTTTAAAATAACTTTAATGATTACTTTTTTAAATAACCTACAAACAGTTAATGACATAATTTTCTCAGTGTACATGGTATTTTTGCAAAATAACTGATGAGATTATTGTAAAATACACAGAAAGAATTTAAAACAAATTTTGATCAACAAAAACGCGGATTCAATCAATTTTTTGATTAAAATTCCTCTAATAAAGAAAATTGTTATACCCATAATCAAATTGTAGGGGATTAATTGAATATTTTTTCTATCAAACATTTTTTTTCGATCTTGATCACAAATTTGATAATTTTTTTATTTATAGTCAATCAAAATATTGATTGATTTAACGAATTAATTGTAATCTTATGACAAAATTATGAAAAAATGCATCTTTTTTTTGCTTTCCAATATGTTGCTAACAATAAAACAGTAAACTCCGATTATTTAGTATATTTTTATATTAATGTATTCAAATAAATAAAAATCTGGTATGTTGAAAACCGTTGTAATTCGACAGTTAAAGAAAATAACAAAAATTTTAATCAAAACATTGATTGACTCATTTATATTTTGTTGACCAATAGATTTAACTGAAAATAATTTTTTGTGTACCTGTATATCAAAAGAATTCTTATACAAGACGAAATATGTATAAATCAATAAAACTCTTATAAAAAATCGATTCCATATTTTAGGAAAATTTTTACAAAAACTTGAACAACAAATCAATATATTAAATTAAAAAAAGTTTGAAATAATTTCACCGATACATACTAACTTTAGTAGATATCTTTTGTAAAAATTAGCCGATTATAAATTCAACACTCCACTGTCGTTATTTGCTTAAAATTGTCAGTAGCACAGCTGGAAAGCAGCGGCCATATTGTTAAGGAAATGTCATCACCACAGACTCCAGCAGTCAATTTAATGACCCTACTTTATTTCTGAAATAAAGTTTAAAAAATTTTAAATAAAATAATAAAAAAAAAAACTATATAAATAAATAAGATTTAACAAATTTGTAATAAAAACAGAAAAAAAAACAAACAAAATTCAAGTATAAAATGCCAACAACCCAAAAACTCCATCTATCTAAAATATAAATATTTATATGTATAAAAAAAAATATTTTTTTTTGTTTTTATTATTATGCATAAATATTCTAATGAATATTCATAACTTTTTTTATATTTTTATGAACATACATAGATACAAAATAAAAAAAAAATACAAACAAAAATTTATAAAACGAAAGAAAATCTTTAATAATTTATGAACTCAAAAAAAATACTAATTCAAATTTGAAAAATCTGGTAGTTTGTATGCTGACACACTATTTATTTTATAAAACAAAAAAAAAAAAATATTTAAATTATTTTTTTTTAAAGAAAAATACATAAAATTAATGAATGTATTTTTAAGGTTAAATACTGCTTGAGTTACGCCTCATCGTTATGAAAATATATAAATATTAATATTAAATATTTAAAAAAAATATATAAATTTTTATTTTGGAATTTGCTTTTTGCTTTAAATTTGAGGAGGGTACAAAATGTGTGGCGTCATATAAATTAATTGTGGCCGGTTAAGTTTCTTATGTGATTTCTTATATGTTAAATCAATATGTTTAAAATTGACTAATTTACTAAATGACTAAATGTTTTCCTTGTTAATTCCTTCTTTCCAGTACCAATTCACGATACAGTGACTCAAAAAGAACTCGACCATGTACATATTATCATACAATCGTTAGTAAACCTAGCTGGTTGAATAAAACGTATAAAAAATTCTGGAAAAATTTTGTTACCAAATGATAAAAACTTTAAAAAACAAAGTTATAAGTTTTTAGAAAAGCAGCTAAAACTGCAGAAAAAAACTCAAGTCGGATAATTTATGGAAAATAAGTGCAGTTTTCCTGTTTTTTAAATTTTACAAGTGCAACTTTGCTACACTCAAAAAAAAAACCTTTGACAAATTACTAGAAAAAGTCTCGTAATCACATTTTACCAATATTTGACAGTTTTACTTGTTTTTTAACAAAAAATTGTCGATCGAAATTTAAATTTTTTTTTAATTTTACAGTTTTTCTTGTAATTTTACAAATTTCCATGGTTTTTTACAAAAAAAATCTAGTAAATTCACGAGAATTTCTTGTAAGTTTTATTTCGCCAAAAAAGTTGTAAATTTACAATTTTATTGGTAAAAATCTTGTAAAATTACAAAAAAGCTCGTAATTTTTACTAGGAATTCTATTAAAATAGGATGTAGTAAAAAATCTAGGAAAGTCACGAAACCTCCTTGTAAGTTTTATAGCGTCAAATAATTGTAAATTTACAAAATTTTCAATTAATTAATTTCCATCTTGTGAACTGTCTAGAGTTAAATTCACTTCTCCGCGATCGTCAGTATGACTTTTGTAGGAGTTGTTCTACGGGAGAGCTGTTAGCGTTTCTTACGTTGGAGTCGATTTATGCACCTGTTTAGTGAGAGTAAAATGGGATATTAAATCGTGTGCGAAACGACGCAATTGTCTCAAAACTTTTTGCATTTGATGTCGGTGATGATTTCTCACGATTTATATCGAGTTTTCTGGGAAATTCCATTTTTTTTGTTGGGTAATAGAGCGTATTTCATGGTTCGAAAAAAAAAAAACAAGTAGAAAAGTTAAATTCGACTTGGCCGAATCTATGAATACCCTCCACTATCCCCTTTTTACGTGATAGTAAATTTTCTAACGTGAAAAATTTTTGATTAGAAACATTTTATTTTGTGTAAAAAAAAACTATTTTTAAAGTAGTTTTAAAAAAAAAGTTTTGAGTGTAAAATTTTATTCGATTATTTTTTTTGTGTAAAAATATTTTTGAGTGACAAAAATTCGTTGTAAAATAATGCAATATTTTTAAAACATGTTTAACGGGTTTTCAACACGTGAATTTAAGGTGAAGCTAATCTGAAATTAACGGTTTTGCTAATAACTTTTAAACCACTTAACCGATTTGGCTGAAATTCGATACGAACCAGGCCAGAGGAACAACAAATATATATGCCAAGCTTCAGCATCCTCAGAATATCCTTTCGAAAGTTGGCTTGTTTTTTTATCTCATAAATTCACGAAAAACCCTTGCCGAAATTCAGTATTTTGCTCATAACTTTTGAACCACTGCACTATAGGAAATTTTACCCATTTTTTGGCCAAAAGTCAAAATTAAAATTTTTGCAAACATTATTTTTTTTCACATTAATATAAAATAAACTTAACAAAGTAAACAATTCTTTCTCAATTTTTCGACAGAATTGATGTACTGTCACTTTATCAGTAGTTTTTCTTGCAATTTCTTACTTAGTTATAAAATAACGATTGAGAGCAGCGAATTTTGTGATAGCTTCTAACAAAAGTTTTTATATTAAGAATTTATAGATTTGAAAAACTAAAAAATGGAAAATAATGTCAAAGGTGAGTACTTTAATGATAAATAGTGAAATGTTGGTGAACTCATCTATTAGATCGATTTTATTGGAAAAATTGAAGTGACCTTAAGATGAACTTATTGAAGTATGAATTGGAATTTTATTTTGACTTTAAAAAAAATGATAGCATATGTTAGCTATAAAACCATAAAAGTTCTCTAGGACAATCAATTGCCTTCCGAATTTAAAAAATTTCAAGGTCGGATATGTGCAAACTTTTTTTTTATACCCATTTTTCCAGGTGACTACTGAGTGCCAAATTCAGAGTTATTTAATACATGGCGAGAGAAATAAAGCAGAGGTGGATAAGGAGCCGCTATTTCTGACCATTTCTTTTCATACATTGCTGAGAAAGAATGTTTCGAAAACTTTAAACAATATATAAAGGAGGAATTAAGAATATTTTGTTCAAATATAAATATGAAAAGGATTAAAAGTTGTAGGAGTTTGAAAATTTTTGAAAGACAGCATGCTGTTTGGCTTAAAGGCAATACTTGGCTAAAAAAACTTGAAACGCAGCCTGCCTCCACTAAATCGAAACCTGGGCGACCGCAATTAACTTTTTTGTCAAAATCTGCGAGAACAAAAATACGAGTTACAGCAGAAATCTCTAAAGATCTAAATAGGGAAGTTGAGCCCCTAGCTCTTGCATCATCTACGGCTGCCCGTAGTGGCATTTTGAAATGTAGTTGACGACTTGGAACTCAAAAACAAAATTTTTGAATAAAATCCTTATTAAAAAGTAGATTTGTTTGACACTTCTTAACATTGTTAAAATAAATTTCTACTGTTATCTTCGAAAGTTAGTGTACACTCAAAAAAAAAATATTGTAAAAACAGTTTAGAAAACCATATAATCTATCAAGGATCTAAAAAATCTTAGATGCGGCAACTTATAACCCGGGAACCCTGTTTGGAACTAATTATTAGGTAATTTTTTAGGTAACTTTACTATTTTTTTTTTTGAGTGTATGAAAACCTTTAAGAGTCACTCCCTCCCTCTAAAGAGTCTTCCAAAAGTCAAATAAAAAAAATCAGTCAAATCGGTCCAGCCGTTTGGCTGTAAATAATTTTGGCCAAAAAAAGGGTAAAATTTCCTATAGTGCACTGGAACGATTTCACTGAATTGCAATACCAACCTGAACAGGTAAATGCCCAACGCAGAGCTTCTCACTAACTTTTGCTTTGCGACCCCTTTTCAATATTTAAAATTTTTCGCATAAAAAAAACCAGTAGAAAAGTTAAATTCGACTTTGCCGAATCTCCACAATGCATTTTTAAAGGAAAGTAAATTTTTTAACGTGAAAAAATTAACAATTTTGATTAGAAATATTTTGTTTTGAGTAAAAAACTCTTTTTTTGTCATTTAAAAAAAAAAAAAAAATTACTAACTTTTTTTTGATTGTAATGTTTTTTTACTGTACACTCAAAAAATTATGTCATTAACTGTTTGTAGTTTATTTAAAAAATTTTCCGTTTAGTCGTTTTTAAAAGAAAAAACATTTGTTTGATGTTCAGTTTTTATTAATGACTACTTCAGTCCTTTGTTTCAAAAATAACACACTAAAAAATAAAGACTTTCATTCACATTCAATTTTTAAAGTCATTTATTTTTGTTCTGTAAGTAAAAACTACTGATTATTCTTTTGATTTTTAATGATTTGTGTAAGTAATTTTTTTTAAATTGTTGGTATTTTTTAATGAAATAATATTAGTTTTTACCTACACAAGTCAGTTATTTTTTTGTAAAAAAAAAAAATCAAAAAATTATTTATAGAAATATAAAAACATGTTTGTATCAAGTGACTTTGGCACGATGGGTAGAGTGTCTGGCCAGAATGTAGTTGATTGCGGGATCGATTCCCCAAAAATTTTATTAAAAATTTAAAAAAAATATTTCAATAAAAAATTGTAAAAAATTACCTACGAAATCATTAATTTTTATTGTTTTCGTAGGTTATTTTTTTGAAATTTGTTGGTAAAAATAACAGAACTATCATTAATTTTTAATGTTTTCGTTGGTTATTTTTTTCGAATTTGTTGGTAAAAAAGAGTGAAAAAACGTAATTTTTTAATGTTTAATGTTATTTATTTTAGAAAATTTTGTCAACAGTAAAAAATAAATGTTGATGTTTGTTAAAACAAATGAATAATTACTGGAATGGTTTTCAATTGTTTATTCACTGGTTTTAAGTGTGTTTTTCATTTGTTTTTGCCTACAAAATATTTTGAGTGTAAAAATAATTCTGAGTGAATGCACGTACGTATGTACACAAAATATTGTCATTTTTGTAAAAAAAACAAAATTTTTTTTGAGTGTAAAACTTTTTTTGAGTGTACTTTTTTTTTGAGTGTAAAATTTTTTTCGAGTGTAATTTTTAAGTTACCAATGCTTTTAAAACTAAACAAGTTTAAAAAGCATTGCTTTAAACCTAAGCAAGTTTGAAAAGCATTGTTAAGTTACCACCAATGCTTTTAAAACTTGTTAAACACGTGCATTTAAGATGAAACTAATCTGAAATTCAGGGTTTTGCTTATAACTTTTGAACCACTGGACCAATTGAGCTGAAATTTGATACCAAATAGACCTGGGGAACGGCAAAGATACATGTCAATCTTCAGTAGTCTTATTATTGTCTTTCGAAAGTTATCGTGTTTTTATCTCGTAAATTCGCGAAACACCCTTGCCGAAATTTACTCTTTTGCTCATAACTTTTGAACCAGTGGACCGATTTGGCTGGATTGCAATACCAACCTGGCCAGGTAAATGATCAACATATGTGCCAAACTTCAGTAGTCTCTGTAAAGTCTTTCAAAAGTTAGCGTGTTTTCTACGGACGGACAGACAGACGGACGGACATCGCTAGATCGACTTAAAATCGATCGAGGATCATGAATATATGTACTTTATGGGGTCTTAGGCCAATATTTCGATGTGTTACAAACGGAATGACAAACTTATATATACCCTCTATCACTAGAGTGGAGGGTATAAAAATATATGTAGCTAAAACAATTGATCAATGTTAAATGATTGTAGATTTATACACTCTACAAATCTTTTATATTCTTTAATAATAAATTGCAATATTTTTAAAGATTTTTAAACACACACAATGATATATCACAAAAAAAAAACTACAAATTGCCAACAAATAAACCGACAAAAAGTCATATGTATGCATCTTTACATTTAATATCAATAAAATTATGTATCCCTTTTTCGCGTACACATAATACGCTACAAGTAAGCACCACTTACTTACTTACATATGTACGAAAAGTTGTCAATTTTCGTTACGCATTGTTAGGCACGGGTGTGAGTGAGTTTGGTTGGTATCGTGAGCCCAGTGATTTGTGCGCGCACCCATCCTATTTGTACCTCTAAAATAATATTACAAAGGAATGAGTAATAACATCAAAACGAAATGAAACGTATGTAGGATAAAAAGTCAGGGGGCTTATTGTCAAACGGAAGAAGGGCAACACAATACAATGCAATACATATTTGCAATATGTACTTCAATAAGGTATTTTTGTGGTCATAAAACATATTTCGGTGTTTTTTTTTCGATTTGTGACGTTTGGTTTTTTGTTTTGCATGGTGTGAATTTTCACATTGCAATGAACATTGCTTTTATACCAAAATAAACATATTAGGGTTGTACATTACATCGGCATTTTTTTGTATGATAAAAAAATGTTTCATCCGATTTTGAACGTCCGGGAAAATTTGAGGTTTTGGATTTTTGAACATTAAAAAAAAATGTCTTGTGACAACTCGATAAGGAAGATATCAAAAGATGATTCATAACCAGGCTGATCATTCGCACCCAAAAAAAATTAATTGTTATATTGACCCTCATGTTGTATTGTATTCACACAATAAATTTTTTCACTAAAAGTGCTCCTATACGGAAATTTGTTATATCAACAAACGTTTTGTAAATTTTGATTGTTGAAAAAAAAAATTTATTTTTTTTTCAACAAAGAAATTCAACAAACATAATTTATTGATCTGAAAAAAGTAAAAATGTTATTTTTTTTCAACAAAGAAATTCAACAAACACAGTTTGTTGATCTGACAAATGAAATTTTTTTTTAACAAAGAAATTTAACAAACACAAACACTATTTATTGACATGATAAAAGAATTTTGAAATAAAATTACTTGACTGAGTTTGTTGAAAACAAAATCGAAGTTTTGTATTACAAACTAACATATGACCGTTTTTCTAAATGTTTGGTTGATTTATTAGTTCATGCGAATAAAGACGAATAGACCATTTGTAGAATTTTACAGGGGACAATAAAAACGCAGGAAACGGTTAAAAAATAATATTTTTGTCAACTTTTTGGTATAAGCTTAAAGATTTAAGTCACATCTACCTATATACAAAATTTTAGTAAGGTATTCGAAAGAGAACTTGCCAAAAATTGGACTTCAATTTTTTGCTTAAATGGAAAAAGGGCGAATATCCAAAAAAATGTATTGAAATTTGAATAAAAATGTGTTATTTTGCAGCAGATTTTGACTACATTTTCATGAGACTTGCAAAACTTGACGAGAACTATGGTTGGTATTTGTTTGTAACACTTTAAGGACTTCAAGTATACACTTTTTAAGGATTGCAAGGACATGCAAAAAAAAATTTTTTTTGTTATTTTTTTTTAATATTCCTGCCACTTGATGCAGAGTAATTCTTTACGACACTAAATACATTTTTAGGAATTTTAATATTAACCCTTGACTGCATATTACAACGTAACATAAAAGGACATGAAAAAATTTTGTTTTTTATTCCTGACATTGGATGCAGTATTAACACCAAATGTTTGTATGTGCTAAGATTGTTTTTTTTGTGTACAATTCAAATTTTATCTAATATCAATTTTAAACTCGCAGCTAAATAATTTTTATATAATACTAGCTTACCCCCATTAGAATCGGAATTTCGAAAAAGTACGTTTTCAGAATTTTTTTTCGTTGTTGGAACCACCATTGCAAATTTTAGTATTTTTGTAGGACCTTAATTTCAAAAAGTATAAAAAGTACCAAAGTACCATTTTTTACCCCTTTAAACCCTTCGGAATCCGAATTTCCAGAAAGTTCTTTTTTTGGGAATGTTTTTCCGTTAGAGGATCCTAAATTTCAAATTTCACATTAATTGAATTTTTTTCAGAAAAAATAAAAAGTACCAAAGTACTCGCTTTTTCCCCTTTTTCAACCCTTCGTTTTTACCCCTTAAAATCAACATTTCCAAAAACCCAGCCTTAGCGGATATGTATTCCGGGAGGTGAAACTTCAATCCAAATTTCAATACTATAGCTTCAGTGGTTTGGGCTGTGGGATGATGCGTGATTAGTATGTCAGTCAGTCAGTCATCAGTCAGTCACGTAACTACTTTATATATATAGATTTTGTTAAGGATGGATATTCGCCCTTTTTGCTTTCCACACTTTAAAATCTTATAACTCAAGAACGGTAAATTTTTTTGCCAATATAATAAGTGTGGTTTGTTCCTCGTAATGTTCTTTTAATACATTGTTACCGAAAGTAAAATTTTTTTATGTTTTTGTATTGTATTTAATCAAAATTGTGCGTTAGTTCACTCCCAATTTAAACAAAAATATAAAAATATACGAATTATTGCACATTCAAAGTCATTTTTTTAGCCTTAAAAGTCAAAATTTTCCCAAAATTTCTGCATAGGGTTGTAGGGCTCTGCTAATAAAATGCATTTATGCAAAAAAACGTGTTTGCAAAAAAGTGGTCTATTCGTCCTTATTCGCATGAACTATTCAATTGATGTTTGTTGATTTAAGGTTGACGATTTTATTTTCTGTGTACTGATTTAATCAGTACATGTACTGATTTTTGATCACGTGTACTGATCAAAAAACGTTGTACTGATTTTTTGAAATATGTAGTGATTGTACTGATTTTTGAACAATTCAACATAAAAAGTAATTTTATTCGAATATTTTATAAAAAAGAATTGGAATTTCCATAAATACGTTGTCAGAATAGTTTCCATAAATACGTTGTCAGAATAGTTTTTTAAAAACTTAAGTCTGACAATGAAATAATTTATAATGAATTAATTATAATGAGACTTGAGTTCGTGAATCAAGAGCTTCCTTTACTCAAAAATGTATTTGAGCATGAGGTTATTTTGATCTTCATAAATTTATATTAAAAGGCGCACAGACTCTTTGAGGTTTTCTATAACGAAAAGTTCGTGGGATAATGGATTTTCTATATTTTTAAAAAGATAACGTACTTAATTGCTTGAATCCAAATGATTCTGATGTGTTTGATGAGGTAATATCATCAGAATTTATCGAAAAAAGCACTATTTAAAAAACACGTGCGTATTAGCTGGGAAGTTTTCTGAAAGGAAGAGTTATAAAAACTTAAGCGAAAACGAAGATTTTCTTATTCTCATAACATAAGGGTTCATTCAAATCAAGTTGTTTGAAGTCAACTTAATTGTCTGCAAAATAACGACAACAGTTTAAGGCAGTTGTTTTTTAACAGTTGTTTCAACTGAAATACAAATTGGCCCCAGGTTTATTAGTTTAACCGAAATTTTTTGAGTGTTGGAAAAATCATCAATGTTTTCCCATAGAAAGAGTTTTTACAGAGTTATTTCTGGGTTGCCAGGTTCTTTTTTTAAAAGCCAAATTCGGCTACTGTTGTACAGCAAAAACTATTGAACCGATTTTGATGATTTTATTTTTGATTTGTAGTTATTAAATTCTCTTGTTCTTACCGTGGGCATTTTTTTAAAAATATGGAGTAGAAAAGAATGCGTTTGCGTTCCTTGTGTTTTTTGTTATTTTTGTTGTATTTCATTACATTTGTTATAGTTTTAAAGCACTCCAAATAGAAGTACTCCGCACATTTTTTACTGGGTATGTTAATATAAACATAAAATTTTAAAAAATGTACTTTTATTCTTTCATAAAAAAACATAATTAGGTCAACATTTCAAAAAATGGCCACTAAAAGTACTCGAGAATTTAATAATCCACAAATAAAAAAAAAAAAAATCATCAAAATCGGTTCAGTATTTTTCGCAAACTTCCAAGAAGTGACAAAAAAGATCGAAAATATCGATGATTTTAAAAAATGGGGTGTTTTGAGACACGCACTGAAGGAAATGTGGGTTTTATACAATTTTTTTTTGCCAACATGAGAAAAACATATTGGACAAGCCATATTTAGTGTTATCATTCTGACTTTGGCACGGCACAGTGTAGCATACAAATTTATTACTGGGAATGTACAGTATGGTTATGACTCATTTTTGACAAAATTTTTACCTATCACCACGTGAGAGGCAATACAAAATTAATATTAAAAATCGTATTTGCGGGTCATTTTGGCAAAAAAAACCTTCCGCACCAAACGGAATTTCTAAAAAGTCACAGATATTTTTTGTTTTAACTCCTATTTTTCAAAAATAAGGTTATTTTAACCCCTCCAATGAATGAATTATTGAAAAAAGATATTGTGAACACTTACGAATAAAAATAAGACCGCCCAGACTTTTACTTTTGGAGCTACATGCTGCCAAAGTTGACGTTATAAATAGTTAACGTTATGCAGTTAAGGGTTAAACCGCCAAATTTTAATGTTGATGGAATCAAAAAAGTCCCTCCAAAAAGCATTCGTCTTTTTGAGCGTAAATAGCTTTTCCTACGCATCGTTTGAGTCTCATATTTTCTTAGTTTTAATTAAACTAAGAAAATATAGACCAAATTTCATTTCGTTTGGTGCGGGAATCGGTCTAGTGGTTCAAAAGTTATGAGCAAAGAGTAAATTCGGCAAGGGTTTTTTGCAAATTTACGAGATAATAAACATAATAAAATTCTGATGCTGCTGAAGCTTGGCATATATATTCGCTGTATCCCTGGTCTGATTGGTATTGAATTTTATAGAATTGAGATTCATAGAGACTTAAAATTAGGCATTATTACCGGTTGACAAAACAAATATGCAAATAAATATATTAGAGGTATTCAGAGTCTTGTTGCCAGCCCTGGCAATGTAGCAAAAGAGTACTTCTATCAAAAAATACATGTATTTTGAAAAGTAATTTTGAAAAGTGATCTTTTACCACCAGTGCCAGGGCTGGCAAGCAAGACTCTGAATACCACTATTATTTTAATCTCAACCTTGGTCAACATTGTGGAGGGTATTCATAGATTCTGCCAAGTCGAATTTTACTTTTATACTTGTTTTTTTGTAAAATTCCCAAAACTTTGGTAGGAATCTAAAATATTTTCTAATGGATGAATAGAGTTCCTGGCAGGGTTCGAAAAAAAACTCTAACGTACGGTACGTTAGTGTTCTGTACGGAACTATGGAGCGACCGTACGTTGTCGAAACGTACCGTTCCAAGAACACATTCACTAAAAAGTTTTTTAGTGGTTGTGAAAGTGTTCGCAAACAGAATTCCGAACGTTATGCCTGCGAGTTGAAGAACAGAAACTTTACGATAACGTACCAAACTAGGTTAGAAACAAAATAAAGTTCTTTTAGTGTTCTGTTTGCGAACTTTTGAGACATTTTTTAAATTTAAAATAGCGATATCTTGAAAACTAAGCAAGATAGAGCAAAACGGAGCACATTTTTGGTTCTTGGGATCTCCATAGTATCGCTAGGCCTCTACACTTGGGTAGACCCCGTTGGGTCCTTATTTTGAATCTAAAAAAGTTAGCATTCCGGGAAATTTAAAAATGCGCATATCTCGCTAAATACTGCCGACACGATGAAAAGTCTAAAAACATTTTTGTGGATCTTGTCTCGTAGTACATGACCGCTTTTAGACTTTATGTCGTGTCGGCAGTATTTAGCGAGATATGTGCATTTTTAAATTTCCCGGAATGCTAACTTTTTTAGATTCAAAATATGGACCCAATGGGGTCCACCCATGTGTAGAGGCCTAGCGATACTATGGAGATCCCAAGAACCAAAAATGTGCTCCGTTTTGCTCTATCTTGCTTAGTTTTCGAGATATCGCCATTTTAAATTTAAAAAAAAAATGTCTCAAAAGTTCGCAAACAGAACACTAAAAGAACTTTATTTTGTTTCTACACTGAAAAAAAAGACATAACTAAATTTAAGGAAAAAATGTCTTTGAAAATTTATCATGAATTTTCCTAAAATTTAGTTAAATTTAACTTAAAAATGAGAAATTTTCTTAACTATGAGGAAAAAATTTTAGTTCATTTACTTATAATTAGTTCAAAGTTTTCTTTAAACGGATTTTTTAAATATTAGGAAAAAAATTCTTACTGCCAAAGAAATTTTCCACAAATCTAAGAATCGTATCTTTGTTTTTAAGACATATTTCTTAAAAAACAATTTAGTTCAAGTTTAGTTAAAATTTACTAAAAAAAACATCATCGTATTTCTCTTCTTTGAATTGAGGAAGTGTGCTTCTTAGAATTTAGTTAATGACCTCTGAGAATTTAGTAAATAACTTCTTAGAATTTAGTTAAAAATTCAAAATGGCGATATCTCGAAAACTAAGCGAGATAGAGCGAAACGGATGAAATTTTCAAAAGAAAGACTACAAAGAAAAATATGGAATAGCCTAGCTCTGCATATCTGTCGGGGTCTCAAGACCCTAATTTTAGATCTAAAATTTGAAATTCCCGAGATTTTATATATACACATATCTCGGTAAATACTGCCAACACGAGAAAACGTCCAACGGCATTTTTGTAGCTCTTGACCAGAACACTTCCGCAAAATACCCGAAAGCCCTCCGATTAATAGTTTTTGAGTTATCCGGTTTTTAAGATTCTCAAGACCCTATCAGGCCCCTTCTTACCGTATCTCAAAAACTAAGCAAGTTAGAGCGAAACGGACACAAGTTTTGGTTCAAAATCTATGGGGACCCTTAAAGGACCCAACGGGGTCTCGAGTTAAATGGGGTCCGAACCCATGGGTCCAGGGTCTAGACCCAATCTATTTCTAAAATTTTAAGTATAATTTTTCCCATTTTCTAGTTAAAATTGGCTTAAAATTAAATAACTTTGTTTTCCTCATTTTTGGGAAAATTATGAACTAAAAACAAGAAAAAAAATCTTTGGAGCCAAATCATTCCCTCTTTTTCTCAAAATTGAGTTAATTTTCCCAGATTTTAGTTCACTTTTTTTTTGAGTGTAACCTAGTTCGGTACGTTATCGTAAAGTTTCTGTTATTCAACTCACAGGCATAACGTTCGGAATTCTGTTTGCGAACACCTTCGCAACCACTTAAAAAACTTTTTAGTGAATGTGTTCTTGGAACGGAACGTTAAATAACGTACTGTTTTTTTTCGAACACTGGTTCCTGGGCAATTTAGCAGAGTAACTATTATGAGCGTAGATTTTTCAAATTAGTCGGAATAAAAGATGTACCCCTAATAAAATTAATAATTTTGTGAAGTAGCATCACTCCATGGTATAAAAAATATAAAAAAAACACAAAAAAGGTAATTTTATCTATAAAGTGCTTACTTACACTCATAATACCCAAATATACAATTTAAAGTACCCTTAAAATTTTTGTATCAAACATTTAACACATTGTCGTATTGATGAGAAGAACAAGCAGCTTTCTTGTGTGCAATACACACATACATTTCCTTTTCAGATGTGTCTTTCTGTCTGTCCTGTCTTTCTTTGGGCTCATTTGTTTGCCATCTAAGGATCCTTAAAGGCTATTTTGTGGATTTGAGATGCTTTTGTGTTAACAATAATACCCACTTGAAATCGCTTCTATTGTTTAAATAATTCTTTTGATTTAAAAAAAATTGACTGACGACTGTGGTCGTAAAAACTACACTAAGAAAAACAAAATTTTCAAATCAAGCAAAAACAATCTTATTTTAAAAATAAACCGTGATTTTTCCATTTATGTTTCTTCTTTACTCCGATTTATTGCTAATGTTACACCACGATACATTTTTAATATAATTGATCATTTTTGAGGCGTCTTGTTTAAATGCTTGAAAACTCATTTTAATAATATTTATAATCAAAATGATAATTTTCAACATACACAGAAAAAAATATTGAGAAAAACAATTTGAGTAATCACTTGTTTAAATTTTTAAATAAGATTTGAGTAATTTTTTAATTGACGCAATTAAAAATTTACTCAAAAACTAAAAAAAAAAAATGAGTAAATAATTTAATACAAAATTTTATAACTTTTTTTATTTTTTTTTTATTCTCTTCGTGTTTTGAATTCTCGTTTAGTTTATAGTTTTTTGTGTATGTATATGAAAGTTTGAAATCATCTTTATGAAATTTTCCAATGTCTTCAAGACATAAATATATTTGGTAAAGTTTGAAAAAACATTTTTTTCGAAAAAAAAAATGTGAAACTTTTTTAAACTTTTTAAAAAAATAAATTGATAAATTTTGAGTAAATTTTTACTTGACACAATTAAAAAGTTACTTAAAAAATTGAAAAATTTTTAATTAAATTTTTAATAGTATCCATTAAAAAATTTTTAGTAAGCATTTAATAATTTTTTATTAAAAATTTACTCAATACTATTAAATCGTTTACTGGTGCAAAATTGAGTAATTTTTTACTCAATAGTATTAAAAATTTACTCAAATTTTTTTTTTTCCAAAAAAATCCAAAAGAGTTCATACTTAATTCAAAAAAAAAAATATAATTTGGAAATTAAGACCGAACATATTGAACGTTTTTTTTTAAATTAAGCTTCATAATAATATTTTTCTTTTAAATTTGAGATTTTTTGAAATGAGTATGAAAATTCTTGATTTGACTACGTTGTTTTTCCTAAGTGTAAGAATATATTTTTCTAAGAGAATAATGCAGGAGATAAGATTTAATAACAGATTTGTGTTTGTATTTTGTAATTTCATTTTCATTAAATGTGGATTTCTTTTCTTCTATCCAATTTCAAACAAAATTTTTATTGTTTTATTCTGTTGTTTTAAATTTTATAAAAATCACAATTACCTGCTAAAAATCATGCTGACTTTCGAAATATGTTTGTTTGTGATTTTACACTTTTGTTTGATTCCTAAGGAGGAAGTATTGTATGTGAATATACAAACAAAAGCAGGCGCATGCGTAACTGACCATAAAGACAAACTAAAGGTGTGATTTCTAACAGCCTCTAATTCCTCTTGAGATTTTCACCAACTACTACCTCACGTTTGTAGTTGGTTTTTCTTTGAGCTGAGAATACCAATTGTCACAAGTCAAGATGTTGTTTACTTTTCTTTTTGTTTTATTTTTCTTAATTTTGTTGTTGTTTTTCTTTAAGAAACCAACCATGCATCCCTCCATTTCACCCAACAAATAAAGATTAAAAATCATAGATTATGGCCTGGCCGAGGTTTGTAAGTCAATTACCAAATCCTCTTGTTTCTCATTGTTTTAAAAATCGGTTTATTAATAAATGTGGGCCTGATAGTTAATCATCAAACAATGACATCTAACAATAAGTAATTGGACATCTGTGGTAAATGCATGTTGTATGTCGTATGTGCTTAGAATCTGTGTATGGACCGTTGTGAAAAGAAAGTTAGAAAAAGGTGGTTTTCATTTTCATATGGTCAAATAATTAGCACGCGCATATTTCAAGATGTTTTCGAATTTTTAAAGAGACAATTTGGTTATCGATAATTAAAATGTAACGGTAATGGGTTTTCAACGATAACAGAAGTCAATTTAAAACGGTATTTTATAGATAATAGCATTTTGCAACTAATTATAAGTTTAGAGAGAAAATAATAAATCGGTCTAAAAAAAATTTAATGAAATCAAAATTATAGTCAATTATATTTATAATTGAATCAATGAAAATATTTGTTAGTACTTCAACTTTGCGATGTTCGCATTCGAGATATTCGCATGTGAAAATATAAAAAAACTGCAATAGAAACAGTTTTTAGTGATCCACTGATACATATTATTGCCTTGGTGACCCAAAATATTACTTGATTTTGTATATAATGTAAATTTCTAATTGTGTTTCAAAAGTTTCCATTTGTATTCTAAAATTTTCTCAATGCTTTTCAGAAAATTCCATTTCATAAAAACCTTATACTACAAGTAGCAAAGGGAATTTTAATGACAAATCGCTAATGTTCATGCCAAAATATTAATACATATTCAACTCTGCATTCATTGAGAATTAAAAGATTGGAAATTGTCTTTTAGTAAGATCACGATCGTGTTGTTTAGTTGTTGATTGTGATCTTACTAATTGTAAGAGATTATACAATTTTCTTCTTCTAATTACACCGCTCAACAAATCGAAGGTTTTTGACTCCGGTTTGAAATTTGATACAAAATTTTTAAAGATTTTGACTCTCTGCTTCCAAAACTGTGCTCCAAATTTTTCCATCACGTCTAGAATTTTAATTATTCGCGGTTGAAAATGCGAAAAAACGCGATTTTGGCATTTTTTGAAAGCCTGCACAGCAGCTACTGGGTGGAATAAAAATCTGGTATAAAGCGTTAGAGTAGAATTGAACTATGATCTCAAATATACGATCAAAAAAATTTTAAGTTGTTGCTTAAAAAACATTTAGAAAATTGTGAAATACAAATAGAAAATTCTGATATACGAGTTAAACAATTTTTTGAAATAGTTCACATGATCAATTAATTATTTTTTTATACCCTCCACTCTAGTGATAGAGGGTATATATAAGTTTGCCATTCCGTTTGTAACACCTCGAAATATTGGTCTAAGACCCCAGAAAGTATACTCATGATCCTCGTTCGATTCTAAGACGATCTAGCGATGTCCGTCTGTCTGTTGAAAACACGCTAACTTTTGAAAAACTTTACGGAGGCTCCTGAAGTTTGGCATATATGTTGGGCACTTACCTGGTCAGGTTGGTATTGCAATCAAACGTTATGAGCAAAAGAGTGAATTTCGGCAAGGGTTTTTCGCGAATTTACGAGATAAAAAACACGATAACTTTCTAAAGGCAATTCTGAGGATGCTGGAGCTTGGCATATAGATATTTCTCTTTCCCCTAGGCTGGTTCATATTGAATTTCAGCTAAATCGGTCCAGCGCGCAGCAGTGGTTCAAAAAACCGTAAATTTCAGATTCGCTTCATCTTAAATTCACGTGTTGAAAACCCGTTAAATATATTTTAAGAGCATTGTTAAGTCACAAAAGTATTTTACAACTCATTTTTGTCACTTAAAAATATTTTACACTAAAAAAAAAAATTACACTCAAAAAAAATTTCACACTCAAAAAAATGTTACACTCAAAAAAAAATTTAGTATTTTTTTTTTTTTTCAAAAATTAGTTGAAAAAAAAGTTTTTACACAAAACAAAAATTTCTAATCAAAAATGTTATTTTCTTTACGTAAGAAAATTTATTATAACTTAAAAAGGGCATTGTGGAGGGTATTCTATTTTCTACTTGTTTTTTTTTATTCTTTCTATTAATTTAGAACTCATTTTTAATAAATTCAACCCAGTGGGTATCAGGTTGGTTGGCTACCATTTAATTTCCTCTCTCAAAAAGTTGGTTCTCTTAGTGTTGCCTATGCCATTGCATGTAAAAACTCTCTTAAACATTAAGAGAACCAATTTATATAAAGTGACATATTGTTTTGGGGCCTATCAAAATCTCTGATATATTCATTACTCTATGATTCAACCTAACCGAGAACTAGTAACAATGACCGTCGTCTCGTTTTAGCAAAAAAAAAAACAAGGGTTCTGGTGGGAATCGGTCCCACGACCCCCATGTTGAAAGGCTAGCACGCTACCAACTAGCCTACGGGGGCCTCCTAAAAAAAATATTTTTTGAAATAGTTGAAAATTTTTCAATTAAAAGTGGAAACAAAAATTTTTTACTTAATAAAAATGCATTTTATTTGTATATTGTATTGCGTTGTTGATTTTTTTAAAATTAATTAAAAAAAAATTTAATCTTTTTTGGGACAAATGTCTTCATTTTTTGTGGTTGTCGTCCTCTTTTTCAAAAAATGGAATTGGCAACCCTGACCACACATCATCCTTTGCTCCATATATTTAAGGGTTTACCATTTTTGGAAGAGAAGGAGATTTCGGCTCAGTCTTATGGCTAACCACTTGTCATGAACTGTGTTAAATCTCTTAACAGACTAGGACGGGAAAACGACCTGACCCTGGTATGGATTCCGGGTCACGAGGGTCATACGGGGAACGAACGTGTCGATTGTCTGGCAAACCGTTGTCACAGACTAAATACAGACTCGACAGTAGAGTTTTATAAGAAAAAATGGGGAAAAACTAAGCTATTTTAGGAGAAAACACAGCGATTTTTAGTCCGTTTTATGCTAACATGGCAACACTTTCTACGACTTAGGAGTGAGTGAAACAACAAAAACCGATCTGGCATCCATTTTTCTTATGGCACGTTATATCAGTTTTCTCTTTCTAACCTTATTCGTAGAATAATTTGAAAATATTAACCATATGGTTAAAGAATACTTTTTTGACACCTGTCTCTTATGTCGAGTCTGTATTAGTCTGTGCCGTGGTGCCCGTAGACAATTCATCGGTCCGGAACCATTCTGTGGTCTTCCGATGGGACATGTTAGGGAAAAACTCAATATATGGAGTGAATCTAAGTTCATCGAACACTGGAACTTTTGTGCTGGCCAAAGGCAGGCGAAGAGATTCATCACTCCATCCAGTTCGGCAGTAAATCTGCTACTATCCTTGGACAAAAAGGATCTCCGGATTCTAACGTCTTACCTAACTGGACATTGCAACTTACGCTACCACCTTAGGAAAAGGTATCTATCTGACACGGACACGTGCAGATTCTGTGAGATAGAGGAAGAGACGGCAGAACATGTTCTTTGTACATGCCCAAGACTGACTGGTAGAAGGCTTCGACATCTGGGGGGACACTTGTTATCTCCAACTGACATACGGAACTCTTTGCCAAATAGGATTCTCGGCTTTATTAAAAGCCTGAATATTTAGGGCACCCCCCTCTCAGGTTGCACAAAAGATCATTCTGGTCGCAGTGCATAGGGCCTCTTTAATCTAATCTATGGCTAACCACACACCATTCTTCGTTTATATTAGAGGCAGGAAGTGACAGTAAACTGACATAGGTTGGAAGTGTATATTTATAACCGCGTCGGAGTGTGATAAGCTATGATCGGATCTGAACGTGTCTCAGATAAAGTCTATGGAAATATTCGTCAATATTCGGGAGATATTTTATCCTGAAAATATTTATCAATTGGGAAATATTTGTCTATTTCACAAACTTTTTTGTCTCACAGATATTTTATGGTCTGGAATAAATTTATTAAAACTTGAAAAAATTGCGTGCAAAGAATATGTTAAAGTAAGTAAAATAAAATATATTTTCAACTACAAAATAATAATAAAAGCATACATATTTATGTTTTTATTATGTATTAAAAGTATAGTAAAAACACAGATTAGTGGACTTCGGCAGTGATTGAAAACATATCCGTCCTTTTTAGACGAATATTTCAAACATACATGGACTGTAACGATATTTATATGTTGAAAACAAAGAGTCACTTCTTAAAATCCAAAAGTTTTCTTAGGTATTTTTGAAATAGTAAACGATATTTAAAAGCTACTGAAACTTTAGCAAGTATAGTTCTGCAATAAAAGATTTCACTGTAAGTTGTAACAACAAATAATGTGGTATATTCATTGAAAAGCCAATCCAACTTAAAGAACCTCAAAAAAACACATTAAATAAAACTAAAAAAAAAAATGGAGAGAGAGTAAAAAAACGCAACTTTATGTAAACGAAATTTAGAGGAAAAGCAAAATAAAATGAAAAAAACTTCATTAACACTTAATGTCAATTCATGCAACATGTTTTCACAAAATTTATTTGCAAAATTAATTTTTAAAGTTGTGGTTAACTGCATACAGGCAACATGTATTCTGCATATAACTGCAATAACAAGAACACAACAAAAACGCAAAACCCCATGAATGGTAAAAACTGAATTAACTAACTGAATGAGCTGACTGACTGCTGGACAAAGAGATACACATATAATACAGACCGGCGGACAGACATCCAAAGTTTGTAGTCGAGGGAAAATAGTTATTAATAAGAACATCATCTCATACAACTATTAATTCTACGACCAACCACTATTTCCCAGCAAACGTAACAGTTGGCTAGAGGAAAAATAATTTACAAGTAAGTTTTACGTGTAATATTGTTAAGAATATTGTTCAGAAAGCGTCGGAAAATTGCGGATATTTAGTGTTCGATAGCTTTATATTTCTCCTCATCTCTAAAGATCTATCTATTTAAGATAGTTCTGTTTGCTGGCTTTGTAATATCCAGGGGTTTTCTAGGCACAAATAATAATGTTCTCTTTTCCTATAGGAACAAGATTTCTAAGTTCATCCCGCAGAGATTAGGCAGTGTTGAACTCACGGTGTCCATTAGTGGTATCTGAAAGTGCAAAGGCAAATGCTGCCATATATTGCTGTAAGAAGGCCCTTGGAAGCAATTGGAGTCTCACTCCCCGATACGTAAATTAGTTATTCAACTAATATGGAGTTCACACTAGCGACTTTAAACAAGTTGTTTAACAAAACACCAGTAACAGAATAAAAACGTAATGGATACAGAACAAAGACTTTTTTAAACATCTCACTTTTAAACACTTCAAAACAGCAAGTGTGAACGCCGTATTAGTCATTAGAACCATACTTATATATAGAGTATCCGTTTGGTGGGTGGCGACGGGGAAGGCCACTTACTAATAGGCAATTCTTAAGACAAGCGTGCTTATGAAAATGGTCACACTTAGTTTCACTTAGACGAAAGGTCTACTTTCAATGATTCACTGCCCTTCTCGCTAGACAATTAGCCGGAGACACAACCACTAGGTTCGCGGCTATAAATGTATTGACGTTCATACCATACATGCATGCGAACACATAGTGCCGCAACAAACTTTGATTTTTGCAATACAACGTCATCTTTTGAAACCGTGTTCAATACAGGGATGCCGGAGAGATACGACTGGGCAGAGAGCATCGACATTTATTAATGGCGCAATTTCTGGCAATGGCAAACGCCCATCGGAGGGCCGAACATTTTGGCAGACCGATACTGGAGGATTTGACATGTTAAGCTTGTATAAATAGTAGTATGATAAACTAGTCCATTCAATATTCCGACTGATTTAGTTTGGATCCCATAGAGGCCTCTTGAGCATTCAATCTTCTCCTTATATGTTTGCTTTCATTTCTCCTATAAAAAACACAACGGGACCACGTTTTTTAAAGGACCCAAGTAAGTTCGGCAGCTGTCTGCTTCCCTAAACTAAATAAATCCAATGAAAAACCATTAGATGTTATCATAGTGGTAATGTAGCGCTCAATAGGCTTCTAAATGTACTCCTTTCTACATTTTATGGTATTTTTTAGATCTTTTTATGACCACAATAGTTTTCCTTTCAGGGAGTGAGCGTCTTAATCGAATTGCCAGCATGAACACTGAAATTCCAATGTATTCGCACCAACGGCGTATACAGGACTGTTTTTTCAGGGCCCAACAACAACAACAAAAATGTTTGTTATTTTTTCATGAGCTTTGTGTTTTCCAATACATATAAAAAAAATATTTTTTTGTTGTTGGGCCCCACCTCTCCGACGATTCACACACATCGAAGTCATTCTGTTTACCTTTATGATAAGGAATCTTTTTTTTTTTTTTCAAAAGCTGGTGACCAGACAGTGATTCCATACAAGAGTATTACATCACCACTACTCCAGAGATGGCAGTTTCAGTGTTATCCAGAGAAATTACATCATGAGGACAGCTTACTCATTGGGATTTTCTCTCAGACCATATAGAATATCGACAGCATGACAGTCACATCTCTATAGGGCGGTTATTTTGCGTGGCGGTGTCCGATTGACACCTCGCATAGACCTCTTGGTCCATAGCGATACCACAAAATTTTTTCCGCTAGCGATGCAAGTTAAAGTCATTGCGAATCTTTTGAATATCCTAAGATCGTGTTATATCCTCCAAAGTACCTAAACTTATCTGAAAGCTGATAAGGGATAAGTTATTATTCCAGTCGGAGCAGGACATTGCCTTCCCGTAAGTATCAGTAGTAGACCACAAAGGTCTGCTGATTTTGCACGTTATTAGTTTTCTCCACTTCCTGCTTGCCTTTACAAAATTGATGGAATTTCGTGTAGGTTTATTGTGTTGAAGCGGTTCACCGCTTAAACCGCCTAAACCATCAGCTCCAAGTTTCGTGAGTTCGTCTGCCTTTTCATTTCCCTGTATTCCTTTGTGTCCTGGCACCCACAATAAATTAACGTGGTTGTATAGACACAACATCTGCAAGTTCTCGTAACACTTTTAATCTTTTTTAGATTTAATAAAATATCCGTGAAGTGCCTTTAAAGCGGCCTGACAATCCTCCTAAAATTGTTTGGTTGTTTTCTTGGTTTCCTTGATATATTCCACAGCTTTATTTTTGGCAACTATTTCAGCCTGAAATATGCTTGAGTCCAAAGGTAAGTTAAAGGAAATGTACTGGTTTAGTTCAACGATAGTGAAATCAGCTTCTACATGCGTTTGTTTAGATCCGTTGGTAACTCTATAGGGAAAGTATCATTAAATTTCGGAAAAGGTTGTAGGTAAGGTTAGGTTGTAAGTGGCTGTAATAGGCCCTGAGGTCCATTGTGATACCACGGGTTGTAATAGGTTCTAAGAGAGAGGTGAAATATCACCTCCATGTCATTTGCTCCAATTATAAAATTGATATAAGATAGATGCTTACAATTTAGAAGTCAATTTTATGGATTGTGACATCGGTATTGTGGTTGTGAAAAAAAATTAGATTGTGACGATGTATTTATAATTCTCAAGTTCAAACTAAATAATATTCTTACCCTGTGGAAAGGTCAATAATTCGATCTAATTAAATTTAGAATAATTATGAATGTGACAACAGTATTTACTACATAAGTGCATTGGAGGGATATATTTTCATTTCACTTATCACGGAATCAGTAACCCGTAGGAAATGATGTACTTATTGTTTTGAAACTGGTATAAAGCCCTTATGTTGGTACAAACGTGTTCAAATAACTCGAAAGAACAGATCCGAAGATTATTTGAACAAAGCAGTTTTTAAATGTTCTAAAAAGTTAAATCTCTGATAAGTTCTTTCTTTCTTTATGTTTAGTTTTGTGGTACATACCAAATGTTAGATTTGTGACACATGCTTTTGTACTAGCTCTGTGAGACGTAACCATGTGTCAATACACTCCGTCTTAGGATCTAGCCATGCTAAAGTCTCTAGCAAAGAAATGTTCAAATCTATAATATGTCCTTGTCACTGGATCAGTTACAACACCATCGGTTTCCAGTAAATTCGAATACATCGGTTCATTATTTTCCGTAGAAATATTTCGAACAAGTTCGTTTCTTTTTGCTGGGCTCTAACAAAATTTTATGAGAAAACTTATACCTAAATAACATACATATGCAAATATTATGATAGCATATTGAATAAAAACATAAAAAACAGAAAACAACTGAAATGTTATAAAAATTGTAGGTTTTACGAATCGACATTAGCGAAAATACAAAAGAAAAAAAAAAAACTTCCAAGAAATCATAAAAATATTTTACACTTTACACTTGAATTTATAGTATTTGACAGTTTTGTAGCGATTGTTGGCTGTTTGAGCGACAACACTTTATCAGTCGACGATTATTGTCTTTAATGTTGCATATGCAACGAAATCGCATATATTTTTATATACTACCTCTTGAAATGTATCCATTTATGTGTGTATGTATATCATTTGATAGCTTTCGACAAGTGCTTTATATTGGTAAATTTATGTTATGTTCTGCAAGAAATGTTATCGACTATGAACATAAAAAAAAAATGCATAAAGACACTAATATGCCATCCAGTGATAGTGGTGTAGAGACCAGTGGCATTTTTCTACATATAAGAATATTGAAAATTTATAATAAATTAAATATTGGACATCTGAAAGATGTATTTAAAAATGACATATCAATATTTTGGTATTAATTTTACAGAAGGGTGTTTTGATAATTTCATTACCGATTAAGTCATCCCCAAGGTCTCCAGAGTGTGGATCACTGTAGAAAAAAATTGTTCTTGAAACTCCTAAGATATTGAATTTTAACAACTGACTTAACAGAAAGATCGCGCAGTTCCCTAAATCCCAGTAAAGCAAGTCTCTTACCAATGACAGATAAAGTGTTCGATAGTTTCCAACTCTTCCTCGGCCATTTAAGTCCAATAAAAGCCATTTGATGTCACATTTAACCCCCTCAGCATGCTTTCATATAAGGCAGTGTCTGGTAATCACAGCACCACTGTCAAAATCTCTCCTTTTGGAAACGATACCTTATCAATTGTAATGACTTATGTAATGCATAGCCAAAAAAAGCAGAAGATATTGACCGAATATATTGACCGATTCCAAACAGATTTTCTACACTCAAAATAATTCTACAGTAAAAGGTTTAGTAAGTGATTTTGTACCAAAAGCTACTAATAATTTACTAATTTTAGTATCTTTAAAGTACTAAAATTAGTAATTTTTACTGTATTTCAATAATTTTAGTAAAAAAAAGGTATTGGTTACCAATTTCTGCACTAGATCATTTTGGACTAAAATTTAGTTAAATTTTTAGTATTGAATACCCACGTTTTTTTTTTGGTGTAGGTATGTTTCTGGTATAGGGGGCTACTTTTTCCGGGTAGCCGTTTTCGATCCGAGAAAACAGTGTAAAAACGGCACATCCTAATATAAATACCATATGGGGCCCTAACAGCCGAATTTTGTGAAATGCAACGTGCCACATCACCTCGCGTTCGGACACTTTTTATATTTTAAAACGGGGGGACTAACAGCTGTTTATTTTGTGTTGGCTCTCGTATTTATAGAACAAATTGTATGGAAAATCGTATTTCGGTATTTTGATGAGTGAGAAAGTGCTGAAAAAGCACTAAAGTACTGATTTTTCAATCCCTGCTCTAGCTCGAGGTCACATTTCTTTGCTAATTATTACGTTGTCAAAGCTAGAATTTTCACGAAACAAGTTAATTATTTGTTTTAAACAAGGTTTGGCAATTTTCGCAAAGACTTAGCCGATATGTGTTTTGATCTGAAAATGTAGCCTGTTAAATAAAAAACAAATACGCAATATTTTTTAATTACGCTTTTTAACTTGAAAGATGAATTATTGTAATATTTTTAAAATTTTATAACACAAAATTTGGTCAACAAAAATTTACAGGGTTGCCACTCAATTGTAGAATTCTTTTTTTAAAAGACCAAATCGGCTGCAGTTGTACAGCAAAAACTACTTAAGCGATTTTGATGAATTTTGTTTTTAAATTTGTAGAATTTTAAATTATCTAGTACTTACAGTTGCCGTTTTTTGAAAAATTTAGGCCCTTACCACAAGAAAACAAAAAGTCTATTTTAACAAAAGTTTTATTTTAAATTTCAAATTTTCAATACATTTTTTGAAAGTCGATTTTAAAAACAAAACCAATTTGTATGGAAATAAAACTAAAAGCTCATTTTAAATTTATTTTATTTTCTTGTGGTAAAGCTGTTAGATTTTAGTTTAAATTATGCTGATATAAACTAAAAAAATTTAAAAATTTAATTTTCTTCTTTCAGAAAAAATTATAATTAGGTAAAAATTACTGTTTAGGGACAAACCTTTAAGTTCCTTTTTGGGTCCAATAAATAAATTATGACACTTTTTATTTTTAGTTTTAAATTTGGTTTTATTTGTAAATTTTATTTTTTATTTTTTATTTGTAAATGTTTAATGTTGGTTCTTTTCTCGTTCACGTCACAAACTTGAGTGTCCGTTGTTAATTTTAAGTTGAGTATTGATGCTTATATCAATTTGCATGTTCAATAAGCAACAATAACAACACCACATTCCAATGTGAGAGTCATTATGCTGTACCGTTGTTTAGTACAGTGGGTGTCAATTGCATAGGGGCACAGTGCGGGTCATTAGTTTAGAGCCATCTCTAAACAATTACAAAAAATGGCCACGATAACTATGAGAGAATTTAATAATCTACAAATCAAAAAATGTTCATCAAAATCAGTTCAGCGGGGTTACTGCGTAACTTTATTCGAAAGAAATCGTTCGAATTCGGAAATTTTTGATCGTTTGTAGCAAACAAACCTGTTGTTGCTAAATATTTGCTTTTTTTATATTTTTGCATTATTTGGTGATGAGCTGACAAGCTCTAAATAATTTTGTTCCTAAAAAATATTTTCTTTTAAAATTATTTGCGAAAGAAATTTGTATTCGACAGCATTTCCGTTTCGAGTCGAATTACGCAGTAACCTCCCAGTAATTGTAGCTGTACAATTGCAGCCGATTTTTTCCTTAACAAAACATTCTACAATTAAGTGGCAATTACAGTTTACCAAATATTGGTCCTTACCAGAAGAAAACAAAAAGCCTATTTTAACAAAAGTTTTATTTTAAATTTCAAATTTTCAATGCATTTTTTGAAAGTCGATTTTAAAAACAAAAACAATTTGTATGGAAATAAAATTAAAAGCTCATTTTAAATTAATTTTATTTTCTTGTGGTAAAGCTGATTGTGTTTTAAAATTTTAAAAATATTATAATAAATTATTTTTCAAATAAAAAAAAACACAAAATTAATATATCTTGCGTATATATTTTTTTATAACTGTTAAAAAATCACTGTTTTTTTTCTTTAAATTCCCCTTATTTTAACAAATTTCACAATTTTTTTTTACAAGTGTACCATATGATTTGACTAATGGAGCCTAAATACCATAACATTTTAATCGTAAAATAAAATTGACATAACATTAACTACTGACTTGATTTCCTTGATAGAAAAAAAATTAATCTACACGACTGATAAGTATCTCGGCAATAAAAACAAAACAAGAGGATTAAAATAAAATTTCAATATTCCAAAAATATAAAAAAAAAATTCAAAATACTCAATACAACAGAAAAAAATTCAATAAAACAAATAGTTTCGGTAAAATCATAAAGGCAAAAGTTTACATAAATTTATTTAATGATTTATTCGATCGATTAAAAATAAAAGAAAATAATAATAAAGAACAGATTTCAATAGATAAAATAAGAAGATACAAATGACCTACGAGCACGATGACACAAAGTTTTATTGTTAGAAATCGTTGAAAAGAAACAAGAAATATTAAAAAGAATTACTACCATAAAATATGAAATATTAGAATCTTTGTTTGTCGCATTAACTATTTTAAATAATTGTTGATATTTAAGAAGAAAAAAATTATATATAAATATCTAAAGATATTGTATTTGATTATAATAATAATATGAATAATGATAGCAGAAACCCAAAAACATTTAGCATATTAAACATTTTATTACCGTTTAGTTTTTTTTTTTCTACTTGTTTTTTAAACTGGATAGAATTTTATTAATAATTTTCCCCTTCTTTGTATATTTGAGGCATTTAAAATAGATATGATCTTTTTGTATCTATTCATATATGGTGGTATCTATATTTATATATCACAAATGGCCACATATCATACCAAAAATGGAGGATCTAAAAATATATGATTATATTCCTTTAGATCAAATTTTATATAATTAGATATAATTATATCCCAAAAATGTGATCTAATAAGATATTAAAACATATAATTTTATCTTATTAGATCAAATTAGATGAAATTTACAGTTCCATTTTTAGGATCTAATTATATCTAAATCTATCAACTTTAATATTATAAGATATACTCATATATTTTTGGTTCCTCTATTTTTGGGATCAAATGATAGATCAATTTTATATATAATTATATTAAAAAATATACGATTTTATCAAAACTTTTTTACTCGGGGAATTAGAAGCAGCTTTGCAAGGAGGTGATATCACTTACTGACTGACCTACTTACTTTGTGCTAGTATTTTGTCACACTTTAAAGCACTCTTTCGCAGATTTTTTTTTAAGAAAATGAAAAGCTTAAATATGCAGCGTATCTAAACTTCGGCTTAGATCCATTTTATTTTTTTTTCATAATTTAAATATATCTCTTGAACTTTTTGCATAAATAGTTATCAAACATATAGACATTTTTTTTTTTATAAATTTAAAAAATTTTATTAAAAAATACTAAAAATAATATTTTAAAAAGTTTTTATTTAAATTTTTTTATTTTATTTGTTTATTGTTTTTGGTGTTGTTTCTTTCAGTGGCGGCAAATATTGTGTGTTATTCAAATGCACAACTGCTGTAGAAAAATTAATGTCAACTTAAGATTATTTATAAATTTTATATTATTGACCAAAAACAAAAGATCAAAACTAGTTTGGTTTTCGGTGAACCGAGATCATAAAAAAAATAAACGAAATATCACAAATATGTATAAAACGCACATTTGGTAAAACGATAAACAGTAGTAAAAAATGTATATTTTGTTAAAAATGTGTCTAAAAGTAGATTCTACGTACACATATACGTATGTATGCACGAGTATAGACTTCTGTTGTTGTCTAGTTTGATCAAGACTGGTTTAAGGGGCGCTATAACAATTTTATTTATAAAAAAAAAAATACTCTTACACCAGTTCCTCGTATAACACAATCTTAAAAAGAAAGAAATTTTCTGTACAAAAAATAAAATTTTGGAATAATCTTTCGGGAGATGTTGTACACTGAAAAGTATACTAAATTTTAAGGAAATTGACCTTAAAAGAAGAATTTTTTTATAGAATTTTGAAGAAATTATTTTTTCCCCAAGTAAATTATTGCCTTAAAAAAGTTGAAATAAAAAATTTGAAAACTCGATTATATTCATAATCTATGATTTAAGGGCTACAAAAATGCATTTGGACTTTTTGTTGTATCTTTAGTATTTACAGAGTTATAAGTACCCTAGTAAAAAAGTTTTGATATATTGATATATAATTTGATACAATGATATTAAATTATATAGGACTTTTTATATGTTCCGATCTAATTTTATCTAAGATTTATTGAGGCTCCATTTTCTTATCTGAGGCTATACATAAATATATCTGACTTTATGTAACTATATAAATCTATATTAATTTATATAAAATAAGATCAAGTGGATTTAATTGGATGTGACCAAAATTCGGATCTAATTTTATAATTTTTTATATTTGTGTATCTAAAATAATACAATTAGATCAAAATTTGATCCAACTTGATACAGCCAATTTTGAGATCAAATTAGATCTAAAAAGTTTTTTTTTTACTCGGGTACTTCAAATTTTCGGGATTATCAAAAATGGGGCCCAGATGAGTAGAACTAGGCTGTTTCATTTTTTCTTTGTAGTACTTTCTTTCGAAAGTTTCATCCATTGCGCTCAATCGCGATTAGCTTTCGAGATATCATCACTTTGAATTTTTAGTAAAAACCCAGTTGGATGCATCTTCGAGCCATCCTAAGAGACGGTGCGGTGACATGTCAGAGTCACTGCTGACATCCCCAAGACATCTCCACGTACGTAGTTATGCACAGTTTCATATAAATTTTCAAAATGTCCTTACTTAGAGTCAGCTGCAATCAGGGCATGCTTACCTTCTGGGGACATGTCATCTAAGACTTCTTTTACTGGATTTGATCCTGGAACCTCCAGTTTATTAGTCCCACACCTAACTACTTGTTCCAAACTTTATTTTGAAAATTGTTTGTCTATTTATTACTTTTATACTACTTCTTAGATTGTGATTTTATTTAAAATAAATCGATAATATTGCCATCTTTTTCTTGGAAATTAAAGAGTTGCCCAGATTTAAAATTCCAATTTAATGTAGTGCTAATCTGAAGACATTTCCATTTCGACGTCTTAGGGGAATTGTCCATACTCTTAAAGCAAACATTCAGTGCTGACAATGTTAGGACATGTCATCAAGGATTGCCTATGATTTGTCAGATTCTGAAGACATTTCCCCAAGGAATCACTGTGTAAATTTCCTCAGTGACACATTTTCCAACTGGGAAAGACTGTCTTGATTCAATGATCGTACTTTTTTTTATGATTTGGCTCTGATTTTAAGAGCTTTTGCTACGCTTACGATCTTGTAATTGCTGTCATCGACTGGCCATTTAGGACAGCATGCAAGGGCTCTCGATATGACCCAGAAATGGAGTCAATCAATAAATCCATCTAGGGCTATATTAGTACCGTTCACTCGAAAGAGAAAATTCACCCTTACCTCCATCTTGCTATGGAACCAGCATCTAAATAATTGGACCCCAAAGGCCACTAAAGCAACATATGCCTGGGAAAATCTGGGAACTGAAACCGCATTTTATCTTCTGTTCTTTCAAAACTTTTGTGAAACCTAAGCCGCTTTAGCCAGAACTATCTTATTGTTAGACAAAGTCTATAGACTTTCTGCATCGGCATCACTGGAACTGGTAAAACCTGCCCAAAAGGGCGTCCCGTCCCGTCAAATTTAAACTTTCGAACTTCGTGTCGTAATACCTGCCAAACGATGGCCACTTTAGAGCTGAGTATGGGAAAATTTATGAAATAAATTTGCAAGGACATCTTCAGTCGACTACCAGCGGTCAAAGTTGGAAAAAATTACATGTTTTGACCAAAATTCATTTCCAAATTTTTATGCTAAATCCGGCTCAAAAATTTGGAAATTTTGCGTACTTTATTGGAAAAATATTAAAAAATTCCACAACCTCGATTTTGGTCCACAGATGTTGATTTTTTAACATAAACAATATTTTTTCTCCAAATTGGTCTCAAAAGTTGGAAAATGTTAAGTATGCCATCTCAGAAATATTAAAAAATTGTAAAAACGCGATTTTGGTCCAAAGATGCTGATCACCATTTTTGAACCAAAATCGTGTTTTGATATTTTTAAATATTTTTAGATAATATACTTAACATTTTACAACTTTTGAGACCAAGGCTGACGAAACATTATAATTTAAAGGAGCGTGACTTAATATAAAGGAGCGTGACGGGGACACATGAGAATTGCCGAATTTTTTATTTACCCTGTCTTTAAGGTCAAGGATTGAATTTTGCCAACACAAATATTTACTAGGAACTTAAAGACTATGATCCTTGATCGGAATGGAGCGTGTGGTCAAATTTAACCTGAGATCCTGAACCTAATTCCAAAACATGGTATACGGATGTGTAAAAGCAAACCAATAAGGATACAGGCTCAGGTATTCTCAGAACCAACTTTCAACGTGATCTGCCCATAAGAAAATCATTTTCGATTTTCAGGTAGAACTATATGTTACTCAATGTATTCGTTAAAAGGCAAAAGGTTCATGACATTATGTGTGACAGTCACGTGTAGACATAATGTGTGAAAGCTCATGCAGCTCATGAGCTTGCAAGACTGGAAACTACCTTACAGGTTCAAACAGAATTTTAATGTGTTGGTATGCCACTAGAAACTTGCAAGCAAAATCTATTTAGAGATGGGTACGTGTGAGACTACAGAGACAGATTTGGCCTTCTCTTAATCAGAAGCACACAAGGGAGCATATCAGATCACTTGTGCGATTCTGAGGAGATATTTCAACAATGGTTGCTGTTTTACCGTACACTGCCTTATCGGAAAGCTCGCAGGTCGGTTAAATGTGCCGTCAAATGACTTTTGCCAGAGTTGCATGGACAAGGAGGAGTTGGAAACTATCGAACATTTTATCTACCATTGCCCGGCACTATCTGGTCAGAGAATTGCTTCACTAAGATTTAGGAAACTGCACGATCTTTCTGATTGGTCGGATGTCGAAATTCAACATCTCAGTAGTTTCATAAGGAGCTCAAATTGGTTTAACGGCAGGGACTAGTAGTAGAACCTATTACACAACGGACCTCAGAGTCTATGTGTGTTGACGTAAAACGTCAGCAGTCAAGTTCAACCTTACCTAAATGAGAACAGATATTCTCACAAAGTTTGAAAACGTTAACCGCGCTGTACGAGGTTTGGGTGTACGACTTCTACTTTTTAATAGTAAGATACGAAGCGAATCAACTAAAATGTATACAGAATAAAAGATTATAAATCCAAATACAATGTTGTTGAGAAAATAGAAAATTTTATTATATCAGTTTTTGTTTCATTGCAAGAGTAGGTATGCGCCACTTTGAAATTTAATATCGTTTTCGTAGACTTATAATAAGTGTTGCCCTGCCTGCCACCTGTTTTAGTTGAAAAGAAATATCTTGTGAATTCTATTGTAAATTCTATTTTGAATAATAATGAAACAAGTTGTAGTTAAAATGACTAACAGTCTCGGTCCAGCATGTCTGTCCATCTTTCTTCTGTGCTTTCGAGATTTTGGATAATAATCTTTGTGGGAAAATATTTAGAACAACGGTTAACTAAAATGTAAATCACAACAACACGGTTTGGTTAGATATTTTTTTTTATTGTGTTTTTAAGTTAAACTACCAAAATATGTAAATTTTGTTTCATTTTTATTTAATTTTTTTTTTTTTTTTTCAGAAAGAAGAAAGTCATAAAACTCAAGATTTTTAAAATTATTTTTTTTTTTAAATTTTTAACAAAACCCTGTTTATAAAACAACTTGAAAATGTATAAATTTTACGTCGGATAAAAAAAAAAGCTATAAACTTTTAGCCAAAACAGCATCCCAATGTTACTTGTAATCCCGTTTGACTACAAAAACAAAACAACAACAAAAATTGATAATAAAAATACAGAGTTATAATAAAATGTTGTCAACACGAACGGCTTATGTGGCCAATAAAATGTAGATTCTTACCTTCTGTTTATGTTTAATAATAACAATAAATAATCGAATACATTTTCAGAACATTCAACCATTTTAATATCAAAAAAAAAAAATTAAATTAAAATGTAAAATTTACAGTTTACGCTGGATCCGTTAATATATAACTCTGGATTAAGTTTTTAACACAAATTTTGACATTAGGCTAGTAGTTTAGTCGGTAGTAAGCAGCTAACCGAATATTGAGTGATTAGCCATAATAGTTCAATTTAAACTCGTAGCTCGGCAATTTGAACAATACCCCAAATCTTATTTATTTTAGATAAAAAAACTAGATTGGCTCCAAAACTGATGCAGAGTATTTTGTTTGTTTAGATTAAATTTGAAGACGTCCTGTAGGTTAGTTGGTAGCATGCTAGCGTAAGAGCGTGGCGATCGTGGGTTCGACTCCTACCAGAGCCTATCTTCTGTGTAGCTACAAAGAGACCAAGGTCATTGTTAACAATTTTTGGTTAGATTTAAAATTAGTTTACGATATGTAATTGCAGTGATAAAAAATAAACACTTTATCATTATCATATATTTCTTATTCATCTTGTCGACTTAAATATTTATATCTTCTGTTCCTTGTTGCAAAATATTAAATTTTATTCCAACATCGAGCAAAATGAGGTCACAGTTGTAACAAGATTTCTCCAATATTTGATTGACTTCATATTCAACAGCTGTCTTTTAGATTTCAGAAAAATATCACATCGGCTGAAAAGTCCATAACAAAACCAATTTTGTTTGGCAAAACTCGACTTTATTCATCAACATAGTCTTCTTCAAGAGCGATGAAAACACGCCAACGTCTTTTTAACATTTCGATGCATTTTTTATATTTGGCCTCAAAATAGGCTTCTGTTAGAACCATCACCTCTTCATTCAAAGAAAAACTCTTTCCAGTGGGCATTTTTTGAGGTCTGAAGACAGGTAAACATCGCTTTGAGTATAATCTGGCGAATGCGGTGGGTGCGGAACCAATTGAAAGTGTAATTCGTGCGATTGGCTTATGGTAACCAACGACACGTAACACGGTGCTTTGTCTTGGTGAAAGAACAACCGCGGCAACCATTCCAAAAACAGCTTGAAGATATCTAATGAGCCGACACGTTCATTAGATATCTTCAAGGTATCAGCTATTTCATGCAACTTCACTTTTGGGTCTGCCAAAACGATTTGGGAACTTTTTTGATATTTTTGGAATCACCACCTCTTTTTGGCAACCAAAGCTTTCGGCATCATCGGTGTTTGTATGACCACGTTTAAAGTTAGAAAACCACTTCTCTACCATTTGTCTCGATGGAGCAGAATACGAGTACCACTTATCAAGCCAAACTTTGGCTATAACGGTATATTTTTTTTATGAAAGAGCAACGATAAATCCAGACACGAAGTTGATTTGAAAAGGCTGTAACTTAATTACTAATTTCGACAGGTATTTTCTTAAGGTTGGTACTTCCAAAAGAACACATGAATTTTTCATAAGTGGCGAAACCTATGTTTCATCCAGAGGACTTTTCAGCCGATGTGTTACATTCTGACTATATCATAAGACTTTTTCAAAGTGTATCCTTCGTAATTTACGTATGCATGTCTCTTTTGCTGATTTGTCATTAGCAAAGTGTGTGGAAGTAGCCTTCTCAAGGTTTTCAGAAGGTGTCGACTAGTCGATACTTCAGTAAGTAAGATGTAGGGTAGAGAGGGGCACATTCGAAACTTTTTTTTTGAAGTGCTGTACAACATAAACCAGTAGACTTTTTCCTAAATTTCTTTAGATTTAAGAAGCTACATATTTTAGCTATAAAATGTATACTCCAAATGGATTTTATCTGTTTGGCGTCTGTATTTTTTTTAACCTTTTTAAAACAACCCATATCGACGAAACTGCCCCATTCATGGGGCACATGCGCCAAGAGGGTGAGGCACAATAGTCAAGAAGTTAAATTTCTAGAAATTCGTTAAAAATATCTTTTTTGTAGAAGAATTATTATTAAAATCGTGATTTTATTAAAAAAAAAAAAACATAATTTTATTGGAAAAAGCCGAAAAATGTACTACCCGTGGGTCACATTCGCCAACTCCATGAGGTACATACGTCATCAGCGAAAACTGTCCCATCCTCAACCTAGCGAATGTGCCCCAGAAGCGGGCACTCACAAAAAAATAAAAATGTTTACACTTAATTTTTTCTTATTAAAACAGACTCATTGCAGTCTTCCGCGTGTGAAGTAGAACGGTCGAAGTTCGTAGTGTGAAAGACAATTGATAAATACACATTTGACTCATTTTTCACAATTTGATACCTCTCTTGGTTTAAGAGCAGAGCCTACGCTTTTACTCGAGTAGCTCGAGTAATCGAGTAGCTCGTTACTCGAGCAGCTCGAGTAGCTCGTCAATTACTCGAGCAGCTCGAGTAGCTCGAGCTACTCGAGTAGCTCGAGTAGTAAAACACACATTTTTTATATTTAAACTCCTGTAAAACAAAAACTAATATAGCTATTTTCAAAATTTTTACATTTTTGGAATGCTATGCTTCCAAAGAATATACATAATAAATATCAAATTAATAGGATTATCGTAGTGGCTTTGCTAAACTACTACTCGAAAAAGATCGGCGAGTTTTCATACAAATGTATGAAAATCCGCCCTCCTTTAAACTTTAATATCAAATTATGAGAATATTTTCAAAAAACATGATATTATTTTTTACCAATTATGATCGCATATACGATAAGAATACTTCCTCGAAATTTCAACTCATTTCTACAAAAAATGTGGAATTGGCGATCTACTACTCGAAAAAGATCGTACGCTTTCCATACAAATTTATGAAAATCAGTAGAATTTATTTCTTTGAGTAGTAAAACACACAGTTTTTATCTTTGAGCTCCTGTAAAACAAAAACTATTATACCGATTTTTACAATTTTTACATTTTTGAAATGGTATGGTTCCAAAGAATAAACATGATAAATATCAAGTTAATAGGATTATCATAGTGGCTTTGCCACGCTACTACTCGAAAAAGATCGGCGAGTTTCTATACAAATGTATGAAAATCCGACCTCCTGTGAACTTTAATGTCAAATTGTGACAAAATTTTCAAGAAAAGATGAAATAATTTTTTACCAATTATGATCGCATATATGATAAGAATACTTCATCGAAATTTCAACTCATTTCTACCAAAAATGTGGTATTGGCGAACTACTACTCGAAAAAGATCGGCCCATTTTCATACAAATGTATGAAAATATGCCCTCTTTTGAACTTTAATGTCAATTTGTAAAAATGTTTTCACGAAAACATAAAGTTATTTTTTTGCCAAATATGATCGCATAAATGATAAGAATACTTTCTCAAAATTTAAATTCATTTCTACAAAAAATGTGGCATTGTCGGCCTACTACTCGAAAAAGATCGGCCGCTTTCCATTCATAGACTAGATAACTTCAGTAAAATTTAAACAAAAAAAAAATTAAATAAATTACGTAAAACATGTTAAAGATAATTGTTTTTAATGAAAGGAGTCATAAACAAATGTTTGGAAAATCCATGGCAGTAAAATTTGCTGAGACCACGTGTTCTTTTATTAGGTTGTAAAATCTTTTGCTGTGCCTTTTAAAACACTGCCTATAAATATTGCACAAAAAGGTAAAATGAAAAAAAAAAATGTACGGTACATTATAAATTGGAAATTTTAGGTAATAAAACAATTTGGGTTAAAAAATTCACAACAGGTAAATTATGTCAAAATTAAAATAATGATTTAAGAAGTGATATTATCATTACAATTATAATATGTAAAAAAATAAATTTAGTGGTCTAAAAAGATTTTCGCAAATGAAATTAAACTTCAAACAAGTGCTGGTTTTCAAACATTTGTATAAAAAGCGGCTTATCTGTTTCGAGTAGTAGTTCGCCAATGCCAAATTTTTGGTAGAAATGAGTTCAAATTTCGAGGAAGTATTCTTATCGTATATGCGATCATTATTGGTAAAAAATAATGCATGGTTTTTTGAAAATATTTTCATAACCTAACATTTAAATTGGAATAAGGGCAGATTTTCATACATTATTATGGAAAGCGGCCGATCTTTTTCGAGTAGTAGTTCGCCAATGCCACATTTCTTGTAGAAATGAATTAAAATTTTGAGGAGGAATTCTCATCATATATACGATCATAATTGGCAAAAAATAACGTAATGTTTTCTTGAAAACATTTTCATAAAGTGACGTCAAAGTTCAAAAGTAGGTTTATTTTAATACAGTTGTATGGAAATGGGCCGATCTTTTTCGAGTAGTAGTTCGCCAATGACACATTTTTGGTAAAAATGAGTTGAAATTTTAAGGAAGTATTCTTATCATATATGCGATCATAATTGACTAAAAATAATTTAATGTTAATTTGAATTTTTTTTACAAATTGAGATTAAAGTTCAAAGGCGGTCGGATTTTCATACATTTTTATAGAAACTCGCCGATCTTTTTCGAGTAGTGGTGTGGCAAAGCCACTACGATAATCCTATTAATTTGATATTTATTACTTTTATTCTTTGAAACCATACCATTTCAAAAATGTAAAAACTTTAAAAATCGGTATAATACGGTATTTACACCAACGAAAACAACTTGTTTTTGAATATTTTTTTGGTTTTTGGCAAAAACTACATAAATTTTCCATACAATTTAAAAACTGCGTTGCCAACTAAAACTGAACAAAAACTAGAATTTAGGTTGTGGTCTATGCTACTATTAATTCAGTGTGAATGTTTTTTTCAATTTTCTTTTGATAAAAACGAATGTCAAAATAAAAATATTTGTTTTTTTGTTAAATTAATATTCAAATCATTAAAAAAAGTAAATAAATGTGTAATCTAATTTTTTTAATAACGTGTGGCTATTGTAATTTTGTGTTTTTTAGTGAATTTAGAAAATAATTAATTTGATTTGACAAACAAAAACTCTTTTTATTCGGTGTAAACAGTTTGGTTTTCCAAAATGCTTTTTTGCCAAAAACAAGTTAGTTTTTGTTTGGTCTAAACATAGTATAATAGTTTTTGTTTTACAGGAGTTCAAAGATAAAAACTGTGTGTTTTACTACTCAAAGAACTAAATTCTACTGATTTTTATAAATTTGTATGGAAAGCGTCCGATCTTTTTCGAGTAGTAGATCGCCAATGCCACATTTTTTGTAGAAATGAGTTGAAATTTAGAGGAAGTATTCTTATCGTATATGCGATCATAATTGGTAAAAAATAATGACATGTTTTATTGAAAATATTCTCATAATTTGATATTAAAGTTTAATGGAGGGCGGATTTTCATACATTTGTATGAAAACTCGCCGATCTTTTTCGAGTAGTAGTTTAGCAAAGCCACTACGATAATCCTATTAATTTGATATTTATTATGTATATTCTTTGGAAGCATAGCATTCCAAAAATGTAAAAATTTTGAAAATAGCTGTAATAGTTTTTGTTTTACAGGAGTTTAAATATAAAAAAATGTGTGTTTTACTACTCGAGCTACTCGAGTAGCTCGAGCTACTCGAGCTGCTCGAGTAATTGACGAGCTACTCGAGCTGCTCGAGTAGCTCGAGTACTCGACTACTCGAGTAATAGGGAGCTCTGTTTAAGAGTAAGTGGGGTGGCGAATGTGCCCCTCTCTACCCTACTTGTAATATTTGAATAACTTCCAACTACTTCCTGTCCTCGCATAGACCGGCTGGTCCATAACGATACCACATTTTCCTTCTTCAGCGACGGGGTAAAACGCGTTAGTCCATGTTGCGAACAGATTTAGTTGCGTAAGGTCAATAGCCACGATATCATCCAGATTCTCGATTTCTGCTTAAACCTAGTGCCTAGCGAGGCATTTGCACAGATTATGTTCAACTGTTTCATCTGTATTAGGTCCATCATATTTTCTACAATTGGGATCCGAGATAAGTCCTATCGTTTTCGCGTGAAAAGTAATTATTCCTGTGACCACACCCGTGAGTAAAGGACAATCCCCTCGGTTACGAGAAAGTAGGTGTCGAGTTTTCCCGAGGTCGTAATGCGGCTAGATTGTTCTAGTGATTCTGTTTGTGCTTAGCTCTCTTACAAGGGAAGTATCTCAACCCTTTTGAACCGATTTGCCTGAAACTTAAAATACTTATAAATGAGACCATTTTAAGGTTGGGGTGTCTGGGCTTATCGGCCATATCGGGGATCTAGGGGTTCAAAAAAGGGATCAAAAATTGGCGAAAAAATCGTTTTTTGGATTTTTCAGCGATTTCTTTCTAAGAAACTATATGATGTTTTCATATGAGAAGAAAGGTTTTTTTAATGCCTATCCAACAGTGAAAAATAAAATAAATAAAAATTCGGCTTCGTTAAATATTTTTTTCATAAAAATGTATAAATTTTGGGGGTATTTATATGAAGACATAGGGCTACGATGTCTATATGAATACGAAATAATCTTTATTAAATTTAAGTCGACATGTATTTTTGCTCTAAAGGATATTCCTGTTAGTTCGGGAGTTATCGAAATTTTCCCGGAGGTATACATTGTTTCATAAGGGGACAACGAAATTTTGAAATACTGACATGGCCGAAAAGCCGAGACACCCCAACCTTAAAATCGTCTCTTTTATATATATTTTTAGTTTAAGGCAAATCGGTTTATAAGGGTTGAGATACTTCCCTTGTTAGTAAGTAAGAAGTACTTGTAATATTTGAATAACTTCCAACTACTTCCTGTCCTCGCATAGACCGGCTGGTCCATAGCGATGCCACATTTCCTTCAGCGATAAGGATAAAACGCGTTAGTCCATGTTGCGAACAGCTTTAGTTGCTTTTCGTTTGTATTAGGTTCATCACATCTTCTACAATTGGCATCCGAGATAAGTCCCATTGTTTTCGCGTGAAAAGCAATTTGGAAGTGTCCTATGATCACTCCCGTGAGTAAAGGACAGTCTCCTCTGTTAAGAGAAAGTCGGTAGCGAGTTTTCCCGAGGTCGAAATGTGGCCATATTGTTCTAGTGATTCTGTTTGCAATAGAAATACAACCACAGTCACTTCTCGTTCTATAAAAGAAAGAAAAATAAATTCATTTATCAATCTGAACCTGAGACAATTTTGTTTTCAAGGATTTAGAAATGTACTCTGAATAACTGCCAAAAGAATATAACTTTCAAAATTAGAAAAAAATCTGAAACAGTAAGAGATGTCTACAAGGATCATCATAAAATTGGCTTTGCTGATTTTTTGCTGTTGAGATGATTTTTCTTTATGCTAGTACAATTTGAGATGATTTTGCTTAGGTTGTAAGTTTCTGCTGACGTTATGCGACATCACACATTGACTCTGAGGACGGTTGTGACTTTCTTAACATTATGTGATTTTGTTCAATGCCAAATCACATAGTGTTTTTCGAATCACGCAAGTTCGGATACAGTATGATGGGAAATTTAAAAAAAATAACTTCCCGAGTAAAAAAGTTCCTATATAGTTGTATATAATTTTATAAACATCATATATGATTAAATAGAATTATATAGAATTTGATGCGAAAAATGAGTCGATAAAACTATATAAAATTTGATCAATGTTTCTTATATTTTGATAAATTTTTTATATAATTTTATGCGAAATTTGGACCCCTATTTTTATATAATAATAGCAAAATTATATAATTAGATATAATTATATAAAAATATATAAAATTGTATAAAACTGTATAAAATTATATAAAGTTACATAAAATTATATATAATTATATATAATTAAAACAAAATTTTATGATTTATATAAAACTTGATATAATTTTATATAACTTAATAAAATTATATATTGTTTTATATAATTTGATATAGTTGTATATAATTATATCTGATTATATAAATTTGCTTTTGTTATATAAAAATAGGGGTCCAAATTTCGCATAAAATTATATAAAAAATTTATCAAAACACAAGTAAGATTGATAAAATTTTATATGGTTTTATCGACTCATTTTTCGCATCAAATTCTATATAATTCTATATTATCATATATGATGTTTATAAAATTATATACAACTATATAAAAACTTTTTTAATCGGGTTATTTTTCATAAAAAAAACGTTTTTCAAACTAATTTCTTAATGTGAAAACAATGTATTAAAACTTGTTAACATCAGCCCTGCATTGGGAGCCATTTTTTGACTCTTTTTTTTTGCTTACTACAAAACAAAAGCTGACCAAAAATTTAAATGTTTGACTTATTTTGATTATTTTTTTAATGTCAGAACCTAACCTATTTACCCACCAGTCATTGCCGATAAACCAGTGTAAGCTTCTTTTGAAACTGCAGTGGCTAGATCCCAAAGAAGTCTGCCTCTGACAAGGAAGCTTCAAGTAATGGCAGATAATTTCCAACTTCTCCTTAACCATTCAACTCCGGCAGAATTCATTAATCTGTTCAGTATGTTTTTTTTATTCCAAAAAAAAAATCTAACTTTAAAGCAGGGTTGGCAACCGAAACCCACCTAGAATAACGGTATTTGGCTATTGTGCAGCAACCAATAAAGATATGGACATTTTTAAAAGCGATTATGAAAGCTAATGAGACTTCTAGTATTTTAAATGTGTCGCTTCGTGTTTCTAGCGGTTCGTTTTAGTTATATAGGCCAATACCGTTATAATACCGTTTCAAACGGTATTTTAAAGGTATTGACCTATATTTCGAAAACGAACCGGTAGAAACACGAAGTGACTCATTTAAAATACTAGAAATTTCATCTGTTTTCATAACCGCTTTTGAAAATGTCCATATCTTTATTGGTTGCGGTACAATAGCCAAATACCGTTATTCTAGGTGGGTTTCGGTTGCCAACCCTGCTTTAAAGTAATTTTGAAACGAAGTTTGTAGGTTAAGCACAGTAGCAACCTGTTTGTTTGAATTACTTGTATGTCGATTTAAGCCATTATAAATTATTACCATAAATATTGTAAAATATTAACAAATTTATATGAATTTAAATGAAAAACATGAACAATTAGAATTCACATAAATATGTGAATGTTATCTTTGTATATTTTTTATTAAATATTTTATTTCTTTTTATTGTCTACCTCAAAATATACATAAACTACAAATAGCCAAACACACATTTAGATTTTACAAGAGCTAAAACTATAAAAATATATAAACATTTCATGTTTTTTTTTGTGTGTGTCTTTTCATGTTCATAAACATTGAAAAGTTACGGTGTTATGAACACCATGTGAAAAATGTCAAAATTATTTATGACATTTTACACGTACTACAAGATACATTGAATGTATCTATGTACGCACATTGGTGGTATGTATGCGTATTTGTATTCCTTTTATTTTCGTATCTTTGTATCTGCAAATACCACAAACCACTAGCAGTGTCACTAGCAGAAAATTAATTTCCAAAAAAAAACACAAGGAACAAATATGAAAACACATTCAGTTGTATCCCTAAATATTGTAATACAAATGATTTGAAATGGGTACTTTTAATACAATAATAATGGTAACTACCAGATACAATTGTATTTAGATACATACTGCTACAACCACTACTACCTCTACTTATATGTCAGTATAATATTTATCAAAAATGTGAAATAAAAATTAAACAGGGATTCAAATACAACATTAATATGTGTAGTATAAAATCTACTTTAGTACAAAAATATTACCTATGGAATAATAACTCGTATAAGTAGGTATGACTTTTATCTATTAGGCTCACATACGTTATTTGTAAATACATACATGTGTAAAGGACACGTAAAATATGTTTTATCGTATAAATTTTCATATGAACATAAATACAAATAAACACAAAGTATTTTATATTTACAATATGGAAGCCATCATACATTTCGTTGTACTCTAAGGCGGCAGTTATACACTTTTTGAAAATTTAGAATATGTTTCCCTCCCCACAGAGATTGGTCGAGTTTTTCATATGCTATGGGTAAAGAAGTGCCATGAGTAGTGAAAATAAAGCAAATCAAGGAATTGATGTTTTAACATAAAAGAAAAAAACTAATTCGTCTCTTCGAACCTTTATGAGGAATTACTAAATATTCGCTGACCCGCATGACAAAACTAAATTTTTTTCTGAAATTTTTGCAAGGTACTCATACTTGCCGGTAAGTAATCAGCGACTTACCGAACTCGAAAGACTTTCGTAAACAATGTCTAAAATATTTTCTTGGGTGCGTACAGTTAAATGTTTACTTGAAAACCTCAACGTGTTGAAGTACCCAGACCGGATGGAATAATAAGACTAGTGCAAATCAGTATTCTTCGGTAAAACTACCCAACTAGTAAGGGGTTGGAACGGGCTGCAAAAGACTACCCGACCAGCAACGATTTAGAAAAGTTTAAACTATATGTCCATAAACTCTACTCCTTCTTTTTTCTTTATACCTTTAAAGTGAAAAAAGATAATCAAGTTCAGAAACAGCAACAGTTAGTTTTCATAGTTCTGGAAGATGGTTAGGTTAGGTTGTGAAGGATGACGTCGGTTTATACAAAACCAACGCCCATAGAGGCCTTGATGTGACCCATTATGATTCCTTTAATGGTCGAAACCTTCTCTCTTCAATTTTATCACTCGCATTGTTTCCAGTTATGCACCCCATTTTGAAGCTTTTATAAATGCCAGTAGAGTCCAAGGATTCTCGCTTCGAATTTCCAAAAAGCTCTGAAAGAAATAAGAGCCAAATAGTAGACAGCGCAGGGCATTCACATAAGAAGTGATAGCTGTCTTCGACAGCTTCCTTACATCTACAAGTATCATCATTCAATCTACATATTCTTACCATATGTTTGCCTAATGTATTATGACCAGTTATAAGATTTATTACCATTCTTAATTGTCTTCTATTCATATCTAGGAGAATTTGGGTGTGTTTTGTCAAGTTTCATCCCATAATAATTTAGTCTGCATATATCTGTCTGAATTTGTCCATCTGCATATCCAGGTATCTCTAGCTTTACACTTGATCCGTAGTGAATTCAGAGACAAAGGGGGGTAAACATCGGATTCCGACGCTTCCTCTGGAAGGCTGGCACCTTTTTTGCCAGTTCATCTGCTTTCTTGTTGCCTAGAATATCTTTATGTCCGGGTACCCAGCACAGTCTAATGATATGCTGCTCGCTGAGAGCCTTAAGTTCTCTGTGGCAGCGGCTGACTACCTTAGACCTGATGTTGTCATTTTTAAGAGCCAATAGTGCAGCTGGACTACCAATGAAAAAACTAATATCGCTTTTGTATATTGAACATTGAAATCTGTTCCGCAGCTTTGGCAATAGCATATATTTCAGCTTGAAAAATACTGCAGTCATCCTTTAATCGATAAGATCTGTTAATGTTTAGCTCCATACAGTGAAAACCACTACCAGTTCCTGTATCAGTTTTGGAACCATCTGTGTAGATATTAATTTGATAAAAATCTATTTTATTCTCTAGCCAATCCTCTTGTGATGGTATTACAATATTCAACTTTCTATCAATGACATTATATGGAGGATTGTAATCCGTTATCATGTTCCTCTCCATATTAATAATATTAATAATGAGGTTCTGTTAATAGTAATCGCAGCATTTACCTTAATATGAATATCCAATGGTGTGATGTTCAAAAGTATTTCTAATGCTTCAGTAGAGGTCGTATTCATAGCTACAGTGAGACTCAACAAAGCTATCCTGTTCACCCTCTTTATCATGTCCGCACGTGTTTTATGTTCCACAATTGGCCACCAAACATGACAACCATAAGATAATACATGTCTAACGACCGCTGTATATAGCCAATGAAAAATTTAAGGCTGTAATCCCCATTTTTTCCGCACTAATTTCCTACACGAGTATAATGCAGCAAAAGTCTTTTTAATACGTTCGTCTAAGTTCCTAATCCAATTTAGTTTGCTGTCTAAAACCAAACTTAAAAACTTAGCAGAGTCCGATAGTGTTAACCTAATACCATTTAGTCTAGGAGAAATAAAATTAGGTATAATTCTTCTCCTAGTAAAAAGTACCAGTTCGGTTTTCGTTGGATTTACGTTGAGCCCACAACCCCTTGTCCATGTTGAAAGTGTACTTAAAGCATTGCCCAAAATGTCAGAGACAGTGTCAAGGAATTTGCCTGAGGATAGGATGGTTGTCATCATCAGCGTAAGACACAACAGTTTTACCTGTTCTATCTAATTTTACTAATATCTCATTTACAACGAGAAGCCATAGCAATGTAGAGATGACTCCACCTTGTGGAGTACCCCTTGTTGCCACTGCCCGAACTTTAGCATTACCCAATTCGGATGAAATAACCCTATTTGTCAACATGTCCATAAGCCAATTAACTATCGGTGTTCCAACCCCCGCTCCGATCAGAGCATTATTAATTGCCTCTGATCTAACATTGTTAAAAGCCCCTTCAATATCAAGAAAAGCACCAAGTGTATAATCCTTAACTGAGAGGGCGATCTTTTAGTTGATTTAGTGACATCTTCTTTAGGGTTATTCCTGTTACATCACTTTAATAATTGTTCAGAATACTGGGAAATGTGATCGATTCTGTGTTGTTTTGTTCTTTAGGCTAGGTTATTTGATGGAAAACTTTTCATAACACTGCACAGAGAAAACAGATTCATTATCACAACCAAATTTTTTAACCAATTAATAATTTTTCGACTGTAACCGAATTATTAGATTGTCACAAGCAATGTTTGAGCTAATCGAAATTTATTTTTCCAACTAAAATTCTATTGCATTAACAGAGTTTCTGTCTCCACAAACAAATTTTTCGGTTTCTGCAACTGAAACATTTAGTTGGCAAGAAAATCGGTTATCACAATGAATCTCTGTAAGAGAGCATAACAATTTTCGTTTTTTGCTGAAAATCGACATTGCGAATATCTTTTAAAAAATGCGATAACTGCAGAAAGTTCCATTACGAATTTAGTGTTATCGGAGTCTAAGGTTAGGTTAGGCTATAAGTGGTTGCTGACGCTTTACGTCAGCCGACATAGGTTCTAAGGTCCGTTGTGATACCACGGGACAGAAATGAGGGTTTCTTTATTAGTCCTTGCCGTTTTACCAAATTAAGCTCCTTATGAAACTCCTAAGACGTTGAATTTTAACATCTGACAAATCAGAAAGACACCTCCCTTTGGTGCGCCACTATTGATAAATCGAAATATTGGCAAGTAGATTTTCCACCATTAAAACGATCCTATGCTTCTCTCAATAATCGAATCTGGGATGAAATTTATTATTAAAAGCCCCCATTGGTGGCCTTTCGCAATATAATTGGTGACTCACCATAGTGTACTTCTTTACCGAAAGCGATCTCTCGATAGTACCAACGAGCTCATGGGGAGCTGTTTCCTTTGATTTATCCTTGCTGTATGCATGTTGGCTAGTCGAAAGCAACTTCGGGTCAATCACTCTACTCAAGTTTGAGACTATCATTTCTTCCATTGTTTTAAACAAAAATGACGATAGACTAATTGGTCGGAAATCCTTTGGAACTGTGTTGGAGTTTTTTACAACCTTCGGGATAAAAACCGTAAGAATCGTAGTGTAAACGTTGGGAGAGTTTTTGGTAAGTTGAGGGTATAAATAATGAATCTGATTATATAGAGAAACCCTAAGGAAAATAAATAAATGTTAAAATTGTCATAAAAAATGTATGTTACAGTACAACTACATACGGATACACATACATGAATACATATCGTCAACTAAAATGCAAACCGCCATAATACAAAAATTTAAAACGATTTTTTGGACGAATACTGTGTATTTTATCAGCTTAAATGTCTTTATAAAGACTTAACACATTGGTCATTCTACGGACTTATCAGCCAATGTGTTGGGCTTGTATCATAAAAAACTTGCGATAGCAGAAACTTGGTATTTCCGAAAGCTAGGCTTAACTAAAACTTTAACTTTTGATTATTTGTGATAAATTTGATTTAACAAAAACGTCTTCTTAATTTTTTTTAGTTAATTTGATCCAAAATAATAAAGTTTATTAAAAATGTGAAACATCCAATAACGTTTTTTGCTTCTTCTTTTAATTTTAAATGAAATGTTAGTTAGGGCATTTTGAGTTTTAGTAAACTCTATGTATGAGTTTTGGTAACACCTAAACTTATTGTTTGTTACATTTGAATTGTGGCAAATATTATTCAAACTTTTTTTTTTTGGCATTTTGTCCGTTAAACATACATGATGTTTCATCATTTGTCATCCCATATAGTGTTTTTAGAGTTTTAGTATTAAGTTAACCACATTTTTGGTCTAACTAAATGTCTATACGCATACAGGTTTTAGTATTCCAAACAAAATATTGTATCCACGACTATATGTTTGTTGTGAGTATGGATAAAAAACGAAAGCAGAAAAAAAAATTTTTCATATAAAGGCGGCCGCCTGCCTTGACACCCTCATCATAATATGCAGTCGTTCGGTGGTTCGGTGGATACATGGGTTAGTATAGTGTTTAACTTGTCCTCCCATTTATATATGTATGTGCTGTGTTTATATAAACGTTATGTACACATTTGACAGTTACGAGATTGCGCGCTGTCACTTTCGTTTAACTTTTTCAAATGTCTATACTACAATCTAAATAGAATGTTCATTTTCTATTATTTTTTTTTTCTTTTACACTTTGATATCCAACAAAAAAAGGGTGATTTTTGTCTGTACATTGGCTTTAAATATGAGTTAGAATTTGTATGTTTAAAATACGACCGTTATTTGATATTTGTTGCCTTTGAAAAATCATGTTAGCTTTTACGTGACGTACTACATATGTCATATACACATGTACTCATCGTAATATACCTATATATAGACTTTAAATAGACATATTTTGAAACTGCAATTATATTTTGTATTACAAAATATTTCAAGGTTGAATTTTAAAGACTTTAATATCGAAATTCTACACAGTTTTGTAATTGGGGAATGTATGAGAAATATATGGGTTTGGACTGTTTTCAGCTTTAGGTTTGAATATTTTACAACACTATTGTAGATTGTTTTTTTGTGCTATTTTTTTGTATTCAATTCCCATTCAGTTTGGAAATTAATTAGATTTTGTCTGAAATATTTAGATCGAATGATATCAATTCTATCCCAAGCATTGCATACAATAAGCGTGTTCAGCAGAGAAACCTGCTACTCAACAGTTGGGATGTAGCATGTTTTGATTAGTCGATTCTGCTGAACGCAATTTTTTATGAATGTTTTAAAATATTGGAATAAATGATTGTTTTTTTTATATTTTCATTTATTTTATCTGTGGAAATTACTTTTTTTTATGATATTTTTGTTTATTTCCTTAAATAACGTCAAAAAAAAAAAGAAATAATTTCAATAAAACAGCTTATTTATCAGTTTGTGATCAAATGTAGCATAATTTTTTAACGCTACCAGTGATGAGAAGCGCTCACTCAACATGTTGACTGAAATGCCAAAAATTAAACCGTTCAGCAGAATGTTGAGGAGCAGCTGGGTAGCAGCTTTCTCTGCTGAACGTACCCAATGTCAACGTGATTACACAATGAATCGTGGAAAGTCCCCCGAAACAACAAAATGCTGTAACTCCACTCCTTGATCGTTGTAAGTCCTGCTTCGAATATGGGTGAATTTCGAGTAAGGGATGTGGTAGCTTTTAAAATACCCAACAAAAAAAAAAAACATGAAATAGCTTACTTGGCTTCTGTTGAACATATTTTAACGAGATGAAACATAAGTTCTTTTTGTATCTTTCATAATGGGGCGTGGCACTAATTTAATTCAAGGAAAGTATCCCATAGCTTACAGTTCGATTGTTCTGCAATTTACATCTGTTATAGAGAGTCAAGCTCTTACATTTACTTGATATATGAAGGTGCCATCTCGTTTGTTAAAGTTCGTAAATGGGAGTGAGAAAATCGTTTTTTTTTTTTTATTTCTTACCAAAGGAACCATATGAACAAAGGTTTTATGAAGGCCTTCCCATTGGTTACTTGCCGAAATGCGGCTTTGTTAAGTTAGGTTGTAAGTGGCTGCTAACGTTTCATGTCAGCACACATAGACTCTAAGGTCAGTTGTAATAATATGCAATTGTAATAGGGTTATACATATAGTCGAAAAGTCGATTAATCGACTTTTTGTATGAAAAAGTCGAAAAGTCGAAATCGACTTTTTTTGTTCTAAAAAAGTCGAAAAGTCGACTTTTTCTTTCGACTTTTTCGTTTTTTTTCGACTTTTTTCGATTTTTTTTTTACTTTTACCAGATGAAAATAATTTCTTTTCTCTGAAAAAAAATTAAAATGAGAGCCGAGTTTAATAACAACTGAAGCTATTGGTGTTTCCATGTATTTTGTATGTGAAGCAAAAATGTCAATGTCAAATTCATGAGTTAGAAAGTGTTAAGTGCAATATTTACCAATATTTTTGATTATTGTAAATACCTCAGTGATAGGGTTCTGTAAATCGAAAGTCGACTCTTTTGCTTTCGAATTCTTCAACCTTTTCCACATTTTCGATTTCTTTGACTTTTTTTAACCTTCATTGGTACCCAACATTGATAAATAAAATACAATAAAAAAAATAGCACCTAAATGCTTACAACAAGTCATAACTAAACTTTTATTTACTAAAAAATTGACTTTTTAAAAGTTTGAAAAGGTCAAAAAAAATTGAAAAGTCGAAAAAAGTCCAAAAGTTGAAAAAAGTCGAAAAAAGTCGAAAAAAGTCGACTTTTTAAAAAGTCGAAAGGTCGACTTTTTAAAAAGTCGAAAGGTCGACTTTTTAAAATTTGAAAAAAGTCGAAAAATCGACTTTTTAGAAATTGAAAAAAGTCCAAAAGTCGACTTTTTGTTGGGACTATATAACCCTAAACTGTAATAGGTTCCCCTACTAGTCCCTCTCGTTAAACCAATGTGAGCATTTTATGAAACTCCTAAGATATTGAATTTTACCATCCGGCAAATCGGAAAGATCGTGCAGCTCCCTAGATCCCAGTGAAGCAAGTCTCTGACCAGAAAGTGCCGGGCAATGACTGTTAAAGTGTTCGATAGTTTGCAACTCCTCCTCATCCATGCAACTCCGGCAAAAGTCATTTGACGTCATATTTAACCACTTATAACTACCTATAAGACTGTGTCCGGTAATTATAGCAATGATATCAGCTCAATTGTGCGCGATCTGATTAAGAGAAGTCCAAATCTGTCCTATTGTCTCACGCGTCCATCCATTTGCCAATCTCTGTTAAGTCTCCATCGCGGAAGAAACACATTCCAATTCGGTTGGAACCTGTAAGGTAATTTCCAGTCTTGCAAGCTCATCGGCCTTGCAATTCTCTGGAATGTCTCTGTGCTCTGGGGCGCATATGAGTCGTATGTCAAACTGCTTGACCAGATCTTGTTTTCAGAAACAATGACTCCAGGGTCTTGACTGTCAGGATAGATGTTCACTGCGGTTGAAGACAAAACAATGTAGACAAGATATCTGCCGGGTAAACACTGCGATGATCTGGCAATCTTCGAGCCAGGCACAGTCCAAGCTCTTCCGAATAGACTTCAAAGCCTACTTGCTCGATCAACCTCGATCCATCAGTGTAAACATTTCTGATGGCTCCACTAACCGGAATGCCTCTCATCCAAGATTCCCTGGATGGTATCATAGTGGTAAAGTGGCACTCAAAAATTTTCATAGAGGGAGCACAGTCTACATTTTGTGGCATTGTTATCTCCTTCAAGATCGCGCTTTGGCCACAATCGCTGCTCCTCCGCCATTCTTTGTACCTTTGTGATAAAGACACAGTTGCCTTTTGAAATAATTCCATACAGTAGAATTGGACCAACCACTGCTGTGTAAGTCCAATGAACGACTTTAGGGCTAAAGCCATCGTTTTTAGTAGCTCCTTTACAGGAATATAAAGCAATCGATCAGTTACAACACATCAATTCAACCGACGAGTTGACGTCACCCCCACCAAATTTAATGAAACTCAGTACTGGGGTTAACTTTAACAAAAAAGAGATTGTGCCAATTTTCAGGCTTCTGGTCATTCCAGTATTTGAGATATTGGGTCTTGAAAATTGGCAAAATCGTATATATTTGAAAAAAGTGTTCTGAAATAAATAAATATGTCTCGAAAAGTAATAATAACACAGGTCTCATTCAGGCTTCAAATAATAGGTAACGAGACAACATATAGCGAAATCGGTTAAGCGGTTCAAAAGTTATGAACTAAAATGTAAGAACACCTCGAAAATTTTGGTATATTCTGCATAACCTAAAAATACAAAATGCTTTAAATTGCCTGCTGGTTGGCATATGTGAACTGAATTGGACACAGAATGGAATTTTTACAAGTGCAACCCAATTTAAAAAAAAAAAAAATTTCGAGGATTTTTTTTTTCACCAAAAAATTTTTTCCGCGTATTTTTGTTTTTTCAAAAAAAAAATTTTCTGCAATAATCTTTTTTTACATTGGAGGGTATTAATACATTCGGCAAAGCCAAATTTAACTTTTTTACTTATTTTTAATTCTAAAAGTTTCTTTTTTATTAGATATCACATTTTTATTTAAACAGATGTTTTAACTTTATCATTTCTTTTATATTGTTAACGTTTAATTTTTTTTATTATTTATACATAAAAAAATAATATTTTTCACTTTAGGAAAAAAACAAACAAATTATTCGTATTGAAATTAATTTGTCGGCAATTTTTCATATTTTTGCTACTTTAAGTCGTCTTTTTTTAGTAGTTTAAAAAGTAAAAAAATTATAATTTCGTTCTTTTGTTCTATTAAAAAATTCTTTTGATATTTTGCCGGCTTTAAAAAAAAAATATTTATTTTTATATTATTTATTTAGTTGTTAATGCCATTTTGTTAAATTTATTGTTTTTTTGTTGTTGTGTTTTTTTTTATTATAAATTTAGCGACGGTATTTACATTAAACATTTATTTATCATTATTGCCAATAAGTAGTACATAGATAATTATTTAAAATATTTTCGAATAATTTTTTTTTCTATTTCTATTTTAAGAATAAACATAATTATATTTACTGTTAGTTAGTTTTAGCATAATGGAGGCTAATGCGTATGTTTTATGAAATATTTGTTGTTTTATATATTTTAAAACATCTTTATTATTTATAATAAATATAAATGATAACTGGAAAATACTGTATAACAGTATTATCAGCTTAAATCAGCACACACGCTTTAGTCTAACCGACTTTAACTTCGTAGTAGGGTGCCCCACTACTACATCAAAAATCAAAATCTTCCCCAAAGCCGTTTTTAAAAAAATTGCGTTTAAACATCAAAAAATTTACATTTCAAGCTTTTCTTAAAAACTCTAATTTCAGGTGACAGGACATAATCCCCAGGGACATTACCCCCATAACGAAAATGGGGACTATGACCGAATTCATTTCGGTCATAATCCCCATAATAGTTGTGGAGACTATGACCGTTTCCAAAACGGTCACAATCCCAATGGGGATTATGTCCGTTCCTTGTTGGAATTACGACCGAACTTTTTTCGGTCATAACACCCATTCACATTATGGGGAGTAACTCCAAAGCAATTTGGGTCATAATCCCCGTTTTCTGCTGAGACGGTGTGTTTAATGCATGGAGTTTATAATCCTAAGCCCGACCGAAGGCTGGCTACGTAGAAAAACTTAAGTAAAAGAAAAAAATTCTATTAATTTTGGGGATTATTACCAACTAGTATAGAAGACATATAGAAGACATGGCCATTTGTTACGTCGTCATTATCCCCATAAATCTGGGAATCATGTCCGTTTTTTTTTTATTTATGTCCAAATATTTTTCGGTCATAGTCCCCACTACCATTATGGGGATTATGACCGAAATGAATTTGGTCATAGTCCCCATAACGGAAAGGCGTACGGACATAGCGCCCAAGGTCTTATCGTCCAAAACCGTAATTGTCATATCGCCCAAGCTGCGACATATAGCCCAAAATGATAGGTCTAAAAATGTTATTTCTCCCAAAACAAAATTGTCAAAAAATCCAAAATATTTTTTTGGGCGAAATGTCGAAATTACGACTTCTATGATTTGTTTTATTGTAATAAAGGTTTTCTGCGTAGAAAATTGGTTAGATTCATAAAATTTAGAGTGTTATCAATAAATTTAGTGCAATAAAGCTTAGAAAAATAAACATAATTTTTTTTATTTTTGGCCAATGGGGAAACCACTGTGGGCCGGGCTTAGAGATTACAAAATCCATGCATTAAACCCACCCTCTCCGCAAAGTAAAGTTTTCTAGGGTAGCAGGCCTTTACGCTATCAAATTTGTTATGCCTTAAAAAGGCTTGATAACCAAAATAGCTTTGGTTTGTAGAGAGGGTGGGTTTAATGGATGGAGTATGTAATCCCTAAGGTTGTGGCTTAGGGATTACATTATCTAAGAAGTTATTCGCGATATTGTGGCAGAAGTTTCCAAAAACCCAACAAACATTAAATTTTAACCTATTTTGTACCAAATTAAATAATAAAAGCTGCAAAAATATAAGCCCATTAAAAAATCCTTGAAGAACACTTTTTTGACCTTTTCAAAATACGCGTTTTTTAAAACAACTTTTTCACATAGACTTTTAGTTATTTGGCCCTCATCTGCCCACCACTTTTTATACATCAAATTGAAGATTTTTTACCCCTCTTTAAATTAAAAAATATTGTGGCCGCGGGTTTTTGCATATTTTCGCATATGGTTGTGGTTAACATAGTCATCCAACGAAAAATGGTGAAAAATTGCATTTTGTTTTGTACTATTTCTTTTTAAGAATATAAGTAAAGTGAAATATTAATTGTTGTTATCTTTAACTTAATATTGCAATTTTACGGTATTTGACTTACAGTTCTGAGTAAAGAGAAAACACTTTTTTGAAGAAATTGTCCTTCCCCCTTATTTTTTTAGTGAAAAAATTTGTCCTTTGACGATTCATCATTTCTGGACAAAGCTATTTGCTACTAGCTTTGATTTTTAAGCAGTAAGCATAAATTTCCCCTCGAAATATATGCTTAAAAATCTTTCTTATGCTTTTTGCACTTAAGAAATACAAATTTATCATTATTTTAAAAAAATTTTTAATCCACGCCCACAAAAGGGGGCGGGCTGAAAAAAACGATATTTTTTAATCCCCCGGGTCCAAATTCAGAACTTTGAGCTTCTTGAGGCATACAAATGTTGCATTGGTTAAACAACGACACAAAAAATCATGTAAAAATATGGTGTTTTTCAGAGGTTGGTTTAGTTCCTCAAGGGTAAACTTTTTTCCCCCTGGTCCGATTTTGCCCATCTCCGAACTTAACCAGCCTATGACCATAAGACATATTTGTGCCAAACTTCAGGAGTATATCTCTTTTATTTTGGGCTGTATCGTGTCTTTCACAGACAGACGGGTAGACCGACAGACGGACGGACGGGCATCCCTAGAATGTCTTAGAATCGATCACTGATCAATAATATGGGGTCCTAGATCGATATTTCGATGCGTTACACACGGAATGACAAAGTGAGTATACCCCCATACTGTGGTTGTAGGGTATAAAAAGTAAATCTTAAAACAAGTCTTTAAGCCAATTAACCCTTCAAAGATCAAATCGCTACTGTGGCTACAGTTGTTAATATTTTTTCCTACAAATTTGCAAACTTTAAGTTCTTCGGGCATACTATGTGCTGCCCCTTGTTTTATAAGGGGAAACCAGGCGTACGGACATAGCGCCCAAGGTCTTATCGCCCAAAACCGTAAATGACATATCGCCCACGCTGCGACATATAGCCCAAAATGATAGGTCTAAAAATGTTATTTCTCCCAAAACAAAATTGTCAAAAAATCCAAAATATTTTTTTGGGCGAAATGTCGAAATTACGACTTCTATGATTTGTTTTATTGTAATAAAGGTTTTCTGCGTAGCCGGCCTTCGGCCGGGCTTAGGGATTACATACTCCATGCATTAAACCCACCCTCTCTGCAAACCAAAGCTATTTTGGTTATCAGGCCTTTTTGAGGCATAACAAATTTGGTAGCGTAAAGGACTGCTACCCTAGAAAACTTTACTTTGCGGAGAGGGTGGGTTTAATGCATGGATTTTGTTATCCCTAAGCACGGCCGAAGGCCGGCTACGCATAAAAACTTTAAAATATTGTGTTAAAAAAAAACAATTTTGGTGAGTTTTATGATTATTTTTTTGGGTGCTATGACATTTTATAAATATAACATTTTGATATTTGGGTAATATGACATTTTTGCTAATTTATAAAAATTTAAAGAAAATTGTTAAAATACCCAAAAATAATGGCCATATCGTCAAAAAAATTTTGCAACAACAACTAACACACATTTTTTTTGGGTGGAATGACTCTTTTAAATTGGGCGATATGAACTTGGGCGTATGTCCGTACGCCTAACGGAAATGGGGATTATGTCATGTCATCCTCATTTCATATGAAAAAAAGACTTACGACAAAAAATATTCCTCGGGAAAATGGAACAAATCTGGTAATTCACATTTTACAACGTTTTTCTTGCCAAAAATGCACTTTTAAATTCCGATTTCAAAAATTTTCGTAAAATAATAAATTGTAAAAACCGCGATTCGAACTTCTTTATTTACTCAGTTTCTAAATTTGATCGGTTTTAATCGGACGCATGCAATTTCAACCAAAAAATGGTTTTATCTAATTATATAGTTTTAATCGGATAAAATTATATCCGTTCGATTAAAACTGATCTAATCTTAGAGATTCATTTTTCGGATCAGTACTGATCTTTTAAATTTTGGATCAGTACTAATCTTTAAAGTCCCCCCGAGTAAAAAAAGTTATATGACGCAATATTTAATTATATATGAACAGATATGCTTTTGAGTAAATCGATATTAATTTTGATCCGAAAATTGGCGGATCGAATATTATACGATTATATCAAATTCTGATATTTTTGATAAAATAATATAAAATTTGATTAAGTTTGATCCCAAAAATGGGTCTATATAATTGTATTAAATCATATCTTATCTGCTAAAATTATATAAATTTTTATATAATTAGATGAAATCTGGTAAAATTTTTTTAAATTTTAAATGTGAAATTAGAAATTATTTTATCAGATTGGATACATTATCAAATAGAAGAGTTTTTGTTGCATTCTTCAGAATTTTTTTTATTAAAAATTTGTCAATTTTGTTTTCTAAAATCATTTTTACGGGATTTACAAATTCCAAAAAATGTTTGTGTCTTAGAAAATTTAAAAACATTTTTTCGGAACTTAAAAATTTTTCAAAAACATAAAATTTCTCTTAAAAACATTTTCAATCATTTTTTTACTCCAAAAGAAAATTTGTGTCCGGGACTTTGGAAAATTTTTTAGGACTTGAAAATTTTTTAATTTTTTTTTAATTGTCCGGGAAAATTTTAAAATTTTTTTTCGGGATATACTTATAAATAAAATTATGTATCTTTTTACCTGTCATATCTAAATATTCCTGACCTTATATGTCATATCTAATTTCATATAGATCGGTATATAAATATATATGAATAAGTATGTTATCATATTAAAAAATAAGGAAAAATACAATGCTATATATAAACTTATATGTCCATATCAAAGTTCATGCATAACCATATATAAATTTAAATAATTATATATTAGCATATATGATTATATCATATCTTTTTTACTCGGGTCGAATCAGATGTGATATATAAGAATATATATAAACATTTTAGCTCGGGATTGCAAAATATGAATAAGCAGCTTTGTTGTATTTTTCCGAAGGAATAATTTTTGTCCCAAGTAATTTGTTCCTATCTCTTATCGTTTTCGAGATAAGCTTGAAATTTACATTCCCTAGTAAAAATATTATGCTAATTTTACTAAATAGATCTAATTTGATCCGTAAAATGGTTGTATAAAATAATATCTAATTGTATTACTTTAGATCAAAAAATATAAAAATTGATACAATTTGATCCTGAATTTGGTCAAATCTAATTAGATCAAAATGATCTTATAATATCTATTTTTATATAATTTGATGAGCAAAACCAAAATACGAATCTAAACATATATGGAGCAATATCTAACCATATAAAGTGGATCAACCCCGAATAAAAAAAAGTTATATGACGCAATATTTAATTATGTATGAACAGATATGCTTTTATGTAAATCCATATTAATTTTGATCCGAAAATTGGCGGATCGAATATTATACGATTATATCAAATTCTATTATTTTTGATAAAATAATATCATATTTGATTAAGTTTGATCCCAAAAATGGGTCTATCTAATTGTATTAAATCATATCTTATCTGTTAAAATTAGATAAATTTTTATATAATTAGATGAAATCTGGTAAAATTTTATGGAATTTTAAACGTGAAATTAGAAATTATTTTATCTGATTGGATACATTATCAATTAGAAGAGTTTTTATTGCTCTTCTGAATTTTTTCGGGACTTAGCAAATTATTAAAAATTTGTCAATTTTTTTTTTATAAAATCATTTTTACGGGATTTAAAAACTCCTAAAATGTTTGTGTCTTAGAAAATTTAAAAACATTTTTTCAGAACTTCAAAATTTTTCAAAAACATAAAATTTCTCCGAAAAACATTTTCAATGACTTTTTTTACTCCAAAAAAAATTGCAAAAAAAATTTTGTGTCCGGGACTTTGGAAAATTTTCATAAAATTTTTTAGGACTTGAAAATTTTTTAATTTTTTTTTAATTGTCCGGGACTTAGAAAATTTTTTTCGGGATATAATTATAAATAAAATCATATATCTTTTTATCTGCCATATCCAAAAATTCCCGACCTTATATGTCATATCTAATTTCATATAGATCGGTATATAAATAGATATGAATATGAATGTTATCATATTAAAAAATAAGGAAAAATACAATGCTATACATAAACTTATATGTCCATATCAAAGTTCATGCATAACCATATATAAATTTAAATAATTATATATTAGCATATATGATTATATCATATCTTTTTTACTCGGGACCGTATCAAAGTGATAGATAAAATTTTATATAAATTTATACGGAAGCATATTAACTCATATAAGATTGTATCAAATTATATATGATTAGACCAGAAAATTTTTACTCGGGTTTTTAGACTTTTGAACTCGATTTTTTCAAAAACGGCTCTGGTGAAGTTTTACCAGATTCAAAATCAAGAAAGAAATTTACCGTCTTCGCAATTTAAGGATAAAGTCGGTTCGAACGAAACGTGCACAAAAACCTTTTGCTATTTAGAAAGCCGGATTAGAAAATGGACACATAAAATTAGTTTCTGAAATTTTATTATAGATTTTTAATTTTACAGAGACTTCTATTGACTTGCTCACTACCGTCGCTGGCCATAAAATTAGTAATAAAAATTATTTTAAACTTGTTGTAACTGTCAAACTTAATCTAATTTGGAAATAACTTTTGTTAACGTTTAAGATTACAAAGTAGATTTAAATCGCAATCTATTAGATTTCATTACCAACATTTAACTTAAGTTTGAAATTTAAAAAATTTTCTTATTTTTAAAGAACCTATGATACACATTAGTATATAAAATTCATATAAATACCATGTTACTGTAAAATCTACAGTGTAGATAGATGGACGTGCAAACAGACATGCTGTTCATTTAACATCTAAATGCTGCTCATAAATTCAATATTGCACCTTGCACAACATTTTTATTGTTTTTGGAATTTTTAATTATAAAGTTGTTGCAACAATAAATATTATTGACGTTTTGATCAATATGCCACAAAAACAAAAATTCAAACAAAAGAACACATACATACATTCCACATACACAATATGGATCCAGACACCAAACAAAGTTGGAGTATCACATAATAAATTATCTACCCATAACTTGGCTTATCCCACAGAGATGAGGATTGAGGGATAGATAGAAATCTTGTGATTTAATAGAATCAATAAAACTGACAAGACGCCTGAAATTCTTTAACAGTTTCTTAGTAAATACAGTCAAGTTTATTATGACAGAACCAAAATATAAACTGTTAATATATGTAGGAATGGAATTACAATTGAGTCGTCAAGATGCAACCACTCAATGTTAGAATATAAACACATCAGAAAAATATATAATAAATATTTAAGAAATAAATTGATGAAATGTAATAATACGAACTTCAATGCGTCAGAAAAATTGTTAAATTTTTTACACATATTAAGGGGGGAATCTATGACGCATATAAAGTGGAAGTCTATTTTCCTAATTTTCGAAACTTCTATTTAAATCTTGAACGCACATCTTACCACCAGTTAAGACTGGTCATAATATAGTTCAAATGTGATTTTATCGACACTAGTCGATTACACTGTGCAACAATTTGAAGGTCATGGTCTGGGGGGTGGACCAAACTAAGACAGAATGATAGTATTTGGTTAGTATAGTAAAACCCTCATAGGGTTTGGCGCTGTGTGGGTACAGTCAATTTTTATGGCCCACTGAAATTTTTATTTTTTTCTCAAAGGGGTTTGAGAAAATTCGAGAAAAATTAAGTTTATATTAATCTGAGCCTTAAATTGAACTCAGCTTTCTTCAGTAGGATTTTATGGGAATTATTTTTCTAGAATATATTAACCCTCTATCTGCCCTGTTTTTGGGTCATTTTGGTCCTTTTTTCAAGAAATGACTCAAAAGTCTCATAAGATATGCGTTAAAATAGTTAAAATATTCTACGAATATTTTATTCATCAAATTTCACTTGGGGTCTTCACTGGCGGAAAGTTCGACCGGTCTGCAGAAAATGCCTAAAAATTTAAAATTGTAAAGTCTAATTCATTTTTCATATTTATGGCAGCAACAGTTGCTGGAAGGGTTTTACTGTTTACGATTGTGAGCAACAAATATAGGATATTAGTCTGGGGGGTGGACCCTTCCAGCTGAGGATGATAGTATTTGGTAAGTATAGTAAAAGCCCCAAAGGGTTTGGCACTGTGTGGGTACAGTCGATTTTTATGGCCCACTGAAATTTTTATTTTTTCCCAAAAGGTGTTTGAGAAAAGTCAAGAAAAATAAAGTATATGTTAATCTGAGCCTAAAATTGAGCTCAGATATGTTTAGTAGAATTTTATGGAGATTATTTTTCTAGAATATATTAACCCTCTATCTGCCTTGCTTTTGGGTAATTTTAGTCCTTATTTTAAGGAATGACTTAAAAGTCTACTAAGATATGATTTTAATGGGTTTAAATGTTCTAGGATTATTTTTTGCATCAAATTTCACTAGGGGTCTTCACAGGCGGAAAGTTAAACCGGTCTGTAGAAAATGCCTAAAAATGTAAAATTGTAAAGTTTTATTAATTTTTGATATAAATGCCGGAAACTGTTTACGATTGTATGCAACAAATATAGGATAATGGTCTGGGCGTGGACCCTTCCAGCTCAGTATGACAGTTTTTGGTTTGTGCAGTAAAATCCCAAAAGGGCTTGGCGCTGCGTGGGTACAATTGATTTTTATGGCCCACTGCTTTGTTGTTTTATTCGTCCAAAGAGATTTAAACAACGAAAAGACATATGAGCCTAAAATTGAACTCATATGTCTTCAGTAGAGTTTAATGGGTACAATTTTTCTAGAATAGATTTAACTTCTATCTCCACTTTTTGGGTCATTATAGTTCTTTTGTTAAGAAAAGACAAAAAAGTCTTCTTAGATTTGCTTTAAAATGGTTTTACAATTTTTTTTTATCCAATTTCAATAGGGATCTTTAAAGACAGAAAGATTTGCCAGCTTACTAGAAATACCAAAAAATTGACGCTAGTTTTATTAGTTTTTCAAATCTAAGCCAAGCAAAGGGCTTGGCGCTGTGTGTTGTAAAACCCTTTTAAAGCAAATCTAATAGTGCGTTTACATTGGATTTCTAATCTAGTAAATTGCAATTTTAATCTACTTTGCAATCTGTACCGTTTACATTGGCATTTTTTACATTTGAGAAGATTAAGATTGGCATTTATAACAACATGTTGGTTATAAATGTGTGTGACTGCGTCAAAAGACAGCGACGGTAATTAGTCGTCGTATGATTAACAAGGACAGTGGCGGCGTTTACAAATAACAATGACGGCGGCATAAACATACTTGGCGGCGTCATCAAAACGGCAGGCTTTGTGTCGGTGTTTTTCAGTGTTGGAAACTGCAAATAATAGAAATACAGAGTTGTATTTAACTTTACCAGATTGCGTTTGCCGATTAGAGTCTAAACTACTAGATTGAAAAAAAATAATTTGTATGGGCAATCTAATAGATTTAAACTAGATTGGAGCCACAATCTACTTTAAGCTAGATTAGAAAACCACTGTAAACGCAACATAAGGAGACTTTTTTTGTCATTTCTTAACAAAAGGACTAAAATGACCCAAAAAGTGGAGATCGAGGGTTAATGTATTGTAGAAAAATTATACCCAATTAATTCTACTGAAGACACCTGAGTTCAATTTAGGGTCAGAGTAACATAAGCATTTGTTTTTTCGTTTGTATAACCCTCTTTGGACAAATAAAACAAAAAATCAGTGGGCCATAAAAACCTACTGTACCCACCCAGCGCCAAGCCCTTTAGGGATTTTACTGCACTAACCAAATACTGTCATCCTGTGCTGGAAGGGTCCACCCCCTACACCATTATCATATATTTTTTGCATACAATCGTAAACAGTTTTCGGCATATATGTATATCAAAAATTAATAAGACCTTGCAATTTTTAATTTTTAAACATTTTCTACAGACATGTTTAACTTTCCGCCTGTGAAGACCCCTAGTGAAATTTGATGCAAAAAATATTCCTAGAATATTTTAACCCTTTAAACGCATATCTTAGTAGAGTTTTAAGTCATTTTTTAAAAAATGGACTAAAATGACCCAAAAACAAGGCAGATAGAGGGTTAATATATTCTAGAAAAATAATCCCCATAAAATTCTACTGAAGACAGTTCAGCTCAATTTTAGGCTCAGATTAATATAAACTTCGTTTTTCTCGAATTTTCTCAAACCCCTTTGAAAAAAAAATAAAAATTTCAGTGGGCCATAAAAATTGACTGTAACCACACAGCGCCAAAACCTCTGGGGGTTTTACTATACTAACCAAATACTATCATTCTGTCTTGGTTTGGTTCACCCCCCAATTTCACTGTTGCACAGTGTTATTAATGATTACTAAATCATTAGCATAAACCTCAGTAAGATGGATTAAGGCATAGATGGGACTAATTAATTAAAGGGAACAATTAATTCATGGTTTAATTAACATTTAATTGATGTCAATGGTAATGAAATTTTTTTCATTACCATTGATTGTATCAATTGTACCAATTAAATTACTTATCAATTTAATTACTAATGAAAATTAAAAAAAAATAATTACCATTGGTATGCCATCACTTAAAAAAAATAATTACCATTAGTAAAAGTCGTCACAATTTTGTCAAAATCGTTAATATTTGGAAATATCTGTTGTTTTTTGTTATATGGTGTTTTAGTTTTTCACATTTTATAAACCAAACACACGTTGATTGCCTTTGTATAACACAATATTTGAAATTTTTATTTGCGTTTTGTTTTTTGTCTTTGACATTTTCATATTTTTTTGTAAAAACATACTTTGACGTTTAAATTTTTAACTTTTCAAAAAAACAAAAATGTGCAAACCAATGGATTTGAAACCAATTATAATTGGTGTTTTTCAACAATTGGTGCATTTCATTACCATTAGTAATTATTTTTTCAATTAAAAAAATTTAATTACCATTAAATGGTAATGAAAATTTTTTCATTACCATTGATATTAACCAATGGTAATTAAATGTCAATGGTAATGAAAAATTCCCATCTATGGATTAAGGGAAATATTCTCAAAACAATTACATACCATTTTAAAACTCCGTCCTATGGAATCAAATCAACACGCTTGTAATAATAGTTTTGTGATAACGTCAAAAGATAGTGACGGTAGTGAAGCCTATTTGACATACCTACAACACCAACAAATACGGAAAAGAAAGCGAGAGAAAACTGCAGCGTATGAGAAGAGAAGGGATGAGCGACGCCTGCTCCGACGAAAATAGAGAACAAGAAGGACGTGAGTATGCTGAAATTGAGATACGCCCCCATGTGATGAAAATCGTTCGATTTCAAATCGATCGTTTTCGAATTTTCAATTTCGATGATTTTGAAATATTTGTAAGAAAAATAATATAAAATTGTATGAATTCATTTATTTAATTATACTCAAGCCTTTAAAAACAATTTCAAGTTATTTTGGCTCTTCTGTTAACTTTTCGAATTTCGATTTTTAATGAAATCGATCGAAATTGAAATCGTTCAATTTCCATCACATACCAGACGTTGTGACAGGAATGTATCACGAACATTCTTTCAGAAAGTTTCCTTGGGTACTGAAAAAGTGATATGCTCTTGCAGATATCAAAACTGATATCTGGTAACCGATGCGTAAGGTGTTTTTAAGGCTATGTACTAAGCACTTCTCAAAATTATTGTGCGAAAAATTCAATAATACTGCAAATGGTGAAAAGCTACTTGAACCTCTAATCAACGAAGATGGTATCGCTAACTATCTATAATTAGGTTTAAAAACCAATAGCACGGCTAAAGAACTACAAAGCCGCCCGATGATTGGAACCTCAAAACCTATCGGCCACGTCTTAAAGAAAGGAGACCCTACCATCTGCAACAACTATGAAGTATAATTCCCCTACCTATCGCATATAAGATGCAATAGAAAGAAAAAGAGACCCTAATGTCTGCACCAAAAATGAAGCATAAGGCTATTACCTATCGCATATCCTCTCTGGAAATATATATGTGAACGACTTGAGCCATTTAACTCACCAATGCGGCTTTAGGTCTGGCAAATTCAATACAATCCAGATCTTCACAGTACGCCAAATCTTGTTAAAGACTCAGGAAGTAGAAATCGACACCCATTATCAATTTGTTGATTATAAGTCTGCTTTCGATAGTCCGATAAAGGACAAATTTTACGTCGCAATGTCTGATCTCGAAATTTCAGCAAAGTTCATTCGGATTTGCGTTACGACGCTGCAAAACATATATAGCTGCGTCAGAATTTTAACGAACTATTTGATACTGAGCGAGGTTTTAGACAGGTGCCCTATCGTGCGATATCTTAAATTTATTGATTAAAATAATACTGTAGCGTTCAGAAGTACACAAAGATGGCAACATATTCAACAAAAGTGTCATGCTGCTCGCATATGCCGACGACATTGATTCCACTAGAGTAGTCAGCGTAGCCTCTGCAACAATCGGAAGCAGTCAAACATTATGGGTTACAACGAGAGTGTGGACAAGAGCGCGAGGCAAGGTGTTATTAGTTAGTATTGGTATTTTTGTACTTATCGATCCACCAATACAACACTAACAACAAACACGATCAGTAGAAGATTGTGGTCATTCTACAATCTGGAAAAAAACGAACTATTTACTCTCACTTACCAGGTGAAACTGCCGTAAAATTACTGGAGTGCTCATCGGGCACTGCCTTATAAGTTAACATAGAAAGAAGGACAGACAGGACAGTAGCAAAGAACATATTCTTTGCCACTGTCCTGCTTTGGCCTGAACATCTCTTCGAGAGCTAGTAAACGGTTTCAAATGCCGACCTAATGCAATTCTCAAGTTCGCGTTGAGGACTAACGCGTTCTATCATCGTCGCTAAGGAATTATTGCGGTTTTAAATTGGACCATTCAATCTATGTGAGGAGTCTTTGACTCCGCCAAATCTAACCTTTCATTGGTCACCGAGTTAATGAGTCTGGTACGAAGTATATTTTCTCGGATATTGGATATTCCCAACGTCTCAGCTGACAACCACAACTTCGAACTTGTGGAGATTTCGTCTATTTCGATACCAGCGCGAACAGGAACAACATCAGCTGAAAAATCAAACGAAGAATCACCCTTGCCAATAGGTGCTACTATACACAAAAAAAAAAATTGGTTGATTCATCCGAATTTAGAGCCAACTACATAGTTTAATAACAACAACCGAAATTTTTGTTTGTGATAACGGAAATTTGTTTATAACAAATTAAATTCTATTGTTATAAATAAATTTTGGTAATCGCAACCAAAAATTTCGGTTGTTGTAATTAAACCATGCAGTTGGCTCTAAATGCAGCCGGCACAATTAAACTGTTTTCTCTGTGTAAGCTGGGTTAACAAAGGATAATTAGAGGCCCTGCTCGACGAATGAAGATTACGCTATATAAACCACTAATTTTAGTTGTTCTATTATCTGGTGCAAAATCATGGACGATGACGAAAAAGGATGAATCAATATTAGCAGTGTTTGACAGAAAAATCTCCAAAAAATTGTTGTTCTAATACGCGTTGAAGATGGGTATCGAATCAGAATGAACCAAAAATTAAAATTCAGAAAAGCCTAATTGAAATTCAGAATTCGTAATTGATGTTCAGAAAAGCAAAATTAAAATTCAGAAAAATCCAATTGAAATTCATAAATCACAATTCAAATTCAGAAAAGCTCAATTGAAATTCAGAAAAACCCATTTGAAATTAAACAAGTAAAAAAGTTAAATTCGGCCTTGCCGAATGTAGTGATACCCTCCACAATTTCAAAAAGATTATTGCAAAAAACTTTATTTAAAAGGAAATTACTTTTGAAAAAAAATATTTTTTTTTAAAAAAAAATTTCCGCGAAAAAAAATTTTGTTAAAAAAAAATTCGCGATTTTTTTTTTTTTTGTAAAAAATATGTTTGTACTTGTTTAAATACCATTTGGTGTTCAATTATGTTCACATATGTCAACCAGAAGCCGAATTAAAGCATTTTGTATTTTTAGGTTATGTTGAATGTACTGAAATTTTTGAGGTGTGCTTACATTTTCGTTCATAACTTTTGAACCGCTGAACCGATATCGCTCAAATGCAATACCAAACTTCTCGGGAGAACTTCCAATAAATATGTTAAGTTTCGGTCATCTCTGTGCAATATTTTGTCCGCTACAGCATTTTCCACAGACAGACAGACGGACATCGCTAGAATGTCTTAAAATCGATCGGGCATCATGAATATATATACTTTATGGGGTCCCAGACCGATATTTCGATGAGTTACAAACGGAATGACAAACTTATATATACCCTCTATCACTAAGTGGAGGGTATAAAAAAAACCAAATTAAAATTTAGAAATCCTTATTGAAATTCTATGGTGTTTTTCTGAATTCCAATTGTGTTTTCTTTTTTTGAATTTCGATTGCAATTTTGCGAATTTCTATTGAGATTTTTTAAATTTCAATTGTACACTCAAAATATTTTGTAGGCAAAAACAAATGAAAAACACATTTAAAACCAGTGAATAAACAATTGAAAACCATTCCAGTAATTATTCATTTGTTTTAACAAACATCAACATTTATTTTTTACTGTTGACAAAATTTTCTAAAATAAATAACATTAAACACTAAAAATTACGTTTTTTTTATTCTTTTTTACCAAAAAATTCGAAAAAAAATAACCAACGAAAACATTAAAAATTAATGATAGTTTTGTTATTTTTACCAACAAATTCCAAAAAAATAACCTACGAAAACATTAAAAATTAATGATTTCGTAGGTTATTTTTTACAATTTTCTATTGAAATATTTTTTTAATAAAATTTTGGGGAATCGATCCCGCAATCAACTACATTCTGGCCAGACACTCTGCCCATCGTGCCAAAGTCACTTGATACAAACATGTTTTTATATTTCTATAAGTAATTTTTTGAATTTTTTTCTACAAAAAAATAACCTACTTGTGTAGGTAAAAACAAATGATATCTCATTAAAAAATACCAACAATTAAAAAAAAAAAATTACTTACACAAATCATTAAAAATTTAAAGAATAATCAGTAGTTTTTAAAGAATAATCAGTAGTTTTTACTTACAGAACAAAATAAATGACTTTAAAAATTAAATGTTAATGAAAGTCTTTATTTTTTAGTGTGTTATTTTTGAAACAAAGGACAGAAGTAGTCATTAATAGAAACTGAACATCAAACAAATGTTTTTTCTTTTAAAAACGACTAAACGTAAAACTTTTTAACTAAACTACAAGTGTATGTTTCTGAATTACAATTGTGTGTTTATGAATTTCAATTGTGATTTCTCAATTACAATTGGGTTTTTCTGAAATTTACCTGTGATTTGTGAATTACAATTGATCTTTTCTGTGTAGTTTGTCGCTTATCGATCCAATTGTAAATGTTTATAAATAAAAGATCAGTCATACAGTTAAATTAATACTCAATGAATATTTCATATTTTTTTATACATAAAAATATTCTACAATGACTTTATTAATCTTCTTTTTTTTTTGTGGGTTCCTACCGCTACCGTTTTTTGGTTGTAGTTATTTTAAGAATTAGAGTTTTATAAAACAAAAATAAGATAAAAATTCTAAAAAAAATAAAACTACAAATTCAGCATGAAAAACAACATCATCTTTTATCATGCATGGTGTCTGACTGTCATTTTTTGTTACACACAAGATCAATTGATCGATCGTTCGATGGATCGATGATTTTTATAAGACTACGAGTTGAAATAGTGTTTTGTTTATAGTCTTTGACTGTTGTGCAAATTGAGAGATCTCATCAATAATGACTGGGCCAGATCTTAAACAAACATATTTTTTACCAACAAAAAAAAAAAAAAAACAACATTGACGCGACAACTGTCAAAATTTTATATGTTTATATTTGTAAGAAGAGGAAGAAGATGATGAAGTTGAAAAAAAAAGAGAAATGAGTTGTAAAAGTTAAAATTTTTATGATTTGTCATGAAGTGTTACAAAAGATTAAAAAAGAAAATTTTTTTACGAAATACGATTGATATCTTCAACAAACTTTATTTTTTTTTTTTTTGATTTTAAAATAAAAATATTTATAAAAATTATATGATCATCGTATTTTGTGTTTTTTTATATACACACATAAATACCGTGAGAATGCCATTGGCTGTATATTTTTTTTTAACTTGAAAAAAATATTTTTTCAATTTTTAAGCTTTTAACACTATATAAGTATGTAAAAATACTATTAAAATCTTAATATTTTTTAACACTTGATTTGTTGATTTTTTAATAAATTCATTAAATATAATTTGTTAAAAATGTCTTTAAAATTTCACTTAAACTTTTATTGGAACAAATTAAAAGATTTGTATATTTTACAATTTTAGAACACAAATATTTTTTTGAAATAAACAGGGACAGGACCTTTATTTATTAAAAACTGTGTTTTAAACTTCTAAAATATGGACTAAAAATCTTAAATTATGCAGATCGCCATCATCGCTATACAAATTCTATTACAGCTAGGCTGACCATTCGTACATGTACTGATTTTTGATCAAGTGTACTGATCAAAAAACGTTGTACTGATTTGTACTGATTTTTTTAAAATATGTACTGATTGTACTGATTTTTGAACGTTTCAACATAAAAAATAATTTTTATTCGAAAATTCTGTACAAAAACTTGAATTTCCATAATATAAGTCGTCAGAGTTGTTTTTTATACACTCAAAGTAATAACTCTGTTAAAAACTCTGTAAAATGACTGTAATCTCAATTCGACAGTTATTTGACAAAGTTATCTGTCGAAATACAGATTTTATTAATATACTTTGTATTTTCTTGTAGCCGAAAAACAAAATTTTATCTGTAATTTTACTTTTTACTTTGTAATTTCTATTTTAGAGATAATAAACAGAGCTTTTTGTTAAAATACAGATTTTAATCAAAATACAAAATTTCATCTGTAATTTTATTTATTGCTCTGTACTAATAAACCCTGGTAAATTTTACGAGGATGTCATGTAAAATTTGAGGTACTCGTAAAAAAATTTCACAAAAATAAAAAAAAAGTAAATTTACAATTTTTAAGCATTAAAGCGGGCAAATTTACTCGATGGCATTTTTCAATTGTGAACACCAGATTCACAGACTAAATACAGACTCGACAGTAGAGTTTTATAAGAAAAAATGGGAAAAAACTAAGCGATTTTAGGAGAAAACACAGCGGTTTTTAGTCCGTTTTACGCTAACATGGCAACACTTTCTACGACTTAGGAGTGAGTGAAACAACAAAAACCGATCTGGCATCAATTTTTCTTATGGCGTTATATCAGTTTTCTCTTTCTAACCTAATTCGTAGAATAATTTGAAAATATTAACCATATGGTTAAAGAATACTTTTTTGACACCTGTCACTTATGTCGAGTCTGTATTAGTCTGTGACCAGATTGGCTATTTGACCAGAAATCAATATTTTACAGATAATTCTGTAAATTTACGGTTTTTTTGATCGAAATCATTTCACAGAGTTTTCTTTGTAAAATAACAAAAAATCTTGCTGGTTGGAAATCTATGGTATTTTCTGCTGGGTCAGCAGAGTATCTCTGTAATTTAACAGGGTGATTATTTTGAGTGTAACTTAAGTCTGAAAATGAGATAATTCATTAAACGCAAAAATGAATCTGAGCATGAGGTTATTTTGATCTTCCTAAATTTATATGAAAATGCGCAGAGAATCTTTGGGGTTTTCTATAAAGAAAAGTTCAATGGGCCGATGGATTTTTTATATTTTTAGAAAGATGATGTAAATTGCATTAATCCAAATGATTCTGTGATCTTAGATGAGGTAATGTCATCAGAGCTTATTCGAAAAAGCGCTCAGAAAATCATGGCCTTTAAAAAAAACACCTGCTTATTAGCTGTGAAGTTTTCTTACAGGAAAAGTTGTCAAAACTTACGGAAAAAGACTTCAAAATCTGAGGGATTTTCTTATTCTCAAAACCTGTGAAATTTTGCTATATTTTCTGCACTGAAACGATCAAAACATTCAAATGAAGTCGTTTAAAGTCAACTGAATTTTCTGCAAAATAATCACAACAGTTGTTTTTTGCAGTTGTTTTTTCAAAATACTTGGGGTCAAGTTAGTTTAACCGACATTTTTTGAGTGTTGAAAAAACATCAGTGTTTTCTCATGGAAAAAATTTAGAGAGTTATTTCAGAAAAAAATATAAAAACTTGGATGTACTGATTTAAGCTCAGAAAAAAATGGTCACCCTAATTATAGCGGAGATCACAAAAAAGTTAATACCCGACTAAAAAAGTTTAGATATAGTAACATATTATTTAATATATTTATATGTGGCCATACACAGTACTTTACATAATTATATCTAAATGTATCTTGTATTAAGTTTTACACCCAAAATTTAATATGGTGCCATATAAAACGATATCGAATCATGTGTTGCTCCACATTCAATATATAAAGCTTTATTAAATTAGATATTGCATATAATATTTTATATGACTCCTCATACAAGATTAGATAAATAAATATATAATATACAACTCCATGTCTGACCTCATACAAGATGAGATATACATATATATGGTGCCGAATCGGGGGAAAAGGTTTCTAAGTCCCGAGAAAAATTTTTAAAATTTCCAGACAAATAATTTTTGCGTTTTGGAGTTAAGAATTTCATTAAAAATGATTTAAACAAAAAAAAAATTTGCCAAATTTTGAAAAATTTTATAAGTCCTGAAAAAGTTTTTTGGAATTTTAAAAGATTTTTTGGCCCCCATTTGTAATTCTTCATTGTAAATATCTATTTTTTCTGCGCTAAAACATATTTAGATAAAATTAAAACAACAACATTATATTTTTTTTAATATAAATATTATTTACACTCAGAAAATTATGTTAGTAAAATCAACTGAAAATGTCAGTTAAAATAACTACTTTGTTCGGTTTACAAAAACATGAGTGATTTAATGACACAGGTTCGAAGCTCATGTCAGGCTAGTCTGCTGATAAAAAAACATATAAAGAATTTTTCTAGCAAATATCAAATAATCAATTTAATGTAATTGCCTACTGATGACGTAGAAGTAACTACAGAAACCATTGTCTAGGGTAAATCGACATTTAATTTAATCTTTAGAAGACACAATTTTCTTCTTTAATCAGAAAAACACAAACAACTTTGTAAGTTGTTTTGGTGTGAACTACTTTTATAGTTAAAACCACTCACAATGTTAATTATTTGAACTGACAAAAAAAAAAAACTGACGTATGTAGTAAAAACAACTTACATTTTGATTCACAACAACTAATATATGTACTAAAAATAAAATAATCAATATATATTTTTGTTTTAATTCTATTTTTTAAAAGAAAAGCTGTGAAAAACAAAAATAATGAATTTTTGTTTTTTTTAACATAGAAAATTTTTCAGAGATAAAAAATAAAACTAACTACTTTTAATAACGGTTACTACATTACAGTAATTTTTTGTTAGTTGTTCAAAAAAACGACTTAAAATAACTAACCAAAATAGTTTGATGTTTTTCAAGTAGTCAACTAACTACTGTAAAATATACGAACCACATGTAGTAACTTACATAATTTTCTGAGTGTACTATTTGACAGCATGAAAAAATTACATGCAGTTGTTAATTATTTTTATTTGTCAGAATTAAATAAATTGTCAACAATATGATTTACATTTGTATGTCTGTGGATAAAAAAAAAATATTTTTTATGTTAATTTTACTTTTAATTCAATTGGATGCAAATATATTACAGTAAACAAGTAGAAAAGTTAAATTCGACTTGGCCGAATTGATAAATACCCTCCACAATGACATTTTAACTAATAGTCTTTTTTTTATAACACTAATTCAATTTCTTTATTTTTTTGAGTTTGAACATTTTTCGAAGTGTCAAAAATACTTTATCTAATATTTTGGAGGTACCGATGTCTTTCGAAGCGTGTTTAGCTTTGGTGATACCAATCCAATCCGTAATTCACGGTTTTTCTCATAACTTCTGCAACATGGGACCGATTATCCTGAAATTCTAACCTGTTTAGGAAAATAATAAATATATGTGCTAAGCTACAGCAGCCTTATTTAAATATCATTCATTTTGTAAACAAATTTAATAAATTCTATTCATTAGATTTCATAGTTTCATTGAAAACGTTCATTAAATTTTGTTTATAAAACTTGTCGCGTCTGTTGAGTCTGTATAAAACGCGAAAAATGTAGACAAATGCAAAACGGATGATCAGAGCGACACGAATTTATTTTGTGATTTTTTATACTTTTTATACAAAAAATTTAAATTTTTCGCGGTTTTACTTATGTATTACAATTGAAGGGCTTACTGCAAAAACTAGATAAGCAACATTTAATTTTTTTGTGTTATTTGCCTTCTACTGATTTTTTTGCTTAAACCCTTCGTACAAGTATCTTGAGTATAAAAGTTCTTCAAAAGATCTATTTTCTACATAAATTCAAAAGTTTTTAGGCAGAACCACCGTAAAATGAAATGTTGTTTATCGAGTTTTTACAATAAGCCATTCAATTTAAGGATGCAGTAAAGTTTTGTGTGTGAAAACTGAGAAAAATCTGTAAATGAAAAAATGTGAAAGTTTATTTTTCTAACTTGTTTTTGTGATTTTTTTCAGACTTTTTATAAGAAATTGAAAAGTTAATTATTAATTTTATATTTACTAAAATCCGCTCTGTTTTATATTATATCGTGGTTTCATTCATGTATTACAATTTAAGGTTGGAGTAAAATTTTGTGTGAGAAACTAAAAAGTGGAAACCTTAACAAATGTAAAAGTGTATTTTTTCTTTCCAGTATATTTCAACCACTTGAATTAAAAACAAGTGAGAGTGTTATATTCGGCTGTGCCGAATCTGTTATACCCTCCCAAATGTAAAAAAAAAATAAAAAAAAAATTGTCAGGGGCGTTTTTTTGGGGGGAGGGGGGTGGGGTGATGTGGTCAGTGGGGTACGTTGAGAGTACCTTCCCATCGCGATAAATATACCAAATGTTTCATTTATTTAACAAAAATACAAAAAAACCATATAAAAAATGGTATTTTTTCAGAGGTTGGTTCAGTTCTTCAAGGGGGAACTTTTTTCCCCCTGGCCCGATTTTGCCCATTCACGAATTTAAACTGCCTATGAACATGAGACATATTTGTGCCAAACTTCAGGAGTCTAGCTGTTTTATTTTGGACTGCATTGTGTTATCTACAGATAGACGAACGGACGGACAGACGGACATTCATAGAATGTCTTAGAATCGATCATGGATCAATAATATATATACTTTATGAGGTCCCCGACCGATATTTCGATGCGTTACAAAGTGAGTATACCCCCATACTGTGGTTGGAGGGTATAATAAAAACATTCACGGTTGCACGCGACTCGCCAAAAAATGTTCATTATTAGTTTTCCATTAATTTAAATTTAAAGTTGCATTTTTCTTTCACTTGCCTAAATTAATAAAAGTTTTCATTAATTTAGTGAAAACTTTCTTTCATTTTGTAAAAAACTTCATAAAACGTTTCAAACAAGTTCTACAAATATTTTCATTATTTCCATGTAAGTTTTTATTGAAAGAAACTTTAATGACACCAGTTTCATTGATCAAATGAAACATGTCTTCTACTGAAAACGTGAGTCATTTTTACATTAAGCTTATGTCAATTTTCCTTACTTCTGCGAAACTTTTTTTTTCAGTGTAGCGATCCACTAATTCATGTGCCAAAAATATTGTGAATATGTTCAAGTTTAATGTTCACGCTTTTATATGAGATCTTCAAAAGGTTCAATTTAAAATTACACGATATTTTAACAAAATAAGGAGCATCAGCGGATTGTTTTGTTTTTTATTTAATGTCAAATATTTATCTTAATGGCTGGCTCATCTGCATAAGATTAACAAAAAAAAAATTAATAATGCAATAAATATTTTGTTAAATACATGGAATAACATTCAAACCCACACTTGAACAATGAATACTCACTTATACAAGGAGTATGTGAAAAATACAAATATTATATTCACATCGTAAAACATTTGACACCTTTTACGATTATTTCGTATATTTTATTATAAATTTTATAATATTTGAATATTATAAAATGCATTCCAAGAAAAAAAAATGTGTTTGAGATTATATACAAAATTTTATACGACAGATAAAATACAGTATAATATGTCATTACCATTTGCATTACTATGTAATGGGTACGTATTATATGCAACATTACTGTAATATCTTAAATTCATAACACTTTAATGATAAAACTACTAAACATCGAAAATGCGGCGGGAACGCTACCTTATACACATCAGTTATTTTTTTTTTTTTTTAGAATCAACTGTCTGGCAATGCTGCCTGTCAATTGCTAATGTAACTGTCATGTTCTTTCGGAATGGGGATATGAGAGAGATGAACGATTTGAAAAATAGAAGGGCTTCAGGTTTTTGAGAAATTTGAGGTCAAAGTTAAAAAAAATTGTTTTGGGCATTTTTGAAAACTTCTAGCGCAGCGGTTACCAAGCTATGGTACGCGTACCACTAGGGGGTACGCGAAACTGTCCGCGGGGGTACGCAATATTTTAGTAATTTGGGTATTTGATTTAGATTAGCCTTTCAATCCAGGTTCCGCATCTGGCTTCCAAAAATTTATATGTCAGGTTTTTAAGAAAAATGAGGTCATAGTTCACAAAAAAACGTATTTTTGCGCAATTTAGAGATAATTTTTTGCGATATTTTTGGATGATATTTTGAGATCTGACCACTTGTTTTCGATTAACCTTTCGATGCTGATTCCGAATATGGTTCCCAAATTTTTCTATGATGTCAGGATAGAGATCACATAAAGCGATAGTTGATTATCGTCGATTTTAAGAGTGTTGTTGCTCCTAAACTAAGCCAAATGTTTCCATATTTTTTAATGTTTTTGGATTAAACAACACTCTTTAATAATATAATAAAGAAAAACTTTTGAATTTCCATTCAAAACGATATGTATTTTGATGCCGTTTATCAATCGTCAATCGTTTTCGCTTTACGTGATTAGCCCCAGGTTTTTGAGATAATTTATGTTGAAGTTCTCAAAAAACATGTTTATGAGCATTTTTGAGACCGGTTGTTATATTTTGGTACCATTTTGTTAAGCTCAAAATGACCTGTCATTTTATATACGAGTTTGTTTCATTTATAAAGACACGGAATTATTGATCTGCCCTCGTTAAAAAAAAAAACCTTTAAAAAAATTAAAAACATTATATTTCCGCCCCCTGTGATGGGTTTTTGGAACTTTTTTAAGAGTTCATTGTTTTAATTTTTGGTGTAAATCGGCTGGTGAAATCAGATTTGCAATATTTTCAGCCATTTTGCTCTGCAGAACAATCAGCTCAGATGCATTGAACCACCCCAAAAAAATACCACCATTGATTTGATCTCCCCTAAACCCTTCAAAAAAATTTTAATACCCGTAGATCGAAAGTTTCAAAATTAACTGTAATATTTATATGTCAAGTTTTAACGAAATCAAAAAACTCATTAGGGGGTACGAGGCTGATAAAATTTATAATTAGGGGTACGCGAGCCAAAAAGGTTGACAACCGCTGTTCTAGCGGATAAACCCGATGTGATGGCGACTTAAAAATAAGTTAAGTGTAAATGAAACAGTACGATTATCAAAAAATTTATTGTAATTTGAATAAAAATGTGTTATTTTGTAGCAGATTTAGACCACATTTTTATGAGATTAGCAAATCTTAACAAGTATTGTTGGTATTTGTTTGTAACACTTTAAGTACTTCAAGGATACACTTTTTAAGGATTGCAAGGGCATGCAAAAAAAGTTAATTTTCTTAATTTTAGTTTCTTATTTCACAACACAAAATAATTTTTTTAAGAATTATAATATTAACCCCTAACTGCATGCATACCCAGCAAAAACTGACATTACTAGCAATAGGTTTTGTAATCCAAAACATATGTTAATCACTATTATTTTAACAAGGGCGTGAGACAAAAATAACTTGTGAAGAGTAAAGAGATAAATAAATAATTACTGTCTCGGATTACGAATAAGTAGTCAAATGCCATTACCAATAAGGAGTAAAATAACTAGGTATCAAATGGGATTAAAAAGTAGTTTCTTTGAGCTTTAAATAACTAGTTGTGTATATTTTACAAACCCGGATCTAAAACGTCCTGATATTTTTGTTATTTTTTAATTAAATTTTGTTTTTTTTTTACATTTAATAAATGATATGTTACGGCCGAAATTTTTCTTGAATTCTTATTCCAATTTACAGACTTAAGTAAGACAAAAGAAAATTACAGAAAACGTGATGATTTACTCTGAAAATTGAAATCTATACAATTTTTTTTTGTTTGCTTAAGTCTTAATTTCCCAATTAAACTTGAAAAGTAGTACTTTTTTCTCACATTATTAACAACTAGTTTTTTATATTATTACACATAAGTAATTTTATATGATAATAAAAGACTAGTTACTTTTCGGACTAAAGTAATGCAGATGGTAATGAGTAGTGGTTATAAGTAATGTGATTGGTAATCATTACTTTGCACCACACATTACCGAGTTTTTCCTGGGTATTACCCTTTTTTCGCAAAGCAATGTTTGAACTTTACCCTTGACCTATTACAGGCGCGGATCCAGCTCTTGGGTTTGGGGGGGGGAAATTTTTTTTTTTGCTCAAAAAATTTTTTTTGCAGGGAATTGCAGGTCGAATTTGAATCATTGGTTAAGGTTTTTTAGTGTTCAACTCTTTTTTATTATGATTTTTTCTATAGAAACATTTTAAAATTTTAAAATTTATTCCTATAATTAAAAAAAAATGTTTGATATTTTGAAAAATGTCTCTTCAAGAAATTTTCGGCTTCTAAAGCATTTTTCTGATAGCAAAAGACCCAGATTCTGACATAATTTTCTAAAAGGAAATAAGTCAGGTTTGAGATATATTTATTCACAAAAAGATTTCTGATTTGAAAAATCAGAAATAAACCTGCTCAAAAATATTTTGAGCAGGTTTATTCTAGCTCGAGGTCATAATTTTCATTACTTTTTAATACTGTGATATTCTCATAGAATAATTTTTTGAAAATTATTATATCATAGTCTAATTAAGTAAAGGAAATTATGACCTCGAGCTAGAATAAACCTACTAAAAATATAATATTTTAAAGGTCAAATGTAACGTCGAAGGTCAAATATTTTAATAAAATTAATCAGAATTAATGCAAACAATTTTAAATTCTGATACACCCCAGCAAAAACATGGTAATGAGTTGTGAAAAGTAATCATTACCAAGTACATTATTTATAATGAGTACCCATTACCATTAACATTATTTTAAGCCCAAAAGTAACTACTTTTCAGTAATATATTATAAAAGTACTTCTAAGTAATAATATCTCCTTGCACTTGCAGTTTTTAACCTTTACAATTCAATTAACTTAAAAAGTACTTAAAAACTTAAAAAAAATTACGCAATTTTTAAGTTTTAGTAAAAACAAGTTAAATTTTAAATGTTTTAATTAACTAATTATTTTACTTCTTATTGGTAATGGGTTTTAACTCCTTATTAGTAATCCGAGTCAGTAACTACTTATTTATCTCCATACTCTTCACTAGTTATTTTTGTCTCACGCCCTTGTTAAAATAATTAGTGTTTCATTCAATAAGTAACTACTTATTAACATCTGTTTCGGATTACAAAACCCATTACTAGTAATGCCAATTTTTGCTGGGACCTTCATATAGAAAATTCTCAGATACTTATGGAATTCTCACACCATAAAATTTCTATATTTAGAACAATTTTCGTAAAGAAAATTTCTTAGATTAAGCAATTTTCACATTGAAAACTTAAAACGTCTGAAATATTTTTTTCTATTCTATTTTTCTACAAAAAAGGTTTAAGATACCGAATCGATCTTTCTACACCTACATTTTTAGGGTTTGAAAAAATATTCCATAGAAAGTATGCACCTGAGATTAGAAAAATTTAAGACTTAAATGCTTTTTAAAATTTTTGGAGGCAATTTTCTAGATTCTAAGTCATTTTACCCATAGAAAAAGTCTCAGAGTCTGAGTCTCCAAAACTTTTTCTACAAAAAAAGTCTAGAATTCTGAGACATTTTTCAAATTAAAAACAAATTTGGAATCTAAGATCTTTTTAGATTCTGAAATTCCCAGAATATTTTTTCTAAGATTCTCAGAATCTAAGGCATTTTTTATAGAAAAATACTTGGATTCTGAGTTATTTTTCCTATCGAAAAAGTCATAGATTTTAGAATATTTTTTTAATATTAAAACTCAAAAATTCTGAGATATTTCTTCTTTCGAAAAAATCTGAAATTTTTTTCTAGTATTCTAGGACTTTTTTCCTATAGAAAAGGTCTCAGCTTTTCCTAATTAAAAAGTCTTAGATTCTGAAACATCTTTCTAATAAAAAAAATCTCAGATTCAGATACATTTTTCATAATGAAAAATACTTTGATTCCGAGAAATTTTTTCTATAAAAGTCACATTCTGCATAATTTTTCCTTTAGAAAAAGTCAAAGTTCTATTGCATTTTTTGTATAAAAAATTCTCAAATTTTCCCTGAAGAAAATTTTCTTATTTTTCCTACAGAAAAATTTTATTTTAATTTTACTTTTTTTTTCTGTAAAAAAATTTAAGATTTAAAAACATTTTTTTAGAGAAAACTTATGAGATTCTTGAAAATTCTAGAAAAAATTCTCACTCATGATTTCATTTCCTCTATTCCTTTTCCAGAAGAACTGTCAAATTTTCAATATAGAAAATTCTCAGATTTTTCCTATAAAAAATTAACAGATTTTTCCTATAGAAAAACTGTTAGATTTTTTATATAAAAATTGTCAAAGTTTTAAGATTTTACTATAAAAAAATTCTAAGAAAAATTATCAACTTTTTTCTATAGAAAAATTTTCGTCTAGAAAAATTCCGAAATATTTCGTCTATAAAATTTGTTGTATTTTTTATAAAGAAAAGTTTTATCACGTAGACAAATTTTAACAGTCAGAAACATTTTAGGATTTTTAGACATTTTTCATAGAAGAATTTCTATAGAAAAAAATTATCCTATAGAATAATTTCTAGATTTTTCCAATAGAAAACTTTTAAGGATTTTTTCAGTTCCTTGGACATTTTCATAGAATTTTTTTCAGATTATTTCTTTTTCACTTTCCTTTTTCTCTCTGCTTTTCTTTTCTTTTCTTTCATTTCTTTTTTTTTCTTTTTTCTTTTTTCTTTTTTCTTTTTTCCTTTTTCCTTTTTTTTTCTTTCGAATTCGGTTTGGGGGGGGAATTTCCTTTTTTCCTCCCCGTGGATCCGCGCCTGCCTATTATTAGGTGGTCAGCTCACTGGGTTCATCCACTAATAATAATATAATAATAATAAGATTCAATGATCAGTTTTTATTTATTTTCCAATTTAATTACAAATCATTTTTAATAATTTAAACCTAAACGGGAACTGGTAACAATGACCGTCGTCTCGTTGTAGCGAAATCGACCAAGGGTTTTTGTGGGAATTGAACCCACGACCCTCTGTTTCATAGGCTAGCACGCTACCAACTAACCTACAGGGGCCCCCTTCATCCACTATGAGTTGTCAAATATGTCCTAAAAAGTTTGGAGACCGGATTTGTGACCAGGACAATAATTGTAATCATGTGTATAAGGTAGCAATCCGTTCGCATACAGTTTTTTTCATATGATTTGTAGCAGAAAAAATCGTTTTTTGGGAATAATAAACTTTAAGAGCACACTTAGAAAATTATTGCAGTTACTACATGACGGTCATTTGTATAGTAAGTAGTAGTTGTTGCTTTCAACTACAATTTCAGTTGTTTTTGTATGAAAAATCTCAAACAACTGTTTTTTGTAGTCGTTTTAAAAACCAAATACAAAAAATTACTACATTGTAGTAACAGTTGTTTTATGTAGTTATTTTTAGTCTTTAAAAAAACTTATAATTTTCTAGAAATTTTTAGAAAAACGGATGTGCAAGAATTATTTCCAAATAATTTTAACTGTTTTGGCATTTAGATTTTTTTTGTTTATACAAAAAATTCAGACTATTTGAGTTACATTAAAAACAACTCTAATTTGAAGAAGTACAGTTTTTTGTAGTTGTTAATCAATAGTTAAAAACAACAACAATTTTTGGTTGATTTTATCGTAAAATGTAGTGGACGCCTAAACAACAACAAATGGAGTACTTTTAACTGTCTTTTGCAGTGGAATATACCGTCATAATTTTTTGAGTGCAATGTTTAAGCCTTACCCTCGATTTATTTTTAAGTCGCTATCACATCGGGTTTATCCGCTATGAGTTGTCCAATATGGCCAAAACTGTGAATTTTTTTAACTTTGACCTGAATTTTCTCAAAAACCTAATGTGATGGAGAATTTTCTAGACCAAATTTGTGATCACTAGAACAATTGCAATTAACTGTGTACCTTACGCGTCCCAGTCGCAACCAGATTATTTCAAAATGTTTATTATTGTAATTTTATTAATTTGACAAGTTTTTATAAATATCTTTTCAATTCACATTCTCAATTTGTTTCCAAAAATTAGTCGTGTAAATCGTGATATGGGTGTATACTTCTTCCTCCCAAAGACTAGTTGTAAAACCTCTTTTTTATAATTTTATTTCTTACTTAACTTTTTGCATAAAAAAAGTATTTGTTTTTTATATTTTGGAATATTTAAAAGTAAATTAAAAAAATAATAATAACAAAAATAAAATGTTGCCATTATCAAACAGAAGCCGCTACAATTTGTGAGCTAAAAAAGATTTATAGATTTTAATGTAAAATCTGAATTTGAAATCCATTTAAAATTCAGTTGTATTCAAGACTTTATTTAAATTCTTTAAAATATTTTAAAACTTCCAAAAGTGATTTATGATAAACTTTATTTTCGAAAATTGAATTAATTTATGTAAAAATTGCGACTTAATGTATACTTAAAAATAAAGTTAAAAAAAAAATAAAATTTAAAAAAAAAAAAATGTTGATACAAGTAATAAACATTTAAATTTAATATGTAGATTTAACATTTCTTTTAAAACAAGCAAAAAAAAATAAAATAAATAAAAATCTTATCTATTCAAATGGATGAATGTTGTTGGGTTAAATAATTTATGTAGATGAATTCATTTTATAGTTATTTTATGAATTTTTATTTGATTTACTTCATATTCTTTTTTTTATTTTTCTATATGTCTTTTATTTACAGACTGAGCTGCGTTCCTGCGCAGCGTGTGGGGAACCAATCTCAGATAGATTCTATCTAGAGGTTGGTGGCTGTTCATGGCATGCCAACTGTCTAAGATGTTGCATGTGTATGTGTCCCTTGGATCGTCAACAATCTTGTTTTATACGAGAAAGACAAGTTTATTGTAAGGCTGATTATAGCAAGTAAGTAAATTTTCGTTTTATTCCTTTGACATTTAATAAGAAAAACAATCAAAAATGAAAAGAAAATTTTTGATTGAGGTCATTTTGATAGTACAGTTTTAAACAGAATTGAATGAACAACTTTGCACAGAAAAAAAAAAAACAAGTGAGAGTGTTTAATTCGGCTGTGCCGAATCTTTTATACCCTCAAACATGTTAAAAAAAAATTACAGAGGCGTTTTTTTTGGGACGAGGGGCCTTCGCACAGTGCCACATTTGGCCAATCTAGCACGACAAAAATCAAAAAAAAAAAGTTCCCCGATTTTCATGATATGTTTGTATGTATTATAGAACATTCCTAATAGCACGGAAATAGTCATATAAGATCGATAATTCTGTTCGTTACTAACAGGTGGGTGCATAAAGTTGCATCTTGTAAAATCCTGTAACTAGTGTACATTATTTCGCATAAATTAAGTCGAGTTAAAACTGTTGTAACTTTTGAACAAAAAGAGATATTTATTCACTCTTTTTTGGTAATTTTAAAGGATTTTTAAATGCTTTAAGTCATATCTTTTCTTTTTTATTTAAACAAATTTTTCTATTTTTTTATTAAATTTTTAACAAAATACAAATTTTTGAAAAGAAAATTATATATTTATTTTTTTTGATGGAATAGAACTTTTGTTTTTGGTCCGTATTAGTCGCCTGACTTTTTCAGATATATTGATCAATATCCATATTACTTATTTCAACGGCTAACTTTTGCGACCGTCTGCGACGCCGACTACAGTGGGGCTATATGTAAACCTTGTTTTTACATATTTTTTAAAGATATTTTAAAAAAGTAGGCGTGGCAGTGGTCTGACCGCCCCCTTTTTTGTGATAATATTTCTACAGTCATTGAGAGTATATATACCAAATTTAAAGAAATTAAAACCAAAATTACAAATTTTAAAAATAGTGGGCGTGGCTATTAACAGGCCTCCCACAGTTTTCATAATGTTATTTTCGAAGTCAAAACGAACATTTATACCAAATTTCAAGTCAATATAATTAAAATTGGATTTTTGTCGTCCTAGATTGGTCAAATGTGGCACTGTTCTTCGGTGGGGGCTGTGGAGGCCAAATCCCCCTCTCGAAAAATATTTACTAATTTATTTATTATTCATTTAACATTAAAGTTATGCAATTTTATCACTATTTAAACAATTTTTTTATATCCCCGCCCTAAAACGGGGGCGGGCAAGGACAAGTGCAGGACTCTGAACTTCTTCTTGCATAAGCATATTTTATTTGTTAATTAATAATTTCTATGATCAAGTATTTTTATTTCTTTTTTTTACATTTAATTACAGCACATTTTTTAATAATTTTAACCTAAACAAGAATTGGTAACAATGACCGTCGTCTCGTTGTAGCGAAAAAATCAAGGGTTCTCGTGGGAATCGAACCTACGACCCTCAGCTTCAAAGGCTAGCACGCTACCAACTAGCCTAAAGGGGCCCTGTTTTATATTTTTGTTTAACGAAAATAAAAAAAACACGAAAAAAAATTCTTGTTTTTCAAAGGTTGGTTTAGTTCCTCAAGGGGAAACTTTTTCCCCTGGTCCGAGTTCGCCCATTTACGAACTTTACCTGCCTAGGAACATAAGACATAGCTAGCTCTTTTATTTTGGGACTGCATTGTGCCATCTACAGACAGACGGACGGACGGACATTCACAGAATGTCTTAGAATCGATCTGAGGATTTGTGTCTACGATAAAGTTCGCAGGTTAGACCTCAAAACAGAACCGTAAATTTGTGATTCTGTTTTAAGGTCTAACCTGCGAACTTTATCGTAGACACAAATCCTCAGATCCTGAAACATTTTTCGTAAAAGAAATATTTGAGAATAGAAATATTTTCAAGTTAGAAAAATTCTCAAATCAATTAGAACAAGTTAAAAAGTTAAATTCGGCCTTGCCGAATGTAGTGATACCCTCCACAATTTCAAAAAGATTATTGCAAAAAACTTCATTTAAAAGGAAATTACTTTTGAAAAAAAAATTTGAAAAAAAAATTTCCGCGAAAAAAAAATTTGGTAAAAAAATCCGCGATTTTTTCTTTTTTTGTCAAAAAATATGTTTGTACCTGTTTAAATACCATTTGGTGTTCAATTATGTTCACATATGTCAACCAGAAGCCGAATTAAAGCATTTTGTATTTTTAGGTTATGTTGAATGTACTGAAATTTTTGAGGTGTGCTTACATTTTCGTTCATAACTTTTGAACCGCTGAACCGATATCGCTCAAATGCAATACCAAACTTCACGGGAGAACTTCCAATAAATATGTTAAGTTTCAGTCATCTCTGGGCAATATTTTGTCCGCGACAGCATTTTCCACAGACAGACGGACAGACGGACATCGCTAGAATGTCTTAAAATCGATCGGGCATCATGAATATATATACTTTATGGGGTCCCAGATCGATATTTCGATGAGTTACAAACGGAATGACAAACTTATATATACCCTCTATCACTAAGTGGAGGGTATAAAAATTATTAGGTTCTATACATTTTCTAAAGAAAAAAATCTTTAGACAAAAGAAAAATTTATAGATTCTAAGACACATTTCCAATAGAAAAATTCTCAGAGGATAATTTTTTTATTTGGTAGCCTTGAAATTTATTGGTATAGGGTTCCTGCTGCCGTAATATACAATTCTCTTACAATTCAAGAAATGGATATACGCCTAATAATAATGGTAACTGTATTGAAATTCAAAACATTACACTGATAGAAAAACGCTTCATATCACTAATGAATGGAATTCATTAACGTTGTTTCATTACAACAATGAAATAGTTCATATGCTGAATAATTTCATACATATGATGCAAGATTTTCATTAATTTTGATTCATTAGATTTCGTAGTTTCATTAAAAAATTTCATTAAGTTTTGTTTACAAAATTTGCTGTATTTGACACCTGTCGTGTCGCGTCTGTTTAGTCTGTTAGTTTACGCGCGCAAAAAACAGCTGATCAGAGCGTGATTTTTTTTTTTAATTTTTATACGAAATTTAAAATGAAATATTGTTGTAAGTATTTATTAAACTCGCGTTGTTTTATATTACTTCGTGGTTTTACTAATGTATTAAAAGTAAATGTTATAGTAAAATTTTGTGTGAGAAAACTGAGTGAAATCTATAGATAAAATAAAAAATATGTGAAAGTGTTTTTTTAACTTGGTTATTTTGTGATTTTTTCTGACTTTTTTTTATGAAATTTGAAATAAAAAGTAAATTATTAATTTTTTTATTTACTAAATTCGTGCTGTTTTATATTAGTTCGTGGTTTTATTATGTATTACAATTTAAGGTTGGAGTAAACTTTTGTGCGAGAAAACTAAGTGAAACCCATTTTATTTATTTTTAATTCTATAAAAAGATCTTTACAAATATTTATTTTAAAAATAAAAGTAGCATTTATTCAATGAAAGTATTTTATTTCAAAAATAAAAAGTTGGATTTGTTCAATAAAAGTATTTCATAAGAATTAAATTCTTTTTTCATTAAAGTAATGAAAAATTTTCATAAAATTTTATTTATATTTTGTATGAACAATATTCATTAATTTAATGAAACTTGTTCTTGCGATTAAATTTTATGATACCTATTTCATTAATTCCATGAAACCCTACATAGGTTCCTTTTTAACGTCATTTTTCATAACATTAATGTAGATTTTCATTATTGTCATCTACAATTTTCTATCAGTGTGTATCTGCAAATTTGTAACTATTAAGACTTTAATTTACTAAAAGTTTAATAATATTATTTCTTATAATTACAAAAAAATAAATAAAAAATAAAACTCATCTTTAACATTCACAACACTATTAACTTTAAATAAACAGTGACGACCAGCATGTGTATTCAGGTGTCTGTAAAAATATTTTCCCACACTCGATTAATAATAATAAAATTTTCAATTTAAACTCGTACCACTTTTGAAGTGTAATTGTTATAACTTTGTTTTATTTTTGTTTCGTTTTAAACTTTTTTTTTGAAAAAAAAAAAATAAAGAAAAATAAAACATTTATGTACAATAAATACAATGTACAATTTTCAACATTTTCATTTTTAATCCGTAACGCAAATAAAACACCATCGAATCGAAAATCTAATATTCAATTCAATTGACAAAATATTTACCTATGATGACGACGACGATGATGATGTTGATGTGTATCGAAATGAATTGAAATAGAAAAAAAAGAGAAAATATTCGATTGCTTGATGTTAGTAAAGTATTAAAGTAAACAACCTGAAATGAAAATACACTTTTTAACCCTTTATAGTAGTAGATTTTGTTCGCCCTGGAAAGCTTTAGTGGAAATGTTTTTATCATTAAGGAAGTTGCGGGTTCCATTCCCATCACAGGCTCTGGTCTATTTTCCTCAAAAGAGACAATGAGCAACACAGAAAAAAACGAATTGTTATATTGACCCCCATATTTGTGAATACAATTAACTTTTTCACTGAAAGTGCTCCTATACGGAAATTTGTGATATCAACTAACGTTTGTAAATATTGATTGTTGAAAAAAAATTTAAAAAAAATTTATAAACGAGTTTGTAATAGTTCTCTAAAATTATTATTTGTATTGACAAATTATTTTTTTTTCAACAAATAAATTCAACTCTCACAAACACAATTTGTTGATCTGACAAACGTAAAAAATCTTATATTTTTTTCAACAAAGAAATTCAACAAACACAAAAATTATTTGTTGACATGATAAAATAATTTTGAAATAAAATTACTTGACTGAGTTTGTTAAAAACAAAATTGAAATTTTGTATTATAGACTAACAGGCGGCCGTTTTTATTAAATGTTTGGTTGACTTACAATTGCTGTTTGTTGATGTAAATTTGACGATTTTATTTTCTGTTAACGCCATTCAATTACTTCCTTTATTGACTTCACTCTGCTTGGTAAACACTGCAATGACCAGGTACTCATTGAGACAGGCTCTACCCAAGCTTTTTCGAATAGATTCCAAAGCCCACTTGTTCGCGTAGCTTTGATCCATCCATTTAAAGATTTATGGAGGCTCGTTATCGAAGATTCCCTGAAAGGTTTCATAGTGATAAAGTGACGTTAAAAATGTCTCATAAAGGTAGTATTGTTATCTTCTTCAAGATTGATCTATGGCCACAATCGTTGCTTTTCCATTGCAGTGTGTTGTTCAGTCGAATTGCCGACGTAGCCGCATAATGCCTACCCAATATGTCCAGGTTGTAGGGTGTTTCACTACTGTATTTTCCCTGAACAGTTTTTATAATTTATATCGAGTTTACAAAATGTTTTTGTTTTCAATTTGAATTTTGGAAAATAATTATTTTCATTCTTTGTCATATTCTTGGTTAAAATAGATGTACATATTTTCCATCCAATAAAGGATAATTTAAATAAAATAAGATTTTTGTTACTACAAATTGGCGATCCTAGATCCTGGAATATTAATAATATTGAACGTTAAACAATTTTAATCAGTTTTGATTCTGATAATCTGCATTTATTCATTGTTATTTACAAACTTTATTAACCGCTTTGGTCCAAGACATTTTTGGTTTTCAAGACGCTATAAACCAAACTGCGATCAATTGATATTTTGTTTTGCTGATCAAGACGCTGTACTCCGTGAGTCATTTGTTGTTAAATTCAAGGAATTTCCTTAGAATCTACAACATCCTCAAGAGATAAATAATAAACTAAAATCCAAGAACATCTTCAAGTCATCAATCAAATTTGCTTTTCTACATCATAAAAATATTTTTGCAAAAGGACAACGATATTGGACAACAATTTTTATATCATCAGATAAGTTTTGTTATTTATATTTTTGTTATTAAAAGCATATCGTGAAAATATTTAATTTGATTGTGATCCTTTCCCAGTATACATTTTTATTATATTTATATACTTATATATTTCTCGTTATGAAAAGAACGCGATACGGTTCTGCTGTTGAAAATCCACCACAGTTAGTTAATAATCCATTACATAATACAACAACTGCTACTAACAGTACAAATACACAAATTAGTGCTTCTGATCAAATTTCTCAAACAACGTCAATGTCTTCCGGTTCTTTCAAATTACCAAGCTTCTGGTCCGAGTGTCCAGAGGCTTGGTTCGTTCATGCCGAGATTGAGTTTTCATTGAATAGAGTAGTTGATGATACTGTTAAATATCACCATATTTTAGTGTCTTTACCTCAGGAGATAATTAGTAAAATTTTAGATATTATACAGTCTCCGCCTACTTTGAACAAGTATGAAAATTTAAAGAAAGCTTTAACTAAAAGATTTTCCACTAGTGAAGAGTCACGTTTTGATGAATTATTTTCAAATTCGCACCTAGGAGATCGTAAGCCTTCAGAGCTTTTCCGTGATATGAAAATTTTAGCGGGTTTGGATGCTAGTATCAGTCAGAATTTACTTTTCAAGTTGTGGCTCCGTAAACTACCACAACAAATTCAAATTAATTTAACGTCTTGTGTGTCTCAGGGCATCGAGGAAAAAGTTTCAATGGCTGACAAGATGTTTGAAATTTTTTCAAGACAACCACAACTTTCTGCGGTTGGTCAGGGGACTCATGATGGAGTAGAACGTACTATTCAACAATTAAGCGAACTAACTAGAACTCTTTGTGAAAGTTTAAATAAAATTACCATAGACGTTGCAGAACTTAAAACTAGAAGGCAATCTCCTCAAAATAATTCCCCTCGTTATCGCGGTCGTTCTCAAACCCGCTTTTCTTCTCGTTATGATCGTTCTACATCTCGATATAATCGTTCTACATCTCGTAGTAACCGCGATGGTCTCTGCTGGTATCATTCGAGATTTGGCAATAGAGCTGCCAAGTGTATTTCACCTTGCAGATTTGATGAAACTAATGCTTCTTTAAATTAAACACATCCATCATGTCGGTGGCTAATGATGGATTAAATAGTAAACGGTTAAGCCGCCTTTTCCTTTTTGACAAAATTAATAGTTTAAATTTTTTGATAGATACTGGTGCTGTTGTTTCTGTGGTTCCATATTCAAGATTTAAGTCTTTAGCGAGAAACTCAGATTTTGAGTTGTTAGCAGCAAATGGTTCCATTATTCGCACTTTCGGCACAAAACTTTTCAAAATTGATTTAGGTCTTCGCAGGGATTTTGAGTTTCCATTCCTTATTGCGGATATCGATACACCCATAATAGGTTTTAACTTTTTAGAAAAATTTGGTATAGTTGTTGATGCTAGGAATAGACAACTTGTAGACTCAACAACAACCCTAAGAACGCAAACTTCATCAGGATTTAGCTCTATTTACTCTCTCAAACCTAATGTAACGAATTCCAATAAATATCATGACTTGTTAAAAAATTAAAACATAATACGGTTCATCATATTGAGACGAAAGGAAATCTTCCTTTTTGTAGACCTCGACGACTTGACCCCATTAAACTAAAAATTGCCAAAACTGAATTTGAATATCTTGTTAAAATAGGCGTTTGCAGGCCATCATGTTCTTCAGCAGCATCTCCGTTACATCTGGTTGCTAAAAAGGAAGTGAATGATTGGAGACCTTGTGGAGACTATAGGAGACTAAACTGCATCACAATACCTGACCGTTACCCCTTACCCCATATACACGATCTTAGTATAAATCTGAAAAATAAAACAGTTTTTTCAAAATTAGATCTTGTCAGGGCTTATCATCAAATTCCTATAGCTGATGAAGATATTTCGAAAACGGCGATCACCACTCCATTCGGGTTGTTTGAATTTCTTCGAATGCCTTTCGGATTGAGAAATAGTGCGCAAACTTTTCAACGTTTCATAAATGAAGTGTTTTTTGGTCTTGACTTCGTTTTTACGTACATAGATGACATTCTAATAGCTAGTGACAATGAAGCTCAACATATTGAACATCTGAAAATAGTCTTTGCAAAGTTAGAAGAATATTCATTGAATATTAAGATTTCAAAGTGTACCTTTGGTGCACCTTCTGTCGATTTTTTAAGCTATCACATTTCTTCAGAAGGTATTCAACCTTGTGAAGAACGTGTTAGGGTAATTTTAGATTTTGAGAAGCCTTTATCAATTTCAAAGTTACAAAAGTTCTTAGGTATTGTTAACTATTATCATCGCTACATACCTATGCTTGCCTCAGAACTGAGTCCAATTTACAATATTCTTACATCAGCTATTAAAACTGATAGTAAAAAACTTATGTGGGATGAGGATTCGACTAAAGCGTTCGATAATATTAAACAACTTTTCGCAAGGAAAACTTTACTAACACATTTTGATGAAAACAGTCAATTGTCTTTAGCTGTAGATGCGTCCAATGTGGCTATAGGTGCAGTGCTTCAACAAGTTGATAGCAACGGTGATAGTGAACCATTAGCTTATTTTTCAAAAAAAACTTTCCTTAGCTGAACAGAAATATTCAACATTTGATAGGGAACTTTTAGCAATATATAGATCTATAAAACATTTTAGACATTTTCTAGAGGGTCGTGATTTTATAGTGTATACCGACCACAAACCGCTTACTTTTGTATTGGATTCAAAAACTGATCGTTCTCCTAGACAAACAAGACAATTAGATTATATAGCGCAATTTACAAATAATATTCAGTATATTAAAGGAAAAAAGAATATTGTTGCGGATGGTTTGTCTCGTATTCCAGAAATTGATTCAATTTCAACTTCTGATATTAATATTGAGATTTTACATATGGAACAGCAGTTAGACGAATCGTTAAGATCAATTATTTCTATTCCAAGTTCAAAGTTTAATTTAAAGGAGATTTTGTTACCAGAAACTAGTATTAAACTTTGGTGTGATGTTTCGGGAAAATTTCCCAAACCTTATCTCCCACCAAATTTACGTAAACTTATTTTTGACAAAATTCATTCGTTATCTCACCCAGGTTCCCGATCTACTAGAAATTTAATTCAAGATAAGTATTTTTGGCCAAAAATGAGAAAGGATATAAACGAATGGGTTGCTAACTGCCAATCTTGTCAAAGATCCAAAATTAATAGGTACACAAAATCTCCAGTAAAGAGTATAGAGATTCCAAAAAGCCGTTTCGAACATATACATATAGATTTAGTTGGACCACTACCGGTTTCAAATGGTTATAAATATATTTTAACAATCATTGACCGATATTCACGATGGCCAGAGGCATACCCGTTACGGGATATTAGTGCACGTTCTGTAGCAAAGGTTTTTGTGGAAAATTATATACCGCGTTTCGGCGTGCCTGTTAAAATTACAGCGGACCAAGGGACACAATTTACTTCTCTACTCTTTCGTGAATTAACATCGTTACTTGGGGCACACAAGATACATACATCGCCCTATCATCCCCAGGCAAATGGGATTCTTGAACGGTTTCATAGACAACTTAAAACTGCTTTGATATCATCGTCAAACTCTGTAAAATGGTCGGAAATGCTACCATTTGTGCTGCTTGGCTTACGATCTTCCGTTAAAGTTGACTTAAAGTGTTCACCAGCTGAACTTGTTTACGGACAAGCTCTTCGATTGCCGGGGGAATTGATTATTGAAAGTGAAGCTGAGGCACCTGTTGACGAAATTTTGCAAAAATTGAGAGAATATTTTTCCGAAGTGAGATCAAAAGTGGTATATCATAACGTCGACAAACAGTTCATACCAAAACACCTTTCAACGTGTGATTTTGTTTTTGTTAAAGCTCATAATACCTCAGGCCTTAATCCTCCTTTTGAGGGACCATTTCGAGTTATTTCAAGAAATGATAAAGTTTTTAAAGTTAAAAAAGGGGATTTGATCAAAACATACCACATAGATCAAGTTAAACCCGCGTTTATATCAGACAATAATTCCAATAACATTTCAACAACAAACATAAAATCTTCCAAAACAGTTACATTTAGGATAAATTAACTAATGTAAGAGTTACGTGCTCTGATTCTCAAACAGAAAACAATTATAAATCTGTTAAGATAAAACAATATATAAATTTTTATTTTTTCTTTGTCGTTGTTAGTTTTGTATACTGGGAGGGGAGTAATGTAGGGTGTTTCACTACTGTATTTTCCCTGAACAGTTTTTATAATTTATATCGAGTTTACAAAATGTTTTTGTTTTCAATTTGAATTTTGGAAAATAATTATTTTCATTCTTTGTCATATTCTTGGTTAAAATAGATGTACATATTTTCCATCCAATAAAGGATAATTTAAATAAAATAAGATTTTTGTTACTACACAGGTGAAGAAGGATTTCTAATGCGGCTGTAGGTGTAGTACTAGGAGCTCCAGTGATGCAAATTGACGTCAATCTCTGTACCTTCGTGATAAAAACGCAGTTCACTTTGTCTCTAAAGCAGACCACCACACAATGATTCCATACAGCAGAATTGGACGCACCATTGCTGTATAAATCCAATGGACGACTTTAGAGCTTAAGCCCTATCGTTTTCCAATGGTGCTTTTACAAGAATATAAAGCAATCGTTGCTATTCTCACCCGTTCCTCAATATTACGCCTGAAATTTAACTTTTTATCCAGAAATACTCCAAAATACTTGACACTGAAATCGAATTCTCAGATACGAATTCGATTTCAGTGCCGTTCAGAGAAATAGGGTCAAAACCGGGGATCTTATTTTTCTTTGTTAACAAGAAAAGTTCAGTTTAACTTGGATTAACTACCAGACCACAGTCTCTTACTCATTTAGACAGATATTTCAGAGAACCACGTGCTTCCAAGCTCCAAAGACGCGGCGAAAGAACCCCTCCTTATGGTGTGCCCCATAAAAAAATCGAGATTTGACAGACGTTCTGAATTCGGATGTTTTACGTCTACTGGTAGCTAGATTATCGTTGATTTTCGAAAGCAAACTCGTGTCAATCACTCTACGCACATATGAGTCCATCATTCTTTTCATGGTCTTTAACAAAAAATACAGACTAATCCTTCGGTCCTGTTTGGTAATTTTTCCCAGCCTTTGGGATAAAAGCGGCTTTGGTATTTCTACATATTAGATGGATTTTGAGACAAGTTGATGCATGCAGTGCAGAGTTTAAACAGCCAATGTGCAACATAGTTCGACTTTTGCTGCATCTCCAGGGGATTTATAGCATCTGAAGTTTATAATCGCCCAGATTAATGTTAGCATGTTTATTATTTTCGAATCAATTTCAAATGCTTGGGCGTCTGAGCACTCTAAAGCTTGAAACGGTGTCATGGAAATGCTTGCATGGAAAGAAAGAAATCCAGCGACTCCCGTACTGGAGATATACCATCGCCTTCAGGTATTCCAGGGTGCAAGGACAAGAAGACAGAGCTTTGCGCAGTCTACCTATAACCCGTATATGCAGACCATTCTTGGTCGGCTCTTGTAGATCACCAACTTTACCCGAATTAATTAATCCGACTCACCTGCAACCTACACTCATGAGTCACTTTTTGTTAGAGATTTACTAACTAGCCAATAACTTCGTGTACGACTACATAACACCGTTCGACAAAATTAAAAAAATTTCGTTGAACATGAACCGGATGATATACATCTGCTATCGATAGTGGCATTCTTGGACCAGTACAAATATTAAAAAAATATTTTACAAAAATTTTATCCTCGAAAACTTTGAAGTCCTTTTAAAAGGAAACAGGATCACCAAAAACAAAACTGTAAATCCAGTTTTACTATATTTGTTCTATATATTCCGACGTATATCATCCTGTTCATGTTTAATATTGGCTGTCGGACAGTGTAATCACAAATGAAATAGGCCTTTTCTAAACGCTGGATATTTCTAGAGCTACTTCAGCTGGAAACAAAACTACATGACAGACCAAAAAGTCGAGATCTAGAAGATATATATGAAAGCAGAACTATTAGACCTCCGACGCACAGTGGTTCCAAGTCCAAATCTAGCTGGACAAAATTATTTTATCACCGTTTTATATGTTTTTGGGGAAGTCGATTACACTAATCGACAACTTTTTATTTTTTTTTCTAACTTCAGTAATTCATTAATGAAAAAAATGGTTTATATGCAGAACTGAAATATGAAATGCAAAAACTTATTTTTTGAAAGTTTTGTAATCTCTAAAAAAAAAAAAATTTTTTGTCGAGAAGTGTAATTGAAAAAAACAAGTGAGGGTGTTAAATTCGGCTATGCCGACTCTTTTATACCCTCCAAAATGTAAAAAAATTAAACAACCAGTGAGAGTGTTTCATTCGGCTGTGCCGAATCTTTTATACCCTCCAAAATGTAAAAAAAGCAATATAAAAAAAATCCATAGGCGTTTTTTTTTTTTTTTAGGGGGGGGAAGGGTTGGTGGGAGACGTTAAGGGGCACCTTCCCCTTGCAATTTCGAACTTCATCTGAGAGAAGAATGTTGCATTTGCTTAGCAAAAGTACAAAAAAGCCCTGCAAAAAATGCGATTTTTCTTAGGTTGGTTTAGTTCTCCAAGGGGGAACTTTTTTCCCCTTGGTCCGATTTTATCCATTTCCGAACTTAACCTTTCTAGGAATATAAAACATATTCGTACCAAACGTCGGAAGTCTAGCTCTTTTATTGGGGACTGTATCGAATCCTCTACAGACGGATAGACGGACGGACAGACGGACATTTTTGAATTTAGTCGAAGTGTGTAATTGGCCGTGGTTTAATAGAAAACATCACATTTAATGATTTATTTAAGCTAAGCCTAATTATAATACTTAAAAGTTATCAAAAACTTACAAAAATTCGATACTTTATTTAGAAAAAAAAATTTCGGCGAAAATCTATTTTCATAAAAACTGTGATAAATTTTAAACCTGTAAAAACCTGCAAGAAATGTCTGCATGACAACGTTCAGTAATAAATTACCTATAAGTTGTATGTAGTAATTTGACATGATGTGCCTGGATTCGGTTTTGGCAAGCTGCGGAAGTTTTATAAGTCCTCAAAAATATTGTTATTATTGACCATACTTCAAAGTACAAAAAATGTAAGAAGAAGATCGATAATAAATTTCTTATTAATGTCCAGAATAATTATAAATCTTTAGCTTTCTTGTACATAAACCGTTTTGAAACCATTGATGTAACATGGATAATATGATGTTATTAGTTGATCACTTGTGTATATATTTTTTTTTTTTTAAATATTGGATACCAAAAATGTTATTTCATTCGCATATTTAACAAAGTTAAAGACCTAATTCCAAAAAATGGTTATTAGTTTGATCAGAACACACCCTTAGCTTGCCCCTAGCACTATTAATTCCCAATTTTAAAGACACTAATTTTTGGACTTTTGTCCAGCTAGATTTTGATTTGGAACGAATGTGCGACGCTCGGAAGAAGTTATTCTGATAAACTGGTTACCATTATAAATTAGAAATTTTCGGGCAGTGCCAGACAGTTTGATCTACTGAAATATAAATCATTCCTGTAAGACTGTCAAGAAAATAAACTCCTTCTCAAAAGCCACCATGTTCATTGAAAGGTTAAATAAACTATTTCTTTCGTTGGTAAGTATTAAACTGCAAGTTATTGCTACACTTGATATACAAACTTTGTTGCTGCGGCTGTTATTGTTGTTTTTGGTTGGTGTTGTCATTTAGTTTTGATCTTAAAAGATGCCTTTTCATTGATTCGTTGTTTTGAATTGAATTCAGGCATGACTTGTCAACATCGGATGTATGCATCATGTCCCCAATGTGTATGTTTATTCTAAGCTTTTATACAATAAGATAGAAGGACAGACAGACAGACGGACGACCAAATGAACGAACAAACGGCCAGATAGACGGACAAACGTACGTGTATAATGCCATAAAACCAAATGTAAACATTACAGCATAACAACCGTAGTATACCTACCTACCAAAACCAGTACATATTCCAAACTAAGTATACGTACAATGTTTTCTTAACATTTATGAAAAGAACATAAATTATAAAAAATATAAAAAATACTACTAAAAAAACATAAATGTTTATAAGATGCTGTAAAAATATTTACTTTTCAAGTTAAGAATTTTAAGTTTAAATTATTAAGTTGTTCCTCCAAGTTGTTGCGGCTGGTGCTGCGGCTGCTCATGTTGTTTTTTATTATTTTAGCTGATGAAAAATAAAAAAAAGTTTCAAAAACTTTCAACACAAAACTGCAACTCATTAGATAAAAGTTTTGGCTGTTCTTACAAAATATACAATTCTTTGTATACCACCGGGTTTATTTGTCACACGTACTTGTAAGACAATTGAAAATAAAAGAAAGAAAAGTGAATGAATGAAGAAAAAAAAGCACACTTCCGGTGTCTCACAAGTGTCGATGTTTGAATGTTGTTTGCACTGTATAGAATAGAATTAGAATAGAGACGTTTTTTTGAAGACCTAAATATATATTTTTGTTTAACTTCTCCAACAACTTACAATTTTTTGTTTTACTTGTGTTTATTTCCAGAAGCTTTGGTGCAAAATGTTCAAAATGTTGTCGTGGTATTTCCGCCTCCGATTGGGTGCGTCGAGCGCGTGATTTAGTATTTCATTTAGCCTGCTTTGCGTGTGATCAATGCGGGCGTCAACTATCAACCGGCGAACAATTTGCACTCATGGAAGATCGAGTGCTGTGTAAAGCACATTATCTAGAAACCGTGGAAGGTGGCACTACATCAAGTGATGGTAAGTCTAAACAAAAAACAAAAAAAAATTAAAAATTCATAACTTTATTGACTATTGATTCCAAATGTTGGTGTTTTTACTGTTTGGATTTCTTTTATAACACCTTAAAAACTAAATGTTTTGTGCCAAACAGTGGCTGGGTAGGTTTACCTTGTCGAATGACGAATTATGTGGGAATGACATGCGCTTATTTCGACCAAGATTTTATTCTAACATTTTAGCCACATACAAATAAAATGTTGGAATCTGACAAAAACCATGTCATTCATAACTAAAGCGAAACCAAACAAAGTCAAACATAACAACAATAAAAGTTGACGCCATCTATTCAACCATCCATCCGTTCAACCATTCAGTAAAGCCTTTATGACACCAGCTTTTGTTTAGCTTTTTAAGCAACTTAATAAAGGTTTTTCTATAATATATGTATGTTCCTCTAACTCCCCAGTTGGAAAATGTGTCACTGAGGAAATTTACAAAGTGATTCCTGGAGAAAATGTTTTCAGGTTCTGACAAACTACAGGTAATCCTTGATGACATGTCCTAACATTGTCAGCAATGAATGTTTGTTTTAAGAGTGTAGACTATTCCTATAAGACATCTATAAGGTAATGTCTTCACAAAAGCAGAACAATTAAATTAAAACTTTAAATCTGGGCAACTATTTAATTTCCAAGAAAAATATAACAATATTATTGATCTATTAAAAATAAAATCGAAATCTTAGCACCGTCATCTGTATCAATGGGTGGTATAGATATTATGGAATCGGAAACTCTTGATGTTCTGGGCATGAAAATACAGTGTGATGTCCGATGGAATAAGCATATTTTTCAAGTGTCCAAAGAAGCATTCAAGTGTCTTGGCTTTTTGAAAAGGTGTAAGAACGACTTTACCTCATCCGACTACCTTACTGTCTATACCACCTACATTCGACCGAAAATGGAATACAACTCCCATATATGGGCAGGAGCTTCAGTGTCTATTCTGAATCATCTGGACCGTGTGCAAAGGAGGGCGGTGAAGCTTATTAATGACAATAGCGTATCTAACTCTATTGATTCATTAGAGTATCGTTGGAATGTGGGTTGTGTGACACTGTTCTATCGATATTACCATGGTAAATGTTCTGCTGAGATAAGCGAACTCATACCCCGAGCCCGTGTTTTTGTTCGTAACACTCGCTTATCAAATAGAGCTCATCCGTTTGTAAACGACAGTCCAGTCTTTCACACAACGCATTACAGAGAGAATTCGTTTCTCAGTCGATCTATTCGTATGTGGAATAACCTCGCCGCAGAAGTCTTTCCTAACGCATTTAATCTAGAAAGGTTCAAGTCAAATATTCATAAACACTACTCCCTCTCATACCTATTTTTCCTGATATCAACACAATGCACTGCATTCGTATTTTCGTATAAACTGTATCAGACATTTCCCCAAAGAAGTCTTAGGTGACATGCCCCCAGAAAGTCAGCATGACCTGACCACTGCTGACTTTGAGTGAGTACATTTTGAAAATTTGTATAAAACTGTCGTCAAGTCAGTACATAGAGATGTCATGTGGATGTCAGCAGTGACTCTGACATGTCACCAAGCCGTCACTGAGGATGGCTCGAGGACGTTGCCAACTGGGTCCCATTGGAGCATAGGGCGCCATTACCGATTCGTTAGCAATCTGTGTTTCGGGAATGTGGGCAGCTGACCCTCATCCCATAGATTTGCAAAAGGCTGCTATCTACGTGTCCAATCCCACGATGCAACCATGCTTCAGCGGTTTTCGCCTACTTTCCTGAGACGTTCCTTCGACCATTCCGGATACATAGTTATGGCGGCTTCTAACTCTGACTAGCTTTTAAGCGGATGCTACACAGACATTGTCCGGGGGGTAATTGGACCGGAAGTAGTTAGCTGCTTGGACAGTTCAACAAAGGAATCGCCCTGGCTACTCCCAAGTGATTGTCAAATCAGAAACTTTCCACCTCTGCGAAAAGTACCACCCCCAGTTGTATAAAGTAATAAAAAATAAGTCCACCATTTTCAATTTTTTAAACCCTCCACTCTAGTGATAGAGGGTATATATAAGTTTTCCGTTTGTAACACCTCGAAATATTGGTGTAGAACTCCGTAAGGTATATATATTCATGATCCTCGATCGATTTTAAAATGATCTAGCGATGTCCGTCCGTGTGTCCGTCTGTCTGTCTGTTGAAAACACGCTAACTTTTGAAATACTTTACTGAGACTGTTGGACAATTAAGCAAAATCGGTCAGCAAAATCGGTCCAGTGGTTCAAAAGTTATAAGCAAAAGAGTGAATTTCGGCAATGGGTTTTCGCGAATTTACGATATAAACACACTGAGTTTTGAAAGACAACTCTGAGGCTATTGAAGCTTGGCATATATAATTGTCGTTCCTATGGTATGATTGGTATTGAATTTCAGCTAAATTGGTCCAGCGGTTCAAAGTTATTAGTTAAACCGAGAATTTCAGACTATTTTCACCTTAAATTCAAGTGTTGAAAAACCATTAAACATGTTTTTGAAAACATTAGTAAGTCAAAAAAATATTTTACAAAGTATTTTTGTCACTCAAAAATATTTTTACACTAACAGAAAAAAAATTAAACCCGAAAAAAATTTAACATTCAAAAAAAAGTTTTTTACACAAAATAAAATATTTCTAATCAAAATTGTTATTTTTTTACGCTAGAAAATTTATTATCACTTAAAAAGGGCATTGTGGAGGGTATTCATAGATTCGGCCAAGTCGAATTTAACTTTTCTACTTGTTTTTATTAAAACCCCGATTAAAGTTACTAGAAAGTTAAAGGCAGTTGTCATACAGGCTTTTAAATCACACAGTTAGTCTGCCGACTGTGCGTTTAGTCAACTCTAAAGTAACTATAAAGTTCCTCTGTCAGTCAACCATTTAGCCAACAAAAAACGTGCTTCAGTTATAAACCAAGCCAAAATCTTAATAATAACAAAAAAAAAAACTAAAATTTACTCGTTGTGTAAATTATTTTAGGTAAATACAACATGACCAACTACACCGACTTTTTAAAAAAGTTTATCCTGCCTTGTTTGAATTAAATTCTTCTTTAGTTAAAACGGGGGGTGTAGGTATGTTCTGGAAAAATGTTGTGGAGGGGGAAGAAATGGTCACACATTTAACTCATCTGAAGGGAGTTATTTCATTATAATCCTTGGACCTTGTCATTACGTACGAAATACAATGTCATTTAAATGACTATCTCGAGATTGGTTGCAGTATTCGATCCTTTTGAGGTAGTTTTCGACCATTTTTTCCACATTTCGGTCATTATTTTGGTGATAACTTGACGAATGTTAGTTTTCAAATACTCCAATGTTAAGGGATTATCTGCGTAGACAGAAGAAGCCCCACAAAAAAGTCTAACGGTTTCAAATCGCATGATCTTGGTAGATCATGCGATCGTCGCCAAAAAGTGAAAATACACATTTTGGAAACTTCCCATACAATAAAGCCAAAGTCGGTCATGTTGTGTCGCACCGTGGCACCGCACAGTGCCACATTTGGCCAATCTAGCACGACAAAAATCAAAAAAAAAAGTTCACCGATTTTCATGATATGTTTGTATGTATTTTAGAACATTCCTAATAGCACGGAAATAATCATATAAGATCGAAAATTCTGTTCGTTACTAACAGGTGGGTGCATAAAGTTGCATCTTGTAAAATCCTGTAACTAGTGTACATTATTTCGCATAAATTAAGTCGAGTTTAAACTGTTGTAACTTTTGAACAAAAAGAGATATTTATCCACTCTTTTTTGGTAATTTTAAAGAATATTTAAATGCTTTAAGTCACATCTTTTCTTTTTTTTTAAACAAATTTTTCTATTTTGTATTAAATTTTTAACAAAATACAAATTTTTGAAAAGAAAATTATATATTTATTTTTTTTGATGGAATAGAACTTTTGTGTTTGGTCCGTATTGGTCGCCGGACTTTTTCAGATATGTTGACCAATATCCATAGTACTTATTTCAACTGCTAACTTTTGCGACCTTCTGCGACGCCGACTACAGTGGGGCAATATGTAAGCCTTGTTTTTACATATTTTTTAAACATATTTTGAAAAAGTGGGCGTGGCAGTTGTCTGACCGCCCCCTTTTTTAGTGATATTATTTCTACAGTAATTGAAAGTATATATACGAAATTTAAAGAAATTATAACCAAAATTACAAAATTTAAAAAAAAGTGGGCGTGGCCCTTAACCGGCCTCCCACATTTTTCATTATGTTATTTTCGAAGTCAAAACGAACATTTACACCGAATTTCAAGTCAATATAATTAAAATTGGATTTTTGTCGTCCTAGATTGGCCAAATGTGGCACTGTGCACCGTCTTGTTGAAACTACATACCGTCCAGTTCATAATCTTGAATTGTTGGCCAAAACAGCCGGTTATCATAACGGTAATTTGGATTATCCGCCACACTTTCACTAACGGAAGCAAAATTTTCAGTATGCATATTAGGATGATTCCGAGGCCTGACCACATCTGTAACGTTTCAATTCTCTTAGAATTTTTTAATAATCTTGCCAAGTCCTTGCACAGTACACGTCGATTATTACGAACATAATCACCCCAAAATGATCGAAAAGTGGTCACATGTGAACCACCACTGTTGTTGTAAGTTTAACTATTTTAACGCTTTCTTCTGTTATTAAACGATCCATATTCGTACTTAATAAATGAGACTTCAGATGACAGATATTTAACAGCTGAAAGCCTTGCTAGACCGGCGGTTTTGAAGTTTATTAAGAAATAAGTTTACAATTTTAAAGGTTTGCCATAAGATAAAAAATACATGCGCATTTAGCTGAATTCACAATGACAGAGTACTCTGTGCCAGAGAATGGATTTTGTTCCTTTCTCTTTCGCACTTACACATTTTTGTATGATGTCGTCTCTATTTTTAGAGATGGTACTCTGTAGTACAGAGTACTCCGACATTGTGTCGGAGCCTTTCTGTTTACATTAACAAAAGTTAATGTATCCCGCCACTTGGTCACATTAGACTCATATTAATTTTTTTTAAACGAATACAAGAAACTTACTGAGATTACAAATATGATGCTTATGCATTAGGCCGGATCGAACTAATCGATTTTTCAAAAACGTGTAGTGCGGAAAAGTCTGATTTAAATTTAGCAATCGCTTTTGATTTGACAATTTGGCGGTCTTGTCGGAAGGTCTAATTTTCGATCACTCTTTCTAGCATTCTCGAGAATTGCGCGATCCACACCAAATTGTGCATTTTTGTGAATGTAACGGTAGACAGGGAAACCCTTCGGGTTTCCCATTAATCCAAATTTGAGTTATCACTAAAGAAAAAAAAAAATGGATCTTCATAAAAGACCACCGACAGCGTGGTCGCGGCCAACATTTGAATGAAGTTATTTTGTGCCGGAGACTGTTCTTTCGGGTCATAATAAAGGTTTCGATATTTAACAATTTTTTAATTGATTTATTTCAAATAAAAAAAATGGTTCAAATGGATCATCCCATACTTTAAAATTTATTAGATAAACAATCACCTATTACATCAAGGTAGCAATTCAATGTCAAATTCGACGTTTAGAAACGTCAAACTTGTTAGTAAGAAATGGTTGGAAGTTTCGTGTTATTTGCATATTGTATTGATTTTGTGTGTTACAACTCATTTTGACATTTGGTCCCATTTTGAAGCCTTTATTAATGCCATAATTTTACATCTATTCATAACTGTTTTTGAAAATGGGAAAAAACTAAAATCGATCCGGCCTATTGTATATACACTCAGACAAAATTTGGGTAATTTCCAACAAAAAAAAAGGTTGTAAGAACCAAATATTGTACAGCATAAGTGATATCGGTTGGCATAACTGGATTTCAGTTGGAATAACTGAAATTTTGGTTCTCGCAGTCAAATTTAAAAGTGTCAACAGAATTTGGAGTTGATGTAACTAAAGGATTCAGTTGTAATAATATTTTTTTCTGTGTATAAACATTTTACTTATCCGAAACATATATTTAAAAACATATCAATGTTTAATATTTAAACACTTTTATAATTTTAAATATTTTTTTTTCAAGAACTGTTTAAAAAACACATTATGTTCTGACATAATATTTTAATCTCTACTTAATTCAAGTTAAATACTCATTTCATGTTGGTTTTTATTTATTTTTTTTTTTGCATTTAGATGGCTGTGATGGTGATGGTTATCACAAGAGTAAAACGAAACGTGTTCGTACCACATTTACTGAAGAACAATTACAGGTGCTGCAAGCCAACTTTCAAATTGACAGTAATCCGGATGGTCAGGATTTGGAAAGGATTGCCTCTGTGACGGGTCTGAGTAAACGTGTGACGCAAGTTTGGTTTCAAAATTCGCGAGCACGACAGAAAAAACACATACATGCTGGTAAGAATAAAAGTAAGTAGTGTTGTGGTAGTGGTAGTTGGTAGCAGTATTTAGTAATACAGTTAACAATATGCATGGAATTTAATTCACCTTCGTACGTGATGGTAAAAAAAATGTTGCTGGTATCATGTTTTTATACCCTTCACTTATTGTTGGTGGTGAAGGGTTTATATTAGTTTGTCATTTCGTTTAGAACTTATCAAAATATCGGTCTGGGACCTCATAAAGTATATATCGTCCATTCCACCAGACATTTGGTAATTTTTGGCATTTTTTGACCGAGGGTCTTCCGATTTTTGTTACTTTTTTTCATACAGATACTCTATGGAGCCAATTTCAAATTTCAACCATCAGATCGAAAATATTTGAAAAACTCGCTATTTTTTTTCACGATTTTCGTTTTTAAAAAAGACAAAAAAATGCAAAATCTGTGTAACTTTGAGCAGCTGTATTTTTCGGTGGTTAAAAAGTGCATTTTATATGCAAATGCAGTTTTGAAGTGTATTTTGCGAAACTTTTACCCTACTTAATTTTTTTTTTATTAGCATATTTGAAAAATTTATAATTTTTGCTACAGCAAAATGTTTTCATTACAATGGACCGTGCATGTGTGATATTTTTAATATTTTTTTAAAAAAAATACTTCCTTAAGTTTCCCTTATAAAAATATTTGTTTTTTAAATTATACCAAAATCATGTAAAAAGACATGTTTTTAAACCGTTATATTTTCAAAAGTACTAATCGTATCTCATTGTTTTTATGCACATTAGAAAGGTATTTTTGTATATTTTTTGCATTTAATGACCGCAAATATGTTGGTGTTTCAGAAATGCATTTTAAATGCAAATGCAGTTTTGAAGTGCATTTTTCAAAACTTTTACCCCTTTGCATTTTTTTTTAGTTATCATATTCGAAAAGTTTACAATTTTTACTACAAAATAATGGACCCACTGTGTGTGATATTTTTTTAGAATTTTTTAAAAAATCATGTTATTTCAGATTTTTTGGTTTTATTTAAAATATTGAAATTGTTTTAAGGAAATTTAAAAAAAAAAAAAATTTAAAATAGTACACACGGTGGGTCCAATATTAGCAGGACATTATTTTGTAGTAAAAATTGTAAACTTTTCGAATATGATAACTAAAAAAAATTCAAAGGGGTAAAAATTTTGAAAAATGCACTTCAAAACTGCATTTGCATTTAATATGCAATTCTGAAACACCAACATATTTGCGGCCATTAAATGCAAAAAATAGACAAAAATACCTTTCTAATGTGCATAAAAACAATGAGATACGATTAGTACTTTTGAAAATATAACGGTTTAAAAACATGTCTTTTTACATGATTTTGGTATAATTTAAAATATAAAATTTTTTATAAGGGAAACTTAAGGAAGTATTTTTTTAAAAAAAATATTAAAAATATCACACATTCTCAGTCCATTGTAATGAAAACATTTTGCTGTAGCAAAAATCCTAAGTTTTACAAATATGCTAATTAAAAAAAAAATAAAAGGGGTAAAAGTTTCGCAAAATGCACTTCAAAACTGCATTTGCATATAAAATGCACTTTTGAACCACCGATATTTTTTCAGTCTATAAGATTTCTAATAATAGACTTACATACCATTCGTATGCGCTATGGATTATTAAAATGCGATAAGTAGTTTAGAAAATACAGCTGCTCAGAGTTACACAGATTTTGCATTTTTTTGACTTTTTTAAAAACGAAAATCGTGAATAAAATCGCGAGTTTTTCAAATATTTTCGATCTGATGGATGAAATTTGAAATTGGCTCCATAGAGTATCTGTATGAAAAAAAGTAACAAAAATCGGAAGACCCTCGGTCAGATTTTTTAAAATGACTCATGGAATGGACGATATATTTTTATCGATCAGTAATCTAATTTTAGACATTCTAGCAATGTTCATCTGTCTGTTGCAATGATGATCACGTCCAAAATATTACAGTTATTACTGTTACTTTACATATTTAATTGCTATTATTTCGAGAAGTTCGGTATTGCGGTTCAAAAGTTATAACGAAAATGTAAGAATTTTGGTACATTCCACATAACCTAAAATACAAAATGCTGCTGGTTGACAGACATCTGTGAACAGAATTGGATGCCGAAAGGAAGTAAAACAAGTACAAACATATTTTTACCCCAAACTATTTTTGCGGATTTTTTTTCGGCGGAGTTTTCTTTTTTCAAAAAAATTTTTGTTTTCAAATAAAAGTTTTTCACAATTTTTTTTTTAAAATAGAGTTTTTTGCAATAATCGTTTTACACTGTGGATAATATTCATACATTAGACAAGGCCGAAATAATTTTTTTAATGAAAACAAGTGAGAGTGTTAAATTCGGCTGTGCCGAATCTTTTATACCCTCCAAAATGTAAAAAAAAATAAAAAAAAATTATCAGGGGCGTTGTTTTTTGGTGGGTGGGGGTCAGTGGGGGACTTTGAGAATGATAAATATACCAAATGTTTCATTTATTTAACAAAACTACAAAAAAACATGTAAAAAAGTGTGTTGTTTCAGTTCATCGAGGGGGAACTTTTTTCCCCCTGGCCCGATTTTGACCATTCACGAACTTAACCTGCCTATGAACATGAGACATATTTGTGCCAAACTTCAGGAGTCTAACTGTTTTATTTTGGATTGCATTGTGTTATCTACAGACAGACGGACGGACGGACAGACGGACGGACATTCACAGAATGTCTTAGAATCGATCATGGATCAATAATATATATACTTTATGGGATCCCCGACCGATATTTCGATGCGTTACAAACGGAATGACAAAGTGAGTATACCATTCTGTTGTTGGAGGGTATAAAAATAATTGATTTTTGTGATTTTGAAAATTTTTGTAATGAAAAACACTATTTTGATGAAAATAAATTTTGATAAAATCAAAAAAATGTTTGATGAAAAAAAAAATTTTTCGACAAAAAAAAATTAGATATAATTGTGTAACGTTTCAAATTTTTACGCCTTCAAAACAAATCATTAAATTTGTATAAAAATGCAGTCTTTTTTATGAGGATTTGCTTTATGCGTTGTTTTTTGGAACGCATCTACCGCATTAAAAAATACCTACGTGTTTTTCTTAAAAAATCACACTGTGATACAAAACGTACTTTCCGAATCGGAATGGGATGAAACCAAAAGCAAATGAAAATTGACATTTTACATAACAAAACCCTTAAGGCTTTTTTAGTTCAGCGCTAGATTTTTTTACACGCATTTAGAGTTTGTGATTTTAAAGCATTTATTGCCCATATAACCGTTATAAATTTCGCTGCAATCGGTCCAGTACACTGAATAGCCAAATTATTAAAAATAAACCACTGTGCACCGTTGCGTATGATTTTTATTTAAAGGCAATTACAAAATTAAGCATACGCCACTTATACAGTTTTTAAGCAATTATTATTATAATAAAAGTTCACCAATTTCTAATGCGTGTAAAAACAGTATAGCGCTGACTTAAAAAAGCCTTTAGGGTTTTGTTATTGAATATGTCAACTTTAATTTGCTTCTGGTTTCATTCCATTCCGATTTTGTTTCATTAATTCTACAAAAACTTTTGTTTTGACTTTTCTGAATATTATTGGTACTCAAAATTGAATTTATATTTGAAATATTTTTGTTTTTTAGTGGAATGCATTTGTAGGAGTAAAAGGAACAAATATATATATTTGTAGGTTGTTGCATGTTCGTTTTCGTAGTTAGAATAGTTTTTAAAATTAAACTCACTTAAATAGTGATATTTATAGAAATATTTTTTTTCCAACATATTTTTGATTTTAGTGCGAGAACCTGAAGGTAATTCTTTTGCCCGCCATATTAACCTGCAGCTGACATATTCGTTTCAGAATAACGCTCAAAATTCAATGCAAATGAATGGCAATAAAACGGGATTGTATCCGCAACATGGTAAGTTTTTTTAATTAAATTAATAGTGGTAATCAGAGTCGTACTTACCAGCTCTGGACACCGAATACCTCCAATATTAAATTTTTGTTTTTTTGGAAAACCATCGAGTTTTTATTTAAAATTTACACATAATTATGAAGAGGATATTCTAGTTCATGGTCATTTATTTTCCCCATTATGAAACAAGAACTTACATTGACTCAGTATTCTTTAGGAGTCGATTTTGCATTGTTTGGGTGTAATACTGGTCAAATTTCTAATTCATAGATTTCTTTTACCGTACACAGAAAAAAAAAATTCCAATGAACAAAATACCAGGCGCGGATCCAGCTCTTGGGTTTGGGGGGGGGGGAAAATTTTTTTTGCTCAAAAAAATTTTTCAGCAGGGAATTTCAGGTCGTATTTGAATCACTGGTTAAGGTTTTTTAGTGTTCATGTTAGTTATGATTTTTTCTATAGAAACATTTTAAAATTTTAAAAATTTATTCCCAAACTTTATAAAAAAAACTTAAATGTTTGATATTTTGATAAATGTCTCTTCAAGAAATTTTCGGGTTCTAAAGCGTTTTTCTGGTACACTCAAAAAAAAAACTGTAAGGTTAGAAAAAAATTTAGTTAAATTTAACTAAAAAAGCACCTGATTTTGGGCCTACTAAATTTTTAGTTAATTTAACTAAAAATATTTAGCTAACTTTTCGTAGAATGAATGTAGCAAAAAAAACCGTAACTTTAACTAAAAACTTAGCTGAAATTTTGTAACGTTTTTATGTTCATATATTAACAAAAAAATAGTTGAATTCAGCTAAACTTTTGGTTACTTTTCGTAAACTAAAATTTACAAAATATTTTATAAAAAATTATAAGTTTATTTTTTCTGTTTTTTCATCAGCTTAAGTAGAACTTATGAGATTTGCATAGGAGGCTACACAAGAAATTTCACTTAACAAATTTTTTACGAAAAATCAGCAAATTAATTAGTAAAAATTCGTAAACTCAGTTTTAAAGTCAACAAAAAAAAATTAATTCAAAATTTGTTCAAAACTAGTATTTTCGTAAATTGAACTTAGCTAAAAAAAGTAGTTAAAACGCTGATTTTAACTAAAAATTTGCTAAAAAGCCAGTAAACTTGAGTTAACAAAAAAAAATTTGTTAACTTTACAGTTTTATTTTTTTGAGTGTAGAAAAAGACCCAGATTTTGACATAATTTTCTAATAGAAAATAAGTCAGCTTGGAGATATGTTTATTCACAAAAAGTTTTCTGATTTGGAAATTTTTCCGAGTTATTTTCTTAAAGAGAAAGTTTATGACTCCGAGACGTTATCCCAATAGAAAAATTCTGCGTTTTTGAGGCATTTTGATACAGAAAAGCAATTAAAAATATTTTGCGTAGGTTTATTCTAGCTCGAGGTCATTATTTCCATTACTTATTAAAACTGTCATATTCTTATAGAATAATTTTCAAAAAATTATTCTATGAGAATAGCATAGTCTAAATAAGTAAATGAAATAATGACCTCGAGCTAGAATAAACCTACTAAAAGTATATAATATTTTGAAGGTCAAATGTAACGATTTTTTTTAATAAAAATTAATCAGAATTTATAGAAAAATTTTTAAATTCTGATACACCTTCATATAGAAAATTCTCAGATATTTATGCAATTCTCACACCAAAAAATTTCTATATTTAGAAAAAATTTTCGTAAAGAAATATTCTCAGATTTGGTGATTATTTTCCCATTAAAAACTTCTTAGGTTCTGAAATATTTTTTTCTGTTCTATTTTTCTACAAAAAAGGTTTAAGATACCGAAACGATCTTTATACACCTACATTTTTAGGGTTTGCAAAAATATTCCATAGGAAGTACCTGAGATTAGAAAAATTTAAGACTTTAATGCTTTTTAAAATTTTTGGAGACAATTTTCTAGATTCTGTAACATTTTTCTATTAAAAAAGTTTTGTTTTCTGAGAAACTTTTCCCTAGAAAAAGTCTAAGACAGTCAAGCATTTTCTGAGACATATTTTCATAAGAGAGTCTGAGAAATGTTTTAGTTTCTGAGTCATTTTTCCCATAGAAAAAGTCTCAGAGTCTGAGTCTCTGAAATTTCACAAAAGTCTTGGATTCTGAGACATTTTTCAAATTAAAAACAAATTCGGAATCTAAGACCTTTTTTAGATTCTGTGATATTTTTCTTAAATTCTCAGAATATTTTTTCAAAAATTTTCAGAATCTAAGAAATTTTTTATAGAAAAAATACTTGGATTCTGAGTTATTTTTCCTATCGAAAAAGTCATAGATTTTAGAATTTTTTTTTAATATTGCAACTCAAAAGTTCTGAGATATGTTTCCTTCTGAAATCTGAAATTTTTTTTCTAGGACTTTTTTCCTATTAAAAAGACTAAGATTCTGAGACATCTTTTTAATAAAAATAATCTCAGATTCTGATAGATTTTACATTAGGAAAATTGTCTCAGATTCTGAGACATTTTTCCTAAGGAAAAATACTTAGATTCCGAGACAGATTCTGTATAATTTTTCCTTTAGAAAAAGTCAAAGTTCTATTGCATTTTTTGTATAAAAAATTCTCAAATTTTCCCTGAAGAAAATTTTCTTATTTTTCCTGCAGAAAAATTTTATTTTAATTTTACTTTTTTTCTGTAAAAAAATTTAAGATTTTAAAACATTTTTGCTAAAGAAAACTTATGAGATTCTTGAAAATTCTAGAAAAAATTCTCACTCATGATTTCATTGCCTTTATTTTTTTTACCCAGAAGAATTGTCAAATTTTCAATATAGAAAATTCTTAGATTTTTCCTATAGAAAAACTGTTAGATTTTTCATATAAAAATTGTCCAAATATTAAGATTTTTGCTATAAAAAAATTCTAAGAAAAATTCTCAACTTTTTTGTATTTTTGTATAAAATTTTTGTATTTTTTATAAAGAAACGTTTTATCACATCGACAAATAAAAAATTCTCAATTTTTTCCTTAAAAAAATTTCTCAAATTTTTTTTCATATAGAAAAATTTTAACATTCCGCGACATTTTTTCTATAGAAAAATTTGAGTATTCTTTAACATTTTTTCAGATCTGTGGAAATTTTTCATAGAATTTTTTTTTCAGATTATTTCCTTTTCAATTTCCTTTTTCCCTCTTCTTTTCTTTTCTTTCCCTTCCCTTCCTTTCTTTTTTCTTTTTTCTTTTTTTTTTTTTTTTTTTTTCTTTTTTTTTCCTTTTTTCCTTTTTTTTCTTCCGAATTCGGTTTGGGGGGGGAAATTTCCTTTTTTCCCCCCCCGTGGATCCGCGCCTGAAAATACATAGTATTTATGATCAAATACATACAAATTTATGAACTTTTTCATTAAATTTTTTCATTTTTTCATAGAGTTTATTAAAAAAAAGTGTTAAATATTTCTTAAATTCCACATATTATGATTTATTTATATATACTATGTAAAAGTTCAAAAGTATTATGAAAAAGTTAATAAATTTTTAAGAATTTGTTCATAAATAATATGAATTTCGTTTATTGTCAATATTTTTTGTGTGCAATTGGCAATAGTTTAAAATAATTGAGAATATGAATATTTGATGATTGGACCACAACAGTGTTACCGAATTTTTCTAAAGAGTTCTGGTGAATTAAAATAATTGTACAAATTCCCGAATATTGATGATCGATTTGTGAATTTTTACAATTATTTTCCTTCACCAGAATTCAATGTGAAAAATTACCAAATTTTGGAAATCAGACACTACACTCAAAAAAAAGTGAACTAAAATCTGGGAAAATGAACTTAATTTTAAGTAAAAGAGGGAATGATTTGGCTCCAGACATTTTTTTTCTTGGTTTTAGTTCATAATTTTCCCAAAAATAAGGAAAACAAAGTTAATTTATTTTAAGCCAATTTTAACTAGAAAATGGGGAAAATTATATTACACTTTAGTTCATTCACATTTAAAACTGGATTGGGTCTAGACCCTGGACCCATGGGTTCGGACCCCATGGATCCAGCCCCTTGTTAACTCAAGACCCCGATTCTTTAAGGGTCCCCATAGATTTTGACCCAAAATTTGTGTCTGTTTCGCTCTAACTTGCTTAGTTTTTGAGATACGGTAATAAGGGGTCTGATAGGGTCTTGAGAATCTTAAAAACTGGATATCTCAAAAACTATTAATCGGAGGGGCTTTCGGGTATTTTGCAGAAGTGTTCTGCGAGTCAAGAGCTACAAAAATGCCGTTGGACTTTTCTCGTGTTGGCAGTATTTACGGAGATATGTGCATTAGGGATATAACCATTTGCGTTTTTTTGCAAATATCGAAAAGGACCTATCATATTGAGAATGTAGATGAAAAATCAAGAAGAAATGTGTGTTCTTTTTTTCGCGAATGTTAAAAAAGGTTCGGCACCGATCGCGATGAAGTTTTCGCTAATATTTTTTTTTTATTATTCGGAAAACCCGTATTTCTAGTGTCGAAAACCATTTTATAAATTTGTTATTGTTTTATTTTTGTTGTAAAACAACAAAAAGACAAGAAACGGTGGATGGGAAGGAATCCCACCATAAAACATAAAAAAATGTAAATTTATGGTGTTTTAGAAATTGCAATCGGTGCCGAAGGTTTTTGGACCAAAATGTCCCCGGATAACGTTTTTTCTTATCAGTATAAAATTGCCCATACGATTATGATAGGTTCCTATTTTGGTTATATCCCTAATGTGCATATATTAAATCTCGGGAATTTCAAATTTTAGATCTAAATTTAGGGTCTTAAGACCCCGACAGATATGCAGAGCTAAGCTATTCCATATTTTTCTTTATAGTCTTTCTTTTGAAAATTTCGTCCGTTTCGCTATATCTCGCTTAGTTTTCGAGATATCGCCATTTTGAATTTTAAACTAAATTCTGAGAAATACACTACCTCAATTCAAAGAAGAGAAATACGATGATGTTTTTTTTAGTAAATTTTGACTAAACTTGAACTAAATTGTTTTTTAAGAAATATGTCTTAAAAATAAAGATACGTTTCTTAGATTTGTGGAAAATTTCATTGGCTGTAAGAATTTTTTTCCTAATATTTAAAAATTCCATTTAAAGAAAACTATGAACTACTTATAGAGCTGAAACACCTCAATTCAACCGACGACTTGACCGCACCCCCTCCAAATTTAATGAAATTAAGTACTAGGGTTTACTTTAACAAAAAAGAGATTTTGCCAATTTTTCAGGCTTCTGGTCATTCCAGTATTCTAGATATGGGGTCTTGAAAATTGACAAATTCGTATATATTTGGCAAAAGTGTTCTGACATAAATAAAGATATCTCGAAGAGTAATAATAATACAGGTCTGATTTAGGTTTTAACTAATAGGTAATGAGACAGCCTTTTAAATGGCATTCCCCAAGATTTTTTTTTGAAAAAGGTCAAAGGTCATTTAACCTTAATTTTTGGAGAGCTATATCTCAAAAAACTATATTTTTAAAATTTTGGAAAAAATATATGTTGTTAAGAATCATCTATACTACTTAAGTTTAAATTTTCAGGGTGGAGACTTCATTGGAACTTTTAATATTAATAGAAACATTGCGACAGGAAAGAAAAAGCGGTGTAATTTCTATCAGAAAAAAAAAATATTTTTTTTGTCTTGTAAATTCTTGTACCAAAATTATTTTTTCTGAATGTTTTTGACGTTCTGAGTCCAAATATGAACTTTGAACTGGCCTATCGCTATTACTTTTCAAGATATATGCACCTAAATATTCAAAAAAACACAGCAATAGCGTTTTAGCAATTTTCACACATTTATGTGCAGATATCTCGAAAATTAATAGCGATAGGTCAGTTCAAATGTCATACATGTACTCAGCACGTCAAAAACATTCAGAAAAATGAACTTTGGTACCAGAATCTCAAAGACAAAAAAAAAAAATATTTTTTTTCTTAGGGAAAATACACCGCTTTTTCTATTCTGTCACTATGTTTCTATTAATATTAACAGTTCCAATGAAGTCTCCATCCTGAAAATTTACCCTTAACAACATATATTTTTTCCAAAATTTTAAAAATATCGTTTTTCGAGACATAGCTCTCCAAAAATTAAGGCAAAAACCAATGACCTTTGACCTTTTTCAAAAAAAATCTTGGGGAATACCATTTTAAAGGCTGTCTCATTGCCTATTATTTACAACCTGGCTGAGACCTGTATTGTTATTACTTTTTGAGTTATCTTTATTTATCTCAGAACACTTTTGTCAAATATATACGATTTTGCCAATTTTCAAGACCCTATATCTCGGGAAGAAAAACTACCAGAAGTCCAAAATTTTGGCACTATGATTTTTTTGTAATGTCCCAACTATATTCCAAGTTTCATCAAATTCGAAAGGGGTAAGGTCAAAAATGCTACTTTTTTCGGTTGAATTGAGGTGTTTTAACTCTATAAGTAAATGAACTAAACTTTTTTCCTCATAGTTAAGAAAATTTCTCATTTTTAGTTAAATTTTACTAAATTTTCAAAGACATTTTTTCCTTAATTTTAGTTATGTCTTTTTTTCAGTGTATGTTGAATAATTATCCTAATTGTAAGACAGAAAGTAAAGTAAACATAAGTTATGTTATGGTTATTTAAAATGGGGGAAATAAATGACCTCGAACTAGAATAAACTATTTTTCATTGTACACACACACAGAGAAAAACCTGTTCGGAACATGATTGCAGCACACCAAATCACCCACAATGGAGGGGCAACATAGTGTGGTTGATTCATTTAATCACATATATGATTGTGACAATCATATTATGATCATCAAATGCTTACAAAATGATTTTTTTATCATACTATGATCAGCGAAGATCATGTTGTGATAAGGTTATTGATCATACTATGTTGCCCTTCCATTTTGGATGTCGTAATCATGCTTCTTCTCTGCGTGCAAGTAAAAGATAAAAAAAAATAATTTTAATTTTATTTTTAATTTTGATTTTATAAGAACAAAGTCGTTAATTTTCTGAAAAAAATTTACAAATTTGTGTTAATAAATTTTCTTAAATTTCCTAAAAAAATAATCTAATCATAATTAAATATATTAAAATATTTATATAGTTTTTTTTTTAATTTCTTTTGTTTCAGAATCTTCCTTGGATGATTTATCACAAGACTCCAGTGTGCATTGTATGCAAAGTGAAGTGTGACTCAATCCCTGTAAACCCAATTAGAGCAATTAATTTTCTTTCCTCTTGTAAAAAAAACACTAAAATATTTTAAATATTTTAAGGAGATAAAAGGAACACGTCCTAAACCTAGTCAAAATTGCAACATCGTCCAATTCTTAAGAATATTTAACAAAAATCAAATAATCGCACAAAATGTTAAACTTATCATTGCAAAAATATCAAACAAACACAAAAAAATGCGAAGTGAAAATTTTGCTCAATTTTTTTACAATTTATTTCTAATTTGTCCTGATTATTACTTGATACAAATTTAAGCAGGAAAAGTGCAAAATCAAAAAAAAAAGAAATCAATTAAATTTTCTATGGAATGGAAATTTGCAAATTAAATTAAAAACATACAAACAAATTAGTAAAATTCTTTAAATAACAATTTTTTTTATATGAAATTCTGTTAGGTTTTAATTACAAACAAATGTTAGAAATAAATAATGTAAATACTATTATAATTAATATTTAATAAATATTTACATACATATTTATGAAACACCATACAGAAATGCTAAAAGCATTAAAACACAAATCATAGTTATTACTAATCTTTAAGAAAAATGATTCTTCATATTGATGAAAGGGTTTCATCACTTGTTGTTATCAATTTTGATGAACATTTTATTATATTAAAGAAGATTTTCTTCAATACAATGAAACATGGCTAAAAAATTGATGCGAAAACGGCACATATCACTAAAATGTCCTAAATATAGCAATTACGTGACCGGATACAATAGGGCATATCGAGGGCCAATATTCAAAACTTGCTATCTGCATTGTTATAATATAGCAGATAGCAAGTTTTGAATATTCACCCTCGATATTAAAAGAAAATTTCTAATTTTCAGACACAATTTTTTTTTAGTTTTGGTGTTAAGAATTTTATTAGAAATGATTTTAGAAAAAAATTTTTTTGACAATTTTTTCCCGAAAACAATGACAAAACAAAAAAGTTAACAATTTACATCAATATGTATCGCATCATCAATATGATGACACTGTTTAATCCATTTCGATATATAAATTCCTGGGATTCCTAGTTGGAACAAAGGGCCAGTACAAATGTTTTCCATTGACTTCTATCTATAGCTAGCCTTTTTGCTTCTCTCCATGAAGTTCTGGCTGACCGCAGTTCATTTTCTACTTGTCGTCTCCACGTATTTGCGGGTCTTCCTCTACGTCTGCTGCCCTGGGGATGGTAATCGAGAACTTTCCTTGTTATGTCATCATGACTTTTTCTAAAGGTATGACCAAGCCAGTTCAGCTTTTTCATGCGGATGTCTAGCATGATTTGGGTTTGTTCTGTTTTTTGCCATAACTCATAATTCGTTATTGTCATAGGCCAAAAAACACGTAAAATTCTTCGCAAGCATTAATTAACAAATACCTGGAGTGCATTTGAGTCCTCACTTGTGATGTTCCATGTTTCGCAACCATATAATAAAACAGATTTTACATTTGAATTGAAAAGTTTGATTTTCGTGCGTAGGGTTATGCGATTGGACATCCACACTTTATTCAGTGAGCCAAATGCTTGATTTGCTTTGACAATACGGTAAGCTATATCCTCTTTGCTGCCACCAGAAGTAGTTATTATACTGCCGAGATAACAATAGTTGTCTACATCAAGAAGTGGTTGTTCTAAAATTTTTAGTGACTCGGTGTTGACGCGCAATGATTTAGTCTTAGATATGTTTATCTTAAGACCAGCTTTGGATGCATTCTTAACAAGGATATTGAGCTTTGTTTGCATATTATTAAAATTGTGTGACAGAAGACATATATCGTCGGCATAGTCTAGATCATCTAATCTGCCCTGCAGTCCAAAAGCTATACCACGATCACCTTTCATTGATTGTTCCATTACAATATCTAGAACGATGTTAAAAAGAAGGGGGGAAAGCACACATCCTTGTCTTACCCCTTTTTCAACAGGAAATGCATTACTTACAAGTCCGTCATGTAATACACGACACGATGCGTTATCATATAAAGATTTGGTAAGTTGGATCAGTGGTTCTGGAATCCCTTTACATCTTAGAGCATCCCATATGGCCGGCTGATGTAACGTATCAAAGGCCCGTTCAAAATCAATAAATAGCAAATATAAGTCAGACCTCCACTCGACTGATTCTTCTACTATTATTCGAAGGCTGCTTATATGGTCTATACAAGATTTACCTCTCCTGAATCCAGATTGTTCGTTGCGAAGATCAGGTTCAATAGTAGCAGAAATGCGTTTGTTCAGTATATGAGCAATGATCTTATATGTCATATTTAAAAGTGTCAGGCCTCTCCAGTTTTTTAATTCAGTCAGATTACCTTTCTTTGGGATCTTAATTATCAGTCCTTCTTTAAGCTCGTCTGGCAGATGTTTGTTTACCCAGAAATGCTCTATTAGTGGTTGAAGTAGTTTAGCCGTGGTAGCACAATCTGCCTTCAGTAGTTCCGGTGGAAGATAGTCCGGACCTGGAGCCTTATGACACTTAAGAGAAGCAATTGAAAGTTGAATCTCATCCAAGTCAGGAGGTTCTATATTGATATTTTTTATACGTGTTCGATGTTCTGTTGCGGTACAGTTGCATATCCTCGAGTTTGTTGTGTTATTGTTGTTCGATAGCATATTCCTGTAGTGGTCCTCCCATAGTTTAACTTGCTCTTCTTTAGAGTACACCAGCTCATTCCTAGTGTTTTTAAAAGGTTTGGTATTTACATGGTTGCGTTCAGTAAGAGTTTTTGTTATTTTATATAAATCTCTTGTTCTTAACGTCGCACTAGCCTTTTCTGCTTCGGTGGCTAGATCGTCAGCCCACTTTCTCTTATCCCGCCTTGCACTACGTTTTACCTGCCGGTTGGCATCGTTGTATTTAACTTGCAACTCCGATTTTGATTGCCGAGTTTTTGTATTGTCACGGGCGATTTTAAGTTCTTTTCGGCTCTCAATAAGCTCCCATGTGAAGTCAGATATCCACGGCTTTCTTGTTTTCTTTACGAAACCCAGATGTTTTTGGCCAGTTTCCAACAGTATGGATCTAGCTTGCGACCAGTAGTGTACAGGATCATGACATCCTTCGCTAATGAGTGTGGAACTTCTTGCACGAAGCTCTCTTACAAATGCAGTTGCAGTGGGTTCTATTGATAATTTTTCCATGTTTACCTTTCCTTTTTTATTTTGTTGATTGTTTTGTGCAATCCATTTCGATGATACATTGTTATCATAATGATGAAACATTTCATCAAAATTGATGAAAACGTATCATCATATTTATGACACGCATCATCAATATGATAAAGCATATTATCAACGTTGCTATTGATGACATATTAATAAATAAATCAAATTGGACTGAAAATGATGTAATATTTCTTTGTATTGATGTAACAATTCATCAATATGAAAAAGCTTTTTCCCTAAATGTACATAAAAAATGTTACTTCTCTACTAATTGCAAATGGAATAAGAGGAAAGGGATACATTTACCGCATTTACGATCGAGGGAAATTCATAATTTCTAAATGTTACAAGTGTGTTTATTACTTTAACATGGCGATGTAATTGGAGGTAACTACTTTTTTGTCTTTTTGGGAGTAAAGTATTGCTAATAGTAATTGGTAGTATTCATAGTGGTTACCAGGTAATGCAAGTGGGTCTCTTTTTTGTCTGTTTTTGATCGTTTTTCGAATGCCAAATCTCATTTTAGATTCAAATACTCAAAATTCAAAATAGCGTATCCAATATGGCGCACAAGATATTTAACAGGATAACCTATTTTCCTAATACCAACACAATGCATTGCATTAGTAAGAGGCATTCCCTGAGTGTTGGCTCAAAGAAAAAAAAATTATTGATTAATGTTTCGAAATATCACTAGGAAATGATTGTGCAATGTTAATCATGAATACTAGCTCAGATTTTTGAAATCAAAATGGCGGATCCACAATGTAGGACAGAGCTTTTTAAAAAAATGTACATTGCTAAATTTTTATAAATTCATTTTATCAGAAGATTTTTAAAAAATATTTCCCTTTTAAATGCTTCAAAAAGTTCACATATTCAGTAACACATTTAAGAGAGAACTTTTTTTTTATTTCTAATTAGCATTTGACATCCTAAATGTACAAATAATGCTACTAGCTATCAATTTGATAAAAAAATATTTAAAATGCTATCGTTAAAATGTGCCCGCTTAAATGCGTTCCCAAATTTAGTTTTTAGCACTATAAATGGACGCTAGTCACGTGAATAAAAGTTAGCGGGATTAAAATTTTTTGTTCGTGAGTGAGACATTTTTTTGCGTGAGTGTCATTTTTATACCCCACACCACACTGTGGTACAGGGTATAATAAGTTTGTGCTGATGTTTGTAACTCAGAATCACTATTTGAGTCGATTTAGCGATGTCCGTCCGTCCGTCTGTCTGTCTATGTAAACTCAATTTTTAATCAATTGACTTGAAATTTTAAACTTAAGCCTCTTTTGGCCCAAGAACGAAGCCTATTGAAATTGGAAAAAATCGGTCCATATTTAGACCTAGCCCTAATGCAAAGGTTCTCTTTAGTTTTGGCTCAAATGACTCTAATAACCGCATTATAATAGGTATATTTGCGAAATTTGGTAGGTTATAATGTTTCATCAACACAAACCACCATCCAAATTTTAAAGAAATCGGACCAGTTCTTCTTGTAGCCCCCATACAAACCATCTTCCCGATTTTCACATAAATCTTTCAAATTTTATGAAAATAGAAAATATTTAATTAATATTCTGTATGTGTATGTTAAACGCGTACTTTATTAACCATATCAAATCTGATTATCATCGGACCATTTTTGAACTTAGGCCCCATGTGAAAATTTTGCCCGATATTTAGTTAAAGCGGTTTATTGTCAGCAAAAAGAAGCCTATTTCACTCAAATTTGATTTCTGGGTGTTTTTTACACTTATTAAAGGTTTGACATAATATAGATCTAGTCAGTCCATGTTTGAACTTGGGATCCATTTTCCAGGAAACTCTGGCCGGTCTTGACCGACTATAATTTTCTTACTTGTTTTGCTTGAATCAAAATCATTTAATTGTGTTGTTTCAGTTTTGTTGAAAGTTCTTACAATTTTTTTCGTGTTTGAAATGATTAGCATGAGTTACGCCTGAGCATGAATCACACGTGGGTGGTGTTTTGTTCACTTACGTAAATACTGAGTAAGTTTGAGATAAAAACCATTGCGTAAATTATGTTTTTTTCATAAGCGTGAGTTATCGTGAGTCAAAATTCACTCACGTGCCCATCTTCAATTATTACTCAAATGTTGTCAACGTGGGAAATGTTTTATTAGAATCAATAAAAAACAAGTGAGAGTGTTACATTCGGCTGTGTCGAATCTTTTTACCCTCCAAATTGTAAAAAAAAAACCATATAAAAAATCCAGGGGCGTCATTTTTTTTTGGTGGGGAGGGTTGGTGGGAGACGTTAGGGGGCACCTTGCCCTTGCGATTTTGAATTTCTTCTGAGATAAGAATGTACAAAAAACCCTGCAAAAAATAGGGTTTTTCTCAGGTTGGTTTAGTTCTCCAAGGGGGAACTGTTTTCCTCATGGTCCGATTTTGTCCATTTCCGAACTTAACCTGCCTAGCAATATAAGGCATATTCGTGCCAAATTTCGGAAGTCTTGCTCTCTTATTTTGGACTGTATCGTGTTCTCTACAGACGGACAGAATCAATCACTGATCAATAAAATATATACTTTATGGGGTCCTAGACCAATATTTCGATGCGTTACACACGAAATGACAAAGTGAGTATACCCCCATACTGTGGTTGGAGGGTATAAAAATATCAAAAAAATGTTGAAGTTCCATTTCAGGGCATTTCTAAACGGAATATTTTGGTTTATTGGATCTATGTATGTCAAAAATTTATGAACGGTCGCACAGGATCGCAAAAATGTGAATAAAATACATTTTTAGACACAGATCGTTGAAAAAAGACGGATTTCAACAAAAGTATTAATTTCTATAATTTATTAAAAAAATATACTTATAGCTTATTTTTGGCAGTTTATCTCATGTGTTGGACAAATAGGTATGGCTTTAGGAGAACTTCGCAGAAAATTTGAAAAAATATTGTGTTTGAGTACAAAACAAGTGAGAGTGTTACATACTGTGATTGGAGGGTATAAACAAAATTGTTTAATAAATAAAAATATAAAAAAAAACTAACTTTAATCTCATGCAAAAAATAAAAATTTAAGCTACAAAAAAAAAGATTTTAAAGGTGGACAAAATTCAAGATGTGGACATTCTGAAAAAATATTTTTAAATATGTGTTGCCTTACAGTTCTTATTGGCCAAAAAATTTAAATTCTGGTCAAAATCTGGTTAAAAACTTGATTTTTTATTAACATTTTCAGGTTGATTCCGAATCCGGTTTCCAAATTTTTCAAGTGTTACAAAAAGCGTTGTTTTTGGTTGTTTTTGAGTGCTTAAAGCAGGCGAACAAAATGTCGTAGAAACTTCTAGCAGATACCAAATTTAAACACGAACCTTGTTTTTCACTTATGCTTCTAGAAATCTCTTTTAAAAATCCAAATCGACTCAAAAAGTAATTCTGATTATTGGGACTTGGACCAATATTTTGGGTACTTTTAAACATCAGCACAAACTCATTATTCCCCGTACCATAGAGTGACGTATGCTATAAAAAGAGGCCAATAAACTAAAATTATCTACACTCAAACATAAAAGAGCATAATCAGAGATTTGCTTAATCATGTGGGATTTCTCTGTGTCTTCGTTTGGGCAGGCTTAAACAATTTATCGTCGGTGCGCCAACCAAAACCGCTGTGTGTTTTTAAAAACTTTTTTGAAGAGGCTTACAAATCAGCCTTATTTTGACCTTTCGCGGTGCTTTAAAACAATATTTCTTTCATAAATATTTAAAAAATATTGCAAATTTTCTATTAACATTAATTTGAATTTAAAAAAACAGCGCAAAAGTACCAAATTAATCTGTTATTAAAGTCTCTTCAAAAAATTTCGAAATACACATAGCGGTTCTGGTCGGCGCACCGACGTTATGATTTCACTTAAATATTTAAGTCCGTGAATGAAGGGTATTATCTTGTCGGTAGTAATCGACTGTAATTTAGCATTTTATTTTATTATTTATCTTCTATGATATGGTATATACAATACACATGTAATTATTACTGTGTATAAACATGTGTGTGTTGGTATGTATGTAAATATATGTAAGTTTCAATTCCTCAGAGATGTATGTAATTTAAACACATGGTACATATGTACCGTATACGGTATACATGCAAATATTTATACTTATTGTAAATGTAAATTTAGATAAACAATTTTTATCCCTGTAATGTACGAGACTACAATTTCCATAATATTTAAGAAAAAAAAAATGTTGTTATTGTTTATTTCTTGTTTTTTCTATTATTTAAATTTTAGTCCTATAAATGAAAATAAATTAAAAAAAAAAACACAGATATTGTAATATATAATTAATTTAACTTTAAGTTAAATTATTAAAAGAAAAATTTTGTTTTGTATATAGTAATTGCCAAAATATTAAAGTATTTATAATAAATATTAATATTAAAAAAAAATATACATATTAAAAATAAAACATAAAAAAATATTTAAAAAAAAAAAATAAATAAAAGATAACAATTTTTCAAAATAAATATAAATGCATTTTTTTTATTTCTCCCACTATAATTATAGATTAGATCAGCGGTTACCAACCTTTTTGGCTCGCGTACCACTAATTTTAAATTTTATCAGCCGCGTACCCCTTAAGGTGGCTTCAGACTATAATATTTGTAATAATATCTGTCAACATTTTTTGTAAAATCTATAAAATAGTATGGTGTAAACACAAATCGGTATAAAACCAAGAGAAATACGGATTGAAAAATGACAAGCGGATACGTATTCTCATTTTTAGAAATTTCTCTAAAAATGAGAAAACGTATACGCTTTTCATAAGATCAGGGTTGTATTTGTTTTGATAATATTTAAGATGTGATGGTGTGAATACGCAAAGGATTTTTTAAAAGATTTTTTGACAAGCGGAGAAAATTTCGTATTATTTAAGATACGTATTTTCTTACGACTCAGTATTATAGTCTGAAGTGGGCTTTAACGAGTTTTTGGTTTTTTTCATTAAACACTTCTCATATAAATATGGTTAGAAATTTAAAACAAGTTATATTGTAAAGTTTAATTAATTGTTACTTTTACTTTTATATCAAACTTAAAGTTTATATAAAAAACTTTCCAAATCTGCCTTCCAAATTTTTCTATCACGTAAGATTTTTAAGATACTCGCATTTGAATATTGAAAAACGGTAATTTTGCACTTTTTGGGTCTCCTCTGTAACGAATTCTTAAGTTTCTGACACAAAATTGGACTACATTTAGTATATATAAATCTGGCATCCAAATTTTTCAAACGCGTACTGTTTTTGAAATATTGGCGTTTGAAAAACTTAAAATCAACTTTACGCACTTATATTCTTTATAAATCATTCAAAATTTTCAAACGAGAATAACTCGAAAACGGAACGTGCTAGACAAATTTGGATTACAGTTTCGGAATCAGAACATCCATTTTATATAAAATCAGGTCCTTTTTTGTTGCAGCAACTTATTAATACGTAATATTTAAATAGAAAATTAAAAAAATATTTTTTCTAAAAACCTCAAACTAAAACCGCTTGGAGAGGACTAAAAGTACCCTCCTGAAATTGCTTTATTATTTTTTCCGTTATCAGCTTTAAAACGCGCACCGAAGTTTTGTTCCTTTAAGTTAATAAAACAGACTTTAAAAAAAAAAAAATCGTTTTTCTCAAAGTTCATCGTTAGACTTAAACTTAAACTGTCTATGACCTTGAGACACATTCGTGCCAAACGTCAGGAGTCTAGACATTCTAGAAATATCTAAGAATCGATCACAGATTACCCAGCAAAAATAAATCGAGATTTTGGCGACACAGCATCTTTTTATAGCATACCGAAGCGCATCCAAAGAGCGCTCTTGAGGATGCAGTAAAAGTAAGGGGAAAAAGTTTAAATTTTTTGTTAAGATTTTTTATATAAAACTTAAAATATAAAATAACTAGTCGAATAGCCTGTCCCTGCCAGGCGGAACACCAAATCACTTTTCTCAATAATTTAAATTTTTTACCAAACTTTATAAAAAATTAATTTTGTGCTATAAAAATTTAATATTGCTAGATTGAGTTACATCAATATATTTCCCAAAACTGGAAAAAAATTGAATGAGTATAAAAGCAAAGATTCGCAATAGATAAAGATATCTGAAGTCACTCGACTCCTGCTAAACCCGCACTGGCTAACTATGCTATTACAGAGGACGAATGAACAAACAAAAACAAAAATTGAAAAAAGTATTGCAATTGGCCGTTTTTTTTTGACTTAATGGAACGTTTTTTTTTTGCATTTAGCGATAAAAAAAGTTTTTTGTTGATTATCGGTAAATCCAATGACTTTTTATTTGCTAAGAATTTGTTTTAAACACTTTGAAAGGTGTTTCTTAAATAATATTACCATAGTTATTAGAAATTGATATATTTTTTCAAGATTTATTAAGCGCTTTTTCGATATAAAAAGTTAGCAATGTTTGTAACATTATCGTATTTTTAGAGTATCCAAAAAAAACCGCCGATTTTCAAAAACCGGTTTTGGATTATTATTTAAAAAAATCGGTTTCGGTTTAAATGTAAAAAACCGGTCAACTGGTTTTTTGCGGTTTTTTTGATAATTTTAGATTTTTATTTAAAAGAACGAAATTTGTTAATTAAATAGAAGAAAATAAGATACAAAATTATTTTATTTACTTCACTTAATACCAAATTCGCATTCATTTTTTTAAACATGTTTAAGCACTTAAACATGTTTATGTACCTTAACAAGTTTAAATTTAAACATGTTTAAGTGGTTAAACATGTTTAAAAAAATGAATGCGAATTTGGTATAACCTAAAATATAAAAAAAACGTTTGGTTTTATATTCTAAAATAACGTTTTAGAAACAAAAAGCAATTTTCGAGTTCTGGTTGCGTTAGAGTTTATGCTTATTTTCAAAAAAATTTTATTTTTGTTGAAAATTCACGATCGATTTTTGTTTTGCAAAATATAGCTCAAAATTTTGGACCAAAATCGCTGCCAATTTTTTCTATAAATTCTGAGGCAAAAAGAAAGAAGTGCATAAGTCGAGTTAAGTTAATCTTGTTTAGTTATTTTTATTTAATTACTCTTTACATATTAACCCCCATCATGTTTTTTGAAATAATATACAGCATATTTTTTATTGAAAATGTCAATTAACAGTGATTTTGTATTAAAATATTTATCTTAAAAGTGCTCTCGAAAAAAATGATTAAAAAACACTTATGAAGTTTTTGCTTTTTGCCACAGAATTACAAAGTGACACCAATGTAATTGGTTATTTATAAAAAAAAAAAAACAGTTCAACGGACCTTAAAACACCGGTTTTTCGAAAAACCGAATTTGAATAAAAACCGAAACCGGCCGGGCTTTTGAAAATGAAAAAACCGGTCCACCGGTTTTGGATACTCTACATATTTTCCTCGTCTTACAGTTTTCGTACCTTCTGTTAAAATGTTGCCAATGTTTATGAGAGATGCTAGGTGCGTGATAAAAGTTTTATTGATAACATTTTAGAACTAAATGTAGCACGCCCATTTCGTCTCTCCATCCTTAAACCGGATATCAAAAATTTATCGTGTGGATCTGTCCCATGGGCACTCCTATATACATGGCAATGTTTATCTTTCTTAGTCATGAAGGGTTTTAAAAATGGTTAAAATGTTAAAAAACACAATTTTTTCACTTGAATTGTACCTTATAATTCTAGGTACACAGTTTAAATATTAAATCTGACTTTATAAGGATATGATTCATTGTCAATACTTTATGCTTTAAAATGTTCATCGTTCAAGGTCATAAGGTGTCTTTTAAATTAGGTAAGATGTAAAAACATAAATTTTCCACGTCCATTTCTTCTCTTAATTCTCCTTCCATATTCCAAAATTTTTAAATCTAACTACTTTAGGATAAGCTCCATCGTTAGTAATATACTCCACGCCCCTTTTGCCTCTTAATTCTCCGTCCACAGTCCAAAAATGTTAAGTCTGACTACTTTAGGATATGCTCCAGTGTCAGGACAATATGCTTGCCAATTTGCGGCGTAGGTCATTAGGGCTTTAAAGTTAGTTAAATTAATAAAATTAAACACAATATTGCCTTGCCCCTTTTTCCTCTCAACTCTCCGTCTACATTCCAAAAATGTTAAATCGGACTACTTTAGAATATGCTTCATATTTAGGACTACATGTTAAGGATTTTCATCTTCCTAATTCATTGGGACAGAGCTTAAAAATACTCTAAAATTAAAAAAAAAAAAATCATTTTACAAAGTCCCTTTTTTCCCGTAATTCGCCGCCCACAGGCAAAAAATCCGGCTTTGTAAGAATCTCTGTCTGGTGTTTTACTATATACATGCCAATTTTAAGCTTTTAAGTCCATCAATGAGATTCACAAAAAATAAGAGAAACTATTTAAATTATTTAAAATATTAAAAAACACAATTTTTCACGCTCTTTTATCTTTTAATTCTCCGTCAACTGTCGAGAAATTTTAAATCCGATTACTTTAGGATATACTTACTACATCATTAGGACTATATGCTACGCATTTTCCGCTTCCTTTGGGGGCTTCCAAAGAAGTTAAAATGTTAAAAATCCCAATTTTGTCACTACCCATTTTCCTTTTAATTCTCCGCCGACAGTTCAAAAATTTAAAATTCGACTACTTCAGGGTATGCTCCATCGATAGGACTATATGCTCGGAAATTTTTAGCTTCCTAAGTCATTAGAGGACTTTAAAATAAGCAAAAATGTCAATTTTCATCTTCATGGGATTGGGGGTCTTCAAATTAGTTAAAATATTAAAAAACACAATTTTGCCACTCCCCATTTTTCTCATAATTCTCCTTCCACAGTCTTAAAAATTTAAATCCGATTACTTCAGGATATGCTTCGTTGTTAGAACTAAATGCTATGCAATTTTCCGCTTCCTCAGTCACTTGGGGGCTTCAAAAGGAGTAAAAATGTAAAAAAATACCAAATTTTGCCACGCCACTTTCCCCTCAATTCTCCGCCCACATTGTGAAAATTTTAAATCCGACTACTTGGGGATATGCGCCATCGTTAAGACTATATTCTAGGAAATTTTCAGCTTACTAAGTCATTAGGGGGCTTTAAATTAAGCAAAAATGTCAAAAAATTGAATTTTGCCACGCCCACTTTTCCGCTTATTTCTCCGCCCACAGACAAAAAATCAAAAATCCGGCTACGTTAGGATCTGCCCCAGGTGTTTTACTATATGGATGCCAATTTTCAGCTTTGTAGCTCATCAGTGGGCTTCAAAAAGCTCTGGATAGACAAAAAAAGAGGAACACACAAATAGGGAAATTATATATATAGATATTTTGACAAAATTTCAAACATGCCCAGCAAAACTTGCATGACTTCCAGAACTAGTGCTGGAGTACTTCTTTTTTGCTCGACTAGTTCTCTATCTCGTTCTCAGAGTCATGATTTTTGTTTGAAATTGTCACCCTCAGAACTAGTTCTAGGGAAGTAGTCTTGGAACAATCACCCCTCCTATGGAACGGTTCCATCACTACTTCTAGAACCAGTTCTTTATCCCATTCTTTAACCCATGATTTTTCTTTGAAATTGTCACGACAGGAACTACTTCCAAGAAGCTATTGTGGCACTAGTTCTCTATCTCGTTCTCGGAGTCATGATTTTTGTTTGAAATTGTCACCATCAGAACTAGTTCTAGGAAAGTAGTCTAGGAACCCATGTATGGAACGGTTCTTTAAGTCATTCTAGAACCAATTGTTTATCCCATTCTTTAATCCATGATTTTTGTTTGAAATTGTCGCCATCAGAACTAGTTCTAGGGAAGCAGTCTTGGAACATTTTGTACATTTTTTTTGCAAAAAAAAAGCATTTTTGAATTATTTTTTGTTGAAAATATAACGCAATATGAGCACTTTACTGAACAAAAGTTAGTAGTATTTTTTGTTTTTTTAGTCCTTAATGCAATTAGAAATTATCTAGAAGGAGAATAAGGGATTTTTGAAAAAAAAAATATTGTAGGGACCAAAAAATATAGGATTATATGCTTAGTTGGATTACTCAAATTGCTTACTTTTTTTGCTACAATTGGAAAGTTTTGTTTACTTTTTGTAATAAAAATTCCAGCTGTAGTAAATAAAGTAGTTTATTGCAGATTGTAGTAAGGTAATTGAATGGATCTATAAAAACCTATTTGCACTAATGCCCCAATACTAAATAATACCAAACAAATTACCCAATACTTATTATATTTTTAGCCCCTCTGTACATATTTCAAAAGGTTTGACTTTTTCCAAATAAAAGATGCAACAGAGAAATGCGTAATCATATATGAGGGGCTCAAAGCACAAGGGGTTCAAGTGACTTTTTTAAAAAAATTGAGTTAACATATGGAATTAGTAGGTGAAGTTCACAGAAGTTCAGAGCACAAGAGGTGAATGTGAAATTCTTATCCGTTAGCGAGATATGGCGACCATTTCTAGCTCTTGTTACTAAAATACCTGTTTTGCTTGGAGCACAAGGGGTATATGAGCACTTAAACCCCTTGTGCTCCAAGCAATTATTAATATTTAGTTTTTCACTTGGACAATTGGTTGAATTCCGAGAAGTTGTTGTAGTAATAGTAATCAAATTTTGCAAGAGCATCTTCAGTCTGTAACCAGCGGTTAAAGTGTGAAAAAATGGCAATTTCCGACCAAAATTCATGTCCGAATTTTTTGACCAAATTGGGCTCAAAAATTAGGAATTTTTGCGTACATAATAGGAAAAATAAAAAAAAATCCCAAAAAAAAAAATATTGGTCCACAGATGCTGATTTTTAACATAAATATTGTTTTTTTTATCCAAATTGGTCCCAAAAGTTGGAAAATGTAAAGCAAGTTATCTAAAAAATATTAAAAAAATATAAAAAACACGATTTTCGTTCAAAAATGCTGATCAAAGATTTTGATACACAGATGCTAATCAGCTTTTTTGGACCAAAATCGTGGGTTTATTTTTAAAATTTTTCACATAAAATACTCAACATTTTTCGACTTTTAAGACAAATTTGGTTAAAAATATTTTTTATGTTTATAAATCAGCATCTGTGGACCAAAATCGCAATTTTGAAATTTTTTAAATATTTTTCCCATAAAACGCGCAAAAGTTCCTTATTTTTGACCCAGATTTGGTTAAATATTTCAGATATAAATTTTGGTCCAAAAACGTAATTTTTTAAACTTTGACCGCTGGTTGCAGACTAAAAATGACCTTGCAAAAATTTTTCATAAATTTTCCCACAATTAGCTACTCCATGTCCATCGTTCGGCAGGTATCACGGCACGAAATTCGAAAGTTTAGATTTCAAGGGACGCCCTAATGAAGATGAGCCCGATGATGTCATGTAATCTGATTATGACGACTAAAAAATTAAACAAAGAACCATTAAAGACTTTTGTAATAAAATGTGGTTTTCCTTTTACAAATAACTAACATTCTTTTCATAATTTAGAAATTAATAAAAAATGTTAGAGCACAAGGGGTATAAGTGCCACTTACATACTTCAGAGGCAATTTTTGGGTGCTTGTATTTGTGAAATATGGTATTTTTTTAACTTGTTAGATTAAAATATATCTCAGGATCTCTATTAACTAAAAAATAATATTCTAGATATCATCTAACATTTTTTACTGCAATTTAACTATAACCTCTTTTTTCCCATTATTAAATTTAAGGCACTTAAACCCCTTGTGCTCCAAGCAATTATTAAAATTTAACTTTTAAGACCAATTTGGTTAAAAATAATTTTTATGTTTGAAAATCAGCATCTGTGGACCAAAAGTGGAATTTTTAAAAAAAATTTCCCATAAAGTACTCAAAAATTCCTAATTTTTGAGCCAGATTTGGTTAAATAATTTTCGGCAGGTATTATGATACGAAATTCGAAAGTTTAGATTTGACGGGATGCCCTAATGAAGATGAAGATGAGCCCAATGATGTCATGGAATCTGATTATGATGACTAAAAAATTAAACAAAGAACCATTACACATTTTCTTAATAAAATGTGGTTTTCCTTTTACGAATTTACAAATTTATAAAAAAAAGTTAGAGCACAAGGGGTATAAGTGCCACTTACTTACTTCAGATGCAATTTTTGGGTGCAAAAGGGTGTAAAACACGGTATTTTTTTAACTTGTTAGATTAAAATATATCTCAGGAGCTCTATTACCTTAAAAATAATATACTTGATACCACCTAACATTTTTTATTGCAATTTTACTTTAACCCCTTTTTTCTCATTATTAAAAATAAGGCACTTGAACCCCTTGTGCTCTAAATAGAAATTTATAAAATAAGTTAGAGCACAAGGGGTATAAGTGCGACTTACTTACTTCAGATGCAATTTTTGGGTGCAAAAGGGTGTAAAAGACGGTATTTTTTTAACTTGTTAGATTAAAATATATCTCAGGATCTCTATTAACTAAAAAATAATATTATAGATAGCATCTAACATTTTTTATTGCAATTTAACTTTAACCTCTTTTTTCTCATTATCAAATATAAGGCAGTTGAACCCCTTGTGCTCTAACCCACTCAAATGGAAGCTTCTGAAATATAATTTGACATTTTCGAAATATAATTGGAAATTTTTTAAATGTAATTAGATTTCTTAGGCGATATTTCTTCCAAATCCTTGCAGGAGGTCAACTGATTTTCAGAATTAGTCAATTGTATTTAAGATTTGCAAATTGTATTCAGAAATAGTCAATTGTATTTTAGATTTTGTAATTTGTATTTCAGAAATAGTCAAATGTTCTTCATCTTTATTCTGCTTAAATAGCTCTAAAAAGATACATGAATTCACTGCATCTTTATAGCGATTTTTTCAGCGCTCTAAAGAGATGTGAATTCAGAGCATCTTAAGAGCGCTTTTTTGGTGTATCCAACTAGCGCTCTAAAGTGTGACATCGCCTTAGAGAATCATGCATGAATTCAGCAGGTTTGGATGCTCTTCTTCACTCGAGTTTCCTTTCCAAAAGCTGCTGCCAGTTCAGCAAAATTTCTGCTGGGTAATTAATTGTATATACTTTCTTTGGTCTTAGACCGATATTTCGACGTGTAACACATTCGTTGATAAATAGCACTAAAAAACGTCAACGAAGTAAAATAATAAAATAATGGCTATTAAACACAGCTTCAAAAATAATTCGCCAGATCAATAACAGATGGCGATGCAACAAGTCTACTCAAAATTATCAACACGCGCAATTACAGTGTTGCCATACTGAAGCCCTTCTATCTTTCAAATCTTTCATCTCTCTTCTATCCCCTTTCCGAAAGAAACATCACGGTTACAGTAGTAATTGATAGGCAGCATTGCCTGAGGTTGTTTCTTAAAAAAAAATAAAAATACTCCATGGACTTCAACCAGCTCGAATTTGTATATGAGAACTTTCGCATTTTTTTTTGGTGTAGCACATTGATATTATTAAATGTTATTACTAAAAAAAAAATAACTAAAATTTCGCGTAGCCCCATGGGCAGTTTCGCGTACCCCCTTGTGGTACGCGTACCATAGGTTGGTAACCGCTGGATTAGATTACAGAGGCCCTATGCACTGCGACCAGAATGATCTTTTGTGCAGCCTTAAAGGGGTGCCCTTAATATTCAGGCTTTTAATAAAGCCAAGAATCCTATTTGGTCAGGAGTTTCGTACGTCAGTTGGTGATAACAAGTTTCCCCCCAGATGTCGACGCCTTCTACCAGTCAGTCTTGGGCATGTGCAAAGAATATGTTCTGCTGTCTCCTCCTCTATCTCGCAGAATCTGCACGTATCCATGCCAGACTGTACTTATTGTTAGTATATTAATAGCTTACATAGTTAAGCATTTTATTTGCCGATCAACATCAAAATCATCCCCTTAAAACCAATATAAAGACTAACTATAGACTACATCTAGCACTTTCCATTATCGAGATACATTTTAAAAATTCAAAACACCAATGATTTTAAACATTTAAATTATTGACTTTTAATAGATAATGTTGCTACTTTCATTTGCTATAGCATACACTACAAAAAAAGAATTAACTTTAACTTTGGAAAAATTTTCTTCAAAACAGTTTATAAATTTTCCCACAATTTAGTTAAATTTAACTAAAAGTTGGGAAAATTTACTTTATTGTTAGGAAAAAATTTTAGTTCATGTACTGGACACACGCCCCTCCACATCACGTGGGGCGGCTGTGGGCGGTACCAAGATTTGCGGGGGTCTAACCGCCAAAGCCAGAAATGGAGACGGTAAACCGAAGGGGCAAGCCGTACACACCTCGAATAAAGGTGGTACTGCAGGCTGCAAGGTTGACGCCTCCAAATCTGGTGGAAAGCGGCAAAGATCCGGTGAAACGCAGGTGTCTGAGGGAAAGAGGTTGAAACCATTAACTAGCTTGACATCAGCACCTGAGCTACAAGTAGCCATTATCGACCGAAGTCATCCAGAAGGCAGGATGGCTACGGACAGGTGGCTGCTTATAGAGGAACGGATCCTAAGGTCACTAGTTGACGCGCTCAAGGACAGTGATGATGATTCATTCACTGAATTTGACCACGCCAAATGGAATAAGGGCATCAAGATCGTGGGCTGCAGCAATGATAAAGCGCTAAACTTTCTCAAAACCTGCATCCACGGTCTTGATGACCTTTGGCCTGGGATGAAGGTAGAGGTCGTCCCTGTTGACCAGGTTCCTTATCAGGCCACAGTGAAGGTGTGGATTCCTCCTCCAGTTATAGAGGATGAATCCATACTTACGCTGCTTAAACGCCAAAATAAGGGGCTTGGTTCTGATGATTGGAGAATCATCAGGGGACGTGGGAGGGACAAGGGAGACGGTAAGGATCTCTGGCTAAAAATCAGCTCGGAGTCCTTGCGCCTTCTGCGCCTCTCCAAAGGCGAAGTAAAATTCGGGTTGAATCATCTGAAGATGATTCTTCCCAAAGAAGAAGCGCAAAAATGAATCCCGGCTGCATCAAGGTGGTACAGATTAATCTGCATCACTGCGAAGCAGCTACGGATGAATTGCTGCGCTTCATGGAGAGGGACGGAATTGACGTGGCTTTGATCCAAGAACCCTGGTTGCTTGCAAACAGGGTTCGGGGACTGAAGTCGCAAAAATTCATGCTCATCTCTCCACCTGGTGAAGGTAGGTTGCGAAGCTGCATTTTGTATAGGAAAAGTATTAATTTATTTCTTCTGTCTCATTACAGTCATGGCGATCTAACGGTGGCTGCGCTCGAACGCAAGGGGTTGCCAACATTAATCCTTGCGTCCATGTACCTGCCATATGAGGAGGAAGACCCCCCAGGACAACATCTACGAACCCTTATCGAAGTTGGCATGATCAAGGGCCTGGATATTGTGGTAGGTGGGGATGCCAATGCTCACCATACATTATGGGGTAGCACTGACATCAACAGGCGAGGTGAGTCCATTTTTGATTACCTTTTATCCACTAATTTAGTTATATGCAATAAAGGCAATAGGCCGACTTTCTATAACAGAATTAGGGAACAGGTTATCGATATAACCTTGGTCACAAATGCGGACTCAGTTAGAATTTCAGACTGGAGAGTATCGAATGAATGCTCTTTCTCGGACCATTACTGGATACTCTTTAGCATTGACCTCTCAATCGAGAATAGGATCCCGTATAGGAACCCCAAGAGAACAAACTGGGCTAAATTCCGTAATCTTGTTAAAGCACTACCGGCCCCTGAAATGGATAAACCGGTCAGCATATTAGATGTGGAAAACTCGGTTAGTTTAGTGACGAACACCCTTAGGGAAGCGTATCTTAAATCATGTCCAGAGCGCTTGCCTCCGAAAAAGATCCATCAACCTTGGTGGACACCGGAACTCAAGCTTCTAAGGACGGAAAGTAGGAGACTCTTCAACAAGGCAAGGAAAGATGACACGACGGAAGACTGGGAGAACTATCGTCTCAGTTTTAATGCTTTCAAAAGGGAAACCAGGAAGGCGAAAAGAGAATCCTGGTCCATTTTCTGTGGGGAATTGGAGGGAACTACGGAAGCGGCGAGACTCCGTAAGGTTCTCTCCAAAGCTCCCAGTGTACCGGGATTTCTTTATAAGCCAGACGGATCCTTTGCAGAAAGCAGTCAGGAAACCATTGAACTTCTGATGGACACCCATTTTCCGGGTTGCAGTGACGAGGTGAAAAGAAATATTCCTTCGGGTACACTTTCACCGACTACAATTCCGGTAAATGATTTCATCAAGACAGTGGTGGACGAACGCAAGATAACGTGGGCGGTCCACTCCTTCAAGCCCTACAAATCGGCAGGGCCTGATGGTATTTTTCCGGCACTCTTGCAGGAGTCCCTCGGGATAATCATGCCATGGCTACTACGTATTTTTATGGGTAGCTTGGCATCGGGGTATATACCCTCCGAATGGAGGGAGGTAAGGGTGGTCTTTATCCCCAAAGCGGGAAAGATAAACCACAGTACCGCAAAGGACTACAGACCTATCAGTCTGTCATCGTTTTTATTGAAAACACTGGAAAGACTGGTAGATGTCTATGTGAAAAGTACCCTCACATCAGACAATTTCAGCGTGGCCCAACACGCCTATCTTAAAGGTAGGTCTGTTGAAACGGCTTTAAGCGACGTTGTCGGGCTGATTGAGGACACTCTTCACAGAAAAGAGTATGTTTTGGCATCATTTTTGGACGTGGAAGGTGCGTTCAACAATGTCAAAATATCATCTATTCTTAATGCCCTACAGAATACGGGCACGGACACACAGATTACCTCATGGACGGGCAACATGCTGAAAAGCAGGGCAATTAACTCGAAGATAGGTGATGGTGAGGCGAGGAAAATAGTTACAAGGGGCACTCCACAAGGAGGAGTCATCTCTCCTCTTCTGTGGAATCTTGTAATAAATGAAATCCTCGAGTCACTTAACGAAATGGGTATCAAGGCGGTTGCTTACGCTGATGATGTTGTGATCCTAATAAGAGGTAAGTTTTTACCAACGATTAGTGAACTAATGGAATCAGCGCTTAAGATACTCTCAAAGTGGGCAAGGGACAACGGTCTGGGAGTCAATCCCGCCAAAACCGAACTCGTCTTGTTCACGAAGAGGACTAAGATAGACAGGTTTGTCCTTCCCAAATTAGATGGAATCACCCTGGAGCTATCCAATGAGGCGAAATACCTGGGTGTGATCCTGGACTCAAAGCTTTCTTGGAAAAGAAACACAGAGGAAAGGATGAAAAAGTCGTTATGCGCTTTTTACACCTGCAGAAGAACTTTCGGGAGAAGGTGGGGTTTAAAACCGTATATCATACACTGGATGTATGGTGCGATAATTAGACCAATACTTACCTATGGTGCCCTTGTGTGGTGGAAAGCAGTGGATAAGAAATCATATCTCTGCAATCTACAGAAGGCACAGCGACTGGCGTGTGTGGGTATCACTGGTGCTATTAGATCAGCACCCCAGGCGGGTTTGGAAGTGATACTAAACATTCAGCCCGTGGATATTTACGTCAAGAGCACAGCAGCAAAATCGGCTCTCAGGTTAAGAGAGTCGCAAATGCTTAAGCAACGCTCTTGGGGACACTCGACTATATTAAGAACGGTGGGCGGAACGGAACTGGAACAGAGAACCGACTATATCTCACCACAGACGAACTTTGACAGAACCTTCGAAGTCCAAATACCGACTAGAGAAGACTGGGCGGAAAACTCTGTTATTACAGAGAATGCGATCTCAATCTTTACGGACGGATCGAAAATGGAGATGGGTACGGGTTCGGGAGTCTACTCTGAATGCCTCGAAATCGGGGTCTCATTGAGGCTTCCGGATAAGTGTAGTGTGTTCCAGGCTGAGGTGCTTGCAATTGACAAAGCTGCGCAGTTAATTATGGCAAGGGATCTTCGTCCTTGCGTCATTAACATTTTCGTGGATAGTCTCGCAGCTCTGAAGGCCTTAGAGTCAAATACTGTAAAATCGGGAATAGTTTTGAATTGTATACAATCGCTTCGTCGAATCGGTCAGCACACAGTCAGGCTAATTTGGGTCCCAGGCCACAGTGGGGTCGCTGGGAACGAATTGGCTGATGAGTGTGCGAGGAAGGGCTCTGAATCGGTGGGGGAACGTGTAGAACCTGACATCTCGGTTCCTATAGTAGAATTGATGAACGAAATTGATAGGATATCTGAGAATAGTATGAAGGATAGGTGGACATCACTGACTACGTGCAGGATATCTAGAACCCTGTGGCCATTGCCGAATCCTAAGAGGACAAAATGTCTTCTTACTTTTAGCAAACGGACGGTTAGCCTATTAGTTGGAGTACTTACAGGACACTCTATGATTGGCCAAATGGCCGTGCGTATGGGAATTTCTGATAGGGACTATTGTAGGAGCTGTGGGGAAGTGGAGGAAGAGGAGTCAGTGAAGCACTTGCTATGCGAATGTCCGGGTCTGATGAGGAGCCGCCTTAAGCATTTAGGGCAAAGATTTTTCGATGACCTAGACTGCCTAAGCGGTGTCTCATTGACGTCTCTAGCGGAATACCTCAGGGAAACGGGGTGGTTTAAAAGATAGAATTTTATATTAGGGAGAGAGAGGGGGAATATGATTAGGGGAATCACAATGGGCCTTATGGCCTCCGAGTGAACTCGCCAAATGGCGAGCGCCCATCCAACCTAACCTAACCTATGTACTGTTAAATAGTCCATAATTTTCCAAGACCATGAGATTTGGTTTCCAAATTTGGATGCATCATCCAACTTTTTGGTATCCTGATAAGAGACTTCCCATTTGGAAAATGTGTCACTGAGGAAATTTCCACAGTGATTCCTTGAGGAAATGTCTTCAGGTACTGATAAATCATATGTAATCCTTGATGACATGTCCTAACATTGTCAGCACTGAATGTTTCCTTTTAGAGTGTGGACAATTCCTCTAAGACGTCTAAAAGGAAATGTCTTCAGAATAGCAGTATATTAAATTAGAATTTTAAATCTGGGCAACTCTTCAATTTCCAAGAAAAAGATGGCAATATTATCGATTTATTTAAAAAAAAATCAAAATCTAACAAGTAGAATAAAAGTAATAAATTGACAAACAATTTTCAAAATAAAGTTTGGAACAAGTAGTTATGTGTGGGACTAATAAACTGGAGGTTCCAGGTTCAAATCCAGTTGGGACTAAAAAAGACGAAAAATTTTTCCAAATATGAGAAAGATAATTTATAAAGGAAAATGGACAAAAATAAAAACTAAAGGAAATACGATTTTTTGTTGTATTTTCGCATGATCTACGTCAGACATTTGCCCAAAGAAGTTTTAGGTGACATGTCCCCAGAAAGTCAGCCCTTACCAATGCAGACTTTGAGTGAGGACATTTGGAAAATTTTTATGAAACTGTCCTCAACCCAGCACATAGAGATGTCATGTGTATGTCAGCAGTGACTCTGACTTGTCACCGCTCCGTCACTGAGGATGGCTCGAGGACGTTGCCAACTGGGTTATTTATGGTCGTTGGTTGCTTATAGTTTTACGAAATACAAAGGGCGGATTTTAATAATCTATTTAATTTTTGAGATCAAACTTAAAAATTTAATGGTTAGTAACTTATGTATATCATAAATTGTGCAAATTTGTTAACCCATCATGGGAAAAGTTGTTTGAAATAAACCATATAAAAGTTTTTTTTTTTTGTTAAATTAACTACTTTTTATTATTGTAATATAAAAATGAGTAATGCATATGGTCAATCTTCGTCAAACTGCAAACAAAAAATTCAAAAATTAAATTTTTTTTGCGACTTATTTAGTTTTTTGCGTCTATAATCATGTTTTTGGATTATATCACACACATTCACTTGACTAAAGATATTTTATATTTATAATAAAAAATGTACCTAATGAGAATTTTGTGTGTATTGACATGCTATTCTATAAATAAACCATTAAAAAAATATGAAATTAACTAATTTTTAGCAAAAATGTCAGAAATGCTTTTTTTAACTAAAAAATGGAATGTTTTTTTTCTATTTTCTAGTTCAAATTAACATATCATTAAATACTTTTTTCTTATCCTTATTTTTAAGAAAAATATTTGCTAAAAAGAAGAAATACATGGCAATGAAGCTAAATCATTAGCAATTTTTTTTTTAGCTGGAGCTAAATCATTATCAATTTTTTTTAGTTAATTTTTTTCTGAGTGTAGGGGGTCCAAACGAGGGGGGAAGAAACGGCCATTTTTCAGCTTTTTTTGTTAATCCCCTATATTATGCAATATCAAATGAAAGGTCTTTGGAAAACCTACATATCTAAGTGTATAAAGAACGTGTCCAAACATGGACAACTTTTCGTCATATTGAGTAAAATACCAAATGTATAGGACATTTTTGTTTTTAAGTTGAAAAATATTGTCTTTTTCAAGATGTTAGATAGTTATTTCAAATACCTTTAATCCGATATGAATAAGCCTATGTGAATTTTAATTAAATAGGCGTGAATCTGAAAAAGGTCAACTTTCCACCGTACAAATCGACCCCTCTAAAAATGATTTTGGGCCGCAAAGACAAAACACATGTCAAATTAATTTTTGTTCTGAACCACATATCCAAATTTCATGAAGTTTGAAGGGTGAAACCAAGGATACTTCCCTTGTAAGTCAACAGTAACTTATTAGCTGAAAATAGAAAAAAAATTAACATGGAAAACTTAATTTAAAGTACAACTAACAAACTCCTATTTGGAAAGAATTTTTAAATAATTCGTTTAAGTTTTGTTATTTCGAGTGATCACAGAAAGACCTTGTCAGACATTCAGGTATACATATGTAGCAGGCAGGCACGTACGCAGGGGGGGTGCCCTGGGGGCCCGGGCCCCCCCCAAAATGATTTGACAATATAAAAATTTTAAGACTTTGCACTACAAAATATACGTTTGTTAACAAAAGTATTATTTTTTTATCTCTATTCTAACGAAGGTTTTTTTCTGAAAATTTCAAAATATTGAAAAAATTTTCATCAAAAAAAATTTTGTGTGGGTTTAAATTCGTAAACTTTTACGGTAGTGAATAAGACACCTTTAAACGGTAATTTCGACAGGCCAAGTAAGTTATGCATCGTGAATATTATTCCATTGCTTTTCTCTCGACTTTAGTTAAAGCCGCTGCCACATTTTACTAGATTTGTGATCACACTGGAAAAAATTTTAATATTTTAATTTTTTTTTTTATTTCTTCAGAAATACAAATGGTGAAAACGAAGATTTTTTATGAATCTGGAAATTTTTCTATACCAATTTGAAATATTTTTCTTAAAATTAATTTTTCTGTACGAAAAATGTGAGAATTCATCTATGCAAAATGTCTCAGGATCTCAGAAATTTTCTATACAAATCTGAGATTTTTCGTATAGACAAATTCACTATACCAAAAATATCTCAGAATCTAAGAATTTTTCAATGCGAAAAATTTTTCAGAATCTGAGAATTTTTCAATACCAAAAAATGTCTCAGATAATCTCAAAATTTTCCATACATTTTTCGTATCAGAGTCTAATTTTTTTTTTTTTTAACGAAGTGTCTCAAAAGCTGATGAGAGCTTTTTCTATACCATAAATGTCTTAGAATCTTTCAGAAATTGAGAATTTTTCTATAAGTAAAATGTCTCAAAACGAAAGCTCCTTTTTCTTAAAACCTCAGAGTTTTTCTATACAAAAAATGAATCAGAATCTAAGAACTTTTCTATACGAAAAATGTTTATAGTCGGAGAATTTTTCTACACGAAAAATTGCTCAGAGTTTTAGAGTTTTCTTGTACAAAAAATGTCTCAAAATTTTCTATGCGAAAAATGTTTTAAGTCGTAAGTATAGTAAAAAATTTCCTATGGTTAAAATGTCTTGGAGTTATAATGTTTTTTGTTCAAAAACTGTAGAACTAAAAATATTTCCTAAAAATTAAGGAGTCTTTCGTTCCAAAAATGTTTCATTATCTTTGATTTTATTACGATGATATGTATCTTAGAATTGGAGAATTTTGTATACCAAAAATGCTCTTAGAAGTTTTCTGCATAAATATGGTTTATAATCAAAAAACTTTTTTATTTTTATGAACAATTCAAAAAGGTGTCCCATAGTTTTCAGTTTTTACTCGTAAGGTATTTTTGAGAATTTTTAAAGAAAAGTTGCATAAATTTTCAAATTCTTTACAAAAAAAAAATTGACTCCTTTTTTATCTTAAATTTAAAATAAATGTTTTGTTTCTAAAAATGTAAAAAAAAATGTAGGTGAAAAAATGTTCAGGTGAAAAAACAAAATTTTGAAAAAAAAAATTTTTGGGCCCCCCCCAAAATAAATTCCTGCGTACGTGCCTGGTAGCAGGTCATAATGAAGATCAAATGCAATTTATTATATAAATAAAAGGGGATAGAATTGAGAATATTGTATACCAATTACCGCTTCATTCCTATTCATTCACAATAAATGAACTGAAAACAGTGAAGATAACAAACGAGTGCAGACATTCTTCAATATTCATTCGTTCAATGTTGGCTACAAATTCAATCAATGTTTTCTTAAGAAAATATTTACATCAATTGGTTAAGAAAATATTCAACAAGTGTTTAAATGATTTTGAAAAATGATGCCAACACTTTATATATTTGTGTACATATGCATGTCGAGGGCTTAATCTAAAAAGGGCGTAACTTACTTATTTTTCAAAATCCAGTTATTGATTGATAATAATAGAAGTTTATTTTACTGTAAAAAATTTTGCATTTTCATAGATATTGAGCGCAATATAAACCTTCATAGGGTCTATCCAGAGCTTCGAACGAATTAATTCTATTGAGAATTAATTCACCAAAAGTTTAATTCTGTTTTAATAAGTTTTGAATTATCATTCCTTACCAGCATTCAACACGAATTAATTCAAAGGCTTAATTCTCAAAGCTTAAATCAAATTGAATTAATTCCCAAGAGAATTAATTCCTTGCAAGAAATCATTCGATTGAATGATCAAAATTTTTCATCATTCAAATCTATTACAAATTGAATGATGATTTTTTTATTTCATTCCCTTTGTATTTTCAAAAATGTGTTGCTTGTGTGCATTTTAAGCATCTTCGTTTGTATACGATCGGTTGTTGTTTTGTTGACGTCTCGTCTGTTGCTTTCCACACAAGCATAAATGTGTGTGTATGTGTGTTGCGCTTCACTGTTTTAAATTGAATGATAAGAAAATTTCACCATTCAATTTGTAGTAGATTGAATGATCATTCTTAAGGAATGAATTCTTGAAAGAATTAATTCAGTGATTTTGAAAGTTGAATGATTTTAGGGAATGCCAAATTCTATTTTTTTAATTCGAATTAGGAAATTGAATTAAAGAATTAATTCTTTCGAACCTTTGGGTCTATCTTAGTGAAATCAATCATAAATATTTTTGACCCCCTCCGATATTGATGAAATTTAGGGTAGTTCTTACACTACGTTAAAACCTAACAAATAAGGAGGGCCAAAATTTCCCCCAAAATCCCCCAGTCGCGACACTTTACACAGTAAAAACTTAAAATCGTTGGTTCTATTATAGCTAGAAAGCCCATTTTTGGTTTGTTTTGAAGCTCATAATATGCTCTACCAGACCTACCATAACCAAAAAATTTTCGAAAAAAATAAGGGTTACCTCCCTTATTGTAAGGTCGTGATAAAGGAAGGAAAAATGGGGAGGATGGTATCCCCCGATTTTTTTTTACTTGATAATCTTATAGAGAAAGTCCTAAATAATATATTCTAAAATTTTTATTGTTGTCGCGATTTGTTGATTTTGGGGGAAATTTTTAAAAATTTTGATTTTGGTCGATCCCATTGTTGTTCCAACATTAAAATTTTAGGATATGTTCATTAGGACTTGCACTTTGAAAATACCAAGTAAAAAAAAAATCGGGGGATACCTGCCCCCCATTTCCTCCACCCTTTGCCACGACCTTTAAATAAGGGGGCACCACTTCCTTTTTTTAAGATTTTTTGGTTATGGTAGGTCTTGTAGAGCGTATTATAAGCTTTAAAACAAAAAAAATGGGCTCTGTAGCTATAAAAGCACTTCTGATATTAAATTTTTAAGGTTCCAGAGTATTGCGATTTGGAAATTTTGGGGGAAATTGTGAAAAATTTTGATTTTGAGTGATGTCATTGTTGTCCCAACATAAACATTTTAGAATATATTCTTTAGGACTTTCTCTATAGGATTATCAAGTAAAAAAAATCGGGGGATACCATCCTCCCTATTTTCTCCTCCCTATATCACGACCTTCAAATAAGGGAGGTAACTTATTTTTTGGAAAATTTGTTGGTTATGGTAGGGGTTGTAGAGCAAAAATGGACTTTCTAGCTATAATAGAACCAACGATATTAAGGTTTTAAGGTGCAAAGTGTCGCGACTGGGAGATTTTGGGGGAAATTTTGACCCTCCGTATTTTCGGCCACTGTTTACTTAGAGGGCTGAAAATAAGTGTGCGTCAGTTTATCACTTAGTGTTGCAACTAAACCAAATTTCATCAAAATCGGAGGGGGTCAAGAAAATTTTTAGCTATTTTTGATTGATTCACTAAGTACACTCAAAAAAAAACGTGGGTATTTAATACTAAAAATTTAGCTACGAGTACTAATGTTTTAGTCCAAAATGATCTAGTGCAGGCGTTGCTAATCATTACTAAAATTTGTTACTAATATCTAGTACATGAGAAATACTAACAAAACAGTAAATATTACTGCAATTTACTACTAAAAAAATCATAAATATTTAAAATTTTTGTCCTATTTAGTAAATAAAACTACTAATTTTAGTAAATAAAATTACTAATTTTAGTGATTAAAATTACTACCTAAATCAATTTTAATAAATAAAAGTCAGAAAAATATTATATATAAATGATTTTATTTCACTTCGGTTTTTTATTTTATTATTTCACTTCGGTTATAAGATATACTTAATTACATGTCTTTTTAAGCTGTTTAAAAAAATGTAGCGTTCGTTGTACCACGTAAACGATTGCTAAAAATATAAGAAAGAAATAATATATTCTCAATACATGTTCAAATGTATATACAAACATTTTACTACAGAGGGCGCTTTTTTATACCTACATTTTTTTTGTATTCGTGTGTGTATCCATATTCTTCTTCAGCTTGAATTTTGTTCTTACACAATCATTGAAATAAAAAACGATTTAAAAAAAAACTGACGTAGTTTTATTATTAATGCATATTAATTTTATTATAAACACATTTAAATAAAAAACATTTATATATAATTACTTTAACACAATTTAATTAAATAAATGTAACATATATTTTTTTTATAAACACTCCGTGAGTGGGTATCGCGTTGTTACTTTTTCTAATTCTTTTTCGCACTAAACAAACAGAAAAAACAGTTGGTAGCACTGCAGATAATGCGAGCAAACGTAGTGATCGCACACACTGCAGCAGCAAGCAGCAGACGGCAAAAAATATAAAGTGCCTGTTTAATTATAAATTATAAATTTATAAAAGCTGTATTTATTGTATTTGGAACTTGATGTGTGCTTTTGCAATGTTAAGAAATAAAAAATATGGCATTTTAGTGAAATTATAATTAAATAGTCTACTCTTAATTTTTGCTGTCTGCTGCTTGCTGCTGAATTGTGAAGGAGCAAATGATCGCTAATAAAAACAGTGTTGCCATTATCAATATGAAAAAAAAAAACGCAAAAATCGTAAGAAAAGGGTAAAAATTTACCAAACAAAAATCAGCGCCAAGAAAAGAGAGAATATTAAAAAAAAAATTGAAAATGTGTTTTTAAGGTAAAAAGGATAAAAAGCAAAAAAAAAAAATAAAAATATTTGTTTTTATTATAAATTCAATAAATTAGCTGATACAATCAAAAGTAAAAATAATATTACATTCATATTACTCAAGTAATATTAAGATAATGGTAAACATTAAATTTTAAACAAACTTTTTTTATTACATTCAATTATCAAGCCACAGAACTGCTTTAATGGAATGCACAGAGGGCCAGACAGATCGATTTCCGACCAAAAGTCATTATTTGTAAATTCTCAAAAAAATGTTTACCAGTTTGTTGGGCATATAAAAAAAAATATAAAAAATAAAAAAATATAAAAAGGGTCAAAAATGCCCTTTTTCGGCACTTTAACCGCGAATTACTCAAAATCCTGACGTGATAGACAAATTTGATCGCCGGATTTGGATTTTGACAGTAAACAAAATTGTTTAAAAAAACAACAGTCATTAAACATTTAAAAAAATACGTAGTTGTAAAAAAAAAATTAGAAAATATGTACCAAAAAGTTTTTACACAAATACAAGTAGAAAAGTCCAAACATGGACCGATTGGATATTTTTTTAAAATCTTTAATTACTGGAAAAAACACATATAAAACAATTTTGAGAGAAATATGCTTCTTTTAACTGAATATCGGCGACTAAATCTACAGGGAGTAACAGTACGCATTACCATGTAATGCATAGCCACAAAAAATGGAAAAATATGTACTAGTTGTTCCCTACCGCTTCCCATAGGCCATATTTTATTTTTTTATTTTTCATGCATTACGAAGGTTCATGCATTATTTTTAGTCTTATCCCAAAAAAATCATTAATCCTGTATAGAGTAAGGCCACGTTCACACTACATGAACTTATACCTAATTCACACCTAAGATGAAATCACATTCCATCAAAACGCATAGCGTTGTTCAAAATTCTGTGTAAATTGGTTTTGTAAAAACAATAAATTGTATTGAAATTTTTACGAAAATAAACCCCAATTTTCTTTATTTAACTTTATCAAAAATACATATTTTGATTGCGTCATTACAAAAATACAACTCCATAACCAAAAATTTAAATAAGCCGACGATTGAGAGCAAACGCCGCCGTCTGTAAGCAAATGGGGCGAGTCGCCACCACCGTAAGTTCCTCTTCGGCACAATTTAAATTAATTGTTAGAGTCACTTAATTCAAATTTAAAGGGGTTGTTTGTACACCGAAAAAATACCCCAGTTAGATAGTTACGAAAATCCTCAGTTGATTTGAAATAAATTTAAAATAACTGGGCTGGTTACGAACAACTGGGTTTTTAGTTAATAAAAACAATCTATCAGTTTCCCTGTTAATAAAATTTTATTTATTTGTTTACAAATTTCAAAACTCAACATCATTTTATAAAAATAAAAAACGCAAACGGGTTTGTTATTTTGTAATGGTAAGTTTTATTTGCTAATTTGTGTCTTCTTTTTATAAAAAAATAACTAATAATATATTTTCAGATAGAGAATAAACAGAAATATGATCGCAGCCTGTAAAGGAGTTAGGAAGTCCAGAATTTGGTGTCCTGAAAATGTGATATACATATTTGTTCAATTGGTGGTTGTTTTTGGTTGGTGAAGTGTAATAATTGTAAATAAAATCTCAAAATAAAATTGTGCTAAAAATAAAAATCTTTTCTTTAATGGTAAAATACAAAAAAAAAAAATTAGTCCCCATTGACAACTTTTATTTATTAACCAGTTATTTCCAACTATTTTCAACGATTTCACAAATTTAATTAATATGCTGTTGCCAGTAACTGGAAATTCAGTTAAATTCAAAATTGTTTATAAAATTAGTTACAATCAACCGAGTAAAAACAACTGGGGCTCAGTTAGGTGTATTTTAACTGAGACTTAGTTAAATTCTTAGTAGCCAGTAACTGGGAAATTTTTTGGGTGTATGAGGCCAAGGTCCAAACATGGATAAAATTTTCCAAATTTCATTAGGTCTGGGCTTAACTTTCAAATTTCAGCAAAATCTATTGATAATATAAAAATCACAAATTAAAAAAAATAGAAAAAAACACCATAAATACCTTATCTTTAAAAACGCGTATTTAAAAAACGGCAAAACCAAAAAAGCACCAGCACTTACCCAAAATGTAACATAATGGCAACACTGAATTCAAATTTAACGATTTTGCAGCAAAAACAGTTGGTAGCTCTGCTTGTAAACAAGCGCCCCCTTACGGAATTATTACTAACAAAAAAAAAATTAAAAACCTAATAAATTACTGTATATTAGTACTTTTATGAACTAAAAATAGTAAAAAAATTAGTACAACCGACTACCAACAAAAATTACTCATAAACAGTAAGAAATACTAATTTTAGCACTTTTAAGATACTAAAAAAACTACTGTAATACTGGTAATTGGTAACTTATTAGTAGATTTGGATTACCAACGCACTTACTAATTTTTTTACTGTAGAATTATTTTGAGTGTATGACCCCATAACAACAAATTGAATTTTATTGACTTTATTAACGAATTTTGAAAACAAAATGTATAATAACGCTTTTTTGCTTTCCGTGTAAAGTTATAAAAGTGTAAGATACGTCTTTTCTGCATTAAGCCAACGATATGAATACTAGAGTTGGCTGAAAGCATGGATTTTGGAATACAAGATGGAATTTTTCTGAATTTGTTTCACATCCAAAATTTTTAGTTGGTTTTTATACCCTACAACCATATTATGGTGTAGTTCTCACTTTAATATTCTGTGAGTAAAGGACTGTTTACATGTTAACTACCCTTGACCACCCTTATCTACTATTTCCCAGTATTTTGAATAATTTTTCATACAAAATTATTTAAACCCAGCAAATCGTATACCCATACTGGGAAATAGTAGATAAGAGTAGTCAATGTGTGAATCAAGCTTAAAGCATCGAAATATCGGTTTGGGACGCCATAGAGTAAATATATTATTGATCCATGATCGATTTCAAGTCATTCTAACGATATCCGTCCGTCTGTCTGTACAAAACTGTCTTAACAAACAGAGCTAGATGCCTGGCAAGAATATGTCTGAGGTCATAGGCTGGTTAGCTACGTAAATTCTCTACAAAACGATTGTAAAACCAATATAATTCTATGGTATTCATTAATGGGACACAGCACTATCCAATCCCGTCCCGGGAATTCCCGTGAAATCTCTAGACATACCCTAAACTACTAACGAAAAATGGAAACAGATTCAAACAATTTAGCGCGTAATATAATCAATAATCGTGGTAACTGAAGTAAAGGATGGGTAATTTTGAAAACTTCGGATATTTAAGAAGTAGATAACGTTTTGTCTGGGATTGGCAGGACTAATTGTAAGAATTAAGTTTTGTTTCATTATTTGGAATAAAAAAAAAATGTTATCTCAAAATACAACACAGGTTTTTAATCGTACATGGACTATTCGACTATAAAACGGGTTTAATTTCTAAATTCATTTCCACAACTTGCTCTTTTCAAGTTAATAATTATGTGTTTCATCCCAGCCTAAAGATACATTCATATAAGTTTATGTTTGGAAGTTATGAAGTGCAAATGTATTTGGCTTACACACTTTCAATCGCCCATATGATGATCGTACTGTTTAAATTTCATAAGTTTTGTAGATGGATGGCATGGAATGGATTTATGGATTCCTTTAAGGTTGTGATGGGTCAATATTCATGATTAATGTAAAAATTATGCATGTTTAAATAAAAATGATCGACAAAAAAGAAATTAATGATACAATTGTGTTAACAATTGAAATGATTTTGTTTTGAATTTGGTGGATACAATAGGTGATGGTACATAAATACAATAAAGAAAGAAGACCAAAATAATAAAACAAATATTTTCGTTTCATATCGTCATAAAAAAAACAAACATTTTCATATCGATGGCTTAATGAAGAAAGGACGTAAAAATATTTTTTTGGTGAATTGGGGCAGCGTTGACAGGTACTTTTTTCCATTATTCCCAAAGATAAAACAAAATATCGCCAAAAATCCCCAAACAATAAAAAAATACGTTTTTTTAATCATACAAACATTTTTTTTGTTAATTTTTAAAGAAATTTTATGGATGGTAATTGTTAAATTTTATTTTGTAGACTTAAATTTAAAAAATCCCCAAAAATCCCCAAACGAGTTAATTAACGGGTTTTGACTATGTTAATATACATTTTACAGCCGATAAATGCGCGTTTTACTGAATGCGCTTTGTAATCCCGTACTAAAGAGTTATTTTTAACAAAAATTTTGTTAAAAATCGTTGATTATATTAAATTTAGCTTGTTGTATCAAATAGATACAATTTTGAATATCCCCAAAAAATCCCCAAAATAATTTTTGAAATCCCCATAAAAATCCACAATCCCCAAATCAGATTTTTTGTCTTTTTTCTCTAGTGAAATCCCCAACTTCGGGGATAAATCCCCAAGTGTGGCAGCCCTGAATTGGTGTTTTAATATTTATTTAACAAAAGGAAGTCTCCCTTTTGGCACTCTCTGGTCTTCATGGAATTGGTTTTATTTTGTAGAGTAGGAAAAATAAAGATACACGCATTTTTTTAGCGGACCAAATTCATAGATAAGGAATTCATAGATAGAATTTCAGGAACATCGTAGGGTAACGCTACGAAGACTTCCTTTGTTAGTTTTTATTCGACACCTAAACTTTAATTTTCGGAAAGACTACTCTAGCTCTACGTCATATTTTTTACTAATGATTACGATGATAGTGTCAAACAACAATTTTCAAGAAACGATTTTTTTTATTTTGTAAATCAATTTAAGAAATGTGTCCTTAAGCTAGAGTGATCGTTCTTAAAATTGTAAAATATAGTGTTTCTATTCGGGAAAAATTCCCAGGGAATTCCCGGAAATACTTTTCTTAAAATCCCGGGATATTTTCATCGGGTAATTTCGGAAATTTGTCGCTAATTTTTTTAAGAAAAATCTAATTTACACATTTTTAATCTAATTTAAATAATTTAAAAATAACATTAAAACTTTGAACACAAATAAAATTTTTGAAGAAAAACTAGTAAGGATATGCTTCAGCTTGCATATTATTTAGGCCTTATAATTCATCATCATCATCATAAGCTCTACAACCCGGGTTGGGTCTTGGCTTCCTCAAGTAGCTTCTTAAACTCGTCTCTTTCTAACGCATTACGTCTCCATCCTATCATGTTAATCGACTTAAAGTCCTCTTCTACATTATTTATCCAACTTAACTTTGGTCTGCCTTTCAGTATTCTACCTTCAGGGTTACGGTTCATTATCATATTAATGGGGTTATCGCTGTCTGCACGTACTATGTGACCGGCCCATTGCATCCTTGCGACTTTAATTCTTTTAACGACATCAGGTTCATAATATAGTAGGTAAACTTCGTTGTTGGTTCTTATTCTTCACTCTCCATTTTCACAAATCGCTCCAAAAATTTTTCGTAATATTTTTCTTTCAAAACTGCTTATGAAGAGTTCATCCTTTTTTGTCATGCTCCAGGTTTCACAGGCATAGGTTAACACTGGCAGAATAAGTGTAACGTAGAGTCTTATCTTTGTTGTTCTGGATAGCAGCTTTGATGACAGATGTTTTCTCAGTCCATAGTAGCATTTATTAGCCACCGACACCCTCCTCTCGATTTCCTTACTAGTATTTGCATCATTATTAACCATGGAACCTAGGTATACAAATTCGGACACCGCTTGGAATTTATCATCGCTAATGTAAACATGTGTACGAGTAGTTGTGTTAATATTTGAAGCATGTAGGTATTTGGTTTTATCTTTATTCACGTTCAGCCCCATAGATTGTGCGTTGTTTTTTAGCTCGCGGTATGTATCTTCTATTGCTGTTTTTGATCTTCCAATTATATCAATATCGTCTGCATATGCAAGTAGTTGAACTGTTTTGTTAAAAATTGTTCCCGTTGTGTCAATGCAAGATTTCCTTATAACATTTTCCAGTGCCAGGTTAAATAGTGTGCATGCCAGTCCATCACCTTGTCTTAAGCCAACATTTGTGCGAAAGGTTTTCGATATTTCATTCTGTATTTTTACTGCGCATGTAACGTTAGCCATTGTAAGTTGAATCAAACGTATTAATTTATTCGGAATGTTGAAACCCTCCAGGGCTTTGTATAGTTGAACCCTATTTATTGAAACATATGCTTGTTTGAAATCTATAAATAAGTGATGAGTATCAATTGAAAGTTCATTACACTTTTCAAGAATTTGTCGCAGTATAAAGATCTGATCAGAGGTTGATTTATTTCTTCGGAAACCACACTGGTATTGACCAATTATGTTGTTTGCAAAAACATTGAGTCGGTTGTTTAAAATTACTGACAATACTTTGTATCCAATGTTCAGAAGTGTTATACCCCTGTAGTTTCGCAGTCAAGTTGAGATCCTTTTTTATGTAGTGAGGTAATAAGACCAACATTCCACTCTTCTGGCATGCATTCTAAGTTCCATATATCAACTATTATTTGGTGTAATAACTCGTACAGTGCTGAGCCTCCACTTTTTACGAGTTCGGATGTTATTCCATCAGAACCAGGAGCTTTGTTATTTTTGAGGCTGTATATAGTTTTGATAACTTCGTCTAGACTTGGCGGTTCATATGGTTCTTCGTTGATTGGTTCAGACACGATTTCCTCATTGCCGTTAACTGCCGTATGGTGTGTATTAAGAAGACCGTTAAAATATTCAGCCCATCTGTCCAAAACCTTATCACTGGAGGTTATAATCTCATTATTAAGGCCTTTTATCATCTTCGTTCTCGGTTTAAAATCTTTTCGTGCATCGTTAACTTTTTTATAAAAATATCTGGACTCGTTTCTCAATCTATTATTTTCAATGCTTTTGATTATGTTATTTTCAAACGACTTCTTTTTCGCCTTATGTATCTTCTTTTCTCGTCTTCTTTTCTCTTTGTAATCCATAACTGAAGCTTGGCTATGTCGGTCCTGTAACATCTGTTGGTATGCCACATTTTTTATTTCTGTTGCTTTTTCACATTCCTTGTCAAACCAGCCATTTCTAGGCGGTGCACAGTGGTTTCCCCCATTGGTCAAAAATCAAAAAATTTATGTTTTTTTTTCTAAGCTTTATTGCACTAAATTTATTGATAACACTCTAAATTTTATGAATCTAACCAATTTTCTGTTTTTTTACTAGATTTAATGTTTGTGTTCGTTGAAAGTGGGGGAATGTTTATATTGCATATATAGTCGTTGCATAGTCATAAAATAAAACTTAAGTTTATCTAAAAAGTTATTCGCGATATTGTGACAGAAGTTTCCAAAAACCCTGCAAACATTAAATTTTAACCTATTTTGTACAAAATTAAATAATAAAAGCTGCAAAAATATAAGCCCATTAAAAAATCCCTGAAGAACACTTTTTTTACCTTTTTAAAACACACGTTTTTTAAAAACTACTTTTTCACATAGACTTTTAGATATTTGGCCCTCATCTGCCCACCACTTTTTATACATCAAATTGAAGATTTTTTACCCCTCTTTAAATTAAAAAATATTGTGGCCGCGGGTTTTTGCATATTTTCGCATATGGATGTGATTTACATAGTCATCCAACGAAAAATGGTGAAAAATTGCATTTTGTTTTGTACTATTTCTTTATATAACTAAAGAGAAATATATTTTTTTTTAATTGTTGTTATTTTAAACTTAATATTGCAATTGTATGGATTTTGACTTACAGTTCTGAATAAAGATAAAACACTTTTTTTAAAGAAATTGTCCATCCCCCTTATTTTTCTTGGTGAAAAAATTTGCCCTTTGACGATTCCGCATTTTTGGGCAAAGCTATTTGCTACTAGCTGTGATTCTTAAGATCTGCAACCAATAATAATTACTAGTGTCCGACAGAATATACATTTTTTGGCCGAAGCCGAATATTCGGCCAAATTTTCACTTTTCGATCGAAACCAAAACCGAAGCCGAATATTGAAAAAAAAAATTTTTTTTAGTAAAAGCAAGGAAAAAAGTAAAAGTTGACTTGGTGGAATACACAAATTTACACTAAAAAAAAAGATGGTATTCAGTACTAAAAATTTAATTAAAGTACTAATATTTTAGTCCAAAAGGACCTAGTGCAGGAATTGGTAATCAATACTAAAATTTGTTAAAATTATTATTCCAAACCAGTAAAAATTACTTATTTTAGTACTTTGAAGATACTAAAAAACTACTGTACTGCTGGTAATTTGTTTATTAGTACACTGAAAGAATTATTGTTCATAATATCTATGAAAATATTTCATAAAACCAAATTCATAGAATCTATGAAACAATTCATTGGCTGAATGAATGTTCATTAGTATTTTGAAATATTTCATAGAATTTTATTCATAGATTTTGTAAGATTCATAGAAAAAATTCATAGAAAAGAAATGTCATTAATAATTTTTTAAAAATTAAAATAATGTTACAATAATTAAATAATTTGAATAAATATATTAAAAAACTATAAAAAATATAAAAAAAACATATAGAAAGTAAAAAAAGTATTGCTGCCCAGGCGGGGTTCGAACCCAAGACCTACCGGCTGGGAAATTTATAATCGACGCCTTAGCTATCAGCGCCACCAAAGGAGGAAAACCTCGCCGACTAACACTTAGTTTTGTAATGTTCGTTATTTTTTTTTTTTGCAAATACACAAACATTTTGTTTTCTACAAACATACACACAGATTTTGGCAGAGCATTGTGGCAGAGCATAATATTTTAAAGCAGCATATTAAATAAAATTGATTTTAAGTGTTATAACTTGTTTATTTACTTTAGCTCAGTAGTTAGAGACTAAGCTTCACGAACAACTGGTATTGCGTTCGAATCTCGGTGGGGATCAGTTAAAATAAATAAATTTTTATAAATAGACTATTGTAAATAAATAAAAATAAAATAATAAAGTAAATAAAAATAAATAATAAAATATAAAAAAAAATTAGAATTGAACAATAAAATTTTTTTTCCATAGCCAATGAACTTTTTCATAGGTATCTGGTTTCTATGAATTTGTTTCATAGATTCTATGAAGGGCATCATTGGCTCACTTCTAATGACTTTTTTCATAGAATCAATGTACATTTTCATAGCCGTAATGAACAAAAATATTTCAGTGTAGATTTAAGTACGAAATCACTTACTAAATCTTTTACTGTAGAATTATTTATAGTGTATACGAATTTTGTATTGAATAATTTATTTTGAGCAAAAAACTGAGCTCAGGCATTTGCGTGAATAAACATTTTGTGTGTAAATTTTTTTTAGATCGGAAACATATTTTGAGTGTTAAATCTTGTTTTAGTTGCAAAAACGCTTAGTAAAATGTTTTTGTGGCTTACTAATGTGATTCGAAAACGACGCTCATATCAGTCAGACATCTATTTTTATACCCTCCAACTACAGTATGGGGGTATACTCACTTTGTCATTCCGTGTGTAACGCATCAAAATATCGGTCTAGGACCCCATAAAGTATATATATTTATGATCAGTGATCGATTCTAAGACATTCTAGCGATGTCCGTCCGTCCGTCTGTCCGTCCGTCTGTCCGTCTGTCCGTCTGTAGTTAACACGATGCAGTCCAAAATAAAAGAGCTAGACTCCCGACATTTGGCACAAATATGTCTTATGTTAATAGGCAGGTCAAGTTCGTAAATGAGCAAAATCGGACCAGGGGGAAAAAAGTTCCCCTTTGAAGAACTAAACCAACCTCTGAAAAAATACACTTTTTTACATGTTTTTTTGTATTTTTGTTAAATAAATGAAACATTTGTTATATTTATCGGGATGGGAAGGTGCTGTCAACATCCCCCACTGACCCCCATCACCCCCCCCCCTCCCCCAAAACAAACGCCCCTGACATTTTTTTTTTTTTTACACTTTGGAGGGTATAAAAGATTCGGCACAGCCGAATTTAACACTCTCACTTGTTTTCTTTTGTTATCCTATAAAAGCAGGTATAAAACGTTTCTTGTGTGCAACACACACACAATATATTAACTTCAATTGGAAAAATTAGCATATTTTGTTGAACATATGGTAACGCTACTTGATACAAATTTGAGAAAAATGAGAGGGTGGTGAGAGAGCACTACAAAAATAGAATAGAATCTATTCTGGCGGCAGTGTGGTCGACCACAAAGCGATTTTTTGCTTTTCATACAAAATGTATGAAAACATTTTGTGGTTACCGAATGTGGTGCCAATTGTGACTCGGCTCTCAAAGTGTGTTTTTCAACACGTGATTACAAATTTTATGCAAAAATGTGACCTAAGCCGAATAGTGGCCGAATAGTGCTTTGTGGCCGAAGCAGAATATTCGGTTGGACACTAATAGTTACCCTACAAGAATTTGGAACTCTACCCCTTTCTTGCCCCCGATTTTGCTCAGCAAGTAAAGATCCTTTTGTCCCTAAAATAGAGAAAACAATTTTACACACTTTGAGGGCTTACAGTGAGTAAGTGGATCAAATTGAAGACTGTAAACTAGAATTTTGTTGCGGAAAACATACTCTATAATTCTTCTTTAAATACATTTACCGTATCTTTTACTTGAATGAAAATCGCCAAAAACGCTTTGGCAAGTGTACTCGCCTGTGGTCGTTAAAGGGTTAAGTGTAACTTACTCACTCCATTTGAAAAGTGTCAAAACAAAGGGCAAACTTTAATTCTTATAATTAATTGTTTTCGCGACAGTGTTAGAAGTTTCGAATATATCAATATGGAAATTAAAACAAACAAATTTTCATATTAAAATACTTTATTTAAAAAATTCTTAAAACAGATCTTTAATTAACCCCTCAAAGATCAAATGGCTACTGTGGCTACAAATGTTAATATTTTTTCCTACAAATTTGCAAACTTTAAGTTCTTCGGGCATACTATTAGCTGAAAAATTTTGAAGACCCCAGTTTTTTTAGTTTTGAATATATTGATTTTTGACCGCTTGTCCATATAAGGGAAACCACTGTGCGGTGGACGTTGTGTTATTAATAGTTTGTCAGCTGCTTTGTGGATTGCGGTATGACAGAGATTCCATTTGTCGTTTATTGTAGTAGGTGTATCAGCTTCATACTTTTCTCGAATATAACTTTGTATTGTGTTCTTGAAAATATTTGCGCTTTGTTGTTCTTGTAGTTTTGACACATCAAATTTGCATGACTTTGTCGAATATACGGATGTTTTTTCATTTGATATTCTAGCTCTGAACTTCGATACAACCAAGTAATGATCTGAGTCAATGTTCGCTCCTCTATGAGTTCTTACATCGAGAATATTAGATGCGTGCCTAGAATCTACGAGAACGTGGTCTATTTGGTTCGAATATGCAAAATTTGGTGATCTCCACGTTATTTTATGTATGTATATTCTTATGTTCAAAACAGGTGCTGCGTATAACCATATGCTTGGAAGTAGCAAAATTGATGAGACGGACCCCATTTTTACAATTGTTCCCCGATACAGTGGTTCCTTACCAATTTTGGCATTGTAGTCTCCAATGCAAATTTTTACATCATGTTTTGGACATTGATCGTATGCTCTTTCTAGTTCATCATAGAATTTATCCTTCTCGTCGTCATCTTTTTCTTCCGTTGGGGCATGTGCATTAATTATGCTGATATTAAAGAAATTTGAACGTACTCTTAGCACGCATAGTCTCATATTTATAGGTTTAAAATCAATAACCAGGTGTCTGACGCGTCTGTTAACTATAAATCCTGTCCCGAATGTGTGGTATTTTTCGTTGCAGCTAAACATGACGTCGCAGTTGTTTTTCTGTAGGATGCCTTGCCCACACCATCTCATCTCCTGTACTGAAGTTATATTGGCTGTATGTCTTTCTAGCTCATTTATCAGTTTCTTTAAATTTCCGCTTTTATACAGTGTTCTGACGTTCCATGTACATATTTTCAAATCGTTGTCCTTTTTTAGGCCTTATAATTATTTTCCTTTAATCGATTGCGTGACAAAATACGAAATGAAACTGAATTTCACTTCAAAGGTTGGTTGCAAATGATTTCTGCTTTTCGAAATTAAGTATTTCATATTCAGATCAACAATCTTTATAGTGCCTTAACAAAAAAAAATAATCAATTTTTTAAAGAATATGTATGTATGTAACAAACCTGCTTTTCAGCTTAAAATTTCATAAATGAAGTAAAAGTCTTATATCCACAGTATATTGGTGTTCTCATTTTGGCACGAATGCCTTAAACCGAATTGTTATAATAATTCCAAAGTTTAATTTAATATATCTTCAAAATATAATCCTACTGTTTCTTACGTTTGGCGTATTCAAAATAAGACAAATTTTCCAAAAAGTTGTTACAAACACATTTGTTGTAAAATTTCAAAATCATATAAATCATAGGTACATATTTTCTGAATCTTGAAAAATTTTGTATGGAGTGGAAATATGTCAATGCAAATAATACAACTGTGATAAGATCCAATATTTCTACAAATATTAGATTTTATGAACCTTCTACGTATATTTTAGAGATAAGTAAAACTATTTTACAAAAGAAGATAAATAAAATGGGTTCAAATTGGAATTTACGATCATAATTCGAAATATAATCCCTATTAATATTATAAATCTGATTGTTGGTTTGTCTTTCTGTCTGAACCGATTTTCATGAAATTTTCACCACAGATAGTACTAACCGAGAACTATAGGCCATAAGCGACCGCGATCGGACAAAGGGGCGTAAAATGCCACGCCCCTTTGTACCATGCTAAAGCTATATCTGCCTGCCCGGCAGTAACGGAAAAACGGCTCAGCCGATTTTCATGAAATTTTCACCACAGATAGTACTAACCGGGAACTGTAGGCCAGAAAAAGCGGTAACTGTAGGCCAGAAAAAGCCGCGATCGGAAAAATGGGCGTAAAATGCTACGCCCCTTTGTACAATACAGAAACTATGTCTGCCTGTTCCGCAATCACTGAAAAGTGATTTAACCGAGTTCACAAAAATTTTGGCCACAGATAGTACCAACCGAGGCGGAAACTATGAGCCATAATCGAGGGCGATCGAAAAAATGGGCGTCAAATGCCACGCCCCTTTTTGTTACACTGAAAGCTATTTCTGCTTTTTCCGCAATTACGCTTTAACGGCTGAACTGATTTTCATGAAATTTTCACCACAGATAGTATTAACCAGTGTTGGCTACCGTTACCCTTTCAATACCGTTACCGATTAAAAGCCCTTTAATATTGACTACCGTTACCGTTACCAATACCGAAATAAAATAAATTCAATACCGTTACCGATAAAAGGCCCTTACCTTTATTCGGATTTTTACCGTTATTGTATCGGTTTTTTTTTTCGGTTGTCAAAAAATACAGATAAAAAACAAAGTAAAATATTTTTAATCTACTTAAAAAAAAATATTTATTGCAAATTGCATTGTTATATGGACAAAAAACAATGAGGAAATCGGCCCAACCAATGATCACATTCGAAATTAACTAAATCTTGACAAAGAATATGTGAAAATCGGTCGAACCAATCACATTCTCAATTTACCTAAAAAGTTCCGAAGAGAAAAGTGAGTGCCAACATTTTTTAGTTGGAAGATGAAAGAAGAGACAAACCTGAATTATACCAAATTACTTAAGTGTTACCTGTGGTGTTGTTTAAAAAATAACAGATTTTTTTTTGTATTTTTACTGACTCTGTTTGCTGACTTTAATTTTTTTTGTTCAAAACTTAGCAGATTATTTTATAATTTTACAAAAATTTTTTGTTGTAAATTTTTTTTTTAATTTTTGTCTAATTTAAACGATTAAAACTAAAAAAAATCAAATGTAAAAAAATCAGCCGATTATTTTGATAATTTTACAGAAATTTTTAGTTGTCCTGTTATTAAGAAAAATTTCTTGAAAAAATTTTTATTAATTTTTTTTTTAATTTTATTGAAAAACAAACAGCATAACTACTACCAGACTAAAAGCTATGCTAAAAGCTGTGAGAGGGATTTTCTACATTAATAAAATGTTTGAGTCGAATACAAGTCAAATATTAGCAAACGTTACAAAACATATATATAACAAACAATTTTGAATCTTTACACATTATTAACGTTTTTCGAGACAAATATTATCAGATTAACAGCAAACGTTATCTAACTAATTATAAGTAATGGTGCGAGATTTTCTTCTTTATGTGGCTGACTTGTTTTTTTTTTATTTTTATTATATTTTTTTTTAATATATTTGTTCAATATACACTCGAAAAAATACCTTAGTAGATTTACTAATTTTTTTTGCTAATGCTAGTTAGCTAACTTTTAGCAAATTTTTAGTTGAGATTAGCATGTTAGCAAAAAAATCCTGTAAACTTCATTTAGCAATTTTAAACAAACTTTGAACTAATTTCTTTTGCTAAGATTTGCAATTGAGTTGACAACATTTTTACAAGATTTTTTTCTAATATTGGCAAAATAAATGGTAAATTTTTTTTTATTTTCAGAAAACTTAAAATGGCGCTATCTCGGAAACTAAGCCAGATAGTTTGTAGCTCTCAGAACGTAGAACAAGACCGCAAAATAGTCAAAAGCTCTCCGAGTAATATTACTGAAGTTATCGAGTTTTTTAATTCTCAAGACCCCAGTGGTCCCCTATAATCACGTATCTCAAAAACTAAGCAAGGTACACTCAAAAAAAAAAACTGTAATGTTAGCAAAAAAAGCTTGTAAACCTACAAGAAAATTTGCTGATTTTGAACCCACAATTTTTTTGCTAAAGTTAGCAAAAATGTTTTGCCAATAATTAGTTAACAAAAAAATTTTTTTTTTGACACATTTGAGGACCCCATTGGTTTCGGACCCGATAGGTCCAGACCCCGATGGGCCTAGACCTAGTTGGGTTCCTTAAAAATCGTCATAGTTTTTGATCCAAAATTTGTGTCCGTTTCGCTCTACCTTGCTTAGTTTTAGAGATACGTGATTATAGGGGACCACTGGGGTCTTGAGAATTAAAAAACTCGATAACTTCAAAAATATTACTCGGAGAGCTTTTGACTATTTTGCGGTCTTGTTCTACGTATTGAGGGCTACAAAAATGCTTTTGGACTTTTTATTGTGTCGGCAATATTTACCGAGATATGAGCATTTTAAAATTTTCGGGAATGCTAACTTTTTTGGATCCAAAGTTAGGACCCATTAGGGTCCACATATGTGAAGAGGACCCGCGAAAGTATGGAGATTCTAAGAACCAAAAATGGCCTCCATTTTGCTCTATCTGGCTTAGTTTCCGAGATAGAGCCATTTTAAGTTTTCTGAAAATAAAAAAAAATTTACCATTTATTTTTGCTAATGTTAGCAAAAAATCTTGTAAAAATGTTGTCAACTCAATTTCAAATCTTAGCAAAAGAAATTAGTTCAACGTTTGTTTAAAATTGCTAATGTGCTAAATGAAGCTTACAAGAATTTTTTGCTAACATGCTAATCCAGGGATGAAATATGGCAATTTCATTTTGGTATCAAAAATGATTTTAAATTGTACTTTTTTGACCATAAATGTACTTTTTTTAATTTTATTTCAAACAACAAAAAATAGTAATTATAGTTCGTTATTTTTTTTACAGAAAACTCAAAGTATTTAGCTCGGAATTTAAAAGTGCATTTTTTGGTAACAAAAACATGGCAATTGCCTTATGTGAATTTACAGTTTTATTAAATTTCTCCCGAGGAATAGTCTTTGTCTTAAGTAATTTTTTCATATCTCTCATCGTTTTCGAGATAAGCTGAAAATGTAAAGTTTTTGGCGTTTGACCGCTATTTTTTCAAAAACGACTCTGGCGAAGATTTTGATTTTCGTCAAAATATAGTAGTGGGGCACCCAAGATTCATAATCAAAAAAGACATTAACAGTGTTCGCAAATTGAGGTTAACGTTGGTTCGGAGAGGCGTAAAAATTCATCTGATATTCAAAAAATAAATGTAAGAAAAAAATTTCAATAAAAAAATTAGTTAAAATTCGTTCAGTTTTGAAAATGTATCAAATGAGTCGCGGGCGTATCAACGTATTTTTGAACATTAAATAGTATCAAAAAAAGTACATTTGTATCAACAATTCCATCCCTGTGCTAATCTCAACTAAAAATTTGCTAAAAGTTAGCTCACTAGCATTAGCAAAAAAAAATTAGTAAATCTACTAACGTATTTTTTTGAGTGTAGAGCGAAACGGACACAAATTTTGGTGCAAAAACTATGACGATTTTTAAAGAACCCAACTAGGTCTAGGCCCATCGGGGTCTGGACCTATCGGGTCCGAACCCAATGGGGTCCTCAGATGTGTATGAACTAACAAGGGAAGTCTCCCTGGTGTCACCCTCCGATCTTCATGAAATTTGGATATATTGTTAAGAACGAAAATTAATTAGACCCGTATTTTTTTTTAGCGGCCCAAACTCATTTTTAGGGGGGGGGTCGATTTTATGGGAGGAAATTGACCTTTTTCAGTTTTTTACGATTTACGCCTATTTAAACAAAATAAATTTAGGCATGTGTGGTATCAGATTAAAGGTATTAAAAATACCTATCTCGTGGTGCTAACAACGTGCCAAAAAAGTTAATATTTTTCGACTTATTAACAAAAATGTCCTAAAATGTTGGTATTTTACTCAATATGACGAAAAGTTGTGCATGCTTGGACACGTTCTTAGCACACGTAGATAGGTTTTCCAAAGACCTTTCATTTGGTATGTAACATGACTAGGTTTCTTTGCATAATATAGGAGATAAACGAAAAAAACTGAAAAATGGCCTTGTCTTCCCCCCTCCTTTTTACCCCCTAAATATGAATTTGGGCCGCTATAAAAAAATACGTATCCCTTTATTTTTTCTGATCTACAAAATAAAACCAATTCCATAAAGATCCGCGGGTGACACTAGGGAGACTTCCCTTGTAAGTTAAAAAAAAAAAATAGTTAACTAATTATTGGCAAAACATTTTTGCTAACTTTAGCAAAAAAATTGTGGGTTCAAAATCAGCAAATTTTCTTGTAGGTTTACAAGCTTTTTTTGCTAACATTACAGTTTTTTTTTTTGAGTGTATTTATTTATTTTAATATAATTTTAATTATTTGAAAAAAACATTTAAAAGTCATATTGATAACTTGTTTCATCAATTTTGATGATATGTTTCATCACATTGAAGAAAAGCTTCGTTAACATGATGAAATTTGCCATCGAAATTGATGACAACAAGTGATAAAACTGTTTCATCAATATGATGAAGCTTTTTGCTTTGAGCGTACTGAGTTTCTAAAACCATCAGAATACTAATTTTGATTGTCCTGCAAATAATTAAAGTCTGAGTAACGTCTTTTCTACATTTGGTTAACGATATAAATAATCCTCATTGCATTATGTTCACATTTATTATTTTTTTTATATCGAAAAACTGCATGTGATCAGTCATTCTGAGTCATAATACATATAACTGAACTGAGAATGTGCTTCAGCTAACAATAAGTTGTGTTGTAAGTAAATGAAAACTTAGGAATGATCAGATCATTTCTTAAGATAAACAACAGATATTGAAAAGTTGTCATGCCTTTTTGCGCCTGTAAACACATCTCAATTGAACAAATATCGCATTATTCACAAAGTGATACTATCGATATGATTTAAGTGTATCCCAGCAAATAAAATAATTTAATAATAACTGAATTTTTATTTAGTTCGGTTTGAGTCCATATTAATTATTTCTGAGAAATAATAATTGTTGTACAATGAGAAAATCTGAAAAAAATCAAGTGACAACACAGGCTAAGTGGAGATGTCGACAGCTTTCGGAAGATGCCACCCTTCCATCATCAGCACTCCTTCGATTGCCACTCACTTAATGTGTGTCAGATTAAGATTAGCCATTTAAATGAAACTTTTGAAGAAATTAAGAATTGGAATTACTCCTCTTTGTGTTGAATAACCCCTATTCACCATTAATTCGTGTTGTATTCATTTGGCAGAAACTTAATCCATCTTAACTTTTAACAGAGTTGTATTTTTCCCATTGTTAACCCTTAGTAGGACTTTTCAAATCTTGAAAAATGTCTGTTAGGTTTGAATTTTTGTTTCATATTTCTAATTCTTAGAAATATTACTAAATTGCAATGTACCTTATGAGTTGTGTATTAATTGTGTTTATATATTGTTGGACTGTATATTTTATAACTGAATTTTTATTTAGTTCGGTTTGAGTCCATATTAATTATTTCTGAGAAATAATAATTGTTGTACAATGAGAAAATCTGAAAAAAATCAAGTGACAACACAGGCTAAGTGGAGATGTCGACAGCTTTCGGAAGATGCCACCCTTCCATCATCAGCACTCCTTCGATTGCCACACACTTAATGTGTGTCAGATTAAGATTAGCCATTTAAATGAAACTTTTGAAGAAATTAAGAATTGGAATTACTCCTCTTTGTGTTGAATAACCCCTATTCACCATTAATTCGTGTTGTATTCATTTGGCAGAAACTTAATCCATCTTAACTTTTAACAGAGTTGTATTTTTCCCATTGTTAACCCTTAAGCTGTGTTTATATCATACCACTGAGTATTAAGACCTGTCAAAAAATCGTGTGTAATATGATTTTGTTGACAGTCCAATAAGCCTTTTGATTTTATGAAATATTTCAAAAAATGGCTGTGTGTTATTAGATTTGCACACAAACAGCTGTTTTTAAAAATGTCTTTTGATTTTGTTTATGATTTTTTTGGCAGTATTAAGACTTTGGTAATATTTTACTTTCTTAAAATCCAAAGACTCGGTGGGATGATATAAACACACCTTTAGTAGGACTTTTCAAATCTTGAAAAATGTCCGTTAGGTTTGAATTTTTGTTTCATATTTCTAATTCTTAGAAATATTACTAAATTGCAATGTACCTTATGAGTTGTGTATTAATTGTGTTTATATATTGTTGGACTGTATATTTTATAACTGAATTTTTATTTAGTTCGGTTTGAGTCCATATTAATTATTTCTGAGAAATAATAATTGTTGTACAATGAGAAAATCTGAAAAAAATCAAGTGACAACACAGGCTAAGTGGAGATGTCGATTTATAATTTATATATGTCATCCCAGAATCGATAATATTGGCATTGTCTGGTCTGGGAGTAAAGCGTGAAATCGTTTTAATGGTGGAAAACCTACTTGCCAATAGACGTATAACGTCTGAATTGGGAGCGCCTGTCATATCTCGATTTGTCAATAGGGGCACACAACAAGGAGGTGTTCTTTCGCCGCTTCTTTGGAACCTGGCACTGAATTCAATGCTACTATCTCTAGAAGCACGTGGTTGTCATGTTGTCGCATATGCTGACGATGCACTGTGGTTCCAAATCCAAATCTAGGTGGACAAAAGTCTAAAAAGTTTGAATCTTTAAATTAAAAAAAGGTAGGTGTTTTAAATAGCTAACAACATGCCTAGACTAAACGCAAAATAATTTCATTATATAAGGTCTTTAACTTTGTCTCAGCAGAACTAGAACATCAATGTTTGTTCACCGAAATTTTTGTATTTGAAAATTAAGGAAATCAATACAAAACTAAGTAGCTTATAACAAGTGAATTATTTCCAGGAGATTTCCGTGGATTATATTTAATATAGCCATGGGTATATACTTATTTAAAAAATTTTCATTGGTTCGTAAATCTTTCGTGTTATCTTGATATCGGTTTTTAAAGTTAGGGTCATAAGTAAATAAAAAAAAAATTAGATTAATCTTTCAAAGCTTGCCGAAAAAAACCGCTCCAAGTGGCGGGCAAGCCACTATATACATCTCTTAAAGTAACTATCAGAGAGTATGTTTTATCACTCATCTCATCCAGCGGCGTCCAGCTGCATTTTTTATAGCGCTTTTAAAAAAGCGATTTTTTTATGCAATTTTTAGAACTCACCAAAAAATGGGACTAATATTCAAGATCTTCTGCTCATATTTTTGTAACAAATAACTTAACAGTATTTTCTACAATAGCTACATCACACATTTTTCTTTTCCCGCAACTCCAGAAGCAAAAAAATTATTAAATTCGACTATTCTAGAAAAAAAGTGCATATTAAAAGTAGTTCGACATAGCTGGACTTTACTGTAAAACTCAGAATGGCTTTTTATATCTTTTTTTTTATAATTCCATTAAATTTAGATACCAAAAGCAGCAAAATGTATTTAACTTTTTTAGTTGTAGCGAAAGGTCCACTTTAGTTGTAGTTATTATAGTGAAACCCACTGTATTTTCAAAAATACTAGAGCTACCATTTTTTAAATATTTTTTTTGAAATCAGCGACTCCAAAAACATAAAATATAATGGTTAAATACTTTTGTCCACCTAGTTTTGGAATCGGAACCACAGTGCGATGTCGCGATAGCGGTAAAGGGGAAGCATCTGCCAACATTGCGGGACATTCTTCGGGGTTCTCTGAAAGATCTGTCTAAATGGGCAAGAGACTGTGGTCTAGGAGTTAATCCTAGTAAAACAGAGCTTGTTTTGTTTACAAGGTAAAATAAGATTCCTGCTTTTGATCCTATTTCTCTGGACGGTACTGAAATCACCTTCTCAGATGGAGCCAAGTATCTTGGAGTATTTCTAGATAGGAAGCTGAATTTCAGGCGTAATATTGAGGAACGGGTGAGAAAAGCAACGATTGCTTTGTATTCCTGTAAAAGGGCCATTGGAAAACGATGGGGTTTTAGCTCTCAAGTCGTTCATTGGATCTATACAGCAGTGGTGCGTCCAATTTTGCTGTATGGAATCATTGTCTGGTGGCCTGCTTTAGAAACAAAAGCGAACTTTGTCTTTATCACGAAGGTACAGGGAATGGCGTCAATGTGCATCACTGGTGCTCTTCGTACTACACCTACAGCTGCATTAGAAATCCTCCTTCACCTGATACCCTTGGTCATATTGGGTAGGCAGTATGCGGCTGCGTCGGCAATTCGACTTAATAGCACGCTGCAATGGAGGAGCAGTGATTGTGGCCATAGCGCGATCTTGAAAAAGATAGCAATACCACAAAATGTGGACTGTGCTCCCTCTTTGAGCGCCACTTTACCACTATGATACCATCCAGGGAGTCTTGGATGGGGGATACTCCGGGTAGTGGAGCTACCATAAATTTTTACACAGATGGATCGAGGCTGCACGAACAAGTGGGCTTTGGAGTCTATTCGGAAGAGCTTGGGTTTAGCCTGGCTCGTAGATTGCCAGATCATTGCAGTGTTTACCAGGCAGAGATGCTGGCAATAAAAGAAGTGGCTGACTGGTTGAGCTGCAATGTCTTGTCTACAACCGCAGTCAACATCTATACTGACAGTCAAGCCGCGGTCAAGTCCCTGGATTCAATGTTTCTGAAAACAAGATCTGCCCTTAACTGCCGCACGTCTTTAAATGAGATGGCCAAGCAGTTTAACATACGACTCATATGGGTCCCAGGGCACAGAGACATTCCAGGGAATTGCAAAGCCGATGAGCTTGCAAGACTAGGAACTACCTTACAGGTTCCAACAGAATTGGAATGTGTTGGTATGCCTCTAGAAACTTGCAAGCAAAACCTACGGCTTTGTTCTGCGACAGAGACTAATCAAAGATGGGCAAATGGATGGACGTGAGAGACAACACGACTGATTTGGCCTTCTCTTAATCAGGGGCGCATAAGTGAGCTGATATCGCTTCCAAGAGGAGAGATTTCGACGGTGGTTTCTATAATTACCGGACACTGTCTTATAGGGAAACACGCAGAGCGGTTAAATGTGCCGTCGAATGACTTTTGCCGAAGTTGCATGGATGAAGAGGAGTTGGAAACTATTGAACACTTATTTGCCATTGCCCGGCACTTTCTGGTCAGAGACTTGCTTCACTGGGATCTAGGGAGCTGTACGATCTTTCTGATTTGTGGGATGTCAAAATTCAACATCTAAGGAGTTTTATAAGAAGCTCAAAATGGTTTAACGACGGGGACTAGTAGGGAAACCTATTACGGTCCCGTGGTATCACAATGGACCTCAGAGTCTAAGTGTGTTGACGTAAAACGTCAGCAGCCACTTACAACCTAACCTAACCTATCCCAGCAAATATTTTTGGGGACTGTCACTAATACAATATTTTGTGGAATGTGTTTTTTGATGATAAAAATTTTGGAAAACTTTGAGAAATATTACTCTAGCTCGAGGTCACATTTCTTTACTATTTTTTTTTTTTAATTCTTTAAATACTTTACTTATTATTACAATTATATTGTCAAATAACAATTTTCAAGAAACTATTTATAAAGATGTTTTTTTGTAATTGATTGGTTTGGTCATTTTGCAAGACCTACTCGACAGGTGTTTTTTTTTTGATTGGTTTGGTCATTTTGCAAGACCTACTTGACAGGTGATTCGATCTTGTAGGGTTATGTCAATAGTATTTAGTATATAAGTAGACACAATCAAAATTATCCTAACTACAACATAATATTGCTCCATACAAATGGGGAAAACCAATAATTGAACTAGTTAAAATGAATGTGAATATGGTACAACACATATCTTGCATGATTGTGTGTTTGTTTGGACAATTCGTTAAAAATTTAGAGCAATATTATATTGTATTTAGGATAATTTTCATAATGTCCTCTTACGTGAGTTAGATGTTCACTGATTTTGTTGTATTCCCATTTATTTATAATATAAATTACACTGTCTTACACCAAAAAATGTATATGTTTTCGTATGAAAATTTAATTGTATTTTTAATGTATCACTTCGTGTTTGTACCGGTTGATTTTGGTTATATAGGCGAATACCGTTAAAATGCCGTTTCAAACGGTATTATAAAGGTATTGGCCTATATTTCGAAAATCAACCGGTGCAAACACTAAGCGACACATTAGGTATATTAGAAATTTCATCGACTTTCATCATCGCTTTTAAAAATATTCATATCTTTATTGGTTGCGGTACAATAGCCAAATACCGTTATTCTAGCAGGCTATCGATTGCCAACCTTGGTATTTTATGATAATAATTAATTAATAATATCAATCCTAAAAGAAACATTACGTTTCATTTAACGAAAAATCCATAAAGGGTTAATAATACAAATTGCATTTATTTACAATCTCATTCAAGATGATTAAGTTATTTCAAGCGTATGTCCTGTCCTGTTGAATATGAGTGCAACGTCATGCTATGTTTAAAAGTAAATAGAAACCATAAGAAACATGTCAAAATCTAGAATATTTTTAAATGAACATTTGTATGTGTGTTCCTAATACCCTATAATTTGCGGGTATGAAAATAATTTCTATAGTTGGCCTGAACCTGTCTAAACTCGATTAGGACTTAAGCGTTCAATCAATAAAGGAAAAATTTGTGTGAGGTTTATGTAAGGAGTCACTACGAAATTCAAAAGTGTACACCCAGAAGAAAAACTCTATAAAACAATTTGCCAAACGACGGATGACGACGTCTTACTAATTGCAAACTGATGAGAATTTCCGACACACAAAGGTCCAACTATAAAAACTTGTTTATTCAACACTTGGTCCGTCTGGTAACCTTACAATCAAATAATTTTTACTATTTTCACTACAGCTGGTAATTTTCAATACATAAAGTAAACAAAACTTTCAAATTGTAGTTAGGTTGTAAGTGGCTGCTGACATTTTGCATCATAACACATAGACTCTGGGTTCTGTTGTAATACCACGGAACTTTAATAGACTCCTAATGAAACTCCTAAGATATTGAATTTTGACATTCAACAAATCAGAAAGATCGTGCAACTCCCTAGATGCCAGTGAAGCAAGTCTCTGACCATAAAGTGTCGAAAATAGAAGACAAAGTGTTCGATAGTTTCCAACTCCTCCTCATCCTTGCAACTCTGGCAAAAGTCATTTAAGAGTACATTTAACCCCTCTGCGTGCTTTCATATAAGACAGTGTCCGGCAATTATAGCAACCGCGGTCAAAATCCCTCCTCTTTGACGCGATATTAGCTCGCTTGTGCGCTTCTGATTAAGAGAAGGCAAAATCTGTCGTGTAGGCTCACACGTCCATCCATGTGCCATCTCTGATTAGTCTCCGTCGCGGAACAAAGCCGTAGATTTTACTTTCAAGTTTCTAAAGGATTACCAACACATTCCAATTCTGGAACCTGTAATGTAGTTGGACAGCTAAGAAAAAACAGGTAACTCTTATATTCCTCCCCTCTTTCCTATCCCGAGTAAAAATTTTTATATGATACAATATATAAAGATATCCCAGCAAAAAAGAGCGGAGTACTTCTATTTGGAGTGCTTTAAAACTATAACAAATGTAATGAAATACAACAAAAACAACAAAAAACACAAGAAAAAAACGCAAAGGACTTCTTTTCTACTCCATAAAAAGTTGATATTCAGCTCTTAACTCATTACCTTCCGCGACACTCCCATACAAATGTAAGTAGATATTCAGTAGATAAGAAGTACTCCGAGTTTTCAAACAACTTCCAACTACTTCCCGGAGTACTTCTTATCTACTGAATATCTACTTACATTTGTATGGGAGTGACGCGGAAGGTAATGAGTTAAGAGCTGAATAGCTATGAATTCTGGAGTAGAAAAAACTGTTTGTGTGTTTTTGTCTTGTGTTTTTTGTTATTTTTGTTGTATTTCATTACATTTGTTTTAGTTTTAAAGCACTCCACTGGGAAGTGGTAATGACTTTTTTTGCAGGGATATGACACAATATATATTAATACGCAATTTGATCCGAATAATGGTGGATGTTTTTGCATTAAAAAAGATCTACTTGTATAAAATATGATTTGATTTCATCCGAGTTTTGACCAGACATTGCCTTATATTGGTGGATCTAATTAGATCTAATTGCACAAAAACATATAAAATCCTGGTGTTTTTTGGTTTGGGTTGAGATACACCACAGGTCAACGATACATTCACCAAACATATAATTTTCAAAAACAAAAAAATGTTTGGGTACGCTTCGAACCAGATAGGTGATATACATAACCCTAACAAGGAAATGTTTAGGAAAATTTTAAAAAAAATTTTAAAGTTTGCCTAAAAAACTTAGAAAATTTTTTGTTAATTGGAAACATATATAGTTTTATATGGAACAGAATAAGCTATATATAATGTTATGTTAAATTATACAGAAAAACAAATTTTGTATTGACCTTTTAATCCGAATCATGATTAAATTATATATGTATTACTACATATGACTGCATTAAAAAAATTTAGAAAATATCTCAGGGATGTATAATCATATATAATTTATTATGTTTGTATCAAGTTATATATTGTAATATATGTTTATTTTTACTCGGGATATGAAAGTTTAAGGACAATCGGTGGGTGCCCTGTGAAAGACCTTCCTTGTAAGTGGCTAGAGGCTAAGCTTTACGAACAACTGGTCCGGTGTTTAAATCTCGGTGGGAATAAGTTTAAAAAACATATTAATTTTTAAAAATAGAAAATTGTAAATTAATAAAATAAAAAAAAATAAATAAAATTGAAATAATAAAATAAATAAAAACTAAATTGAACAATAAATTTTTTTCATGGTTTCTGGTTTCTATGAATTTGTTTCATAGATTCTATGAAGAGCATCATTGGCTGACTTCTAATGATTGTTTTCATAGAATAACGTACGTTTTCATAGCCGTAATGAACAAAATTCTTTCAGTGTATGGGATACTTTCCTGGTAAGTGGAGGGTATAAAATTTAAGATGTGAAAAAGTAAATCTCATAACTCTCAATTCGTTAATGCAAAATTTTCAAAATTTTAATTTTTTTTTTTTCATCATTTCATACTGTTTCCACGTTAAAACCGAAATTAAAATGCGATTTATGTAGTATAGGGTGTACAAAATATTTAAATACAAATTATTTTTTATTGTTTGTTTTGTTTTATTTTTATAAAGTATAAACAAATGATGTTAACTCATCGCTTAGACAAGTCGTTGTTTTGACTTAAAGATACAACACTTTTTTCTTAACATTGGAACACAAGGCAACAAAAAAGGAGTTTGTAACATTATGATGATGATGATATTTCATTTATTTACATTTTGTTAAAACCAAAGGTATCCATGACTATACAGTTGATTTTATTCTTTTACTATTAACACTTTACAGAAGCATCACGGCAGGAAATCTTCTTTACTTTGCTTTTCTTTTTATCATATCGTCATCTTCAGATGTCTGTGTGTACATAATCTAGGCTTATAATTCAATTAATATTAAATAAATAAGAATCGTATGATAAGTTGTTTGTCTTGTTGAGTACATTAGATCAAATCAGTGATTCAAGGAATGTATTCCTTTAAACTGGAAATCAGTTAGACCTTTTTGCATGAACTAACATTAGTGTTCGTTCAAGGGAGCTAAATGCACCTTAAAAAGCTTTTCAATTACTTTGCGGTTATTCCTATATGTGCTCTTAAGCGATTCTGTAAGTTTTATAGGAATCGGAAAAATTCTGTAAGAAAAAACTTAAAATGTATAATTTCTTTTATAGGATAGGGCAATTTCAGGTCAAATCGCACTGTATTCGGATTTGTCACATTCGATTTTAATGACATTCACCAAAGATATTGCAAATGGGTAGTGTTCATAATATCATTATCTCTGCGAAATGTGGCAGCTTGAAAATTGACGAAAACGTCAAAATGTCAATAAAGCATACACGTATGCAGGATTGTTTTTTCAGGGCCCAACAACAACAACAAAAAAATTTCTTGTTCTTTCCGTGAGATTTGTGTTTTAAAATACACAGAAAGAATTGAAAACGAAAGTCAATCAACAAAAACGCGGATTCCAATAATTTGTTAATTGAAACTCCTCCGAAAAAGAAAATTGTTATATTAATCATCAAATTGTAGGTGATTAATTGATTTATATTTCAATTAACCATTTTTTCGATTTTGATGAAAAATTTGATAAATTTTTTATTTAAAGTCAATTAAAATAATGATTGATTTAACAAATGAATTTCAAGCTTATGGAAAAATTATGAAGAAATTCATATTTTTTTTGCTTTCCAATATGTTTCCGACAAAAAAAATTAAAACCCTAGTATAAAGTATATTTTTGAATTAATGTATTCAAATAAATTGAAGCGAAAAAAAATTTGGTATGTTGAAAATTTTTTATTTGATAGTTAAAGAAAATACCAAAAATGTTGATCAAAACAACTCATTTAAATTTTGTTGATCAATAGATTTAATTGAAATTTTTTAGCCAATAATTTTTTGTGTGTACATTAGGGTGGTTTTTTATTTTATTTTTTTTGGAATTTCGAGGAGCGCGCAGCGGATTTTTGTTTCATTTGATGTTGAAATAATTGTGTAAAAATTTGAGCTAAATCGGATAAAATTAACCCGAGGCGCAAGGAGGTCAAAGTTTCGAGAAAAAGCCAAATTGGCCAAATTTTGAAAAAACTTTAAAAAATGTAAATTTTGTAGAAATAAAAAAAATAAAATATTTTTTATTTAACTTTCTTGCAATAATACTCAGAAAAAATTATCTTTACTTTTTATGACGGCAGTAACACTTTCAAACATGAAATACAAAAATTACCATGCATTTTGGGGGGTACCTGATATGAGTGTTTTCGATTTTTTGAAAATTTTATTAAACAAAAAAATTAAATCTTACTATTCTATAGCAATGTATTATTAAATACATCCTAAGGCTTAAATATTTAAAAAATTGGGGATATCCATCGACTCAATTTTTTTTTTGAGTCATTTGACTCCTTGAAATCCGCAAAACTCAAATGACTCCAAAAAAAAAAATTGAGTCGATGGATATCCCCAACTTTTTAAATATTTAAGCCTTAGGATGTATTTAATAATCCATTGCTATAAAATAGTAAGATTGAATTTTTTTGTTTAATAAAATTTTCAAAAAATCGAAAACACTCATTTCAGGTACCCCCCAAAATGCATGGTAATTTTTGTATTTCATGTTTGAAAGTGATACTGCCGTCATAAAAAGTAAAGATAATTTTTTCTGAGTATTATTGCAAGAAAGTTAAATAAAAACTATTTTGTTTTTTTTATTTCAACAAAATTTACATTTTTTTAAGTTTTTTCAAAATTTGGCCATTTTGGCTTTTTCTCGAAACTTTGACCTTCTTGCGCCTCGGGTTAATTTTATCCGATTTAGCTCAAATTTTTACACAATTATTTTAACATCAAATGTCACAAAAATACGCTGCGCGCTCCTCGAAATTCCAAAAAAAATAAAATAAAAAACCACCCTAACAACTTACAATTTCCAAATATGTAACATTTTAAAGGTTCTATTTAAAAAGTTTCTAGTTTTGTGTGTGTAAGCTTTTTCATATTAACTCGTAGAGAAAACCTTACCTTCGACCAAGTTTTCCTCCATAAACAAAGAAACAAATGAGTGTCCACCTTAAAATTTTGATATAAATGTAGAGGGAAGACTTAATTATTATCACATATTTTTTTGAGACTTTGAAAAAAACTGGATTTTGAGAAATAGGTCTTTGAATATTAGACCTTGAAATATGACCTTTGACCTTTAAGCTAAGTACTCTGTTTCTTACGGTGAAAATTTCACTAAAATTTTAAACGTCTCAAATCGCCATTAAACATTTAAAAATCCACAACTTTTGACAATTATAAGAAAGAAACGATCATAACAAAACTGAAATGTCACTTTTTCACGGCAATTTAATTTTCTTGTATAATAAAAATGCGCGAAAACGTGTTTAACAATTTCCCTATAATTCATCGTGTTGCCAATTTTTTTGTTTATATATATGAAGTTTGACAGATTTTTCCCCGTGAAATCGAACAGAGTAATATGCTTTAATTGCGGAAAAAATTGTATGCACCATTTTTAAGATAATCTTTTCTCCTTAAAAATGGTATCTATTTTGAAAATGCAAGTTGTACGTTTTTAATTTATGGCCCACTTTGTAAGTGTTCTAGAGATGGGCACATGAGCAGATTAGAGCGTGATTCACGTGTGATAAATTTAAAAGTTAATTTTAATAACCAAATACATATGTATTTCTGTTTTAAATTTAATCATTTATTTTGTTTAATTATATTTTGAGTAGGTTTTTTCTTGCTCGAGGTCATTATATACTTTACTAATTAAAACTATGATATTCTCATAGAATAATTTTCAAGAAAATTATTTTTCTGTTTTAAATTTATTTATGTTGGTAATTTTTGCAAGACTTATTGTTAGTCGATACTTCTTTCGGAATTTGTCAGATTCCATTGTCAAAACTATTTAGCAAATATAAAAACCCAATACTACTAGTAGCAAAGGGAATTTCAATGACAAATTACTAATGTTCAAATAAAAATATTAATACATATTTAACTCCACATTTATTGAGAATTATCTACAAAATTTATTTAATTTAAATTTTTAATTTAATTTCCATAAAAAAAAGATATTTTCTCAATGTCTGACTGTTAGCAAGGAGTACCAATACTAAAGACATCTGAACTCGCTCTTCTTCTGTTAAAGCCGCTCTTAAATTCCCTTTGCTAAGTCCGCCATCGAACTGGACGTTTGATCAAACCAAAAAAACTCCCTTAAGTTTGATATAAACAAAAAAAAAGTGTTGCAGTTTGTTGATTTTCAGACTAAAGCTAGCGTTTTTTTTTCATCTAGCTGTAAAAAAAGTTTTTTTTTGTGGATTATCGGGAAATCCAATGACTTTTTATTTGCTGACAATTTGTTTTAAACACTTTTAAAGGTATTTCCTAAATAATATTAACATAAAAATTATAAATTGATACATTTTTTTTAAATTTATTAAGCGCTTTTTCGATATAAAAAGTTAGCATTATTTGTCAAACCAACAATGTTAATTTAACATTATCGTATTTTCCTCGTCTAACAGTTTTCGTACCTTCTGTTAAAAAGTTCCAAAATATTAAGAGCGGGAGACAAAGAGCTTGCTGTTAGCAAATTACACGAAACAAGTGAGAGTGTTAAATTCGGTGTTCCGAATCTTTTATATCGAATTGTTTGCTCAGCAAAAGTACAAAAACCTATAAAAAATTACTTTTTTTTAGAGGTTTATTTAGTTCTTAAGAGGGGAACTTTTTTCCCCCTGATCCGATTTTGCCCATGGGTGATTCCATGTCAAACCGCACAGAAAACTGTGATTTTCGGATTTGTCACCTCCGATTTTAATGAAATTCGCAAAAAATATTTCACATGCGTTGTTTTCATAAAATGATTACCTTACAGGCTCCAAAAATTTTTAGTTTTCGAAATATGGCGTCTTGAAAATTGGCAAAAACGTAAAATTTTCAATAAGGTGCACATACAACGTCACCCATAACTTTAAAACTATAAAACCCACAATTACCAAATAGGTACCATTTGAAAGCTGAAAGGATTACCTTAAAAGTGACATGCACAATTTTTTCTTCTAATGAAAGGTCAAAGGTCATATTTTAATGTCTAATGTTCAAAGACCTATATCTCAAAATCCGATATTTTTTAAATTCTCAAAAAAACATATGATAACAATGAAGTCTTTCCCTACATTTGCATCAAAATTTCAGGGTGGACACTCATATGGTTCCAAAGTTACAGAGGAAAACGTGCTCCAAGGCAAGGTTTTTTCTACGAGTTCATATAAAAAATATTGCACAAACAAAACAATATACATAGTCGTAAACAAAGGTGCGGGCCTAGAACAAGGCTTAAAACTTTTTATGTATTTTGAGTTATATTGTAGGGGTTTTCTTGTTCTTTTACAAGGAAAGTCCTCGAAAGTGAACATACCTGATTTCTTTAAAATTTATACACAAGCTAGAAAAAATAAATCTAAAATCAACCAGTCTGAGCTTGTCGGCCTAAATTCAGGTTAAACGGGGTTAAAAATTACCCATTTTTAGTTATTTTAAAGTTTAGGTACTTTATATTGATGCCATATAAAACAGATCGCACTTAGAAAATTATTGCAGTTACTACATGACGCGTCATGACGGTCATTTGTGTAGTAAGTAGTAGTTGTTGTTTTCAACTTCAATTTCAGTTGTTTTTGCATGAAAAATCTCAAACAACTGTTCTTTGTAGTCGTTTTAAAAAACAAATACAAAAAATTACTACATTTTAGTAACAGTTGTTTTATGTAGTTGTTTTTAGTCTATAAAACAAATATAATTTTCTAGAAATTTTTAGAAAAACGGATGTGCAGGAATTATTTCCAAATAATTTTAACCGTTTTTGACGTTTAGAAGTTTTTTTTTGTTAATAAAAAAATTCAGACAATTTGATTCACAGTAAAAACAACTGTAATTTGAAGTAGTTTTTACAGTTTTTTGTAGTTGTTAATCAATAGTTAAAAACAACAACAATTTTTGGTTGATTTTACCGTAAAATGTAGTGGACGCCTAAACAACAACAAATGTAGTAGTTTTAACTGTCTTTTGTAGTGGATTCTACCGTCATAATTTTTTGAGTGCGGTTTCATTCGAAACCTATATTCTTCCATAGTAGGGAAATAGGAATGGGGTGGGGGAACCGTATGTTCAAAGCGGAATAAAGCTCATAAAAAAGAATATAATCAAGCATAAAAATGGTTTAGAAATGGAAACACTAATGTTTCGAACTTCTTTGAATTTTTGCCTTATTTTATTTTGGACACACTAATAAAGATTTTTTTTATACCCTCCACTCTAGTGATAGAGGGTATATATAAGTTTGTCATTCCGTTTGTAACACATCGAAATATTGGTCTAGGACCCCATAAAGTATATATATTCATGATCCTTGATCGATTTTAAGTCGATCTAGCGATGTCCGTCCGTCCGTCCGTCTGTCTGTCTGTCTGTCCGTTGAAAACACGCTAACTTTTGAAAGACTTTACGGAGGCTCCTGAAGTTTGACATATATGTTCTCCATTTACCGGGTCAGGTTGGTATTGCAATCCAGCGAAATCGGTCCAGTGGTTCAAAAGTTATGAGCAAAATAGTAAATTTCGGCAAGGGTATTTTTCGAATTTACAAGATTAAAACCACTATAACTTTCGAAAGACAATTCTGAGGGGGCTGAAGCATAGCATATATATTTGTCGTTCCCCAAGGCTATTTGGTTTTGAATTTCAGCAAAATCGGTTTAGTGGTTCAAAAGTTATAAGCATAGCTGTGAATTTCAGATTTGTTTCACCTTAAACTGTTGAAAACTCGTTAAACAAGTTTTCAAAGCATGGTGAAATACCAGTTTTGTAAAACTTGTTGTTGTTTGTTTTCTTGTGGTGGGGTGCAGTTTAGTTGTTAGACAAGTAAATATTTGTTATTGTTTTGTTATTGTTAGTGTAACTGTATGTAACGGGAAAAAATCAAATAAAGTATGTGTATGATTGAATGTTAATTTGTTTTTGGTTTTTAAAGAAGAGGATGGTAATATAAAAAGAGAAAAATATGTGAAATAGTTTTTTTTGTATTACATATAGGTATAAAACAACAAAAATATTTTACAAAGTAATTTGTTACTCAAAGAAATTGTACACTAAAAAAATATTTACACTCAAAAAAAATGTTACACTCAAAAAAAAAAAATGTACACATTATTAACATTTTTTTTTGAATTAAATTGAAGACTCAAAAAAATTTTGATAGTCAAAAAAATTTTACACTCAAAAAAATTTGATTGATAAAAAGAAAGTTTGACTCAAAATTATATACATATTTCTAATAAAAAATTTGTAATGCAATTTTTTTAAATTTTTTTTAGAAAATTACTATCAGATAACATTGTGGAGGGTATTCATAGATTCGACCAAGTCGAATTTAATTTTTCTACTTGTTTTTTTTTAAATTCGGATGAAACCCGACCTGTAAGAAAAACTGCCAATAAAAAATTCATGTGATTGCTTAATTTAAATAGAAAATAGTACCAATAATGAATTTGTTTTACAAAAACTATAACAAAAACTATACATTTTTAACAAAAACAAATAAAATGTCTCAAACAGACGCCAAAATTTTTTTTTTCAAATGAAACGGATCTGATATAAGAGGCATCAATGTACCTAAAAGTTAAAATTACTAAAAATCGGTCATTTTTGACTCCCGTTTAACCCTTTAAAACTAAATTAAGACCAATAAGCTCAGACAGGTCGATGTTAGATATTTGTTGTCTTTCATGGGCATAAATTTCAAAGAAATTACGTATGTTCACTTTGAAGATTTTCCTTGTAAGAAAACAAGAAAACCCTACGATAAAATTCAGTTTTGATAGTGAAATCAAATTCAGGAGGTCGAAATATTAATAAATAATGGCTTCAGTTTTTAGGTCCGTCCCATTGTTTGTTTACTGCTAGCAGCATGCTAGCATGTTATGCTGCTTCGTGTGTGTAAGCTTTTGCATATGAACTCGTAGAGAAAATCTTGACTTCAAGTACGTATTCCTCTGTAACTTTGGAACCATATGAGTGTCCAAACTGAAATTTTGATACAAATGTTGGGAAAGACTTGATTGTTATCATATATTTTTTGAGAATTTTAAAAATATCGGATTTTGAGATATAGGTCTTTGAACATTAGACCTTGAAATATGACCTTTGACCTTTCGTTACAAAAAAAAATTGTGCATGCCACTTATAAGGTAATCCTTTCAGCTTTCAAATGATACCTATTTGGTAATTGTGGGTTTTATAGTTTTAAAGTTATGGGTGACTTTGTATGTGCACCTTATTGAAAATTTGACGTTTTTGCCAATTTTCAAGACGCCATATTTCGAAAACCGAAAGGTTTTGGAGCCAGAAAGGTAATGATTTTAGGAACACTATCCATTTGCAATATATTTGTCAAATTTTATTTAAATCGAAGGTGACAAATCCGAATGCTGTGTGGTTTGAAGTGGATTTGCCCCCATGTTCGAACTTAACCAGCCCAATACCATAAGACATATTCGTGCCAAATTTCAGGAGTCTATCTCTTTTACTTTGGACTGTATCGTGTCTTCCACAGACGGACGGACGGACATCGCTAGAATGTTTAGATCAAACTTAAAGTGAAATTAGAGAAATATATTGAAAACAAGTAAGAGTGTTAAATTCGGCTGTGCCGAATCTTTTATACCCTCCAACATGCAAAAAAATCCAGGGTCGTTTTCTTTTTTTTTTTTTTTGGGGGGGGGGGGTCGGCAGTGGTCATTGGGGTACAAATTTCCCCTCGAAATATATGTTTAAAAACTCATTCTTATGCTTTTCGCACTAAAGAAATACAAGTTTATCATTATTTTAAAATTTTTTTTAATCCACGCCCACAAAAGGGGGGCGGGCCGAAAAAAACGATATTTTCTAATCCCCCGGGTCCAAATGCAAAACTTTGAGCTTCTTGAAGCATAAAAATGTTGCATTTGTTAAACAAAAACACAAAAAATCATCTGGTTAAGTTCCTCAAGGGGGAACTTTTTTCCCCCTGGTCCGATTTTGCCCATCTCCGAACTTAACCAGCCTATGGACATATGACATATTTCTGCCAAACTTCAGGAGTCTAGCACTTTTATTTTGGACTGTATCGTGTCTTCCACAGACGGACGGACGGACGGACAGACGGACATCGCTAGAATGTCTTAGAATCGATCACTGATCAATAATATATATACTTTATGGGGTCCTAGACCGATATTTCGATGCGTTACACACAGAATGACAAAGTGAGTATACCCCCATACTGTAGTTGGAGGGTATAAAAATTGGGTCTTACAAGGAAGGTATCTAATGAGCGATTGTTTTACAATTAATATATATTCGCTGCTTCGTCGTAATTTGGTATGAGTTTTATTAATGTTTTCAGGAGAGCAAAAAACTGTTTTATTTTGTCATTTTGCCATATTTTACAAAATTCAAGCGTCTTGAAAAAAATATAATGATTTTTTATAGATGTGTACCACAAAAAAATAGGTAATTTTCAAATCAAACTAATATATTAAAGAATTACATAAAAAACTACACATAATTCATTTCGTTAGAACATTTTTAGTACACTCAAAAAAGAAATTTGTAAAATTACAAGAAAAGTTTGTTTCTTTTTTTTTTTGCTACCTTCTATTTGAAAAGAGTAATATTACAAGCTTTTGACCAATAGTTTTGTAATTATGCAAGGTTTTTGCCAATAAAAATCTAAAGTCACAATTTTTTGACACGATAAAATTTACAACGAGATTTTGTAATTTTACTTGATTTTTTGCTACCCCCTATTTTACGAGAATTCCAAGTAAAAACTAAGATTTTTTTGTAATTTTACAAGCCTTGTACCAAAACACCTTTTTTTGGCGCAATTCAACTTACAAGGAGTTCTCGTGAATTTACTAGATTTTTTTTTGTAAAATTACTTAAAAATTTGTAAAATTACAAAAAAAAAATGTAAAAATACAAAAAAAAATGTAAATTTAGTCAACATTTTTTTGTTTAAAAAACAAGGAAAACTGTCAAATATGGGATTACGAAACTTTTTATAGTAATTTGACCAAGTTTTTTTGTGTGTATTAATTTTTTTTAACCTTTTTATTAACATTACCGTTTTTAATCGAAGAACTTAAGCTATAAAATGATAATACTAATAACTAGGGCAAGTACTTTCATGAAAATGCATGTTTTTACTCGGCACTTTAATCATACAACAAACTAAATATTTATCCGAATCAAGAAATTTGCAATCAAATGGCATCGATTTGTAGTTGCATATTTTTTTATGTTTTGGTATAGATGCATATTTGGGCATATTTTCATATAAATTGTACTTTTATTAAATTTTATCAACAAATTTTCAGAATTCATAGTTGAAACTAAGAAAAATTCAATTTCTATCAAATGATTTTTTGTAGAAAAAATTTCTTAAAGAACTTTGATTAAGACAATAAAGTTTTAAGATTCTGAGAAAATGTTCCCATGTTTAATTTTCTTATTTTGAGACGTTTTTAATTAACAAAAAAAAAATCGAATTTAAGAGCTATTTACATGAAAATTGTCTTCGAATTTAATATTCAAGCTGTTCTTTTTAATTGTTTTCACAATTTTTTCTTCCTCTTTTTGTAAATGATAGAGCCCTGGACTGTGATCATGCAAAAACGATAGTTGACTATCGTCGATTTCTGGAGCCTTGTTACTCCTAAACTAATCAAAATGTTTCCACATTTTTTTAATGATTCTGGATTAGCTTCCTGGAAAATGGTTTTCATATAAATTAAAAATTGTAGAGGGCATCAAGTATTCGAAAAAGCATAGTTTATGTTAACAAAACAAATTTTTTTGTTAAAATAATAATTTTTAAATGCATATTTTGTAAATTTTTAGTGCATATTTTGAATTTTTAGATGCATATTGTAGGCGCATATTTTCGGTTTTTAGATGCATTAAAGTACTTGCCCTACTAATAACATTTTTTAAATTCATAACTTTGTACAAATCTGCATCCAAGAGCTGCGTTATTTCAATAAATTTTGTTCTTCTAGCGAAAAAATTTTACTTAAAAAAATGTTACTTAAATTTGTGTCATGAGGTCTGACCATCATTTCAAAATAGTTGTGAAAAATTATAAATGGCAAGAATGGCTTTTTTATTTTTTTTTATTTTTAAAGTAAGTTTTACAATAACATTTTCTGTCATATCAAAAATGTAATTCAAATAGGGAATTAATTCTTTCGATGCCCTGGATAGAAAAAACGCAGGAACGACCGATTGATAGTACAATTGAATGCATGATCTGAAACTGTAATATGCTAATGACATTGCACTTTACCTTTTTTTTATAAAATGTAATCTTCGACATAAACTCATACTTGGAGTTTGTTAATGTTTTTATTATTATAGTTCATTATTATCATTATGATTTAGAATGCAATACTTGCATCTCCAACATCATCGTCATCATGTCTGGCATGATTCAAGGTGTGTTCCCTTGTTACCATGTATGATGTGAGTGCCCGGTTAAGGTATGGTTACATCATCCACACTGACATGAGTATTAAGACTTGTCAAAAAATCCTGTGTTATTAGAATTTGTTGCCAGTCCAAAAAAACTTTTGATTTTATGTAATATTTACAAATGTTTTTCGCACAACGATACTGTTCACACTAACAGCTGTTTTTAAAAATGTCAATTTCATTTTGTTTATGATTTTTTGACAGAAATCACACTTTGGTTATATTTTACTAGCTTAAAATCTAAAGGCTCGGTGGTATGATGTAAACACACCTTTAGTTATACAGGTGATGATATTTATATTTCGTCTTATACTTATTGTTTTGTTTGCTCAAGCACTTGACCGGATGTTTTTCTAATATGATTAAGATGTTTAAATGAAAACATAAATATTCATATAAACATTTTACACTCTACACTCAGAAAAAAAACCTTGTCAAATTACTAGAAAACGTCTAGTAATCCCATTAAACCATCCTATAGGAAAAGTCTTAGATTCTGAGACATTTATTCTAAAGAAAAAGTCTTAGACTCTAAGGCATTTTTTCCTATAGGAAAATTTTTAGCTTCCCAGAAATTTTTTGTATAGAAAAATTTTCAGACCCATATTTATTTTTTCTATAGACAAAGTAGATTCTGAGACATTTTTAAAAACAGAATGTGTAATATTCTAAGAAATTTTTCCCATAGAAAAAGTCGCAGATTCTGAGGAATTGTTCCTATAAAAAAATTCCAAAACTCTGAGAAATTTTTCCTGTAGAAAAAGTCTCAGATTCTGAGACATATTTACTATAGAAAAAGTCTCAAATTTTGAGAAATTTTTCCTTTAGAAAAAGTCTCACATTCTGTAAAATTTGTTTATACTGAAAAAGGATCAGATTCTGAGATATTATCTTATACTAAAAAATCATAGATTCTGACAGACAGTTTTCCTATAGAATTTCAAATTTTAAATTTTGAGACGTTAGGCTTGTTTTTTACTGACCGGATTATCCAGATATTTTTTTTTTTAATCTACATTAGGGTTATGACTACTGTTTGGGAATTCCCGGACTTTTCAATTTCCCGGGAAACGGGAAAAAAAATTTATTTCCCGGGATTCCCGGGAATCCCGGAAAATAGTAATTATTAATATAAATCATAAAAAACATTAAAATTTTATCAACTTTTTATTAAAAACAGTTTTATTAGAGATAAACAATTAATTAAAACATAAAAAATCAAAAAATAAAAGTTAAAAATCTTGAAATACAATAAAACAAAACAAAAAAAATATTGCAACATTTTTCTCATAGCTAAAAATCTCAAAAAAAAAAAAATAAAACTGCGTTATTCGAGCAAAAACTAATATAGTTGGCAGCACTTTTAATATTTGTTCTGGAAATATAAATTCTAGGTTATATTTTTTGACTTTTTAAGTTTTTTATGATATTGCCATACTTTTTACACTTCGTCAGTTTTCCTATGAATATATATTTGCACTGTTCTTCCAAATAGAAAAAATAAAAAAAATAGCAAATGTTATACCTGTATGTAAAAAAGTATTAAAAAATTTTTAATAAAAATTAAATTAAAATAAACGTTTTTTATGTAAAATGGTTTATTTTATAAAATTCCCGGATTTCCCGGGAAAAATTAAAAAAATTCCCGGGAATTCCCGCCAGTCTTTTCCCGGGAATTCCCGGGAAATATGACTCGGAAATTCCCGGACCCCAAACACTAGTTATGACTCATTTTTGACAAAATTTTTACCTATCACGTGATAGACAATACAAAATTAATATTAAAAATCGTATTTGCTTGTCATTTTGGCAAAAAAAAACCTTCCGCACCAAACGCAATTTCTAAAAAATCACAGATATTTTTTGTTTCAAGTCCTATTTTTAAAAAATAAGGTAATTTTTACCATTCCAATGAATGAATTATGTAAAAACTTACGAATTAAAAAATAAAGCCGCCCGGGCTTTTTCTTTTGGAGCTAAATGCTGCCAAAGTTGACGTTATAAGTAGTTAACGTTATGCAGTTAAGGGTTAAATCGCCAAATTTTAATCTTGAAGGAATCAAAAAAGTCCTTCCAAAAAGCTTTCGTCATTTTGAGCGTAAATAGCTTATCCCACGAATCGTTTAAGTCTCATATTTTCTTAGTTTTAATTAAATATAGACCAAATTTCATATCGTTTGGTGCGGAAACTTTTTTGACGGAAGCGAAAAAGTAAAAATGCAATTCGTAATATTTTTTATGGCCTTTTTGGCTAGGGCAGGTAAATTTTGATCCAAAAAAGTTAGCATTCCCGAAAAATTTTAAAATGCTCATATCTCGATAAATATTGCCGAAACAACAAAAGTCCAAAAGCATTTTTGTAGCTTTCAACACGTAGCAAAAGCACTCCGAGTAATATTTTTGAAGTTATCGAGTTTTTTAATTCTCTAGACCCCAGTGGTCCCCTAAAATCACGTACATATATCAAAAACTAAGCAAGGTAGAGCAAAGCGGACACAAATTTTGGATCAAAAAACTATGACGATTTTTAAGGAACTTAACTAGGTCTGGGCCCATCGGGGTCTGGACCTATCGGGTCCGAACCCAATGGGGACCTCAAATGTGTATAAACTAAGTTGAAATAAAATAAATTTAGTTAACTAATTTTTGGCAAAACTTTTTTGCTAACTTTAGCAAAAAAATTGTGGGTTATAGAAAGAGTATCAGATTCTAAGACATTTTTCTTATAGGAAAAGTCTCAGATTCTGAAACATTTTTTCTGTAGAAAAATTATCAGATTCTAAGAAATCTTTTCCATAGAAAAATTATCCGATTCTGAGAAATTTTTTCTATAGAAAAATTATCAGATTCTGAGACATTTTTTTCTAAAGTAAAATTATCAGATTCTGAGAAATTTTTTTCAATAGAAAAATTTTCAAATTCTGAGATATTGTTTTAATAGAAAATGTCTCAGATTCTGAGATATTTTTCCAATAGAAAAAGTCATATTTAGATGCAGAAACATTTTGCCTATAGAAAATTCTTAGGTTCTGGAAAATTTTTCACAGAAAATGTATCAAAATATCTGTCTACAGTTTTTTTACTGAATACGTATCAGATTCTTAAACAATTTTTTAATAAATAATTCGCATAACTTCAGACTTATAGAATAAGGAAACTGAGTTAAAACACCTCAATTCAACCGAAAAAAGTAGCATTTTTGACCTTACCCCTTTCGAATTTGATGAAACTTCGAATATAGTTGGGCCCTTGAAAAAAACCATATGCCAAAGTTTTGGACTTCCGGAAGTTTTTCTTTTCGAGATATGGGGTCTTGAAAATTGGCAAATTCGTATATATTTGACAAAAGTGTTCTGGGATAACTCGAAAAGTAATAATAATACAGGTCTCAGTCAGGTTGCAAATAATAGGTAATGAGACAGGCTTTAAAATTGCATTCCCCAAGATTTTTTATGAAAAAGGTCAAAGGTCATTGGTTTTAACCTTCATTTTTGGAAAGCTATATCTCAAAAAACAATATTTTTAAAATTTTGGAAAAAATATATGTTATTAAGGGTCACCTATAGTACTTAGGTTTAAATTTTCAGTATGGAGACTTCATTGGAACTTTTAATATTAATAAAAACATAGTGACGGGAAAGAAAAAGCAGTGTATTTTTCCGAGAAAAAAATATTTTTTTTTTTGTCTTTGAGATTCTGGTACCAAAATTCACTTTTCAGAATGTTTTTGACGTGCTGAGTCCATATATGACCTTTGAACTTGCCTATCGCTATTAGTTTTCGAGTTATCTGCACATAAATGTGTGAAAATTGCTGAAATGCTATTTCTGTTTTTTTTAAACATTTAGGTGCATATATCTTAAAAACTAATAGTGATAGGCCAGTTTAAAGGTCATATTTAGACTCAGCACGTCAAAAACATGCAAAAAAAATAATTTTGGTACCATAATTTCAAAGACAAATTTATTTTTTTTCTCTAAGGGAAATTACACCGGTTTTTCGTTCCTGACACAATGTTTCTATTAATAAAAAAAAGTTCCAATGAAGACTCCATCCTGAAAATTTAAACTTAAGTAGTATAGGTGATTCTTAACAACATATATTTTTTCCAAAATTTTAAAAATATTATTTTTTGAGATATAGCTCTCCAAAAATGGAGGTTAAATCCAATGACCTTTGACCTTTTTCTTTGGGAACGCCATTTTAAAGGCTGTCTCACTACCTATTATTTGAAGCCTGAATGAGATCTGTATAATTATTACTTTTCGAGATATCTTAATTTATGTCAGAACACTTTTGTCAAATATATACGATTTTGTTAATTTTCAAGACCGCATATCTCGAATACTGGAATGACCAGAAGCCTGAAAAATTGGCAAAATCTCTTTTTTGTTAAAGTAAACCCCAGTACTTAATTTCATTAAATTTTGAGGGGGTGCGGTCAACTCGTCGGTTGAATTGAGGTGTTTTAGCTCAACTGTCTTATGTTCTGGTAAGTATAAATCCTAAGGGATCAGTATTTTGTTTCAATATGTTTTTATTGACGCTTTTACTAAATTCATTTTTAAAAGACAAACTTAGACATCCTCTTCATGTTGAGTTAAAGTTTAAAAGCCCAAATCATAAAACAGACTTGTTTAGAATAAATTTTTTAATTTTGATTCTCTTTAAAATAATGTCCTGTGGTTAGTATTTTTAGAATTTAATTTCTTAATCATTTCTTAACTACAGAATTAACATTATCTGATAGATAGTAGACTGGCAGACAGACACAAGAGCTATGAGTGTGCATTAGGGTGATTCATAAACAAAAAGTTTTTAAGTTGTAGAATAGCATTGAACTTGATTTAACATAGTTTAATTCCTGTTTCGAATTGCTTTTGAAACTTTAATGATGAAAAAAGTTGGTATCGAATCGCAAACTTTTCAAACAGGACCGCAAAGAAAAAATAATCGGAGTTTCAATGCTCCTCACAAGAAGGTGCAGCTGGACCTCGAGTAAAAATCTGTTGGAATGAGTCAGTGAAACATTCATTTAGCATTACAACATCACCTGAGCTGCTAGTGGCCACAGCGACGTATCCAGGAATTTGAAAAGGGGGGGGGGGGGGGGCCAACTCAAATTTTTTTTTAGTCATTATGTAATAATACTATTTTCTAGGACTACCCCCCTCAGAATTTGTGAATTTTTCTAGAAAAAGAATGCCTCAGACTCTATTTTTAAACATCAAAATTTGAAACATCTCAGAATCTGAGAAAATTTTTATAAAAAATAAGTAAAAAAGTTAAATTCGGCCTTGTCAAATATATTGATACACTCCACAATTTCAAAAAGATTATTGCAAAAAACTTTATTTAAATGGAAATTATTTTTGAATTTTTTTTTTTAATTCCGCAAAAAAAATGTTGGTAAAAAAAAAATCCGCGATTTTTTTCTTTTGTTGCCAAAAAATATGTTAGTTCTTGTTTAAATATATAATTCGATGTTCGATTATGTTCACAGCAGCAAGAATTTGAGAATTTATCTATTGTAAAAACTGCCTTAGAATCTGAGATTTTTTTATAAGCAAATGTATCAGAGTCTGAGAACTTTGCTACAGAAAATATTCTAAAAATATTCTATACAAAAATTTTTAATATCTTTGAAATTTTCTATAGCAAAAATGTCTTTAAATCTATCAATTTTTTTTATGAAAAAAATTCTGATAAATTCTTAGATTCTGAGGTATTTTTCCTATAAAAACCGTTCCTGGAAACAATATGAAACCTAAAAGTAAAAAGGTTTTAAGTATGTATTTGTGATAAAATTTAAAATTAAATTATATGAACGAGATAGATTTAGCCCTCCGTATTCCAAATTATCTTACCAAATATTTTTATCGCTTAACATTTTTCTGATATTGGCGTTTTGAAATTCGAAACCGCTAATTTAGGCGTGGTTCTACTGTTACGTTCCATTTTCGAGATATTAAATCTCACGTAAGAGCCATTATAAAGGACCTGACTCCAAATCTGCCATTAAAATATTTTGTAGAATATTTCATTATCGAGATATTTGGACTTGAAAATTAATAAATTCTTTAGCGCTTTTTACGGCTCTACTGTTACATATTATTGCCTTGGCGAAACATTTAAGGACTGGATTTTTATAAAATTTAAATCTAGATTCCAAATACGTCATTAAATTTTTTTAAGTTGCTTTTGTAAATTCGTTTATAAAAATGTACACAGAAAACAATATGGAGCAATCAAATTTGAGTAATCACTTGTTTAAATTAAAAAACAAAAATTGAGTATTTTTTTAATTGACGCAATTAAAAATTTACTTAAAAATTTTAAAAACAATTTAAGTAAATAATTTAATAAAAATTTAATAGATTTTTATTATTTTTTAAAGTTTTAATAGTTTTTTATTAGTTTTTTTGTGTATGTATATGAAAGTTTGTAATCGTCTTTATAAAATTTTCCTATGTTTTTGAGACATAAATATGTTTGGTAAAGTTTGAAAACACAAGTTTTTTGTTTTTGTAAAAAAATTTCAAACTTTTTTAAACTTAAAAAAAAAAAAAAATAGATACATTTTGAAAAAATTTGTAATTGTGTCAATTAAAAATTTACTCAAATTTTTTTCGAAAATTTAATAAATCTTTATTAAAAATTTACGCAATACTATTAAATCGTTTACTGGTGCAAATTTGAGTAATTTTTTACTCAATAGTATTAAAAATTTACTCAAATATTTTTTTTATTTTTTTTCTGTGTATCTTTATTTATTTACATAAAAAATAATCGAGTCATTATTAAATTTTGAAAACTGCAGTTTTTCAATTCAAACCCGATTTTTGAAAAAATTGCTATATTGAAAATTAAAAATTAATATGAAAATTTTTATTTAGTAAAAATTTTTCAGAATCTGAGAATTTTTTATAAAAATAATATCTCAGAATCTGAGACTTTTAATATAGAAAAAGTGACTTAGATCCTCAGAGTTTGAAATTATTTATAGAAAACTGTTTTCATGATCCTGATGCATCATTTTCATTAAATAAAACCAATATAATGTGTTTTCGATACATATTTTACAGATATTTCGATATAAATGGCTTTTTAAAAATGAAAATTCACGAATTCAAAATCAAGAGTTTTTATAAAAAACATGTAAAACATTTCTTCAAAAACCAAAATATTTACAATACTGAAAAAAAAATATGTTTGTTACTTGTATCATGTGTTGAAATGTTTACATTTTTTAAAATTTTTCAATCCAAAAGGGGGGGCCCAGGGGGCCCGGCCCCCCCCCCCCTTTTGGGGGGGCCTGAATACGTCCATGAGTGAATACGTCCATGAGTGAATACGTCCATGAGTGGCCATAATTAACAGAAGCCATTTTGAAGGTCGAATGTCGACGAAATGATGGTCTAAAGGGTTTTCTGTTTGCGCACTAGAGTACATTTAGGATGACTTGTTTCCTGAGTTCGAAGGCACCGGTTGCTGAAGAAGGGTTACACTAGACCATTTATTATTTTTTTTTTTCGTTTGCTTGGCCGAAAAAGTTTCCATTTGGCCTAAAAACCTCCAATAAAAAATTTGAATCCGATCGGATAACGCTAAGGTCTGCCCAAAGTTCATTGAAAAATTAAAACTCACTTTACAAAGGGAAAATATGACTTTTTATTAATTTTCTCAATTTTTTGATATTTGAGTTAAGTTTGAATTCCAATGGTTACAGAATTGTGATTTGGAGTAAAATGTCTATCCAATAAGGTAATAAAAATTAAAATCGGTTGAAAATTAACCGAGTTATTACAACTTCCCCGGGCAACTGACGTGTGTCAGACCACTTGATCATGGAATTCAAGCCCCATTTTTTGAAATTTATTGATATTATCTACTGCAAGAACATTTTTTTATTCTTCAAGCTTCAATGTCCTAAAATGATGAGTTTTTATCATATTATTCTTTGCTACCTTGTTTTAATTTTATGCCAAAAAGGTCTGAATTTTTAAGCACGGTTTTCAAATCTCCAATTTTAAATTTTTAGCATTTATTTAAAACAAGTTAGCATAACGCAATATGAAAAATATTTATCTTCTTAGTACATTGGGACTTGAAGAATAAACAAATGTTTTTACAGTAGATAATTTCAATAAATTTCAAAAATGGGGCTTGAATTCCTTGATCAAGTGGCCTGACACACGGAAGTTGTAATAAATCGGCTAATTTTCCACCGATTTTAATTTTTATTACCTTATTGGATAGACATTTTACTCCAAATCACAATTCTGTAACCATTTGAATTCAAACACTCAAAATATCAAAAAATTGAGAAAATTAATAAAGAGTCATATTTTCCCCTTTTAAAGTGAGTTTTAATTTTTCAATGAACTTTGGGCAGACCTTAGCGTTATCCGATCGGCCCAAATTTTTTTATTGGAGGCTTGTAGGCCAAATGGAAACTTTTTCTGCCAAGCAATCGAGGATCGCAGCCACTTTCAGTTTTTGCCTCATATGCTATAAACGGTCTAGTGTACACTCACTCTGTTAAATTACAGAGATACTCTGCTGAGCCCGCAGAAAATACCATAGATTTCCAACCAGCAATTTTTTTGTTATTTTACGAAGAAAACTCTGTAAAATGATTTCGATAAAACAAAAACTGTAAATTTATAGAATTATCTGTAAAAAAATTATAAAACCGAAAAGAATTTTACCAAAAAAACTCTGTAAATTTACAAAGTTTTAGTTAAATGCATTTTATAAGTAAAAATTAAAAAAATTAAATTAATTAAAATTTTACAAAAAAAAGTCTGTAAATTTACAAAGTTTTAGTTAAATCCATTTTATAAGTAAAAATTAAAAAAATTAAATTAATTAAAATTTTGTTAAATTTGCCCGCTTTAATGCTTCCAAATTGTAAATTTACTTTTTTATTTTTGTGAATATTATTAACAAGTAACTCCAATTTTACACGTCATCCTCGTAAAATTTACCAGTTTTTATTGTAATTTAAGACACTTTTTAAAGAGGGGCTTATCAGTCATATTTGGAAGTTTTTTTGAAGTGATTTTTATTTTTATAAAGCAATTTAGTATTTTGGTTATGAACAAAAAACAAAGTATTTTTCTAAAATCCGTATTTTAACAAAAAAAAACTGTTTATTATCTGTAGAATAGAAATTACAAAGTAAAAAGTAAAATTAGAGATAAAATTTTGTTTTTCGGTCACAAAACTTTGTCAAATATCTGTCGAATTGAGATTACAGTCATTTTACAGAGTATTTAACAGAGTAATTATTTTGATTGTAGGAATTTAAAAGTCTTAAACTTTTTGAGTAACACCACCCAAGAATTTTAAGATCTTTAGGCTGGTATGTAGCTTAAAAATCCCATTAGTCAGGTCCCATATAAGGCGACCATGGTTGCATGGGTCTCCCTCAGCGATGCCAATTTAGCGCGTTTCGCGCTAGATTTAGCCCATTTTGAACACTCCAAAAGCTCTTTTTTTTTAATCTAGTGCGTTTTTGAAAAAGGCGCTGAATTGGCACGTTTTCACTTTTTCTATTAACGCCTTTATTAGAATCCGAGACATTTTTGGTATAGAAAATGTCTTAGACATCTGTTCTGTCTTTCACAACTTTTCAATTCACATGAAAATTTTCGAATCGCATGAAATCAAGTTAATTGTTTTGTTGAACCCGTTTCATTCGAAGTTGAAATCAAATAATTAAAATTTAAAAAATTATAAGGAAAAAAGTGCATTCGTTTTACTTTCACCAAATTTTATTTATGTGAAACAAACAAAAAGAAATTCGGATATGAAATCTAGAACACCAAAAAATTTCGGAAATTTTCATTTTCACATTATTTATGTGAATTACTTTTTTTTTGGAACAGCGGCTATATTTTTCGTGCAGATAAAGTCTCGGATTCTAAGATATTTTTCGTATTGAAGAAGTCTCAGATCTGAGACGTTTTTCGTATAAAAAAAATACCAAATACTAAGGAATTTTTCGTACAAAAATATTCTCAGATTCTAAAACATTTTTCGTAAAGAAATTGTCACAGATTCTGAGAGATTTTTCTTATAGAAAAAATTTTGGATTCTGAAACATTTTTCATATCGAAAAAGTTTCAGATTCTAAAACATTTTTCATATAGAAAAAGTCTCAGATTCTGATACATTTTTCGTATAGAAAAAGTCTCAGATTCTGAGATCGAAAAGGTTTCATTAAAACCAAATTGTTCTACACAATCATGGTTTTAGTAAGTAAAGAATAATTACTTCGAGCTAGAATATTCCTACTCAAAATATTTTTTTTTTATTTAAGTTTTTTGTTAAGCTAGTAGGGCCTAAATTTCTTCAATGTAAATAAAAGTCAATTTTAATTACAAGTTTACCCGACGTTTCGTCGATTTGTTGTCGACTTTTTCAAGGGTTTTGTAAAATGAAATTATATCACATTAAAAATAAAATAATTTAACATGTAACAAGCAACATGAAACATAAAACATAAACTTTTTTTTTTAGTTTCTTTGCAACCAGCAGGACCCCAAAGCTACTCTAATGTAGTGAATAGGGAATTGAAGGTAGCAATAGTTGCTTTAAATAAGCGGGATTTTGTCTCAGAGGCAAACGGATCATATAAGTGGTCACATTTGGAAAGCCATGGGTTCATTAACATGTAAACCCAATTTTGAGGGAATGAGGGTGGAAGAGGGAATGATTAAGATTCACTGTTCCAACCAACTTTCCCTCGAATGGCTTACCAAAACTGTGGCTACTATACCAAGCTGTGAAGATTGCACATTTACAATCGTAAATTGTGGCAGCCTACGCAGGCTAGTGCGAGCAGCGACTTGGATTCCAAGATCCATGAAGTGCTCCCACGATTACGTATGCAGAACGAAGTACTTGAAACCGGAAATTGGAGGGTCTGGTCCTACAAACGGGAGGAGAGTCATCCTGACTCACTTCTTGTTGTAGGAGTGGACCTACAATCTCTGGAGGTCCTTCCTTCAACGGAATGCGTCCTTATCTTAACCTCGGACGGATTTATTTCCGTATCCGTGGCAATGATAAGTATTAGGGGTAATATAAATGTTTTTTCAATGTCTCACATGACAGCGAAGATAGACATTTCTTTCACCCAAATAAACTTGCAACACAGCAAAGCGGCTTCTGCTCTTCTATGCAGTAGTTATGCTAAGTTGCATACAGATCCACAAATAATCTTAATACAAGAACCATGGGCAGTCAAAGGACGAGTTTGTGGTTTAAGTATGATTAGATGGGGATCAATCCTGTATGACACAGGATCACTGCGACCACGGGCCTGTATGGTTGTCCCTAGGACAATCGAGAGCTCGGTGTTGAGGCAATTTTGTTGCCAAGACGTCGTTGCAATTAGTGTGCGATTTCGTATAGAGGGTAAAGTGGTAAAGACTATTGTTGTATCTGCCTATCTTCCCTATGATTCTATTTATCCCCCGCCTTCTGAGGAGTTAATTAGAGTCATACGATACGCGGAGACCAACAACTTTGGGTTGATTATTGGATGCGATGCCAATTCTCAGCATATCATCTGGGGTAGCACAAAGTGCAACTCTAGAGGTAACAAATTGTTGGACTTCATCTTGTCTTCAAATCTGGTGATTCAAAATGTTGGAAATTCTCCAACGTTTGTCACTCAACGAAGACAACAGGTCATTGATCTTACCTTATCTAACAGTAAGGAAAGTACAATGATAAGGGATTGGCGTGTTCTTGATGTGGTATCCTTGTCGGACCACCGCTACATCGAGTTTAGGCTTGGGATTGATAAACCAACAATCCCGCAGGGCCGAAACACTCGAAAAGCGGATTGAAAAAGATTTGAGGAACTACTACATCAAAGATTACGTCCCATCCCAATACCTAGTTGTATAGGGTCGGTTGAAGTGGAGTCTGCGAAATTGGGTAAAACTTTAACTGACTGCTATGAGGCTGTTTCTCCGTTAAGGAAAAGCAGACCAGGTAACTCAGTCCCTTGGTGGAACGTGGAACTTGGTAAGCTGAGAAAAAGTTCAAGAAAGCTTCTGAATAGAGCCTTAAAATCTCGAAAGGATGCTGACTGGAACAATTACCACCTCATGCAAAAAGAATATAAGAAAAAAGTGCGGGAAGCCAAACTTGAGTCTTATAGGACTTTCTGTGAGGAGGAAAATGGTACGAGAGATACGGCAAGGCTCTGTAAAATCTTTCAAAAAGATAGTTCAGCGAAGCTTGATTCCCTCATAAAGCCAGATGGTACCTACACAAACAACCAACAGGAGGTCAATGATATTCTGTTATCTACTCACTTTCCAGGATGCAAAGTGACAACGATAAATACAGATATTATTGAGAGTCCTGTTGGTAATACTACTTGTAGGAACTGGTATATATCCTCTAGGGTAGTTTCTGAGGAATCGATCAGGTATGCCTTATCTTCCTTTGATAACTATAAATCCCCTGGACCAGATGGTATATATCCTATGATGTTGAAGAGTGGTGGAGATACCCTAGTGAAGGTTCTTAAAAATATCTTCAGAGCCAGCCTGGCTTATGGGTATGTTCCATCATCTTGATGCGATGTCAAGGTTGTTTTTATTCCCAAACCTGGGAAGGAGGACTACACCTTGCCAAAAAGTTTTAGACCAATCAGTTTATCATCCTTTCTACTGAAAAGTCTTGAGCGAATGGTTGAGAAATTCATTAGGTCAGTAGCATTAATCGAATGACCCCTAAATAGTCAGCAACACGCGTATCAGAGTGGTAGATCTTGTGAGTCGGCACTTCACGATCTTGTGGTCAATATTGAGAAGGGCATTGACAAACAAGACTATACTCTGGGTGTTTTTGTTGATATTGAGGCGCTTTTGATAATGCTACTTTCGATTCTATGAAAACTTCGGCTGAATTGCATGGCGTGGATCTAGTTCTAGTCAAGTGGATTCATTTTATGCTCTCCCGGAGATTGTTGACGGCTGAAGGTGAGTGGGGCACAAAAGTAGCGGTTGAGGTTAGTAGAGGTTGCCCCCAAGGGGGTGTTCTCTCTCCTTTGCTGTGGTGTTTTGTGGTAAACTCACTCTTGGTTGTAATACAAGCTCCAGGTGTACACATACAGGCATACGCTGACGATGTGTGCGCATTAGTATCCGGAAAGTCACTTAACTTGGTATGCAAGAAAATGCAGACCGTTATTGACTTGATGGACAACTGGTGCAATCGACATGGATTGTCTGTCAATCCAACTAAGACAACACTCGTGTTGTTCACGCGAAGAACCAAACATAAGGGTCTTCAGCTTAGTACGTTGAAGGGCATAACTCTTCAACTGTCCACAGAAGTTAAGTATTTAGGGGTTACCCTAGATAGTAAACTAATGTGGACAAAACATGTTGAACAAAAAGTTTCACGGGCACTTCAGATTTTCTGGCAGTGTCGGCGAGCTTTTGGAAAGACATGGGGTCTAAGACCTGCTAATGTACATTGGATGTACATAGCTGTAATTATACCTATTGTGACGTATGCGGCGGTAGTTTGGTGGCCGAGAACGATGGTGAAGACTATTCGATCCAAGCTAAACGGACTACAAAGAGCGGCTGCCTTGGGAATTACTGGTGCCATGAGCACCACCCCAGGCGCACCTCTGGACGCTATGTTAGATATGCTTCCCTTGGACTAACATATTCAAGGAGAAGCCATGAAATCTTTGTGCAGGCTCCGCAGAAGCGGAACATGGCATGGGGAGTACAATGTGGGACATGGTCGTCTGTTCAATAGGCTATCGGAACTTTGTCCGATGTTTGGACATGCCTTTGAACAGTTCAATCTCTTGCATCGAGTTTGGTAGGAAGTTTACTGTAATATTTCCGAGTAGGGAAGACTGGGGAAACCCAGCAGACCTACTGGAAAATTACACGGATACTTTCTACACGGATGGATCCAGTAATTTAAATGGCTCTGGGTCTGGCTGGTATTTGGACGATGCGACCAAATGCTATATTGCTATGGGGAAAATGGCTACAGTATTTCAGACTGAAATATTTGCTATTTTGGACGTAGCGACCTGGATAATTAGGAACAGATGGAGTAATAGGAGAATCAGTATTTGCAGTGACAGCCAGGCTGCGCTCATTGCACTTGAATCTCCAGTCACTTCATCCAAAATTGTCCAGGAATGTAGAAGCAGACTCAATGAGGTCTCATGTGGGAACAGCGTTAGTCTTCTGTGGGTTCCGGGTCATAGGGGAATACGGGGAAACGAGATTGCCGACTCTTTGGCAAATCTTGGCTCTGATACAATTCCTTACAATCCGGAACCTCAAATTGGTATTGGCTTGACATGGCTGATGCGTTGGATCAACTCTCATATGGAAGAAACTTTCATGGAAAGATGGCTAACTATCTACTCAGCCTCAGTAGAATAGACTGTCGCAGACTTACTGGCTTAATTACGGGACACAATGCCTGTGCTCGTCATATGACGAGATTAGGTGTCTTATCAGACCCATTATGCGTGGCTTGTCTTGAGGATAATGACACAACTGAACATTACGTCTGTTGTTGTCCAGCGTTCTCAAGGGCTAGACTGCGGATATTGGGTTCTGATATTCTGTCTATGGACACGGTCCATGGACTTCCCTTGTCTGATTTTCTCAAGTTTGTGAAAGCAACTGAGAAATTCTGAACAAGCACTTTTCTTTCTTTTTCTTCTCAACCTTTTATCACCCTTACTTAATCTTTCTTTTCAGGGTTCGGTACAATGGACTATTTTAAGTCTGAGCGCCATGGACTTGCCTAGAAAATTTATTTATTTTTTTTAGACTTGTACAACCCACCCTCAACTCAACTAGTTTCTTTGTCTTAAAACAGGTAATAACATGAGTTTAATTTGTGTTTAGTTTTTGTCATGCGACGTTTTCTTTCCACCGGGGCCTCAAATTCTTGTGTGCCCATGGACCCGCCATTCCTTAAAGCGGTCCTGTTGGTGAAGTAAGGGTAGAATAATCTTATGATGAGACTTCACAGAGTGGTTAACAGTAGGGCTTCCAATCGGGATTGGTTTTTCTGAATCCCGGGATTCGGGATTATAGAAAAATTTTCGGGATCCCGATTTTTTTTTTCATTGCAAAAAATAAAAAAAATATTTTTTAGCAATGTTTTTTTTTTTTGGTAAAAAATGTGTTAACGTGAGTGCGAGAGTAGAGTTTGCATGTCATAAGTGAGTGATTTCATTATTGTTTGCGTGAGTCAAAACCCACTCAAGCCTTTAAAAATCTTTTAGTAAAACATAAAATTAAAAACGTTTACAACTTAAGGAGTTAAGATGTGTCAAAAGCCATTTACGGTCCTATGCTCCTTGTAAGAGTAAAAGTAATATATATAAAAGCCCATATGTCGAACCACCACTAGTTTTTAGAATTTCTTTACATTTCGCAAACGTTTCACCTTTTTCTATAACAAAAATATGGTACCTGACGGAACTTTTGTCGATTTTTTTTATTTTGTTCCACAAAATTCATATTTTATACAAATTATTTAAAAAAGTCTAAAAATATTGAAAAAAATAAAAAAATCGGAATCCCGAAAATCCCGGGATTGAAATTCAGAAATCCCGAGATTAGGGATTTGCCTAATCCCGAAAATCCCGGGATTTCCGGGATCGGGATATCCCGATTGGAAGCCCTAGTTAACAGCAATATAGCGAGCCAGCGACAATCAATTGGAAGAATAACCTTGGTTATAGACAAGGTTAGTAGATTGAGGTGAAAAATCTTACAGTAGCGATGTAACAGGAGTGGATTAGTATACCTCGTGCATGGAGTAGATGCACACACTGACATCGGCAACAGATTTGAGTCCTCATTGACTACCTTTTAACTTCTTATTTCATTTAATATAATAGAAGAAACAGTCCCACTTTCCATAATAGAATTAGCGAAAAAGTTATTGAAATAAATTTGGTATCAAACTTTGTCTGTTCGAATCTTATTATAAAGGGTTTATTATAATGTTTGGGTTCGCATCACTCTACATAATTTATATAGGTCCTGTGATGAGGACTCAGTTCAACAACTTTTGTCTGAATGGACAGGTCGAAGGAACGTCGGTTTAGTTAGTTCTTAGTATTCATTCAGGGTATTCCATTAAGAAATCTATTTGCCTTTTGCTTTTAACTCACCCTAATGTGTTTTCAATGTATACAAAATACATGAATTACTTTTTGCATACAATCATATTGATGTAACATTAAATTTTTTTTATGTCGAATGAAGAGGAGTAGATGCTCTGTCTGTTGATATAACCCCCAACTGACTGAGACTTACGAGTATAGTCAGTCAGCATGCAACAATTACAGTTGTCATAGTTTTGGAATGAAAAGAGTATTTTGTGAATTAAATGTCTGCATGGGCTACTGTCACTTGGTGCAGCAGCACTTAAAGGCTATATGAGTATGCTCCAACTTATATACATATATTCGTATCTGTGTGATGCTGTGTGTTGCAAGTGCGTTTGTAGTAGATTGTCTTTTTAGTTTTTTTTTGTATGAAAATGAATTCAATAGATATTTGCGCATCATACAGATGCAAGTCAGGTAAGTTTGCATTGACACCACAGAACAGTGAACACAGACAGAATCAGTAACAACACCAACAACACCAACAACAACAACAACAAAATGATGACCATTGGCCACTTACTGGGGCAACATTTGCATAAAGGTGTAAAAGTGTAAAAAGTCTAAATGTGTTTACAATGCATCACACGGAACAACAACGACAACGAAAAAAAAAAAAACAAAACAAAAAACACAGCAACATCAACAGCAACACCAACAAGAACAACAAATATAAACAGCTAACAACAGGAACCGACACAAACACAGAAACAGAAGCAACAACAACATCATCGACAAGATTTGTGGAGGCAGAGGAATCATTGTTACTTAATGCCTGAAATACTTAATAGTGATGATGGAGGGAGCTCTAGCTGATCATAGTGTTGCTTCTGACACGATGTCTGAAGATGATGACCATGACGATGAAAATAAGGATGAACATTTCTTTATATTGTATTTTGTAGCCTGCACTCGTAGTTGGCTCAGTTGGAATCCTTTCAGTTGCCTGTTAATTCATTCAATACACTTTATTCTGTGTCATCACCACCAACAACCCAATGTCTTGTACATGTTCCAAATCACATGTGCACATGTGATTTAGAACAGTGGCCAATGTTACAACAAATAAGTATTACAAAAATGAACAACAATAATGTAAATTTTCAGTCCTATATCCGCAAGAACTATATCTTCATATTGTGGGTGACAGACAATACTTGGCAAAATAAGTACAAAAGATCAGAATTGATGGAGAAGAGGAAGAAGAATAACACTGTGCGACAGAAAAAAGTTTCTGGGATGCGATTTTCTTAAAAGGTGTTGTCGGGTACAACGAGTCCCTGTACTTGAAATTTGCGAAACACCTTCAAAACCTCGAGTTACGGGTAAAAAACAGTTTTTCGTACTTTTGCACTTATAAGGCAGTAACTTTGTTGAATATCAAACCGATTTTGAATTCCTCGACGATTATAGAAAGAAAAAAGTGATACCTTCAGAAGATGTGAACATAATATTTAAGTAATATTGAGGCAACTGTGCATATTTATCCAGCAAACTCAATTTAAAAAAAAAATATATATTTTTCAACTTTGTAGATGTTTTTACACATTTTTTTATTTAGGAATTGCATCAATTATGAATTTATTAAAAAACTATATTTATTTCTGAATAAAACATAACTTTGGTTTTTAAAATCGGTAAAAAATTGGACGAGTTATAAAACAAAATTTTAGAATAACAGAACAAAATTTACAATGTTTTTATACCCTCTAACCATAGCATGGGGTATACCCACTTTGTCATTCCATGCGATGCACATAGAAGACACTATAGTTTAGTGGAATATAAATCTTGTATAAATGACAAATGGCTCTAAACAAACAAGTTCGGCGAACACTCTTTTAGCAAACTGTTGTTGAGAAGAGGAACCCAGCGCACAGTGATTCGTTTCATTGGCAAAAATCAAAAAAAAAAGTATGTCATCAATGTTGATGATTTTTTGTATTTTTACAGTTTAATAGTAAACTAAAAGAAATATGTACTTTTCTTATTTTTAAGAAGTCATATGTTGCCACAAGAGGGCGCTAAAGTATGGAAATTCAACGCTATTGTGTTAAAACCAAAAAAATGATTTTTATAGGTTTACTAAAATAATTATTAAAAAACGAATTTTAAAGAAATCAATGAACTTTTTTTTGCAAAAGTTACTTAAATATATTTGCTAAAAGTTGTTATTGCAATTTTTAGAATTAATCTTAAAATACATTTTTGTAATGCTCTGAAATCTATATTTTTTCTACCGAATCCCCAAAAATTGACAAATTTTGATGGAATGCATAAAAAAAGTTCGTGAGTCAAAAAATTATTTTTTTCGCTTTTTCGATAGCTCGGACTATGGTTTATAAGGGAAAACAATAAAAATAACTAAGTTTTTGTCTTAAGTTGGAAAAAAGTTAGGTTTTTTTTGTGTCTTTATTTAATTTTTTTCATTAATTAATGGAAAAAATATTAGAAAAAAATCCAATATTAAGTATTTTTTCTTTACACATTGATATATTATATAGTATTCTGTAAAAATATAATAAAAAATCAGAAAAAAGTATGCAGTACGTGGGCCGTTTTGCTTTAAAAGTTATCTACGACTTTTACTAAAATCCCCAAAATCACCAAATTTTAATGGCCTTCATAAAAAAAGTTCGTGAATAAAATTTTTTTGTTTTTTATTTTTTTTGTACCTTTAACTATGTTTTATAATATCAAAGAATAAAAATAACTAAGTTTTTTTTTTAAGTTGAAAAAAAAAAATTTTTAAAAAAATCAAAAATTGGAATATTTTTTTTTTATTTTTTATTTTATTTACTGTAAATAAATTTAAAAAATACATCAACATTTTAGTGTTTTTTTATATAAAAGGATTTATTGTATTGTATACCATAAATTTATAGTAAATAATTCGATAAAATAAGTATACACTGGGCCATTTTGCTTTAAAACCAGTATTTGATTTTCGTTGGTATCCCAAATCAAAACCAAAATTTTTTTTTGAGATACATAAAAAAGTTCGTACTTAGAAATTATTTTTTATTGATTTTTTTAACATCCTGGACTGTTTTCTATACGATCAAATAATAAAAATAACTAAGTTTTTGAAAAAAACGAAAAAAAAAAAAATTTGAAGTACCCAAAAAAAATTTTTTTTTTTAAGTTTTTTGTTATTAACGGGGTATTTACTTAGAAATAAAGCAAGTATTAAACGAGTTTACTTAAAACTTATTTTGAATAAATTTATTTTCGTAATGCAATAGGAAATAAGTGTTGCGAATGTTTTGTTTTTGCAGTTATTATGTATTTTTATATTTTTGAATATATTTAAAAAAAGGATATATTAACAGCTTTTTGGTTACTGCAAGCAACTCAACGAAATTTGGCACACTTATTGACGCCATTTGATCTAATCTATATTTAAAATTTGATAGCAATTGATTTTTAAAATAGTTACAGCGATTTCAAGAAAAGGATATATGGCAGCCACGCGAGTCCTTGCTCAGATTAAAATACAAATGTTGTACGCCGATAGTTATCTAAATTTCTAAGACAATGACTAAGTTAAGTAATTTTATATCAAGTTTTGTGGCTAAAACTCCACTTTTAAATTTCAGGATATACGACAGGTACAAATGTCCTTCCACCGATTTGCTCAAAATTTTCATTTTTTTTCTATTAATTAATTTTGTGCCTGCCTACCAAATTTGGAAAATCGTTGACAACTCTTTCTATTTTATTTTTTGATTAAACTATATCAACACTTTATTGCAGTTTTTAAAAAGGATATATAAATAACTTTTGTTTTACAAAACCGATTTCAGCGAAATTTGGCACACACATTGACATCACGGGTATCGAGTAATTTTTGAGCGATTTACAATATTTTTAAGAAAAAGGATATATGGCAGCCACACGAGTCCTTGCTTCAATATAGAAAAAAATTTACACATAAAATACTATATCAAAATTGGTAACATTGACAAAGTTTGGGAATTTTGTGACCATTTTTGTAGTTTTAATCACATATTTAAATTTCAGGATATATGGGGGGTAGGCGGTCCTTGCTCCGATTTTTCCAAAAACTCGTTTTTTTCTTGATTAGATAATTTAATGCTTGTGTACCAAATTTCAGAAATCTGCTACCAATATTCTATTTTTGCCCACTCGATATATGGGAACGAATCACTGTGCAGCGGCGCGAATGAATGGCCTGCCCTCGCGATAAATGAAAGTAAAAATAAAAAACTACAGGGACGTTTCATGGATTTGGGGCTGAAAGTTGCTGTCTGGGACACCTTTCCCTTGCGATTAATGTTTACAAATTCATAACTTATGTATTTACACTTAAATAATAAAATTTTATATTTTTTTATTTAACCATGCCCCTAAAAAAGGAAAGCGGAATGGCATTGTTTAATCCACGTGGTTCAACAGAAGGTCGATGAACTTCATATGACGCAAAAATATTTCATTTGTTGAACAAATAGACAAAAAAACTTTAAAATAAAATGGTGTATTTATGGGGTTGCATTAGCTCTCCAAGGAACAAGACGCAGAGTTTCCGACCTGGTGCTAGGGCTGCTAACCATATCTCCTGTTATCGCACAGCTTTCCGAAAAGTCAAAATATCAGCTACACACAAAAAAAAATCGAGGTAATATTACCTAAAATTATAGTATAAAAATACCTTAGTGCCAGACAAACGGGGCATTTGCTAAGTTAACAGGTAATGTTACTTAAAAGCTAAGGTAATTCCAATGTTCGAAAATTTATTATGGTTGACAGAAATATACCTTAGCTTTTTAGGTAAAATAGCATTAATAAATAGGTAATATTACGTAAATAATTAGGTGGTATTACCTTGCATTAGTAATGGCATTTTTACACCATTTCCTTTCAAAATTTAAATAAAAAATACGAAAAGTTTATTATTTTTAATTTGTTTTATATTTTTATTTTTTTTAATGTCTTAAATTTTAAAGAAAAGTTATTTATATAGAAATTATCTATTCTAACGCACTTATTAAATAGAAAAATTTTAAGATTCTGAGATATTTTAAGACTCTGAGACATTTTTTATATAAAAATCTTAGAATTTTTCTATAGAAAAAATATCTCAGAATCTGATTTTTTTCTATAGAAAAATGTCTCAGAATCTAAGATTTTTCTATAGAAAAATGTCTTAGAATCTGAAACTTTTTTATAGAAAAATGTCTCAGAATCTGAGATTTTTTCTATAGAAAAATGTATCAGAATCTGAAATTTTTTCTATAAAAAATATCTCAGAATCTGAGAGTTTTTCTATAGAAAAATGTCTCAGAATGTGATATTTTTTCTATAGAAAAATGTCTCAGAATGTGATATTTTTTCTATAGAAAAATGTCTCAGAATCTGAGATTTTTTCTATAGAAAAATGTCTCAGAATCTGAGATTTTTTCTATAGAAAAATGTCTCAGAATCTGAGATTTTTTCTATAGAAAAATGTCTCAGAATCTGAGATTTTTTCTATAGAAAAATGTCTCAGAATCTGAGATTTTTTCTAAAGAAAAATGTCTCAGAATCTGAGATTTTTTCTATAGAAAAATGACTCAGAATCTGAGATTTTTTCTATAGAAAAATCTTAGAATCTCAGATTTTTTCTATAGAAAAATGTCTCAGAATCTCAGATTTTTTCTATAGAAAAATGTCTCAGAATGTGATATTTTTTCTATAGAAAAATGTCTCAGAATGTGATATTTTTTCTATAGAAAAATGTCTCAGAATCTGAGATTTTTTCTATAGAAAAATGTCTCAGCATCTCAGATTTTTTCTATAGAAAAATGTCTCAGAATCTGCCTTTTTTTATAGCAAAATGTCTCAGAACCTGACATTTTTTTTATAGCAAAATGTCTCAGAATCTGAGATTTTTTTTTATAGAAAAATGTCTCAGAATCTGAAATTTTTTTCTATAGAAAAATGTCTCAGATTCTGAGATTTTTTCTATAGAAAAATATCTCAGAATATGAGTTTTTTTCTACGGAAAAATGTCTCAGAATCTGAGATTTTTTCTATAGAAAAATGTCTCAGAATCTGATATTTTTTCTATAGAAAAATGTCTCAGAATCTGAGATTTTTTTCTATAGAAAAATGTCTCAGAATCTGAGGTTTTTTCTATAGAAAAATGTCTCAGAATCTGAGATTTTTTCTATAGAAAAATGTTTCGGAACCTGAAATTTTTTCTATAGAAAAATTCTCAGATTCTGAGACATTTTTCATATAGAAAAATTCTCAGATTCTGAGACATTTTTCATATAGAAAAATTCTCAGATTCTGAGATATTTTTTCTATAGAAAAATTCTCAGATACTGAGATATTTTGCTATAGAAATGTTCTCAGATTTAGAAAAATTGTCTATGAATTTGAGAACTTTTCTATAAATAAATGTCTCAGATTCTATGAAATTTTGTACCATTATATCATTATAATTTAGAAACAATCGCATTTAAAAAATTGCGTGTAAAAACTTAGACATTCCATGTAAGCACTTGTTTTCATTTTTAGAACTGCTTAAGTTTCCTTTTTATCTAATTCTTGATGACTTCTTCCCATCATAATTTTCCTAGAATTGCAATTCGCAATATCTAAAAAAAAACATTAAAATTATTAAATTTACTCTTTTTACGAATAAATTAAATATAATAAACCCAGCAAAACTTGGAGGACTTCCAGAACTAGTGCTAGAGTCCTTCTTTTTAGCTCGACTAGTTCTCTATCTCGTTCTCAGAGTCATGTTTTTTGTTTGAAATTGTCACCCTCAGAACTAGTTCTAGGGAAGTAGTCTAGCAACAATCACACCTTCTATGGAACGGTTCCATAAGTCATTCTAGAACCAATTGTTTATCCCATTCTGTAACCCATGACTTTTGTTTAAAATTGTCACCACCAGAACTAGTTCTAGAACCAGTTCTTTATCCCATTCTTTAACCCATGATTTTTCTTTGAAATGGTCACGACAGGAACTACTTCAAGAAGCTATTGTGGCATGAATGTGGAAGTACTTCAGGAATGCCTTCTAGAAGTTGTGTATTCACTAATTCTATTTTACTATATAAAACTAGTTCGAGCATAAATGTGTAACCAGTAGAGTTTTTCACGGGAATTCCCGGGACGGGAATTCCCGGGAATTCCCCCAAATTTTCGATCCCGAAATCCCGGGAAATGGAGCGGGAATTCCCGGGAATTTTAGTTTCTTTGAAATTGTTGATTTTTCCACTTCTATTGATTATTTTGTATGTGATTTTTTATAGATTTTATAAAAATTCTTGATAATTGATGACATAAACGTACGCAGGGACAAGGAGTACCCAAAAAGTATTCCAAGAGAGACCTTATAACTAAAAAAATTCATAAAATCTGAGACTTATGAAATGAAAAAAGTCTCACATATCTAAATCTTCGATAGGATACAATTACACAGTGATACAAAATCTAACTTTCCGAATCGGAGTGGGATGAAACCAAAAGCAATTGAAAGTATATATTTTACATAACAAAACCCTCAAAACGTTTTTTTAGTTCAGCGCTAGATTATTTTTTACACGCATTTAAAGTTGGTGATTTTAAAGCCTTTAAAGCTTTTGTGTACTAAACATGTCCTACATTAGGATCCCCCGGTGGGGCACTTATTGGACATGTGGGGTCCAGCGCCTAAACTTAAGCTCGAAATTACTGTAGCTATAACCAGTTTGAATTTCGCTGCAATCGGTCTCGTAGCTACTAACTGAAAAACCAAATTACTACTAACTGAATAGCCAAAAAATAATCCACTGTTCACCGTTGCGTATGATTGTTATTTAAAGGCAGTTACAATATTAATCATACGCCTTACACAATTTTTAAGCAATTATTATTATAATTATAATAAAAGTTCACCAACTTCAAATGCCCGTACCTATTTACTGAATAGCCAAATTAATAAAAATAATCCACTGTTCACCGTTGCGTATGAATGTTATTTAAAGGCAATTACAAAATTAATCATACGCCTTACACAATTTTTAAGCAATTATTATTATAATTATAATAAAAGTTCACCAACTTCAAATGCGTGTAAAAAAATCTAGCGATAAACCCAAAAAAAAGTGTCGAGGGTTTTGTTATGCTTTCATTTGCTTTTAGTTTCATTCTATTCCGATTTGAGTTGTTGCACTGTGTTATCAGAACCTGACACTTTTTTCAGAAGCTGAGAAATTTTCTTTCTGAGACCTGCATTATAAAAATTTGCAGTATGATTATTTGTTTCTATAGAAAATATTTATGTCTCTGGACATGATTCTTTTTAAATCGATAAATTGATACAAAATCTGTGTAAGGAATGACTCTGAAATTAACGGGGTTTTCTCTTAAAAACAAGAATTTTTCATTTTTTTTTTAATTTTTTTAATAATTTTTTGGGGTTAATTTTCTTATGATTTCATTTCACTGAAACAGTTACATTCAGTTTGAGATATTTCATAATAATTGAGATATTCAGTTTCATTGTGTTCTGTAGGCAATGTGTTGAGAACCAATTGTAAAAATAAACTGATATGAATTGGAATAAATGATGAATTTTTATTATTACAACAGATAAAGCGATGTGAAATACCATATTCCCTAAAAAATACTTTTAAGTGACTTCGACATATTTGGGCCGTTTGTTTATAAAAACTGGGTAACCCAAATTGTTCTTTTTTCTCGAAACTTCTTTTTTTGTTTATTTTAAAGGTACTAAATACGATTTTTACGGTGTTAATAAACATTATAAATAGTGTAATCGCATTCATAAGGTTTTTATATATTTTTTGACAAAAAATGTGGGTTTTTAGTTTTTACGGGAATTCCCGGGATCCCGGGAAATATAAAAATGAATCCCGCTTTCCCGGGAAATGAAAAAGTCCGGGAAAAGAAAAACTCTAGTAACCAGTTTAAATACTAAAAATTCATTAATTTTTTTCTCAACAAATTCTTTATAATATAAATTATAAAACAAATTAGTATAATCAAGAAACAAGATAACCACTAACTAACGAGAAATGTAAAATTTTAGGGTATACTCGTAACATATTAATAATGACATATTTTTCAAAATTAAAGATGGCAAAGAAAATCCTAAAAATATTGTTGTTTAAAACGGGTTTTAGCTATACGTGAGAACAGGGTATAAGGTCGTAAGTGTGAACTCCTTATAAGTCCCGAAAAAAAAAATATAAAATTTACTAAGTCCCTGACACAATTTTTTTTTTTTTTAGTTTTATAGTATTTGTTTTATAGAAGTGGTGTAGAAGTCATGTACGACTAGTTCTTAGTCACTAGTTCTCTATCTCGTTCTCAGAGTGATGATTTTTGTTTGAAATTGTCACCATCAGAACTAGTTCTAGGGAAGTAGTCTAGGAACCCATGTATGGAACGGTTCTTTAAGTCATTCTAGAACCAATTCTTTATCCTATTCTTTAACCCATGATTTTTGTTTGAAATTGTCACCATCAGAACTAGTTCTAGCGAAGCAGTCTAGGAACATTTTGTACATTTTTTTTTTGCAAAAAAAAAAAAAACATTTTTGAATTATTTTTTTGTTGAAAATATAACGCAATATCAGCACTTTACTGAACAAAATTAGTAGTATTTTTTGTTTCCGTATTATTTTTATTATTTCATTTATTCAATTGGAAATTATCTAGAAGGAAAAAAAGCGATTTTTGAAGAAAAAAAAATATTGTAGGGACCAAAAAATATACGATTATATGCTTAGTTTGATTACTCAAATTGCTTACTAATTTTGCTACAATGGGAAAGTTTTGTTTACTTTTTGTAATAAAAAAATCCAGCTGTAGAAAATAAAGTAGCATATTGCAGATTGTAGTAAGGTAATTGAATGGATCTATAAAAACCTATTTGCACTAATGCCCCAATACTTAATAATACCAAACAAATTACCCAATACTTAATAATATTTTTAGCCCCTCTGTACATATTACAAAGAGTTTGACTTTTTGCAAATAGAAGATGCAACAGAAATGCGTAATCAAATATATATTTTTTTCTTTTCTGAAAAAAAATTATAAGTTTTTGAAACAGCTTCCAAGATGTTATTTGAGAACCAGTATTTGTTCCATAGAAGTGGTGCAGAAGTCAAGTACGACTAGTTCCAAATCACTAGTTCCCAAACTACTCCAAAAAAGCTCTTTGGAATCAAAATATTACCCTTTTGGATCACTTATAGAAGTAGTCGTGACATCACTAGTTCCAGGATGCTCTTTGAGAACCTATCGTGACAAGCTTTGAAGTACTTCTAGAACTAGTTATTTTTGAATGACTCCGAAAAGTTTTGCTGGGAAAATTACCGTTTCTTACATAATTTGTTGCGAATTGTTAATTTCCATCTGTTTTATTGCGTTGAAAAATCATGAAAATATAGGTTGAAAAATTTTGATGTTTGTTTTATTTTTATTTAATTTTAAATTATTGTCAACAAATTTTTCGAAGTTCTACCTAAATTGAAAAGTAAAAACTACATAGCTAATAGGTATTTAAATTACATAGTGCTAAGGTAATATGCCTTATATTTTTAAATTCATAGAAAAAATAAATACCTATGCCAGCTAAGGTGTTATTACCTCGATTTTTTTTTGTGTGTAGGGAAGACTGGGCGGAAAACTGTGTGATAACAGATAATGCGATCTCAAGCTTTTCGGATGGATCGAAAGTGGAGATGGGTACGGGCTCGGGAGTATACTCTGAATGCCTCGAAATCGGGGCCTCATTGATAATTTCAATAAGGGAAGTGTTTTTAGGGATGATGCACTTGATATTGATAAAGCCGCGCAGATGATTATGACAAGGGACGTTCTTCCTTCCGCCATTAACATTTTCGTGGATAGTCTCCCAGCTTTGAAGGCCTTAGCATCAAACACTGTAGAATCGGAGATTGTTAGCAATTGTGCACAATCCCTTTGTCGAATCAGTCAGCACACAGCTTATCTATATCCCTGGGCATGATGGGGTTGCTGGGAGCAAATTATCTGATGAATGTGCGAGAAACGGTGGGGGGAACAGGTTGAAGCTGATATCTCGGTTACTATAGTGGAATTGATGAACAAAATTGCACTAACATAACAGGTAAGCACTTGTTATGTGAATGATCGGGTTTGATGAGAAGCAGCCTTAAGCAGTTGGTGCAAAGATTTTTTGATGAACTTGATTGCCTAAATAGTGTCTCATTGACGTCTGTAGCAGAATATCTGAGGAAATCGGGTTCGAGCCACTTCCACAAAGTTAGACACCCACTCCAGCCACACCTAACCTAATGAACATACACTGAGAAGATTTCTGCTTTTTGGTCCAACAACTCTGGTACTCTTCATAAATTACTCCAATCCGCGCATGGGGAGGCTCCCGATGGAGGAAACTGCAAGACCAACAAGGGCGTCTTCTGATTAAATGACCGATTATTTTGCAATGCCGACGTGAAAAACTCTTCGAACATGCCAACGGTTACCTATAATATATTTATATTAGTACCTTATTCTGGAATCATTGCAAGATTTTTACCAAATTCTAGAATTTAAATTGAAAATTAAATTTAAAAAAAAAAAAAAAAACTTGGTACAGCCAGTGTCTTTGCAACTATCTGTCTGACAATGTATGTCTTCATTTTTGATCGCCAAAACTTCCATTGCATACAAATTCAGTGTTTGTTTTAACACGATTCCACACGAAAAAACATGATGAGTATTTGTGTGTGTCATTATTTAAATAAAATTCATATTCTGCATAACTGACGTGTGAACAAACATGATGCGTCTATATCCCTGTTCCACCATCCAACATCTAGCATCCACCCTGCTGTGAGGCAGGCGTCTACTGCTGCGGCAGCTACTTCTACTACAATATCTGATTACATTTCATGCAATCAATTAATAAATAGTTGCTTTTTTTAGTGTTTAAATATTCGGTTGTTCGATCCATAAAAATAGGAATACGATACATGTAACAAAAACCAAAACATTAATACGATGTTGTGTTTTTTTTTTTTTGGTTGTTCGCACCTTTCCTTTTTTTCTTCCTTAAGAAGAGGTTGAATGGAGAGGGGGGGATACTCCTTCTGCTGATGCTTAAAATTTTAATTAACGCATTTTTAACACAACAACATCAAGACTAAACATTGAACATGCTCATACGAACGTACATACATTCAATATTAAGTATGTTTAAAACCAAATTCAAATCGAAACTAAAACAAACGTACACAATTTCGTTCAACAAGTTGCAAGGTGTTAATTGGCGAAAATTCCATGTTTTAATGTGCAACAACAAGATTTTGGCTGCCTCTTGTGCTGCCGCTTTGTTGTTCGGGAGCCAAATTTCAGATTGTGTTTTTAGTCATGTTGTCGCATTGAATGTTGTCAACAAGTTTTGCTTTATTAGCCACTTTTGGGTGGTTGCATATTGTTTATGGTCGCCGTGTTAATCATACACTCCAGTCAGTGTTTATATGTAGATTTGTACTGCAAACAAACCACGATCATCCAATATGTTGGTTAAGGTGGATCGATTTATCTTTTTTTCTGTTTATTTTGAAAATTTTGTTTGTTGTGATAAATGTTTGGTGCAAACTGAAGGAACTAAAATCGTTGCCTGCTCCTGCAGAGATAAAGACGGAAATCTAGTAGTGAGAACTTCTCAAAATTATTATGCGAAGAAGTCAACAATACCGAAAATGAAGAACAGCCACTTGAAACTCTAATCAACGACGATGGAATCGAAATATCGCTACAAAAATCAAAAGTGCGGGTAAATAACAACAAAGCCTGCCTGCTGAGCTTTTTAAAACCAGTGGTGAGGAGTTGCTTAGGCGCATGGATCATCTTATTTGCAATATATGGTCAGAAGAATCCATGCCCGATGATTGGAACCCCAGCGTTCTCTGTCCTGTCTTAATGAAGGGATACCCTCCATCTGTACAACTATAGAGGTATAGGTCTCCTACCTATCGCATATAAGATACTCTCTGGCATAATATCTAAACGACTTAAGCCATATACCAGAAAACTTATCGGACCTTACCAGTGCGGTTTTTGACCCGGCAAATCCACCACGGACCAGATCTTCACATTACGCCAAATCTTAGAAAAGACTCAAGAAATGCAAATCGACACTCATCATCTATTTGTCGATTGTAAGGCTTTGCCTTTGCGAAATACAAAAAGCTCCGTCAAAATATGAACCAACATCTCCGAGCCATTAGATACTGAGTGAAATTTCAGGTTGGGTGATGCAATATCGTGCGATTTCTTCAATTTATTGATGGAAAGAGTACTGCAACGTTCAGAAGTACAGAAAGATGGCATTATATACAACAAAAGTGTCATGCAGCTCGCGTATGCCTACGACATCGATATTATCGGCAACTCTACTAGAGCAGTTAGCGTAGCCTCTGCAGCAATCAAAAAGCAGTCAAACATCATAGGTCTCCAAGTTAATGAGTCAAAGACCAAGTACTTTTTATCGACTAGCAGAGATTCCCATCGTTTCAGCCGACAGGTACATATCAACAACCACAACTTCGAACTTGTGGAAGACTTCGTCTATTTGGGTACAAGCGTGAACAAAAACAATGATATCAGCTGGGAAATTAAACGGAGAATTATCCTTGCCAATAGGTGCTACTATGGGCTGGGAAAATAAATGAGAAGTAGAACGCTCTCTCGACGAATAAAGATCACGCTTTTTAAATCTCTCATCCGTCCTTTTTGTATGGTGCAGAATCATAGACGATGATACAAAAAGATGAACAGATATAAATAGTGTTCGAGTGGATGATTCTCCGTAAAATTCTTGGTCCAATACGCGTTGATGATGGGTATCGAATCAGAATGAACCACGAGCTTTATACGCTGCACGTAGATATGACTATGGACATAGTCAGACCCATAATGCTACAACAATTGCGCTAGGTTGGACACGTCGAGCATATGGAAAATAACCTTCCAGCAAAAAGACCATTCTTTTCGGAACCCTTCGGAATAAAACGTAAACCTGGGGTTCAGAAAACCCGTTGGAAAGATCAAGTTATAATCAACTTAGTTGAACTGGGAGTTAATACATCCAACTGGCGCCAGCAAGCAAGAAGAAGAGATGACTGGCATTCCATTTGAAATCAGGTATAATCCGACATCCGGTTGGCATGACCAACAAAGTAAGTAAGAAGAGAGTTTGTAGTTTAGCCCTTTTTAATTTTAAAGGATTCTTCTTTTACAATGAAGGAGTTTCATCGAATTGGGGCAGCGCAAGATGATCTCTGATCAAATACAATGAGTTGGATCTTGACCACTTATTCAACATCTCGGGGACAGCATTTTATGACCTTCAATCTACAAAAAACTGGTTACATATAATTTATCTCAACACCACTTTTGGTGTTTTCCATATATTCGCAAAAAAATCTTAAATTGATTCACCCTACTGTTGGCATCTTTGTATAATAAAACATACACATATTGCTCATGATCATGCATGTTTAATCACAAACATGGTCTCGTATGCAGTCAGTCTGTATGTGATTGTAGATGGACTATGCCACACATTATCCCCAGGTGAATGTCCGTCTGTTTGTAACTAAAAGTGTCAAACAACTTTTATTTTTCTCGCGCTTAATGAAGCAGCGAACTTTTTTTTTTTTAAACTACGCACTAAAAAATTTGTGTTTTGGGAATAAGATCACCAAATTAAGTGTTAAACGTATTTATTGAAAGTCGATACTATCGATTCGATAACAGCAATTGAATTGAAAAAAGTAAAAAAGAATTAAGCGTAACCGACCATATGATAACCTACTTAAAAGGTATACGCGGATCTATAAAATATTGGATTTGATGATGTTTATCTGCGTTAATAACAAGATTTTTATACCCTACACCACACTGTGGTACAGGCTATAATGAGTTTGTGCTGATGTTTGCAACTACATATAAGTATACCGATAATATTACAAGTCCTGGATTTAAAAGGATTTAAAGGATATTGAAAAACATTTAATGCAAAATCTTTCCACAAGGTAGCTCCTATTTAAATTTTTGCGAGCGTTTGTGACCGTTCATAACTTTTTGAGCAATTATATCAAAAAGGAAATTTGAAATGGGACTATAATCACAGTTTACCATTAATTTACTCGTCATTAGAGATGGGATTTTGACTCACACTCACTCACGCTCACTCAAAAAATAATCAAATCACTCACTAATCACTCACGCAATTTTTTTTACTCACGCTCACTCACTATTCACGTGAGTAATAAAAAACTTACTCACGCTCACGCGTGACTCACGCCAGATCTAATCACGCTCACTCGTGAGTCACGCAAAATCTACTCACGCAATAAAATTTTCTTAACAAAAAAAAAAACTCCAAAAATTTTTTTAGAAAAATTAAAAAAAAATTGCGCAAATCAAAAACTCTAATCACGCAAACTCAAGCAAAAATGAAATGATTCACTCACTAATCACTCACTCAGATTTTTTTTCAACTCACGCTAACTCACAATCACGTTTGCATCACACTCACGCGTGATTCACGTGAATCACGCAAATCACCATCTCCCATCTCTACATGTCAAGACACATTCTTTGTAATGCTTATTAAATTTTTTAAATTAAAAATCTTTCAGCCAAATTTTGGCCTAAAATTGGTCCGAAATTTACGAAAATAAATAAAAACTTTAACAATTTTTTTTATGTGAGTAAGCGTGACACAAAAAAAATGTTCGTACGTGAGCGAAGTTATTTTTCGTGAGCATACGTGAGTCCAAAATCACTCACTCGCCTATCTTTTTTAACGCAAGTAAGCGTTAGCAAAAAAACAAATTCGTGCATAAGCGTGAGTGAGCGAAATTATTTTTCGTGCATTTGAATTTCGTAAAATTTACATCGTTTAAGAGCGTCACAACTTTACATTTGTTTAGGCGCATTAAAGAGGATCATATGTACATACATATGAGGCATTCCACACCAACTTTTTCAAAAAGTGGGCCTTGTAGGCGTGGTCAAATATTGAAAATATCAAACTTTTTTGACAGAGTATCTCTACTTCAATATTTATGCAAATTAAATGAAACACAGTAAAAAGTCTTTAAAATAAACTTAAACTTTATTTAGCCAAAAACACGCCGCAATTTATTTTTTTTTTTTAATTAAAAAAAAAAAAATTGAAGTGCTTTTCTATCTGTTCTAAAATTTTCAGAGATGTGCTTTGCCTCGTTTTCAAGAAATCAAATCGCCTATTGAGAAATTCGTGGGGCACATGTTTTTTTTCGCTTGACATTTGGTGTGGAATGCCTCATATGTACATAAATATGTGTGTGCAATGCATATTGTACATTTAAAGTCCAACAAAATTACACTTTATAACAATGATGTGTGTCATTGAAATCCTTAAATTATTGCAATCGTCGTTTATTAATGTCAACAAACAGAACACAAAAGTAGCAGAAACTCCATGATGCTCCAAAGTGTCCATAGTGTAAACTGAAAACAACATGGAAAAAAAGAGAACGACTTGCAATCGTTTTTGTAATAAGAATACTCTTATTTGTTACAGATCCAGATAAATGAATTATGTCGCATAACAAATCAGTATAAAATGCAATTCTACAAAGAATGAACATAAAAAGCAATGAATATTCCGTGGCATGTGTTAAGCGTTCAAATGTTTATATCAGAGTTGAACTAAAATACTGGTTTGTGGAACTAAACAGACAATTTTAAGCTCTCGATTTTTTTTTAAGAAGTTTTCAAATTTAGAAGAAAATGTATGGTAATTCTTGTCAAATATCTGCTATAATTACACTGTGGAACAAATTCAGGTTAACAAAAATTATATCGATTCTGAGAGTGAGGGGTGAAAATAGAGGCTAAATTAGAAGACCCATATCGTGGCGTTTGTTTATGTTAGTTCGAATTTTTTTTTTAACCGAACTTCGAACTTTGCGGTCAAAGCCGATTTTCAGCATATTGTTTATATGGTTTTTGGCTATAACTCGTCGACTAATTGACATTTTTCAATCTGTAAAAGCCAAATTATTGCTAGAGACATGTCCAACAATTAAATTTTTTAAAAAATTGATTTAGAAAACTTTTGTGGTGCTTATGAAGCAAAATATTTTCAAAAAGCATGAAAAAAAATAATTTTTCTAACATTTTGCTTCATAAGCACCACAAAAATTTTCTAAATCAGTTTTAAAAAAAAAAATTAATTGTTGGACAGTAAAAGCCAATAATTTGGCTTTTACAGATTGAAAAAATATCAATTAGTCGACGAGTTATAGCCAAAAACCATATAAACAATATGCTGAAAATTGGCATTTGACTGCAAAGTTCGAAGGTCGATTAAAAAAAAATTCGAACTAACATAAACAAACGCCGCGATACGAGTCTTTTAATTTAGCCTCTATTTTCACCCCTCACTCTCAGAATTGACCGAACTTTTGCTAATCTGAATTTGTTCCACAGTGTTATATTGAGTTTGGGTCATTTTAACAGTTTCGGTTTGGTAAAACTCTTGTCCTCAGTGATGCCAACTATTTCAAACCCAAAAGCGTCGGCTGAGCAGTTAAAAAGGGCTAAAAAGGGCTAACCTCAAACGTGTATCAGTTTTTGTGTTTTTCAGCAATTTTTTTTTTACTTTGTGTTTTTAAGAGATCGATTTTACGTTCTAATGTAAAAATGGGATTATTAAAAAAAAAATATTGAAATATTTAACTTAAAAATGTAGAATTTAAAAGAAATCGCTAAGACTTGCGTTGTCAAATAATATTAATTTTGTTCTTCGGGCCATAAAAGTGCGCTTATATAATAATTGGCCTATTCGTAATACTGGTTTCAGTTAATTTTTGCAGAAATACTTAAACAATTTGATTTATTTATTGACATCCAATTTTTATAACACCGCTCAACAAATCGAAGGTTTTTGACTCCGGTTTAAAGTTTGATACAAAATTTTTAAAGATTTTGACTCGCTGATTCCAAATCTGTGCTCCAAATTTTTCCATCACGTCTAGAATTTTAATTATTCGCGGTTGAAAATGCGAAAAAATGCGATTTTTGCATTTTTTGAAAGCCTGCACAGCAGCCACTGGTTGGAATAAAAATCTGGTATAAAGCGTTAGAGTAGAATTGAACTATGATCTCAAATATATGATCAAAAAAATTTGAAGTTGTTGCGCTATTATTGGCCAAACATGTATGTTAAAAAAACACTGTGAAAAAATTAGAAAAGGCACCATTTTTAAAAGGCTCTAAAACAAAAATCAGATGATCAATCTTTACTGCGATGAGCTCAAAATTTAGGCATAAGTTCATTATTTCTTATAGACTTTTAAAAATAACACAGAAAACTTAAATTTGTAAAATATTTATTTTTTTAGTTTTTCTTTGAAAAATATCAAAAAAAAACTAAGGTATCATCTACCCAGTGTTGCCACCGGTCAACTAAAAAATTATCCAGTAGTTTGTCCGAAATTATCCAAAATCCCAAAAATTATCCAAAAAAAAAATTATCAAAAACGATTTTTTAACGAAACAAAAGTTTTTTTTTAAATTAATTTAAAGAATACATAAAATATGTAGTACACAGAAAATAAAATCGTCAAATTTAAATCAACAAACATTAATTGTAAATCAACCAAACATGATATGAACTAAACATTTAATAAGAACGGCCGCCTGTTAGTCCATAATACAAAATTTCTTTTTTTTTTTGAACAAACTTAGTCAAGTAATTTTATTTCAAAATTATTTTATCATGTCAACAAAATAGTTTTTGTGTTTGTTGAATTTCTTTGTTGAAAAAAAAAAAGATTTTTTACGTTTGTCAGATCAACAAATTGTGTTTGTGTTTGTTGAATTTCTTTGTTGAAAAAAAATTTAAGATTTTGTACGTTTGTCAATACAAATAATAATCTTAGAGAACTATTACAAACTCAATTTTTTTTTAATTTTTTTTCAACAATCAATATTTACAAACGTTAGTTGATATCACATATTTCACCATAAAAAACCAAAAAAACAATATGCTGAAAATCGGCATTTGACTGCAAAGTTCGAAGGTCGATTAAAAAAAAATCGAACTAACATAAACAAACGCCGCGATACCCCTCACTCTCAGAATCGACCTAACTTTTGCTAACCTGAATTTTTTTCACAGAGTTACTCTTTTGTGGGCTCAAAATTTGTACCCCCATTTCTTTCAATGCCTTCTTTTGTAAAAAGAATTAAAGCAACAGTATTTGAAGACAATTTATTTCGTAAATCGGGTTTTGTTTTCTTTAAAAAAAAATATATATTTTGTCCATGTAAAACTTTAAATTGTAAATGATAAAATTATCCATAAATTATCCAAAAATGTAATTATCCAAAGAGTATCCAAAACATTTTAAATTATCCATTTTTTGGATAATTATCCAAGAAGTGGCAACACTGCATCTACCTTATCTTTTTTACAAAAATGATAATTTTAACAGAGTCATTTTAAAAGGCAATTGTAACCCAACCAAACGCAATAATTAGAAAAAAATTGTTTTCTATGTTGGAGACTAAAGACAAATTATACTTTTGCTCTTTATACCAGATTTGTATTCCACTCAATGGCTGCTGTCCAGGCTTTCATATAATGCAAAAATCGCAATTTTTCGCATTTATAACCGTGAATAACTAAAAATCTGGACGTGATGGAAAAATTTGGAGTACAGATTTGGAATCAGGAGATCAAAGTCTACTAAAATTGATCACCAGAATTCAAACCGGAAAATGACTGTTGAGCGGTGTAATTAAAGAAATTCAAGACACTAAATGTTCTCTCCACTTTTGCATTTGAATAAGGATTTCCAATTAAATCAGAACAAACGATGAAACCTTCAAAATCGGATTTTCAACCATAAAATTTTTGAAACAGGGTATTTTAATCAAAAATTAATCTGATTTATCTAAGATTTTCCGATTCTTTGATTCCCTTTTCATGGTTTAAAATTTCATGTATAAACAGCAAACATTGTGGCAAAATATTAACAAATGACTCCAAAAATTAACAAATGGTTAAAAAGGGGCTAAAAGGGCTAAAAAATATAAAAAAAAGAGCCATGTTAGCCCCTAAAAAAAATAAAAGGGCTAAAAGTAAAAAATACGCGTTGAGATCAATCAAAAAGGGCTGAATATAGCCCCAAAAGGGCTAAGTTGGCATCACTGCTTGTCCTAAAAAATCCATAAAAATTATCAAAAATACCATCAAAGTTTGAAAAGTTTTTGAGGTTATAAAAATATGATTTATTTCTGTGAAAACAGCAAATTAATCTGGTAAAATATGCTCAAATTTAATGAAACTCAGCAAACATAATAAGTAAATGTTGTTTTCTCAAATTGGACGATTTCTAATAATCTTAAATTGAATTTTTTCGATTTATTAAATTGGACGAAAACATAATACAGTCGAACTCGGTTATAACGCACTCGGTTATAACGATTTATCGGTTATAACGAATTATCGGTTATAACGAACTAATTCTAAAGTCCCGACGTTTTGGAAACAATTTTCACACAAAATACTTCTTTTATAACGAACTCGGTTATAACGAATCCTCGGCTAAAACGAACTACTTAAATTAATGAGCATAAAAAATAGTTTTTTAGTCCACTCTAAAAAGCGCGCAGTATGCATAAAGTTTATTTTAGTGAATAACTTTCCACATACAACTAACAGTCGCGGCATCATATTAAGAACAAATTAATATTAGTCCTATTTGTGCACAACCGTATATATGTTAACCAGGCGCGGATCTAGGAATTTTATTGTGAGGGATAGATTTTTTTACCCAAAAACGTGTTATGCAGTCGGAAAGCAATATTCCCGAGTAAAAAAAAAATATGGTAAAACATATCGAGGGCCTATATTCAAAACCCTCCATCTTCCATTTTCATGAAAATGACTTTTTGATGGCAAAATGTTCAGTAAAACGGCCCTCATATATGGTGTAAAATTCAGAACAAAAATATTTTTTTTGCTATTTTATTTCTAATCTCTTACACAATTAATTTTTCTGAATGCAAAATCCTCTATCTTTTCAAATAATTAATTTAAAAACATTTTTTTGAATAATTTCATCACGCATTACATGTTTTCATACAAAATTTTTCATGCTGAACATGAATTTGTCAACAAAATTCACTGATGATAATTTTTTCTGAAAATTCTTGATTGACTTTTTTGAAAAATATGGCTCAAAATTTGGATGTTTTTTTATACCAGCTATTTTTTATTCATACCACTCAATGTCTCATAGTGATGATTTTGTATTAAATATGTTATGACATGATATAATTTCATAGAGCCGATCCAAGTTATCTTAAAATATCCAATACCTGGATTTTGTATTATATTAGATATAATGTAGTGTAATTTTATCGTAAATTAGGCCGCGCCTAAGTTATCTTACGCAGAAAAAAAGTATACTAAATTTAAGTCGGGCTTGCTAGAGCTCCAAAGAAATTATTCCAAGTACATAAGTTCAAAAAAAGTAGTAAGGCATTTACCTAAATATATCTTAAAAGTAAGTAAACTTGTTAGGTTTGGTTTTAACAACTTTTTTGACGCTATAAAAATTTAAAGATTTTGTGCTACCTACTATTTTACGAGAATTCCTAGTAGATTTTTTTTTTGTAAAATTACCTTGAAAATTTGTACACTGGCATCTTTAATGACATAGTTTTGTTTCGGTATTTGGTTTGAAAGACGACCGGTTATCTGATGTAGCTCTCTCATATTGTTTGCGCCTGCAGCAGTCTCGTTTTCACTGGCAATAGTTTCAGTATAATTTCTCTTGTCATTTCTGGCAGGTTTTGCGGTTTATAATTAAGGTTATCAATTTTCTGTTGTTTGAGAGAATTTCTTTCCTAGATCAATTACATTCACCCAGAAAAGTTTTACAGTAACTATTTATGGTTATTCAAAAAGTTTTTAGTTAAAGTTGTTTTAAATGCAATAAGTAAACTGATAATCACGCTCGAGGCCTTAGTTTTCAATAAATTTTATGTATTCAATTATTTATTTTACTATTCGATCATAAACAAATCAACGAATTTGTGCAATAAAGATCAGATTAGTGGGAAGTCGTTTAATTGTGCGTCTATTGTTACTCTTTTTAATAAAAATTTCATATTTTTGTAAGTTTATGTTGTTGCTATTTTTAATGTTTTCAATTTTGTGTGACAGTGTTTTATGTTGTGAAAATATTGTGTTAATTTTTTGTATATTTTTTTGTAATTTATTTAAGATCCTGAAGATGTCATCCGTCGGATGACGATAATTGAATAAATAAAATTTATTGAAAACTAAGGCCTCGAGCTTGATTATCAGTTTACTTATTGAAGTTAAAACAAAAAGGCCGAAAAGACATAACCAATAATTAGTTGTGTTAAATGTTTTATCGTTTGTTTTTCAATGAAACTAAAATATTGACTGATTTATACAGTTGTTAAAAAAATAAACTACAAAATTTACGGAAAAATATTTTTATCAGTTAAATGAATTGTGACTGAATTACCGTATATTTTTACAGAAGTACGGTTTTTGTAGTTTGTTCTTCAAAAAATTTTATTTTACTCCCCGGCTAAAAATAAATGTGTATGTTCATATATGCTTATGTATCGATCTTTATATGATCATATATGACACATATGGAAACATATATGTAACCATATATGCAAGAAACGATCCCATATATGTGGTCGTATATAAAATATGTGCCATATATGATATCATATATGGAACCATATATGTTATCATAAAATGTTAAATCATAGTACATGTGTATGCAAATTTGAACCAGAATTACAAAATAAAAGTTTTTTACGAACAAATTTTTGTAAAAGGTAAGTTTTCATTAACATGTACTAAGAATTTTAAAATCATATGTGCTAATTTTTTCCAGTTCATCGTCATAACAAGTATAAGCGTGGACTTTTTTTTATCCAAAACAAGATCATATTTCAAATGAGTAAATGTATGTCGCAAATACAATATTATTGAGTACTTTGATGTTGAATAAAATTAAACTACGCAGCTTCGTTAATCTCGTGCAACTATGTGGAGAGGGCATATGCACCACCATTATGTTTTCACTACTATTGAAATACTGCAAACTATTTTGGAATCCCTTAATGTCGCCATAGCAAATTGGAAATGAAAAGACCCTATAAGCAGTTTTGTGGCCGAGTTACGTTAATCTTTCTCAACTTGGAGAAGAGGACATTTGCACCACCAGAACGGAGAGGGCATATGCACCACCCTAACGTATCACTACGGTTCCAACACTACAAACTATTTTAAAAACCATTAATGTCGCCATAGCGAATTAGAAAGATCGTGTAAGCAGTTTTAAGGCCGAGTTAAGTTAAGCTTACTCAACTTGGAGAAGAGGACATATGCACCACCAGAATGTTATCACTACGATTCCAACACTATAAATTATTTTGAAATCCCATACTGTCGCAATAGTAAATTGGAAATGGAAAGAACGTATAAGTTTGGAGGCCGAGTTACTATTTAAAGAAAATTCAACCATGAGGAGTTACGTTAATCTCGTTCAAGAAGGAGAAGAGGGCATATGCACCACCATAACGTTATCACTACGGTTCCAACACTACAAACTATTTTAAAATCGCTTACTGTCGCCGTAGAAAATTAAAATGAAAAAACGTATGATCAGTTTTAAGGTTGAGCAACGATTTCGGAAGGACAACGTTTTTACTTACAATCACAAGAAAGCTGTCAATTAGCGAAAGTGACAACCTGGCACATTGTTGCCCTGATGTAAGTAAAAATAGTTTCTTATCCCTATCCTTCAAATATCGTTACACACATAACCCAAAAAAGATAAAATACATACTTCTAAATATATTGCTTTTAATCGAAGTCTTAAGTAATTATGTGCCTACTAAAAAATTTGAGTAAAAAACATGCATTTAGTACTAGCAAGTTCTTTTTTTCTGGAATAAAAAAGGAATATGGAATAATTTTTAATATTTTTTCAGATGGAGTTCTGAAAAACAATATATCTTTCTGTAAAAAGCATTCATGGCCTTAAGCATCCCATGGTCCTTACAAAATACACTCCATTAACATGTATGTATGTATCTAGCAGTATTAACCCGAGTAAAAAAAAAAAATTTTTAAGATCTAATGTGATCTCAAAATTGGCTGTATCAAGTTGGATCAGTTATTGATCTAATTGTATTATTTTAGATACACAAATATAAAAAATGATACAATTTGATCCGAATTTTGGTCACATCCAATTAAATCCACTTGATCTTATTTTATATAAATTAATATAGATTTATATAATTACATAAAGTCAGATATATTTATATATAACATCAGATAAGAAAATGGAGCCGCAATAAATTATAGATAAAATAAGATCTGAGCATATAAAAAGTCATATATAATTTAATATGATTGTATCAGATTATATATCATTATATCAAAATTTTTTTACTAGGGAAGACAATCTTTAAAGGTACATGGTTGTTTCGTTAAATGATATTCGTGTTATCATTAAATTAGCAACAAATGCTGTTGGCAATAATTCAATACAATAAAAATTCTAGAAATATCTTATATACATCTAATATTATTTTATATCTATTTTTTTTAGATTTTGACTTTTTTAACAAAAACGATAAGTCTGAAGATAATCGAAATTAACACTAAAACAAGAAAACACAAAGGAAATCACCGTTCCTGTAATAAGCCCTTTGTTCCCATCTTTCGTAATTGATATCAATCGAAAGACTATATATTAGATCTTTTATGTTCAATTTATTTTTTTTAATATCAAAATGTATTCTCGAATCTATAAGTTTAATTATATAATTTTATGTGGTCACCAAAAATGCAAGCGATAGTAACTAAATAATCAAAATCATCTAACTAAAGGTGTCCATTAAAATATATGAAAAACACCACCCGAGTAAAAAAAAATTGTATGGTAAAACATGTTATCTTATAAAATTATATATAATTTATTGGATCTGATTTTGGTAAATTTCATCCGAAAATTGGCCGCGCCAATGTTATCTCATAACATCTTATAATATATGAAGTTACAGTTTAATATTTGATTGTATGTGATTTCATCCGGAAATTGGCCGCGCCAAAGTTATCCCAAATTATCTATTATCATGATTTTGTATTAAATATGATATAATATGATGTAATTTCATCCGGAAATTGGCCGCGCCAAAGTTATCTTAAAATATCCAATATCATGATTTTATATTAAATTGGATATTATATAATGTAATTTCATCCGAAATTTGGCCGCGCCAAAGTTATCTTATAATATCTGATATCTTGATTTTATAAAAAAATTATTGGATACATTTTTATCCAAAAAATGTTTCTGTTTTTAGATTTATTTTTAGATATAATAAAGTCAAACTGAAAATAAATAAAAAAAAAAAAAAAACTTCGAACGGACGGGGATTAGAACCACAAGTCTTCCGTTTTGTAATCGCAATCTCTACCCTCTAGACCAGCGGACGTTGTTAGCAAATAACAACTTTAAAAGACTTAGTTTTAAATAAATTGATCGTATCTAATTATATCAAATTGATCTAACATATAGTAATATATGATTATATCCAATTAAATATGTTATTCACTTGTACACAATTTTCAAAAAGACTTAGAAAATTTTTGATAAAATTTGCAAAAAAAAAAAAATTGGAATGACGTACAGCGCTATTAGGGGCTTCCATGGTAAGCTTAAACAATAATTTTAATGTAGCGGTATGCCTTATTTCCAAGTCATAGGCTTCCAAAGTGAAATAAGACTTTGGTTTTTATTTTTGAAATTTTTCATGGAATCAGGAAATCAGAATTAGATTTGAGATCGGGTTCCAAAAATCATTGAAAATTTGATAATTTAAACCAAATATAGCTATTATTAACTATATAAATGCAATATAAATTTTTAAAAATGATTGCAAAAATTCAAAAAGTTAAATTTTTTAAGTTCTAAAAAAACAAATGCAATAAAAAAGTTTTTTCTATTAAAAAAAAAAAAAAATAATATATTAAAAAAAAAAATAAAAAAATATATTTTTTCTGGAATCGAACTCGGGTTCCCAAAAATGATAGATAATTTTATAATAAATTAAATATAGTTATATATAACTATATAACAGCAATATAATTTTTTTAAAAATGATTGCAAAAATTCAAAAAAAGAAAAATTTTTAGTTCTAAAAAAAATAAATGCAATAAAAAAGTGTTTTCTATTTAAAAAAATATATTTTTTTTCTGGAATCGAACTCGGGTTCCCAAAAATTATAGATAATTTTATAATAAATCAAATATAGTTATATATAACTGTATAAAAGAAAAATAATTTTTTAAAAATGATTGCAAAAATTCCAAAAATGAAAATTTTTTAGTTCTAAAAAAATTAAACGCAATAAAAAAGTGTTTTCTATTTAAAAAAAAATAAAAAAAAACTTTTTTTTTCTCGACTGGGCCGGGAATCGAACTCGGGTTCCCAAAAATCATATGTAATCTTATATGATACAATAAAAAGTTTTGTATAACCATATACTTATGTTGACACACAAAAATAAATTTTGAATTACTGGCATATATAATTATATATGGCTAGTTGTTTGGTCAAAAAAATATTTTTTTTATACATGATTATATCAAAATATATATTCCATTACATATGCGACCATTTATAAATATATATTGAGTTTAGACGAAATTTGCGTATATATAGTACCATACAAACACAGATATGTTATCGTTTAAGACACATATAATTATATCTATTATTTTTGTTGGAAATTTTTTTAGTATGGAACCATATATAATTTTAAATGGTATTATATTAGTCATATATAATTATACATAAATTGATACTGGATTTTTTGTTTAGTAAAGTCCTATACATAATTAGATATAAAGTCACGTATAATAATGTATGAAATCGGATTAAGTTTTATGTGCAACGTATGATTACATCTACCATTTATATTAATATATTATGAACAATATAATTAGATATGATTTTATATGACATCATTTAAAAAAATTGGAAAATTTCAAAGTGAGATATAATTTTATACTTTGACTCATATAGTTGTATATGGTTTTATGAAAACATATAAAATAATATACATTTATATAAATTCCTTTTTACTCGGGCAGTAATGATTAAAAAAATATTTTTTATTTTTAATTATACTTACGTACATCGTTTGCAATTCTGGTGAATATATACATAATAATCTATTACATATAGTTTAAGATGAAAAAATAAATAACAAATATTAAAAATAATATAAAACAAATTAAAAACAACATCATATATGATCCAATATATGATTCAATATATGATCCAATATATGTTTCAATATATGATCTAATATATGATCACATATATTGGATCATATATGATCGTGTCTTATATAAGCGCCAATTTTGGAATATGTTCATATATGAGACCATATTTGATACTATATATGATACTGTATATGGTCTCATATATGATAACATATATGATAATATACAACATTTTTAGCCGGGTCCACAAAATAAAAAATTGTAAACAGTTAAAATAATTGAAATATTTTCAATGTCCCTAAGTTTTAACGAAATCCATTTTCCCATAAATAAAAAAATGTTGTCCTGTATCTTGATTTAAGTGGTGAACTGTACAGTGTACGCTTACTTGGTAATATAAAATGAATATGCTGTTTTTTTTTAAATTCATATGTATTTTTGTAGTTTTTATCATCAATTCCAAACACAAAATACATATTGTATGCCTAAAGTAGTATTTTACTTACTTCATATACAAAGAGACTTTGTGATAAGTAATAACCATTAACACCTTTGATGCATACAGTGGTTTCACTTCTTCAAATTATGCATAAAGGATGTCTACACTCAAAAAAAAAAAAAAAAAAAAATTACCAAAAAAAGCCTCGTAAATAACTGTTTGCAATCTCCTATTTAACTACACCATTTACAGATGTAATTCGTAAAAGATCAATTGCAATTCGAAGATTATACTTGTAATTCGAAGATTCCATTTGTAATTCAAAGATTCTATTTGTAATTCGAAGATTACAAATTTGTAATTCGAAGATTCTATTTTTAATTCGAATATTCCAATTGTAATTCGTAAAAGAGAATCTGGATAATATCGCGGCTACGGACCTTACGCAACTAAAACTGTTCGCAACATGGACTAACGCGTTTTATCCTCGTCGCTGAAGGAAATTGTGGTATCGCTATGGACCAGCCGGTCTATGCGAGGAGTCTGAACTTTAGGCTCCACCACCCCTAACCTAACCTCTCATAGATTCTATGAATTTGGTTTAATGAAATTTGTTCATAGATATTATGAACAATAATTCTTTCAGTGTAGCCTGAATTTGAACAAATAGTGAAATGCAGAATCTTAAAAGGCCGCCTTTTGTGGGCGTCGATTTACAAAATAACATAAGTAATGATACAATTATATAACTTAAGCCTAACTAAAGCCACGATCACACTACAATAACTTACCATGGTAAGTTGAGATGATTTTGTGATTTTTCTTTATGCTAGTACAATTTGAGATGATTTTGTAAATCACCATGTGATTTTGTTCAAAGGAAAATCACATAGTGATTTTAAAATCACGCTAGTCTGTACACAGTATAACGTTATAAATAAATTTGTCAACAATGATCGCACGGGGGAAGACTAATTTCTTCAGGAATTTGGGAGAATTCCCCTCCCCCCCCCTATTTAGCACATCAAGGTTAGGTTTTTCCTGTTAAACTACTGTGTAGCAACTTGTAGTATGTACATATGTACTTAAGCTTGCTCTTATTCTGGCCTCCGGAGTTGTCTCTTTTTTTTATTTTTTTGTGAGGTAACGTTGCATACAAAGTGCCTGACATTGACTGCTGATAGGCTGAACATATTCCAATAGTAAGCGGCAGCTATAGATTTGACACCAACAATGTTTAGTTTAAAAAAAAAAAAAAATGAAATTTGTTTTATGAACCGTAAAAAAACACACTACTTACTAGTATATGAACGTACTTTTTCCATACAATCCGAATGAACGCATGAATCTCTAAAGATATACAGCCCAAAGACGACAGTGTCTCCATAATTTTTTTTTTCACAACAGTGGAATCATGCAAACCATTCCAAAGCTTAAGGTTAAACAGGCAAACATTTTGATTTATCGAGCGAGTAATGTAATATGATGTCAGTATCTCAAAAAATGTTTCTGAATTGGATTATTCTTTGCCTTTTTTTTCATCATATTATGATTCGACTAAAAATGTACTCGTACAGATGTTCTTTTGTGTGAGAATAAACGCTACATAAATATGAACATTAGGGTGACACTTTCTAACAAATATTCAAGTTAAACTGAAAAGAAGTCAAACCAAATTTTTAACGATAAAAATCTTCTATGATGAAAACAGCTGTATGCATAAAAAATACTTTATTCAATAACAGAGGAACATCATGGTGCACCACCGTCAAAGTTACAGATGATGGGTTCAATCCTTGTCGGCTGCGATCTGTTAATAATTTTCACATATAGAGTTCTATTGACTATTAACTGAATAAATTTGACATTAAAAGTTTTTCTGAAGATTATTACAATTGGATAATATGAAACTAGTAAGAAACAAACCAGGATAGGATGTCTTAAAAATTTTTAGAAAAATTTAAATTTTTCTTTCACACTTATCTCAATTCAAAACCATATATACCTAATAGCAGCGTTTAAAAGGCTACGTTAGCTACCCGTTTTTTTGCTTTTGCTTTTCATATCACTTCAAACAATTTCAATATTATAAGTTATAGCTTTTGTTTACTTTTCTTTTTTGTGTTTGCTTAAACTACAACAACATGAAAAAAATAAAAACTCCAAACAGAGCAGTAGCGGAAAACAAATTTTATTGTTGTAGCCTACAAATATACTACAGTAGTATATTTGTAGGCTACAAATATACTACAGTAGTATATTTGTAGGCTACAGTATTACTACAGTATTACTACAGTAGTATTACTACAGTAGTATTACTACAGTATTACTACAGTATCACATTGTAAACAAATGTTGCAATATAAAAACGTGATCATATTAAAAATTTCGTTAAGATGGTGTAAAATGAATACAACATCGAAAAAAGAATAATAATAATTTTTAATAAAATTCTTTTAATTTTGGTCAAAAAAATATAGAAAAATTTGGAATTTTGTCGAATTTTTCGATATTTTCGAATATGTACGCGATTTTAATATTATCGGTCTAGACGCTCAGAAGTTATGAGAAAAACCGTGACATTAACATTGGGTTAGAGATGGGCGCTGGTCACGTGATTTGCGTGATTCACGTGAATCACGCGTGAGTGATTTTCATTTAAATCACGTGATTGTGAGTGAGTGTGAGCTGAAAAAAAATCTGAGTGAGTGAGTCATTTATTTTTTGCGTGAGTTTGCGTGATAAGATTTTTAGATTAGCCCAATTTTTTTATTTTTTGTAAAAAAAATTTTTTGAAGTTTTTTTTTTGGTAAGAGAATTTTATTGCGTGAGTAGATTTTGCGTGACTTACGCGTGAGCGTGATTGAATCTGGCGTGAGTAAGATTTTTATTACTCACGTGAATAGTGAGTGAGCGTGAATAAAAAAAAATTGCGTGAGTGATTCGATTATTTTTGCGTGAGCTTGAGTGAGTGTGAGTCAAAATACACTCACGCACCCATCTCTACATTGGGTTTTTCGAAAATTCATGTGGTGAAAAATACACAAAACATGGTTTTAATTAGAGATGGGCGCGTAACTGATTTTTGACTCACACTCACTCACGCCCACGGAAATTTTTGAATCATTTTCAACAAAATTTAAAGTTCAGCGTAACCTAAAAAATCGACTCACGCACACTAACGCAAAAATCTTACTCACGCACACTCCACTCACACGCGCGTGAGTAAAATTGAATTAAGTCACACTCAAGCGTGGTCACGCGTGAATCACGTTCTAATCTGCTCATGTGCCCATCTCTACTTTAAATGACAAGAGAACACCACAACAATGTTTGCCAAAGTTTTTTTTTGAGAAGTTGAATTATAATTTTACATTAAAACAATCCAACCCTATTCTTTATACACATTAAAATAAAACAGTTATGTTAAACAAGATAAGTGTGTGTGTGTGTTATAGTTTTATTAAATTTTTTCTTTGTAGGCTACAAAAACAATATTTGTAGGCTACCAAAAATAATTTGTAGGCTACAGGTAGGCTACCAAAAATAATTTGTAGGCTACAGGTAGGCTACCAAAAATAATTTGTAGGCTACTTGTAGGCTACACAATTCTAATGTTTTTGTTTTTTTTGCTACTTATTCATTTTTAAAAACAATCGTAAGCTCTCGCTACAAAAACAGAAATGCGCAAGTATTAGTAGCTATAGCAATTGAATGATTTACATATTGTTTGTTTTTAAAACTACACATATCGTCAATTTTGGTTGTTTAAGCTACTTTCTTCGTAGTAATTTAAACGCTGCCTAATAGTAGTTTCCCGAAATCTACGAAACTAATGATTTATTTCGATATTTTCTACACTCAAAAAAAACTGTAAAGTTAGCAAAAAATTTAGTTAAATTTAACTAAAAAAACACCTGATTTTGAACCTACTAAATTTCTAGTTAATTTAACTAAAAATATTTAGTAAACTTTTCGTAGAATGAATGTAGCAAAAAAAACCTTAACTTTAACTAAAAATTTCGTAACATTTTTATGTACGTATTAACAAAATAATTAGTTAAATTTAAAATTCAAATTCACTTTTTGTAAAAAAATTATAAACTTGTTAAATATTGATTTTATACACTAATTTTTTTTTCCTTTTTTTCACAACATTAAGTTCAGCTTAAGTAGAACTTATGAGATTTGCATAGGAGGCTACACAAGAAATTTCTAACATTTTTTCACTTGACAAATATGTTACGAGAAATCAGCATATTAATTAATAAAAATTCGTAAACTCAGTTTTAAAGCCAACAAAAAAAAATTAATTCAAAACTTGTTCATTCATCAAAACTTGTATTTTCGTAAATTGAACTTAACTAAAAAAGTAGTTAAAACGCTGATTAAACTCGAGTTAACAAAAAAAAATTTGGTAACTTTACAGATTTATTTTTTTGAGTGATAATTTAGCAAGTATGGAAACCAGTTGAATTCAATATGTTTTGAATCCATCAAAAGAATGGATTTATATAGGCTTGCCAGATCGAAAATAGTAAAAAGCTTGACATTTAGAAAAAAAGCTTGATTTTCCTTGACATCTAGAGAAAAAAGCTTGAAATTTTAAATTTTATTATAAAGGTGGGTAATTTTTTAAACCAATTTGAAAAATGCTTAAGTGGTTAGTGAATTTGAGACTAAAAATAATAATCATTTTATTTTTTCTTACACACAGAACAAAATATTAAGAAAAATAATTTGAGGAATTATTTAATTGACGCAATTAAACATTTACTTAAAACTAAAAGAAAAATTTGAGTAAATAATTTAATATAAATTTAATTGTTTTTTTTATTTTTTATTGTCTTAGTTTTTGAATTCTCATTTAGTTAATTGTTTTATGTATATGAAATCATCTTTTTAAAATGTTCTTATGTCTTCAAGAAATATATTTGGTAAAATCGTAAGAAACATTAAAAAAAAACAAAAAATGTGAAACTTTTTGAACTTTAAAAAAAAAAAATTGATAAAAAAGATATATAAAAAAAATCGAAAAAGTTAAAGTAAATTTTTAATTGTGTCAATTAAAAATTTACTCAAATTTTTTTGTAAGCATCTAATAATTTTTTGTTAAAAGTTTACTCAATACTATTAAAACGTTAACTCAAAAAAATTTTTTTGTGCACCTCAAAATGCAAAAATAGGAAAATTTTTGATATTTTTTCCTGAAGTACTTTAACGAAACACAAAAAAAATTGTCGGAAAAAAATATTTTTTTGATCAGTAAAACCAACAATTTGTGGAATCAAAAATCTGTAATTTAAGAAAATGTTGTTCCCGTGTTTAATGAACTTTTTATGATGAAAAACGCAATTAAAGAAAGTTTCAAAACAAGTTTTTTTTGACTTTAATAATTAAAAAAAGGTCCGGACATGAAAATATTGTTTTAATTAGCATTTAAGAAATATACTTTTTATAGAATGTTTAAAAAAGTCAGTTATTTTGTAAAAGTGGCACAAACGAAATTTATCCCGCAACTGTAATGATATAGGAAATATCAGTTGCATAAATTATTCTTCGCGCTTATTATTTATGAAATAAAAGTGACATTGGTGCACCTAGTGGTAAAAAATAAGTATTTATGAAAATAACTATTAATTTTTATTCATTTACATTTAAAGATTTTTAAAATCAATTTTTCTTGATTTTTCTTGACAATTTAGTGGGAAATTGTGTAAAATTTGATTTTAGCTTGACAAATGACATTTCACGTACTAAAAAGCTTGACAATCAAGCCAAATCAAGCCCATCTGGCAAACCTACTAATGTAGCACTTTTTGGGTCTTCCCTGTAACGTATTCTTAAGTTGCTCACACAAAATATCACTTGATTTAGTATAAATAAGCCCTCTTGATTCCAAATCCGGTATCCAAATTTGTCTAACGCGTACCGTTTTTGAAATGTTGTCGTTTGAAAACTCAAACTCCACTGTAAAGCATTTATATTCTTTATAAATCACACTAAAATTTTTAAACGCGAATATCTTGAAAATGGAACATGCTAGAACAATTTTGATAACAGTTTTGGAATCAGAAGGTCCATTTTATATAAAATCAAGTCCCCTTTTGTGGAAGCAACGTAACATTATGTAACAGTGAACCCCCAAAAATGCTTAAATATTGTTTTTTTGACTTTTTAACAGCGAATATCTCCAAAACGGTACGTGCTAAAAAAATTTGGATGGTAGATTTGGAATCAGGAGACCAAAATCTATAAAAACTAGTTAAACCTTTCACTGGGAGGTTTTTGGTGTCGAACAGTGCAATTAATCAGTGATTGATTCTAAGACATTCTAGTGATATCTGTCCGTCTCTCTGTCTGTTTAAGACACGATACAGCCAAAATAAAAGAGCTGGACTCCTTAAGTTTGGCATAAATATGTCTTATGTTTATAGGCTGGTTAAGTTCGGAGATGGTCAAAATTGGACCTTGGGAAATAAAGTTCACTAGAATAACTAAACCAACCTCAAAAACGGATTTTAATGTCGGAAAAAGTTCAACTACTGCACTTGGATCTGGGGAATATCAAAATTATTTATTTTTTATCACGTTCCCCATGACTCCTACCAAACCATCTTCTTAAAACATAAAAACGTTTCATTTGTTAACAAAAATACAAAAAAAATTTAAAATAATGGCCTTTTTTAGAGGTTGGTTTAGTTCTCCAAGGGGGAACTTTTTTCCCCTGATCAGATTTTGTCCGTTTACAAACTTATACTGCATATGATCTCATATGCATATGATCTTATGACAAATAAGTGCCAATCTTCAGGGGTCTAGCGATTTTATTTTGACTGAATTGTGACGGACATAGCGGCCCTATGCTCCTTGCAGGAGTAAAAGGAACAAATATATATTGTGACGGACATACGGACATTCCAAGAATACCTTCGATCAAGGATCAATAATATATATACCTTATAGGGTCCCAGACCCATATTATATAGAAAGTGCGAAATTTTTTCAGAAAGAAAACCCCATACCACTCTTACTGGTTTTTTTTTAAGTATGATGAAGGGTATTTTAGATTCGGTACAGACGAATTAAGCACTTTCATGTAATTTTGTTCGTTTTCAAGAAGTACGACTTTAACAAAATTTTGTCGATTAGTGTTATTTGGGTTTCTGCACCATTTACAGATGTTATACTTAAAAGATTGTAATTCGAAAATTCCATTTGTAATTCGAAGATTCTTCTTGTAATTCTAAGATTCGTTTTGTAATTCGAAGATTCCATTTGTACACTCAAAAAAAAACCTTGTAAAATTACAAGAAAAACTTGTAACTTTGTTTGTTTGTTTGCTACCTCCTATTTGAAAAAAAATTCCTAGTAATTTTACAACATTTTTACCAACAATTTTGTAATTTTACAAGGTTTTAAAATTGGAAATTTAGAAATTTTTTGACACGATAAAATTTACAAAGAGGTTTCGTAATTTTACTTGATTTTTTGCTACCTCCTATTTTACGAGAATTCCTAGTAATTTTACAAGCTTTTTACCAATAATTTTGTAATTTTACAAGCTTTTTACCAATAAAATTGTTAATTTACAGTTTTTTGGCGCAATTAAAATTACAAGGAATTCTCGTGAATTTACTAGATTTTTTTTGTAAAATAAAACAAAAAAAATGTAAAATTACAATCCATTATTTAGTTCAATTTACAATTCAAAACGAAGAGTTTAAGCCCAAATTTATCGAATTCGGTTGATTAATTCATGCGATATTGCTAAAACAAAATAACACATAAAACCAACTTTTTGATTTTTTTCCCCTTTTTATTTTTTTTTTCTACAAAAATTCAAATTAAGAGATAATAAAGTATCTATCAACCTATTATCAAAAAAAAATATTCAATTTGAGTGTAGTAAAAGACAAAATGTGAAAAAAAACATTATTTTTTCTGAAAGTCTTGTTTTCTTTCAAGTCTCTGTGTTTTCGTACGGCTCTCTAATGTCGTCGCCATAGCGCCTTCTACATTCTTTCCTGCAACTCGTTTAGCAGTGGCAGCCAGCAATTGGACATGTCTTTCCGTTCCTTGAATGTGTAAAGGAATTTGTGGATCATCGAACGGTGGCACTTCGTAATTTAAATATCCCTCCAAATGTTCATACGAATAACTTTGCGTAAACGGTGGTTCGAATAAAATGGTATCGTCATTAAATCAATCATATTTGTATATTCTGTACAATTAAAGTTTATAAGAGATTTTTTATAAACTCTAAGTTTCGTTGGGTCGACAATATGTCTTCGGTAATTGCCATATGCGCTGATGGTGAACCAACAAATACTGGCGTACATGGTGGAATTTTGCGACTATTCGAAAAATAGTTAAAGAGACCACTGCACTGGTTTGTGTGTCGATGATCCACAAATTCCTTTACACATTCAAGGAACGGAAAGACATGTCCAATTGCTGGCTGCCACTGCTAAGCGAGTTGCAGGAAAGAATGTAGAAGGCGCTATGGCGACGACATTAGAGAGCCGTACGAAAACACCGAGACTTGAAAGCAAACAAGACTTTCAGAAAAAATAATGTTTTTTTTTCACATTTTGTCTTTTACTACACTCAAATTGAATATTTTTTTTTGATAATAGGTTGATAGATACTTTATTATCTCTTAATTTAAATTTTTGTAGAAAAAAAAATAAAAAGGGAAAAAAATCAAAAAGTTGGTTTTATGTGTTATTTTGTTTTAGCAATATCGCATGAATTAATCAACCGAATTCGATAAATTTGGGCTTAAACTCTTCGTTTTGAATTGTAAATTGAATTAAATAATGGATTGAGCCCCAAAAATGGCCATGAAAGTAATATTCATGGACAAAATTATGAAAAAAATGGAAAAATGCTCCAAAATTTGGACAAAAATGCCCGTAACTTTTGAACCGTTGGACCAATGTTGGAGATTTTTTTTTGTAAATTGATCAAAATGAGCTCACCTTTCCAACGCGCCTACTGGCGATTAAACCCGATCGATAGTTTTTGAGCTATGGATGTGAGCGTCTAGGTAATATTTCATACGAACGTCAATTTGGGAAAAAATCTACCAACAAAAAGTAGGGGACTCGATTTTAACGATAGAGGTATGGTTCCTTTGGCAAATTTTCATGGAATAACCCATAAAATACGGAAATCATTGGGAAATTGTCGAAAAATAAATCGACCAGCCCTAATGAATATATATACTTTATGGGGTCTTTCGAGGTGTTACACACGGAATGACAAACTTATATATACCCTCTATCACTAGAGTGGAGGGTATAAAAAAACAAGTTTGGCAATCGATATTACCGCAACCAATAAAGATATGGAAATTTTTAAAAGCGATTATGAAAGTCGATGAAATTTTTAGCATTTTTGATGTGTTACTTCGTCTTTGTACCGGTTTATTTCCGTTATATATGCCAATACCTTTAAAATACCGTTTCAAACGGTATTTTAATATATCTTTATTGGTTGCGTAAAAATAGCCAAATACCGTTATTCTGGGTGGGTATCGATTGCCAACCTTGAAAAAAAATATATCAATTGTGATTTAAATTCGATCAATTGTTATTTGTAAAAAATCAATTGTAATTCGAAAAAGATTAAAAAAAAAAATATATTTAATTCGAAAAAGGTCAATTATAATTCGAAATAGATCAATTGTAAACCGGAAAAAAAACAATTGTAAACCGAAAAAGATCAATGGTAATTCGAAGACTCCAATTGTAATTTGAAAAACATTAATAAAAATTACAATTGAAATCTTCGAATTACAATTGGTCTTTTTCTGATAGCAAAAATTAATATTTTTTAAATTACAATTGATCTTTTTCGAATTGCAATTGTTCTATTTCGAATTACAATTGATCTTTTTCGAATTACAATTGGAATTTTCGAGCTATTAGTAGAATTTTCGAATTTCAAATGGAATTTTTGAATTACAAATAGAATTTTTAAATTACAAGTAGAATCTTCGAATTTCAAGTAGAATCTTTGAATTCCAAGTAGAATCTTCGAATTACAATTGATCTTATTCGAATCTGTAAATTGTGTAGAAGACTGAGGGATAGATATTTTTTTTGAAAGACAAGAAAAAATATCTTATACAAATATGGAACACGCTAATGTACACAGATATGTGAATAAATATTCACATATAATAAATAAGTAGTTTATATTTGTTGCATTCATTTTTTTAAATTTTTTGCGTAGTGGCAATTCGATTTGCTTAAAGTGTTGTGTCCTGCTGAGTAGCGGTTAAATGCGTGTTTGAAGGTGAAAACTGCTACTATAAATTGTGATATTAAAAAGGGTTTGCATTACGAGTACCAACATACCAGCAATAGATAAATCAAATGACAAAAACAAATGAGTAAAATATAGTAGGTCCACACTATACCCTACACAATTGTTATACCCTTCACAAAAAAAACTATTAGTATTCAGTTTGTAGCATTCACTTTGTAATTTCCGCTTTTATCACTACAAAAGTCGTAGTGTAGGAAATTTCCCAACGCTATGAATTTTTAAAATTACGATTAATAATTAAAAAAATTGATATTTTGCTTGCATCCAAATAAACTAATTCGTATAACATCGTATATCACAAAAGCTTTTTTTTAAATTTCAACTCACTATCAGAGAAAGTGTCGTAAAAACCTGAAATTTTTGAAATTTATTTTTTTTCCTTCTTTGGATTTTTTTTGTTAACTTTTCCTAATTTTTCCATCTTTTCTGACATAGTATTTGATGTCGTTTTGATAGATGCTTCATCGTGTGGTAAGAAGCTATAAGACCGTTAAGTTTTGAAGCCAAAAATTGATATTTTAATTTTCGCTGTTTTTTGATTGGGAATTTCGGTGGGAATTTCGGCCTCTTCTAAAAACGAAAAATGTTAAACTAGAGTTTGTAGATGTTGTAATTCTTTACAACAAAGGTCGATAGAAAAAGGTAATATTTTTAAAATACCAGTTTATTTCCGAGATTAATGTAAGCATATTTATTATTTCCGAAGTAATTTCAGATGCTTGGGTGCAGAACGTTCCAAAGTCTGAAATGGCGTCATGGAATCGCCCGGATAATGTGTGTTTAGTAGGAGATCCAGCGAGTCCCTACTGGAGGTGGACCATACCCTATTAGTATCCTCCAGGTACCCCAGGGTGCAAGGTGATGAAGCACTAATTTGCCCAGCCTGGATGCCTCAGAAACGTCTTCCATGTTTCTACAGAAATTTTTCGAAGAATCACATTTGGCAATTCTGATCATCTTCTTATAACTCTTAAGTTTCAGGAGTGCATACCAGTCCTCGTTCGCTCTTGAAAATATCTGCTTGTCTGCAACTAATTTGAACACACCAATGTGTTTCTTTTTGTCCCTAGGCTTTGCAGAAGCATGACGCATCCAGAGACCTTTTACAAACATTTGTTATGTGGTCAACTAGACAGTCAATTTCCACCAAACTATCCAGTTCAGATAGGGGTACTTCATCCAAAAGCGCAGAAAAGGTCCTTCGGACAATCTCAGAGTGGGGTCGAGCGAATAAGGTCGATTTTGATGCTCGCAAGACCCAATGCTGTATGTTAACCCACGGATGGGCTGTGGAGCCAACATTGTCATCTGTATCAATGGGTGGTGTCAATATCGAGGAATGGGATACTCTTGATGTTCTGGTCATGCGAATACAGTGTGATGTTCGTTGGAACAACCACGCTTTTCGAGTGTCAAAAGAAGCATTCAAGTGTCTTGGTTTTCTGAAACGGTGCAAGAATTACTTTACTTCATCCGATCTCCTCACTATTTATACCACCTATATCCGTCCGAAAATGAAATACAACTCCCATATATGGGCAGGGGATTCAAAGTCTACTTCGGAGCTCTTGGACCGTGTCCAAAGGAGTGCGTTGAGTCTCATCAACGACAGTAGGGTATCCAACTCTATTGATCCATTGGAGCATCGTCGGAATGTGGGTTGTGTGACTCTGTTTTATCGATATTATAATGGAAAGTGTTCTTATGACTTATTTCATACTCATTCCTGCAACCCGAGTTTTAACACTCGCTTATCTAGTAGAGCACGTCCGTTTGTGATCGATTGGCCAAAGGACCGCACAACGCATTACAGCTATGGACATCAAATGTCCATAGACACTACTCCCTTTTTCCTACTTTCCGAAACCCAAATTTTTTCCGTCAACACAATGCTTTGCATCAGTAGGGGACATCCCCTGAGTGTTGGTCGAATAAAAAAAAAGACCCAGTGTGTTATCTTCCGATTTCTAGAGACTGTCTCAACCGGGCCACACCTGAGTAAAAACTAAATGTAGCGATGATCTGATAAAAATTTTTCTTCTAAAACTCTCCAGTCATCAATTCTATCAAACAATGTATCTGAATCAAGAACCTATTGCCGCCTACTTATTATGAAAGTCGGCTCACTACCCCTTTTACAAATATACAGGTTAGTGCTTAACAAAAACTTCAAAAGTGATTCGATTCTATGGGTTATGTCTGTACTTCCCATATCGAATGAAGTGCGATAGCATCACAGCACACTACTAACTAGTGTCCCCTAGATTCACACTCCCGAATCAGACCACTCACCTTCTCCGGGGATATTGGCTCCGGATTAGAAAAATACGCAGAGAATATCCAAATAGAATTTCATTATGCTAGCCGCTGTAACATCCATCTCTCTAAAAGTTGATAAAATATAATATATTTTAACTATCTTTCGCCAAAGTTTAGGATCTTGGTGAGCCCTCGCCATTGGAAAACTTAAACCCAGGCGGTCTTTAATCCGCAAACCCTATCACCCCGCGCCCAGGGCTCTTGGATAAAAAATTAGTCAACTGCTCCTGCCGTCAGACGCAACAAGAGTGCAACTGAAGCTGCTTTACAGTGATGGAAGTTTATTTGTAGGAACCGCAATATCTTGTTTTTCCACCATACCTTCTACAACCGTGTTATTGGCCTCGTCCTCCTTGTTCTCATCGAGGTGGCATTGGTCCCCAGATTCGGTTTCGAATAAGCCAGGTATGAGTCCCGTCCGCTCTGGATAGGAGGCAACAAAACTCTCGGTATTCATAACTGAATGAACTTCGACCCGGATGTCCGATGCCATCCGTATGTCCGGATACGAAAATGCCAGATGCATCTCCCATTAGTCTAGAATTATCCACATTCATTACTGCATGGGTGCTCACCTGAATATTAACCTCATCCAGATTCTCCTCCCCAACCGACTCTGTCACGGGCTTGGCTTCTGGTCACCCTTGTAGACATCGACTGTTATATTAAAAAAAGTCAAATCTTATCAGGCTAAAAACGGAAGTAATTCCTCACTAACCAAGACCACAGCTTGACGATGAGCGCCTCCATCTATTTACCAATTCTTAGTTGGAAGGTCGGGATTGCAGACCCTGATCATCTTCAGAATAACTTCGGTTTCACTTGGAGCCATCAGAATCCATGCATGAGACCTGGGCTGCAACGGAATACCATGTTTGTTCACGACCTCCAGTTTGGCTCCAAACCATTTCAGTCTAAGACAAGTGACGGTATGAAGATGTTGCTTTGCGTCAGCACGAGTAAATCTGATCGTCTTTTTTTTTTTGTAAAGTTAAACTATTTCCATTTGAACTGAGTTTAAAGTGCAACATAGTTTAAAGGGCAACATTTCATAACGCAAATATTATGCCATGGGGTCCACAAAAAAAAAAAGAATAGGAAATGTAGAATATGTAAACTAACATACAAGAAATAGTTCTTAAATTGTACTATATGTATAAAGTGTTTCTTAAATATCAATAATCATTGCATGTACTCGAATGTTATCAAAATCAGTTGAGTAAATAAATTCTTTTAAACGAAACTAGAAACAACAAAACGTGACAGTTTTGTGAATCCAACTGTAAAAAAACTTACATAAAATATTTACATTAGAGTGGCCGAAAACAAGAGACTTATCGGCAACATAACCATTAAAATCAGTAAGTGTGTTTTTTTGCGCGTTTAGATTTAGATTGTACGAACAAAGCGTCTGCCAATTTGGCGAATTCACTCGGAGGCCATAAGGTCTATTGTGACTCCCTTAATTGTCATTTCCCTACTCCTCTCTGATACAAAAAAATTTTACCTCTTGATCCACCCCGATTCTCTAAGATATTTTGCTAGAGATGTCAATAAGACACCGTTAAAGCAATCTAGGTCATCGAAAAATCTTTTGCCCCAATTGCTTTTTCATCAGACCCGGACATTCACATAACAAGTGCTTCACTGATCCCTCCTACTCCACTTTCCCGCAACTTCTACAATAGTCCCTATCAGAAATTCTTATACGCATGGACATTTAATACAGTGTCATGTAAGTACTACCACTAATACTTAAACTAACCGTACGTTTGCCAAAAGTAAGAAGACTATTTGCCCTCTTAGGATCTGACAGTAGCCACATGGTTCGCGATATCCTGCTCAGTGATATCCACATATTCTTCATCCTATTCTCAGACATCAGGTCCTGCCGATTTGTAGGGCTTGAAAGAACGGACCGCCCACGTTATCTTGCGTTCGTCAACCATTGTTCTGATGAACTCGTTTACCGAAATTGTAGTTGGTGAATGTGCACCCAAGCGAATATCCCTTTTCACCTAGTCTCTGCAACCCGGAAAATGCCTATCCTTCAAAAGTTCAATGGTTTCCTGACTGCTTTCTGCGAAGGATCCATCTGGCTTATTGAGAAATCCTGGTACACTGGGGGCTTTGGAAAGAACTTTACGGAGTCTCGCCGATTCTTCCGTAGTTCCCTCCAATTTCCCACAGAAAATGGACCAGGATTCCCTTTTCGCCTTCCGGGTTTCCTTTTTGAAAGCATTAAAACTGAGACGATAGTTCTCCCAGTCTTCCGTCTTGTTATGTTTCTTTGCCTTATTGAAGAGTTTCTTCTTTCTGTTCTAAGAAGCTTGAGTTCCGGCGTCCACCACTAACTACTAACAATAAGTTTAGCATTGTTTAAAACTGGTTTAGTACATTAGACTGTAACACCAATGACCAACTGTTTGTAATATTACTACAAATCTAAAAAGTAAACAGAGTCCAGATGCTCCGGCAATTGAACAACTTAGCATGTACGCTGCACCTTTAAATCCTCCAAAGATACAGAAGACGCAAATTTTACAACAGCCTTAAACAAAAATATTTGTATGTCTGCAAGACTACTCAACACAAAAATGTATCCTTGGGGCTATATTACTAAATAATAAATACTGGTATGTCTATAACATTTCTTTTAAAATTTCGTCATTTTCATCCCACTCTATCATACTCACATATACATACATATGTATGTATCGTTCGAGCAGATACTTAAACGAAAACTATTCGCAAAAAGATAAATATAAACGACAAAGACGGAATAAAATAATATAACGAAAATAAAATTATTCGAAATGATGCAAAAAGCATTTGTAAAACTTTAGTATATTTCTTCTTTTTTTTAATTATATATTTTGACTTCAAGCATACAAATATAAGGTTTTACCTGCAGGAAGGTTTTATTATACCAAAGAAATAAAATTATTTTGGTTGAAAATCATGTAAAAATTAAGGGCTAATAGGTGCCCAGATATCGCGGCGCCTAAAAGGATGCTTTGGAAAATATAATATCCAAGCCTTGATGCTGTAAATCCGGCTGAATAGAAGAACAAGTCGGTCTATGTTAAGCATTATTAGGCCTTCAACCCAACCAAGACACTTTGAAAGTACTTGTGTGTAGTAGTAAAACCGCTAATAAGTTTTGTAACGTCTCAATTTTTTTTTAGCCCACAAAATTTTTATTTATTTTTGTTTAACGAAAACTATTCGCAATAAGAAGATGTGTAGAACATTTTAACCCTTTAAATGCATGTATTTGTAGACTTTTGATAGACTTTTAGACTTCGTAGACTTTTGATATATATAAGTTAACCCTCTAAGTTATATTGTGCTCTTCTTCATTGCGTACTTTCTTTTGTTTTCAAATTCTCTCTTCGCATATTTATAAACAAAAGAAATTAGGTAATAGAGAAGAACACAATATAAATCTGTGCAATGTTAGCTTTCAAAACGCCACTTCACCACTATGATACCATCCAGGGAGTCTTGGATGGGGGATACTCCGGGTAGTGGAGCTACCATAAATTTTTACACAGATGGATCGAGGCTGCACGAACAAGTGGGCTTTGGAGTCTATTCGGAAGAGCTTGGGTTGAGCCTGGCTCGTAGATTGCCAGATCATTGCAGTGTTTACCAGGCAGAGATGCTGGCAATAAAAGAAGTGGCTGACTGGTTGAGCTGCAATGTCTTGTCTACAACCGCAGTCAACATCTATACTGACAGTCAAGCCGCGGTCAAGTCCCTGGATTCAATGTTTCTGAAAACAAGATCTGCCCTTAACTGCCGCACGTCTTTAAATGAGATGGCCAAGCAGTTTAACATACGACTCATATGGGTCCCAGGGCACAGAGACATTCCAGGGAATTGCAAAGCCGATGAGCTTGCAAGACTATGAACTACCTTACAGGTTCCAACAGAATTGGAATGTGTTGGTATGCCTCTAAAAACTTGCAAGCAAAACCTACGGCTTTGTTCTGCGACGGAGACTAATCAAAGATGGGCAAGTGGATGGACGTGTGAGACAACACGACTGATCAGGGGCGCACAAGTGAGCTGATATCGCTTCCAAGAAGAGAGATTTCGACGGTGGTTTCTATAATTACCGCACACTGTCTTATAGGGAAGCATGCAGAGCGGTTAAATGTGCCGTCGAATGACTTTTGCCGAAGTTGCATGGATGAAGAGGAGTTGGAAACTATCGTACACTTTATTTGCCATTGCCCGGCACTTTCTGGTCAGAGACTTGCTTCACTGGGATCTAGGGAGCTGTACGATCTTTCTGATTTGTTGGATATCAAAATTCAACATCTAAGGAGTTTTATAAGAAGCTCAAAATGGTTTAACGACAGGGACTATTAATTAATACAGTTTTATCATTATTCAATTTATTTTTTTATATCGTCTCCTCTAAAAAGGCCGGTCCAAAAAGTGCAGGTCCCTTGGTCCAAGTGCAGGACGATGAATTTCATATGGCATAAATATGTTTCGTTTATTGAACAAAAACTTATACACAAACAAAACATGTGAAAAAATGGTTGTTTTCTGAGGTAGTTTTAGTTCTTCATGGGGGAAATTTTCCCCATATACGAACTTGACCAGCCTACACTGAAAAAAGACATAACTAAAATTTAGGAAAAAATTTCTTTAAAAATAGTTCATAAATTTTCCAAAATTTTAGTTAAATTGAACTTATAAAATGAGAAATTTTCTAGACTTTGATGAAAAAAGTTTATTTCATTTACTTTTAAATAGTTTATAGTTTTCTATAACTGGAGTTCTTTAATATAAGAAAAAAATCTACTGCAAAAGAATTTTTACTCAAATCTAAGAAACATACCAAGCAAAATTTGGCATTACTAGTAATGTGTTTTGTAATCCGAAACAACTGTTAATAAGTAGTTACTTATTGAGTGAAACACTAATTATTTTAACAAGGGCGTGAGACAAAAATAATTAGTAAAGAGTATGGAGTTAAATAAGTAGTTACTGACTCGGATTACTAATCAGGGGTAAAAACCCATTACCAATAAGAAGTAAAATAATTAGTTAATTAAAACATTTAAAATTTAAATTGTTTTTACTAAAAATAAAAAATTGAGTAATTTTTATTAAGTTTTTAAGTACTTTTTAAGTTAAGTAAATTGTAAAGGTTAAAAAATGCAAGTGCAAGGAGATATTATTACTTGAAAGTACTTTTATTGCATGTTACTGAAAAGTAGTTACTTTTAGGCTTAAAATAATGTTAATGGTAATGTGTACTCATTATAAATAATGTACTTGGTAATGATTACTTTTCACAACTCATTACCATGTTTTTGCTGGGTATCTTTATTTTTAAGATATATTTCTTAAAAATATGTGTGTAAAGTTCAAGTTAATGTGTAGGTTAGGTTAGGTTGTAAGTGGCTGCTGACGTTTTACGTCAACACACGTAGACTCTGAGGTCAATTGTGGTACCACGGGACCGTAATAGGTTTCCCTAATAGTCCCTGTCGTTAAACCAGTTTGAGCTTCTTATAAAACTCCTTAGATGTTGAATTTTAACATCCGACAAATCAGAAAGATCGTACAGCTCCTTAGATCCCAGTGAAGCAAGTCTCTGACCAGAAAGTACCGGGCAAATAAAGTGTTCGATAGTTCCCAACTCCTCTTCATCCATGCAACTTCGGCAAAAGTCATTCGACGGCACGTTTAATCGCTCTGCGTTCTTCCATACAAGACAGTGTCCGGTAATTATAGAAACCACCGTCGAAATCTCTCCTCTTGGAAGCGATATCAGCTCACTTGTGCGCCTCTGATTAAGAGAAGGCCAAATCAGTCGTGTTGTCTCACACGTCCATCCATTTGCCCATCTTTGATTAGTCTCCGTTGCAGAACAAAGCCGTAGGTTTTGCTTGCAAGTTTCTAGAGGCATACCAACACATTCCAATTCTGTTGGAACCTGTAAGGTAGTTCCTAGTCTTGCAAGCTCATCGGCTTTGCAATTCCCTGGAATGTCTCTGTGCCCTGGGACCCATATGAGTCGTATGTTAAACTGCTTGGCCATCTCATTTAAAGACGTGCGGCAGTTAAGGGCAGATCTTGTTTTCAGAAACATTGAATCCAGTGACTTGACCGCGGCTTGACTGTCAGTATAGATGTTGACTGCGGTTGTAGACAAGACATTGCAGCTCAACCAGTCAGCCACTTCCTTTATTGCCAGCATCTCTGCCTGGTAAACACTGCAATGATCTGGCAATCTACGAGCCAGGCTCAACCCAAGCTCTTCCGAATAGACTCCAAAGCTCACTTGTTCGTGCAGCCTCGATCCATCTGTGTAAAAATTTATGGTAGCTCCACTACCTGGAGTATCCCCCATCCAAGACTCCCTGGATGGTATCATAGTGGTAAAGTGGCGCTCAAAGAGGCTCAAAGATGGAGCACAGTCCACATTTTGTGGTATTGTTATCTTCTTCAAGATCGCGCTATGGCCACAATCGCTGCTCCTCCATTGCAGCGTGCTATTAAGTCGAATTGCCGACGCAGCCGCATACTGCCGACCCAATATGTCCAATGGTATCAGGTGAAGGAGGATTTCTAATGAAGCCGTAGGTGTAGTACGAAGAGCACCAGTGATGCACATCGACGCCATTCTCTGTACCTTCGTGATAAAGACACAGTACGCTTTTGTTTTTAATGTGTAAAATTTACTAAAAATAGCTACATCGTATTTCTCTTCTTAGAATTAAGGAGGTGTACTTCTTAGAATTTAGTTATTAATTTCTTAGAATTTTGTTCAAAATTCTAAATGGCGATATCTCGAAAACTTAACGAGATGGAGCGAAACGTATGAAGTTTTCAAAAGAATGTTTTATAAGAAAAGGTATTGAATAGCCTAACTCAACATATCTGTCGGGGTCTCAGACCTCAATTTCGGATCTAAAATTTGACGTTATCGAGATTTTATATATGCACATATGAAATTTTCAGAACCCGTTCTGAAATTTTCCATTTTTTAAAAAAGTCAATTTATCAAAAATCCGGCCACTTTTTAGAGCGAAACGGACAAAAGTTCTGGATCAAAATCTATGACGACCCTTAAAAGACTCAACAGGGCCCGATCCAACAGGACATGGACCTATGGGGTCAAAACCCAATGGGTCCAGAACCCGATCTAGTCCTCAAATGTGTTTTATCTAGTTAAAAGTGTCATAAAATTAAATTAGTTTTTTTTTGGTATTTTTAAGAAAAATATGAACTAAAACAAGTAAGAAAAGTATGAACTAAAACAAATAAGAAAAATATGAACTAAAACAAATGAAAAAAATCTTTGGCTCCAAATCATTACCAGTGTAAAACACTGTAAGACACTTCCGCAAAATACCTGAAAGCCTTCCTAGTAATAGTTTTTGAGTTATCCAGTTTTAAAAAAAAAAAGGAATTTTAAAATTTTCACTTGAAGTATTTATTTTGAGTAAAACAATTTTTTTTTATTAATTTTTGTATAAAAAATGTTGACAAACATTTTTTTTAGTGTAAAATTTTTTAACAATGTTTAATTTTTTTTTTTTGAGAGCTAAAATTTTTTTTGTAAAAAGACTTTGTAATTTTCGTATTTTCGCTCGTATTTGTACTCTAGCCGATATTCCTGTTAGTTCAGGAGTTATCGGAATTATTATAAAGTGGTAATGCGAGCAAATATGCTTTAAGCCTCTTTAAATCTCATATTAAAAGACCCAGAGTTTTCTCAACGTTTATTTTTCGAAACAATGAATTTATACAAAATTCAGCAATTGAATAGTTCATGCGAATAAAGACGAATAGACCATTTGTTGAATTTTACAGGGGACAATAAAAACGCAGGAAACGGTTAAAAAATAATATTTTTGTCAACTTTTTGGTATAAGCTTAAAGATTTAAGTCACATCTACCTATATACAAAATTTTAGTAAGGTATTCGAAAGAGAACTTGCCAAAAATTGGACTTAAATTTTTTGCTTAAATGGAAAAAGGGCGAATATCCAAAAAAATGTATTGAAATTTAAATAAAAATGTGTTATTTTGCAGCAGATTTTGACTACATTTTCATGAGACTTGCAAAACTTGACGAACTATGGTTGGTATTTGTTTTGTAACACTTTAAGGACTTCAAGGATACACTTTTTAAGGATTGCAAGGACATGCAAAAAAAAAAAAATTTTGTTAATTTTTTTTAATATTCCTGCCACTTGATGCAGTAGTAATTCTTTATGACACTAAATACATTTTTAGGAATTATAATATTAACCCTTGACTGCATATTACGACGTAACATAAAAGGACATGAAAAAATTTTGTTTTTTATTCCTGACATTGGATGCAGTATTAACACCAAATGTTTGTATGTGCTAAGATTGTTTTTTTTTGTGTACAATTCAAATTTTAGCTAATATCAATTTTAAACTCGCAGCTAAATAATTTTTATATAATATTTTGTTAAGGATGGATATTCGCCCTTTTTGCTTTCCACACTTTAAGGTCTTATAACTCAAGAACGGTAAAATTTTTTGCCAATATAATAAGTGTGGTTTGTTCCTCGTAATGTTCTTTTAACACATTGTTACCGAAAGTAAAATTTTTTTATGTTTTTGTGTTGTATTTAGTCAAAATTGTGCGTTAGTTCACTCCCAATTTAAACAAAAATATTAAAATATACGAATTATTGCACTTTCGAAGTCATTTTTTTAGCCTTAAAAGTCAAAATTTTCCCAAAATTTCTGCATAGGGTTGTAGGGCTCAGCTAATAAAATGCATTTATGCAAAAAAACGTGTTTGCAAAAAAGTGGTCTATTCGTCCTTATTCGCATGAACTATTCAATTGTTGACATAGTTTATTCAAGGGATCTTCGTCAATTTCCAAATACAATGTTACGTGCAAGGTTGCCAACTCTAGAGGAGAAAAAATGACTAGATTTCAGAACAAAAATGGCTAGATTTTGAAATTCATTAAAAAACTCTAAAATATCGCATTAAAAATTACCTAACATTACGTTTAATACCGGTTTAACACATGCCCGCATGCATTTTTCATTAAATTAAAATTTTTGAGATGTAAAATGTGTTTTGAATCAATTGATTTTATTAAAAAAAAAATATATATAATATTTTTCCACAATCTACATCCTTAAAACAAATATAATCTAAAGAAACAAAATTTTAAAATGTGAAATGATATAAATAAATCTAACCAAATCCTATGATTTAATAAATCAATATTGCCCGCAGAGAAGATACATGTTGCGACAACCATAAAGGAGGGAAAACATAATATGATTGATAACTTTTTTGATTGTAGCGTTCATATTATGATCTTCGCTAATCATAGTATGATGAAAAATTGTCATTTAATGATTGTAGGTGATCATAGTATGATTGTCACAATCATACTTATGATCAATTATGAGTGATTTGGAGTGCTGCAATCATATTTAAACCCTGCTTTTCTCTGTGTGTGGACTTAGGAAAAATATTTAAATTTACTTGGCTTCATTAATTTTTTTTTTTTTACTTTTTTTTAATTCGTTTTCAGAAGAATATTACAAATTTATGCACAGTTGTGCAGTTTCAACGGACTGGACTCATATATAAACCAACATTTTTATACCCTCCACTTAGTGATAGAGGGTATATAAAGGTTTGTCATTCCGTTTGTAACTCATTGAAATATCGATCTGGGACCCCATAAAGTATATATATTCATGATGCCCGATCGATTTTAAGACATTCTAGCGATGTCCGACTGTCTGTCTGTGGAAAATGCTGTCGCGGACAAAATATTGCACAGAGATGACTGAAACTTATCATATTTATTGGAAGTTCTCCAGAAAAGTTTGGAATTGCATTTGAGCGATATCGGTTCAGCGGTTCAAAAGTTATGAACGAAAATGTAAGCACACCTCAAAAATTTCGGTACATTCAACATAACCTAAAAATACAAAATGCTATAATTCTGCTTCTGGTTGACATATGTGAACATAATTGAACACCAAATGGTATTTAAACAAGTACGAACATATTTTTTGACAAAAAAAGAATAAAATCGCAGATTTTTTTTTTACCAAAATTTTTTTTCGCGGAAATTTTTTTTTTCAAAAAAGTTTTTTTTTTCAAAAGTAATTTCCTTTTAAATAAAGTTTTTGGCAATAATCTTTTTGAAATTGTGGAGGGTATCACTACATTCGGCAAGGCCGAATTTAACTTTTTTACTTGTTTAAATTTCTGAATGAGAAACAATCCAAAAAATTCTCTCACCAGAGTAGGGTTCTATAGTCGAAAAGTCGAAAAGTCGATTAATCGACTTTTTGTATGAAAAAGTCGAAAAGTCGAAATCGACTTTTTTCGACTTTTTTTCGACTTTTTTCGATTTTTTTTTTTGATTTTTTTTACTTTTGCCAGATGAAAATAATTTCTTTCTTCTGAAAAAAAATTCAAATGATAGCCGAGTTTAATAACAACTGAAGCTATTGGTATTTCCATGTATTTTGTGAAGCAAAAATGTCAATGCCAAATTCATGAGTTAGAAAGTGTTAAGTGCAATATTTACCAATATTTTTGGTTATTGTTAACAACTCAGTGATAGGGTTCTATAAATCGAAAGTCGACTCTTTTGCTTTCGATTTTTTCAACATTTTCGATTTCTTCGACTTTTTTTGATAAATAAAATACAAAAAAAAAAAAATAGCACCTAAATGCTTACAACAAGTCAAAACTAAACTTTTATTTACAAAAAAAATCGACTTTTTTAAAGTTGGAAAAGGTCGAAAAAAGTTAAAAAGTCGAAGAAAGTCGAAAAAAATCGAAAAGTCGAAAAAAGTCGAAAATTCGAAAAAAGTCGAAAGTCGAAAAAAGTCGACTTTTTAAAAAGTCGAAAAGTCGAAAAGTCGACTTTTTGTTGCGACTATATAACCCTACACCAGAGTTAAATAAATTTAAACAAGTGAGAGTGTTAAATTCGGCTGTGCCGAATCTTGTATACCCTCCAACGTTTAAAAAAAAAAAAATTGCAGGTGTGGTTTTTTTTTGGGGACACCTTCACTCTGGTCAAAAATGTTTTCAAATTTAATTACTATGCTTTTTGTACAAAAGATATACAATTTCATCATTATATAAATTATTTGCTAATACCCACGCCAACAAAAGGGGGCGGACCAAAAAGAAGTCATTTTCAAATCCCCTGGGTCCGAGTCCAAGACTTTGAACTTTTTCAAGCATAAAAATGTTTCATTTGTTTAACAAAAATACAAAAAAAAAGTCTATAAAAAGATACCTTTTTCATGGGTCCCCTGGTCCGATTTTGCCCATCTCCGAACTTAACCAGCCTATGAACATAAGACATATATGTGCCAAATTTCAGGAGTCTAGCACTTTTATTTTGGAATGTATCGTGTCTTCCACAGACGGACGGACGGACGGACAGACAGACGGACAGACGGACATCGCTAGAATGTCTTAGAATCGATCACTGATCAATTATATATATACTTTATGGGGTCCTAGACCGATATTTCGATGCGTTACACACGGAATGACAAAGTGAGTATACCCCCATACTGTAGTTGGAGGGTATAAAAACTCAAAACATTTCAAAATACGAGTGAGCTCCCCCATGGCTCATTTTAATTGCGTTGTTTTTTTATCAATATTGTAAAAATTTCGATATTTTTATAAGAATTTAGAGTCGCATTTCCAAGAAAAGTTCTTATAAAAAAATGGCTAGAGCGGAAAAAAATGGCTAGATCTTCCGGCTAGATGTAATCTAGCCATTTTTTATGGCTAGATGAAAATAAAACCGCTAGATCTAGCCGGAAAATGGCTAAAATAGCAACCTTGGTTACATGTAGTGTAGCATAAAAAAGTGGATGAATGAGTGAGTGGTATGGGACACTTGTTTAAGGAAATGCTCCATTGTTGAATAGCATAGAATAGCAGACAGACATAAAGATACACATACAAAAGTATATAGTTAAATGTATAATTTATACAGGAACAAAAATTTTAGAAATAGAGTTATAACTAAAAATATACCCAGCAAACAATAATGCGATATATCGCCCAAAAGATATTGCGACAATGTTATACATTTATCATATAAATACAAACATTAGAATAGTATTTTAATTTCTTTCATATGATAGAAGGGCGATATTTCTGTCATATGAAAGAACTTGACCGAAAATCATTAAAATATGTCATACACTCACAATCAGAAGGAAAACTCTGTCGAAAAATCTGTAAACAACTTTCAGTTTTAATTGGAAAACTTTTATAATATTTTTCTGATAAAATGAATACTTAGGCCGCTGTTCCAAAAAAAAGTAATTCACATAAAAAATGTGAAAAAAAAAATTTCCGAATTTTTTTGGTGTTCTAGATTTCACATCCGAATTTCTTTTTCGTTTTGTTTCACATAAATAAAATTTTGTGAAAGTACAACGAATGCAGTTTTCTCCTTATAATTTTTTATATTTTAACTATTCGATTTTAACTTCGAATGAGAACGTGATCAACAAAACACTAAACTTGATTTCATGTGATTCGGAAATTTTCATGTGAATTGAAAAGTTGTGAAAGACAAGTTTGAAAAAAACTTAAATTTTTCTGTATTTTTACTGACTCTGTTTGCTGATCTTAAAATTTTCTTTTGTTCAAATTTTAGCAGGTTATTTTGTAATTTTACAAACATATTTTGTTTGTTTTTTTTCAATTTTTATCTAATTTAAACGATTAAAACTAAGACATGTTTAAATATAAAAAAAATCAGCTGATTATTTTAAAGAAATATTTAGTTGTCCAATTTTTAAAAAAAAATTCTTCACAAAAAAATTAAATAATTTTATTTTAACGAACAAAAAAAAAATATATATTATTGAAAAACAGCATAACTAAAAAAATTGTCGCTTTAAAAAAAATCCGAAATTTTCTTGCTGTAAAATTATTGTGTTGCTAATTTGTTTTGCTCTGTTTTTCCACCTGCCGATTTTTTTTAACACCAGGACCACAGACTATATACAGACTCGACAGTAGAGTTTTATAACAAAAAATGGGAGCGATTTTAGGAGAAAACAGAGCGGTTTTTATCTCGTTTTGGGCTAACATGGCAACACTTTCTACGACTTAGGAGTGAATGATACAATAAAAACCGATCTGGCATCTATTTTTCTTATGGCGCGTTATATTAGCTTTCTCTTTCTAACCTAATTCGTAGAATAATTTAAAAAAAAATAACCAAATGGCATAGGGGTGAAACGAATAAGTTTCGCACATGTGTATGTATTAGTGACGGCACGCGCGTGTAACTTTTGACGTTTCATACAAAACGTAAACAAACAACGCAAATACAGATGCAAAAGCTCACACGTACAGGCACACGTATTCTAGGCAGAGAAGTAAATTTAGTAGTATTTTGTATGCGTCCATATTGAAAGTACCAAAATAAGCACTCGTGTTGCATGTCTATATGGTCTGTGCCAAATGGTTAAGAACTACTATTTTGACACCTGTCACTTATGTCGAGTCTGTATTAGTCTGTGCCAGGACTGTGATCACGTAAAACGATAGTTGACTATCGTCGATTTAAGAGTCTTGTTGCTCCTAAACTAAACAAAATTTTTCTATATTTTTTATGTTTCTGCACACAGAGAACAAATCCGTTGGGACAACCGAATTTGTCGATAATCGAATTCATGCGGTCATACCAACCAATTTTAATATTGTGTTTAAATTCGGTTGTACAATCAAAATAATACATTAGTTCATTTGTGTCTGCAATTCTAGATCATGTTGGTAACCCTTGCGAAATAATGTAAGAGACAAAAAAGTTGAAAGAAAGTATGAAGTGAGGTTGAGATTGCTAGAAATAGAATTGTCGTGTTGGAAACTGTCAAAATTTATTCTGTAGAAACTATAAATATTCACATATATAAAAAACAGTTTTCATTAACAAGACAAACCGACATTTAAAATCCTACTGATGATGACACTAACTGGGGTGTTTGAAACCGGTATAGGAAATACCAGAAATGTCTATAATTTTTAGAAATTCAATTTTTCTTCTGCATTTTTTCAACTTGAACCCTTATAACAAATATAATTAGAGCCCGTGCTCGATCTGTACTTACAGAAAAAAATCAAATAAAAATACATTAGTAGATTTACTAATTCTTTTTTGCTAATGCTAGTTAGCTAACCTTTAGCAAATTTTTAGTTGAGATTAGCATGTTAGCAAAAATATCTTGTAAACTTCATTTAGCGCATTAGCAATTTTAAACAAAATTTGAACTAATTTTTTTTTTTGCTAAATTTAAAATTGAGTTGGACAAATTTTTCAAGCTTTTTTGCTAATATTAGCAAAAAAAATTGTAATTTTTTTTTTTTAAGAAAACTAAAATGGAGCTATCTCGGAAATTAAGCCGGATGGAGCAAAATGGAGGTTATTTTCGGTTCTCGGGCTTCTCATAGTATCGCCGGTCCTCTTCACATGTGTGGACCCTAATAGGTCCTAACTTTGGATCCAAAAAAGTTAGCATTCCCGATAATTTTAAAATGCTCATATCTCGGTAAATAGTATTTATTTACTAAATACTATTTACTAAATACTACTTATTTACTAAATACTACCGACGCAACAAAAAGTCCAAAAGCATTTTTGTAGCTCTCAACACGTAGAACAAGACCACAAAATAACCAAACTAAGCACGATAGAGCGAAACGAACACAAATTTTGGATCAAAAACTATGACGATTTTTAAGGAACCCAATTAGGTCTTGGCCCATCGGGGTCCGACCCCAATGGGTTCCTCAAATGTGTATGAACTAAGTTGAAATAAAAAAATTTTAGTTAACTATTTTTTGGCAAAACATTTTTGCTAACTTTACCAAAAAAATTGTGGGTTTTTGCTAACATTACAAGTTTTTTTTTTTGAGTGTAGGTAGATATTCGATTGAAATAACCAATTGTTAATTAATGCTTTGGTTACCCCTATTGATTATTAATATACGTTACTAACTAAATTTATTTAATTATTACTACACGGTTTCCAAAAAAATCCAATTTTTTTTTATTTTTCATAAAATTTGTATAAAAATCTATAAAGGAAATCATTAATGCACAAAAAATAATAAAAAAATAATAATATAATCATTAACAAAAAATGTCTCTGATTGTGAGTTTGAGACTTTGTCTATAAAAAAATTTATCAGAATTTTTTATGTTTTCTATAGAAAAAATATCCCCGAATCTGAGAGTTTTTCTATCGAACAAATATCTCAGATCAGAGAGGAATTATATGGAACAAATGCCCCAGATACTGAGAGGTTTTCCATAGAAATTCCACTTTCTGGAATGTATCAGCATCTGAGACTTTTTCTTTACAAAAAAATCTCAGAATTTTTTTCTATAAAAAAAATTCTCAAATTCTGAGTAATTTTTTCTATGGAAAACCTCTCAGTTTCTGGGGCATTTGTTCCATATAATTCATCTCTGATCAGAGATATTTGTTCAGAATCTTAACTTTCCCTTTCCTTGGAAATATCCCTGTCAATATTTGTGTTTTTTTTTTTAGTTTAATATTGATAAGTATTAAGTAGAGATGGGAGCGTTAGTGATTTTTGACTCACACGCACTCACGAAGATATTTGCTCTACTCACAATCATGTGAGTAAATTTAATACAACTCATACTCACGCAAGCTTCACTCACACTCACGTTGACTTGCACTCACGAAACTTTTATTTATACAAAAAAAATTTCAAAAATCTTTTAAAATTTTCAGCAAAATTAAAGGTTTAGCGAAATTTTTTCATATTTTTTTGCTTCTTTCGGGACAAATCTTAGGTTAAGCCAAATTTTACAATTTTTTTGTTGTTTTTTGCTACAAAAAAAATATGAAGAGAAAATAAATCACGCAAAAAAATCGAATTTTCATGTGAATTGAAAAGTAATATTTCTTTTTAGAAATACCCCGATTCGAGGTGTAAAGTAGTTGCACTGGTAATGTGGCTTACTTTTAAGACGATAAAAAGCAAAACACACAATCACGTGAGTAAAATAGAATTTTGTCACACTCGTGAATCACGCTCTAATCTGCTCTCTAGTATAAAGTACGCCGCACAACCGAATTTAACCAGTTTGTTATCGCTTCTTTTATTTATAACAGTTTAAAAGAAAACATATTTTTTACTTAAATAAAACACAATTTCGATCTAAAATCAGCAAATTTTTCTTCTTAAATCAGCAGATTAATCTGCTGTCTTGAAAGATTTTTCTGCAGGCTCTACCCGATTTATCCAGACAGGATTTTAGCAAACCGCGTCATCTAAGCAGATTTTTCAAACGACTCAAAATGCTGATGTTTCTGCTGATTGAGTAAACTTTTAATAAAAATTTATTAAATGCTTGCCAAAAAATTTGATTAAATTTTTAATTGACACAATTAAAACTCAGTATTCAATTGCAATAAACCAAAAATAAACGTTCTGTGATATTAGTGCTAAGTTTTTCTGTGATTTTATTTGATTATTTTGATTATTTATTTATATTTTTTAATTAATTGTAACGTGCTGTCCAGTTTTTTATAATTTATAAGTGATTAAGTGATGTAATTAAAAGAAATCAATTTAATAAAAATCTCCTGATGATGTTGGAATAAAGCCGACGAAACGTTGAGGAAAATGATTAAATAAATTGGTTTTATTTACATCAAATAATTTATCCCTGACCATTAATAGCCCGTGAGAAAAGTCTCAAATTTAAATATAAAACTCAAAATCATTCGCCTTTTTTAGGTAACTGTTTAATCAATTTATTTTTTTTTTTTAAAAGCTTAAGTTTTAAATTTTTTCCAAAAAAAAAATAGTTTTTTAAAACTTTACCATTACGCATAACTTTGTTTGTAGGGAACATACCAATTCATATGTATGTAACATTGAATGTATAGTAGTAGTAATAAAATAAATATTGAATCAAAATATTCGTACAACTAATTTAATTTATTAAGTCAAATATGTAAAATAAAAACTTAGAAGTACGTACAGTAGAGTGCTTTTAAATGCTCCTTAAAATGGGCATTGATTTGTTTTTATGTTAAAATTCTGAAATATAACGTATTCCGTTAGTTGGATAATTTTAAAATATACACCAGTTTTTAAAAATATACACCAAAAATGGTAATTGTTTCTTCATATATTTTTACCATTTATGTACATCAGTTTTTCATACGAAAAGTACAATTTTAAACTCATATCTCGTAAACCATCCACACATAAAGAATGGAAAAATGCATTTTCCGGTATTTGTACTGAAGAATTATGAATTGTATTATAAGGAATTATTATTTGGGGGCCCTTGTAGGTAAGTTGGTAGCGTGCTAGTAGCCTATGAAACAGGGGACGTGGGTTTGATTCCCACCAAAGCCCTTGGTAGATTTCGCTACAACGAGGCGACGGTCATTGTTAGGTTGAAATTATTAAAAATGATTTGTAAATAAATGGAAGGTTAGGTTAGGAGTGGCTGAGCTCAAAATTTTGAACTCCTCGCATAGACCGGCTGGTACATAGCAATACCACATGTTCCTTCAGCGACGAGGATAAAACGCATTAGTCCATGTTGCAAACAATTTAACGCGCATAAGGTCCATAACTGCGATTTCCTCCAGATTCTCGAGTTCTGCTTTGCCTAAAATTTGTTTGCGATGCCTGGCCAATGCGGGGCATTTGCACAGGATATGTTCAACTGTTTCATCCGTATTCGGTTGATCACACCTTCTACAATTGGAATCAGAAATGAGTCCAATTGTTCTCTCGCCATTTCCTGTTCGCCATGGAAATACACTGACAATCACTTCTCGATCTAAATAAATGGAATAAATAAATAAAAACTTTTGATCATGGGATTAAAAATTATTATTATTATTATTTTAAAAAAAAACAAATTATAAGGAATATACTTTTTAAAGATTACTTTACTGAATTTCTAATAGTTTGGCAGCTATGGGCCAAAAATATAAATCCAGCATTTAATATAAGAAGATAAATTACTATATTTGCATAATATTGTACATGAGCGCGTGTATATATCCCCTAATATTAATTTGCTAGATTCTCAGCTGATACATCCCAAACGAAATTTTTAAAAGTACAATTCAAAATTCAGAAAAACCAAATTGAAATTAAGAAATCACTATTGAATTTCAGAAAAGTTATGTAAAAATTCAAAAAATTTCACATTTTAAACATAAGCAGGGATCCAAAATGGAATACAATTGGGGGAACCTTTCTTTAAATATAAAATAGCTTTAAGGAAATTAGGTAAATACTATATTAACCAAGTAAAAAGTTTAGAGTCGGTCAAGACCGAGCATATAATACCCTATATTAGTGTTTCCAGAAAATGGGCCCAAGTCCAAACATGGAGCCGATTGTATCTCTTACGAGATCTTTACTTAGCGTAGAAAACACACACAAACTAAATTTGAGTAAAATGTTATTCTTTTTGTTGCCAAAGACCGATTTAACAGAATATTGGGCGAAACTTTTTATTGAGACTAAGTCCAGAAATGGTCTTGGAAAGCAGCCAAGACTGTATCAGGACCAAGGTCTTGTGGAGTCGAGGTAGACAAAGTGACAAAAAAAAAACATTTCTTTATATGGGAAAAGCATATCTCAAGAAGTATGTAGGTTTAATTACAGGTCATACTGGCTTGAAAGGTTATTTAAAAAGGTTAAAATTAATCAGAGATGTAATCTGCAGATGGTGTGGGGACGAAAAGATAGTGGATGATTCCTTTCATTATCTTTGTCAGTGCCTTGCACAATCTCGCACTCGATTTCATTGTTTTGGCTCTGACTTCTTCCAGGCACTGGAGGAACTAAGAGATGCCAACCCATGGAAGATGCTTAAATATATTAGGCTGAGTAAAATCGATGAAACATATAAATCATCATGCTTTATACATGAAGGCAGAAGTGAATTTTGATTAACAAGGAGAGCAGCCAACATCCCCCAAACCCCCCACCCCAACCCTTTGCGAGGTATCACTTTGGATCAGGAACTGGACAATTTATGAACTATTTTAAACTTTGTCTCAAAAAGAAATTAGATTAGAATGAGAATATAGTCATAACTCAAAACAGACCTGTAAATTTAGTAAAAAAGAAAAATATTATAAAAATAATGAATTAAAACAACAATCATCGAAATGTACATATGGTAACATTTCAATATTTAAAAAAAAAAAAAACTCACAAACACCCACAGTTCTAAAGGAAAAGAGGAATGTATCAATTCATTTGAATGATTTTAATATGACAATCAAACAACAAGTGTTATAATTTTGTGTGTTAAATGCTTTGATTAACCAACTCAACTGTCACACTTTGACGAAAATCCTATTTACATTTCAAACAGAATGTAACGGAACAAACCCAACCGATAAAAAGGACTAAACAACAACAACACAGCAGCAGCATAGAGAAAAAACAAAAACAAATCAAACAAAACTATTAAAAATAAATATTTGTGTGGACAATAAAAATAAAATAAAAATACAAAAAATAATCTACACTGCGTGAGTCAAGATGAAAAACTCAAAAAAACAAATATGCATTTTGTAGCTGCATGTCTGAACATTAGGGTGACACTTCTTTTAGGAATTGTATTTCACACAAGGAAAAAAATGTTGTCTGAGGACTCGAACATAAGACCGTCGGAAATCTAGTATGGCACCTGGACCTTTGCATATGAGTCATTCCATGTCAAACCGTACGATTTTTGCTAAAAATTTACTTTGATGTCTCCGATGTCTTTCAAAATTTGAGAACGAAGTCTTCATTAAAAAATATTTTACACGTGTTTCGGGAAAAAAATTAAAAATTTTTTTTTTAAAAGTTATTTGCATTTGAAAATCGTCAAAATCGTGAAAAATCTTCCGACATGACAACATTTAAACTAATGTTTTTATAAAACTAGTGAATGGATTTTGAAGTTCAATACCTTATTTTAAAGGTATTTGAACCTTCTTTTTTAAAAAAATCCCGAGTAAAAATTTTTATATGATGCAATATATATTGATATGTAATAAAATATATAATTAAACGCAATTTGATCCGAAAAATGGTGGATGTTTTTGCATTAAAAAAGATCAATTTGTATAAAATATGATTTGATTTCATCCGAGTTTTGACCAGACATTGCCATATATTAGTGGATCTAATTAGATCTAATTGCATAAAAACATGTAAAATCCTGGTGTTTTTTGGTTTGGGTTGAGTTACACCACAGGTCAACGATACATTCACCAAACATATAATTTTCTTAAAAAAAAAAATGTTCGGGTACGCTTCGAACCAGATAGGTGATATACATAACCCTAACAAGGAAATGTTTAGGAACATTTTAAAAAGTTTCTTATACTTTGCCTTAAAAACTTAGAAAATTGTTGGTTAAATGGAAACATATAGTGTTATATATGGAACCGAATTGGATATATATAATTTTATATTAAATTATACAGAAAAACAAATTTTGTATTGACCCTCATGTAATTTTATATAATTATATCAACCGTACACCTTTTAATCCGAATCATGATTCAATTATATATTACTACATATGACTGCATTAAAAAAATTTAGAAAATATCTCACGGATGTATAATCATATATAATTTATTATGTTTGTATCAAGTTATATATTGTAATATATGTTTATTTTTACTCGGGATATTATTTTTTACAAATTAATTTTTTTTTATTATTAAAATTTGTTTTTTTTACTTAATTTCTGTTTTCCACAATCTTCGAACAAGTCGAGAAATCTGAAAAAAATATTTTCTTAAAGGTTAATATATTCTTAACATTCCCTCAAAATTTCAGAGTGGAGGTCGAATGGATTCTATTTTTTTACGATTTTTTTCCATTGCAGCACCACAAAAAAATTACATTTTGTATATAAACATTTTATTTTCAAGCATGTTAACGAAAATGTCAACGCATGTATGTATGTGTGTATGTATTCAAAAACACACGCTAACATATTCATGTTGTTCTTGAGCATTATTTGTTGTTTTGCTTTTTATATGTGTCGTTAGATTTTTTTTTAAATTGCATTTTGCGTAACGAAAATATCAATGCATGTATGTATGCAAAAACACAAGCTAACAAATTCATATTGTTCTGGAGATTTGTTTGTTTTCATTATTTTAATTTACTGAACAAATTTGTATTCCCTCTGAAAGCACTGAACTGAGATAAACGAACTTTTCTTGTAAACTAAAAATCACCTGCAACATTGCTTTTTTTAAAATAGAACATACAAAAAAATTCTAACGGCAAAATAGAAAAAGCAAAACAAACAAATCTCCAGAACAATATGAATTTGTTAGCTTGTGTTTTTTCATACATACATCAGGGATGTTAAAGTTGGTACAATTGTACTTTTTTTGGTACATTTCAACCTTCAAAAGTACCGTGGTACTACCGCGACTCATTTGGTACAATTTATTAATTTCCAATTTTATCGAAATATTGTTAAAGGACCCCAAGTTTTTTTTCACTAATTAAAAAAAGGCTCAAAATAAAATTTCAAGTCTAAATTGGGAAATTTTTTTTAGAAAAATTTTCAGATGTTAAAAACTTGTTTTATAGAAAATGCCTCAGAATTTGACACTTGATCAGTTCATGCGAATAAGGTCGAAAATACCATTTGTAGAATTTTACAAGGGACAATAAAAACGCAGGAAACGGTAAAAAATGAATATTTTTCTCAACTTGTTTGCATTAGCTTTAAGATTTAACTCACTTCTACCCATATACAAAATTTTTGTAAGGTATTTGAAACATGCCTAAACGGACTTCAATTTTTTCCTTAAATGAATTGCACTTTAAAAGTCTTTTTATAGGCTAAAAAGTCAAAATGTTGCCAAATGTTTTTTGCAGAGGATTGTAGAGCTCTATTAAAACATCCATTCATGCAGAAAAATGTATTTTCGAAAAAGTGGTCTATTCGCCCTTATTCGTATGAACTGTTCAGTTGATGAAGTTCTTACTTACTTTTATCAAAGAAAAAGTCTCCGAATTTTTTACAGAAGTTTCACTCAACTACCCATTGATAAAAACTTAACTTTTTCATACAGAAAAAGTAAGATAGTACTAATTGCAGATTCTGAGACATTTTATCGTTAGAGAAATTTTAGATCTCGATGCATTTTTCGTGTTCACACCTCAGGTACATTTTTCGTGTTCATACACTCACAAACAGATTATTATACCTGTCGGAAAATTCTGGGATTTTGAGAGTTATTCTTCTAGAAAAAGTATCGAATACTGAGACATTTTTCTGCAGACTAGATTTTAAGAAATTGTTCAAAAACGTCCCTGGCGTCCCATGGTATAAAATATTAGGCAAAACCGAATTTAACAGTTTTATGTGTTTTTAAGTTTTTATAAAAAAAAAATGGTACCGTGAGGGTCCAAAAAGTACAATTTATTTTGAAAATTGGTACAAAATTGAAAACCCCATTTAACATCCCTGACATACATGCATTGATATTTTTGTTACGCAAAATGCAATTTAAAAAAAAAAAAATCTAACGACACATATAAAAAGCAAAACAACAAATAATGCTCAAGAACAACATGAATATGTTAGCGTGTGTTTTTTAATACATACACACATACATACATGCGTTGACATTTTCGTTAACATGCTAAAAAATAAAATGTTTATATACAAAATGTAATTTTTTTGTGGTGCTGCAATGGAAAAAAATCGTAAAAAAATAGAATCCATTCGACCTCCACTCTGAAATTTTGAGGGAATGTTAAGAATATATTAACCTTTAAGAAAATACTTTTTTCAGATTTTTCGACTTGTTCGAAGATTGTGGAAAACAGAAATTAAGTAAAAAACCAAATTTTAATAATAAAAAAAAATTAATTTATAAAAAATAATATTTTTTTAAAAAAGAAGGTTCAAATACCTTTAAAATAAGGTATTGAACTTCAAAATCCATTCACTAGTTTTATAAAAACATTAGTTTAAATGTTGTCATGTCTGAAGATTTTTCACGATTTTGACGATTTTCAAATGCACATAACTCTTTGAAAAAAAAAATTTAATTTTTTTCCCGAAACACGTGAAAATATTTTTTTATGTTTAATACGTCTGGCAAGGCAAATTTAAAGAAAGTCGGAAGAGGTGGTGTAAAAAAGGTGTTCGGTCTGACATGGAATGACTCATATTGCTACTATCAAAGTTTTGGATTTTAGATTTTCTTAAGAATTTTCTTCAAAAACTCAAAACTTTAATCGAAGGGCTCCAGGGTTAAAATTATCTGATTTTTCTCAAGTTAGGCTTAAATATTAAAAATATGCACTTAAAAACCTAAAATTACGCACTAAAAAAAATGTGTGCAAAAAAAATCTTGTTTTCATAGGAAAAGCTTCTTAGGGCGGATTACTCAATGAAAAGTTAGCTGCTAACTGCCGATTTAACGGAGCCTTATGTCAAAATATGTATGAAAAAGTAAAATGTAATGTATTATTTTTCTTATTTTCAAAATAAATTTTAAAAATTTTAAATAGTTTTTGAAACAAATAAATTTCAGTCTGTGTTTTTGCTAATTTATGCCAAAATATGGGAAAATATGCACTTAAAAATCGGAAATATGCACAAAATATGCATTTAAACCAAAATATGCAAACACAAATCGATGCCATTTTAACGCAAATTTCTTGATTCGAAAAGATAATTGGTCGATATCGTTTTTAAACTATCGACAAAAAACATGTATTTGCATGTTAATCACATCCCTAGCGATTACAATAGTTCAGCTGGTCAAACATCCGGTCTCCAAACTTTTCCAGCACATTAATTTCTTGAGAAAATTAAGGTTAAAGTAAAAAAAAAAAAAAAACGCCGTTTAGGCCATTTTTGGAAACTCATAACGGATGAACCCGATGTGATAGCGACTTAAAAATAAGTCAAGAGTAAATCTTAAACATTAAATTTTATGATGCTGAACTCATTTGGCCGCCTTAACTCTTTGGGCACCAATTTCAATTATCTTATTCCCCCGTATAAAAAAATAACGTTTTTGAGGGAAAAGACCTACTTAAATGGCAATTGGCGCTCTTACGGTAAAAAGTGACTGATCAATGAGTTATGCAACTTTGAGAACAGTTTTTAAGCTGTATCCTTGACTTATTTTCAAGTCGTCAGCACATAGTGCTCATCCGCTATGAGTTGCCAAATATTTCCAAAAACGCATTTTTTTTGTATTTCGAATTTCACAAAAACCTGATGTAATGGAAATGTTTGGAGACCGGATTTGTGAACAGGGAAGAATTATAAGCATGTGTATAGGGCATAAGGTGGACCTAATACAAAAATATAAGTTTTATGGGTTAAAAATTGCTGTGCCCCCATTAGGTGGATAAATTCGATCCACCCACATTAGGGTGGATCGACTTTAGCCATTTGGCGCGTCATTCCGTTTGTAACAATCGAAATATTGGTCTAAGACACAATAAAATATATATATTCATTATCCTTGATCGATTTTAGGACGATCTAACGATGTGCGTTATTTTTCCACACAAAAGTGTACATAAGATATCTTGGGTCTCACCAGAACATCGAACAGAAAACCAAATTGACCACATTTCAATCAGTGGGAAAAGTAGAGGTTCTCTTATCGATGTACGAAATAGAAGAGGAGCCGATGGCTCTACAGACCATCATCTTTTGACTGGTGGCCATAACAAGAGATAGAAATCGTGCACCACAGAGAAAATTTGCAATTGAGAAACTTCATTTAGCAAATGTAAGGGATGGCTAACTCATTACGAATTGCTTATCAAAACCTTAATGTTCACAATTCGAAAGATTGGAAGGATGAAGAAAGAAAAGAAGTAAAATCAAAATTAAACAACGCTAAAACTCGATCTGCAAAACTAAATTTGCAAAGTCAGTAAGTACTATAGATCGACAAGTACAGAAAAGCGCTCGACAGGATAAACGAAAATAGGCGGAAAACTTAGCCACTGAAGCTTAATCTGCAGCTGAAACACATAGATCAACTTGCCGATCATTTATCACTTTAAAGACAGTAATGGCGTTCCGGTTACGTTTAACAAAAATATAGCTCATTTACTTGTATGTATAGTGTCATGACCTCGAGAAGATATTGCACGAATGGCAATTGAATGGAATCCACAAGGCAGTAGGCGACCAGGAAGGACATCTCATGCTTGGAGAAGGATGCATGAAAGCGAAATGGCGGCATGAATAATTTAATTCGATCTCAAAATTGTACCAAATAGGTTTTAAGCCTAGGAGAATAAAACTTTGCCAGAACCCAGTAAAAATTTTGCTGCACTGGCAGCAGCTTTTTGTTTCCAAAGGAATTCCGAGTTAAGGTGCGCATCCAAACCACTTGAATTCATGCAGGGTTCCCTATGATGATGTCACTGTTTAGAGCGCTAGTTGGTAGTAGCACTAAAAAAGCGCTCTTAAGATGCAGTAAAATCATGTGTCTTTTCAGCGTTTATTGGAACATTCTTTCCTATAATTAATTTTTATTATCAGCAAAGAATTTTATATTAAAAGTTAAAAAAAAAACCTTATCAAAAAATTTGAATTTTTCGTTTACTTTTACTGCATCCTAAAGAGCGATCTTTGGATGCGCTGCAGCAATGGTTCTCAAATGGTGGGACGCGACCCCCGCTGATTTGTGAAGTTTTTTGGCTGAGTCTGGGATCTGGCAGTTCGTTTTCTATAACCTTTTCGATGCTGATTCCGAATCTGGGTTTTAAATTTTTCTAGTACGTTAGGCTTTTGAGAAAATTAAAGGCAAAGTTTATAAAAACGTACACTCAAAATAAAAAGTGAACTAAAATCTGGGAAAATTAACTTAATTTTAAGAAACAGAGGGAATGATTTGGCTCCAAAGATTTTTTTTCTTGGTTTTAGTTCATAATTTTCCCAAAAATAAGGAAAACAAAGTTAATTAATTTTAAGCCAATTTTAACTAGAAATTGGGAAAAATTATATTACACTTTAGTTCATTCACATTTTAAAACTGGATTGGGTCTAGACCCTGGACCCATGGGTTCGGACCCCATGGGGCCAGCCCCTTGTTAACTCAAGCAAAGATTTTGACCCAAAATTTGTGTCCGTTTCGCTCTAACTTGCTTAGTTTTTGAGATACGGTAATAAGGGGTCTGATAGGGTCTTGAGAATCTTAAAAACTGGATATCTCAAAAACTATTAATCGGAGGGCTTTCAGGTATTTTGCGGAAGTGTTCTACTAGTCAAGAGCTACAAAAATGCCGTTGGACCTTTTCCCGTGTTGGCAGTATTTACTGCGATATGCGCATTGCGCATATATAAAATCTCGGGAATTTCAAATTTTAGATCTAAAATTAGGGTCTTGAGACCCCGACAGATATGCAGACCTAGGCTATTCCATATTTTTTTTTTTTAGTCTTTCTTTTGAAAATTTCGTCCGTTTCGCTCTATCTCGCTTAGTTTTCTCAGAAGTTATTAACTAAATTCTAAGAAGTACACTTCCTCAATTCAAAGAAGAGAATACGATGGTGTTTTTTTTTTAGTAAATTTTGACTAAACTTGAACTAAATTGTTTTTTAAGAAATATGTCTTAAAAATAAAGATACGTTTCTTAGATTTGTGGAAAATTTCATTGGCTGTAAGAATTTTTTCCTAATATTTAAAAATTCCATTTAAAAAAAACTATGAACTACTTATAAGTAAATGAACTAAACTTTTTTCCTCATAGTTAAGAAAATTTTTCATTTTTTAGTTAAATTTTACTAAATTTTAGGAAAATTCATGATAAATTTTCAAAGACATTTTTTCCTTAATTTTTGTTATGTCTTTTTTTTCAGTGTATTCTTGTGCATTTTTAAGAGCTTTGTTTGTGATATTTTTGGATGCATTTGGGATCTGGCCACTTTTTTTCGATTTACATTTTAATGCTGATTCCAAATCTGGATCCGAATAACAGATCTAGATTCGTGACCGAATAAATTTCAATCAATACCAAACACTAACATAATTTTGAAAAAAGAACAATCATTACTCCAAATCGGACTTTAAATGCTTTCTTGGTAAACATTTCTTCATTTCTGATCAGGTTAAACTGGTATTTTTCTATTATTTTTGGAAATAAAAAATAGATGACGATAGTAAGTTTCGATGTAAAATGCCGTAGTACGGGAACTGGTTTCCAAATATTCAAGGAAATTTAGGTCACAGTTCACAAAAATTGTGTTTTTTTTATTTTTTAGAAGATTTTTACGTGAAATTTTTGCTATGCGTCTGGGATCTGACCACACGGTTTCGATTAATCTTTCAATGCTGCTTCTGAATTTGGTTTCCAAATTTTTCCATTACTTCAGGTTTTTAAAAAAAATGAGGGCAAAGTTCACGTTCTTTTTATGTTGGGGGGGGGGGTCGCGAAAAATTTTAAATACTGCAAAGGGGTCGCAAAGCAAAAGTTAGTGAGAAGCTCTGCGCTACAGTATGATATAACAATAAACTGTGCTTATTTATTTCAATATCGAAAGAAAAACTTTTTTGCCTTACAAAAAAAATGCCAGTCTAATGCACATGTTGTTCGAATAGATATCCAAAAATTTTGAAAATACTGGATTGAATTAAAAACAAATACTACCAAAAAACAACAATACATAAGGGAAAAAAACAACAATATTTGGGGTGTTAATACACACACACAAAATGAACATATGCACCGAAGGCGCTTAACTTAAAAAAAAAAAAAAAAACAAATCCTGCTACAAATTTAGCCAGCCACACCGACTGACTGACGGACGGACGGATGAACGACTATACCCGGCAGCATATCCGTTTGTTCAATTTGTACAATTGTCGCTGGCTTTATTATGTGAATACATCGAAAAAAACACTGAAACTACAAACGAACAACTTCCGATTACAACTTCATTTGTACAATAAATGTTTTCAAATAATTCGTCCTTTTTTTTGCTATTTTAACTCTTCGTGTCGTTTTTATATTCATCCGTGTAAATTGTATTTGTGTGTGTGTTTTTTTATTTACACAAATGTTTGTTTGTATATTTGCTACTTATACAAATATACTTGCATATTTAAAAGGGCTGTCTGTCGCTGACTCGAATAGTGTAGGGTTTTATTGGTGATGTTATTGTTATTTAATTGTCGAACAACCCACATCTGTCAACTTCAATGAACTGTCAAAAGAAAGAATAGAAAAAAAGGAAAAAAAAGCAAACGGAAGTTCATCATAATGATCAACAATAACATTACCATCATAATGATGATGATTACACTACTGTTACTGTGTTTAAGTATGAAACCTTTAACTTTTTTTTTCGTTGTTGTTGGTGTTGATCCACTTGCTTACAAACGGAAAATTCTTTTTTTTTTTGTATCAAAAGTCCTATTTCTACACATTCATTCACTCACCCTCTTCCTTTGTAGACTATGCCTTTTAAACACTCATTCGTTCAGTTGGTGTAAATTAAACCCAGTGGATTAAATAATTTTTTTATGAAATGATTTTGCATATTTTTTGATGTTCTTGTATTACCGTTATGTTGTTATATTCATATCATTTAAATTTTAAACTTTTTTTTATTTGCTTGACCCTTATTTTTATTGCAATTAAAAAATTTTATAAATAAATTTTCTTTATTAAAACGGCGTAATGAATTTAACCATATTTGCTGTAAAATTCGAAAGATTCAAATTACATATTTTTTAATTGATAACTAAAGAATAATTTATTTATTCACACTGCAGGATAAATGGAGTCAGTCGTTCCGAAATCACATATACCGTGATTGGTTAAAAAGGGACATATTCACAAAAAAAATTTTGAATATCAAAAACATAAAATTTTTTGCATTTCAAAGTAAGAATTTTATTAATAATGTTTTTAGCAGTGTTCGAAAAAAAAACAGTACGTTGTATAACGTACGGGTTTTTCCAAAGAACTCATTCACCAAAATTTTTTTTAGTGATTGTGTTCGTGTACGCAAACAGTATACCGAACGTTATGCTTGCGAATTGACGAACTCAAACTTTACGATAATGTACTGCACTATAAACAGAAACGCTACATCGTAGTGGTTGTGTGTTTTTGAACGATCACAAACAAAAAAAAAGTACTTTTAGTGTACTGTTTCCGTACTTAGCAGATTTTTTTGTTTTAAACTTAAAATGGCGATATCTCGAAAACTAAGCAAGATAGAGCAAAACGAAGTCCACACATGTGAAGAGGCCCGGCGATACTATGTAGATTCTATCTTGCTTAGTTTTCGAGATATCGCCATTTTAAGTTTTTGAAAAAAATCTGCTAAGTACGCAAACAGTACACTAAAAGTACTTTATTTTGTTTGTGTACATAGCACAGTACATAATCGTAAAGATTGTGTTCGTCAAGTCGCAAGCATAACGTTCGGTATTCTGTTTGCGTACACGAACACAACCACTTGAAATAATTTTTAGTGTTTCTGTTTTTCTTTTTGGGAATGTGTTTGCGTATTTCCATCGGCATAGTTCAGTACAAAACACTAACGTACCGTTCGTTAGTGTTTTTTTTCGAACCCTGGTTTTTAGAAAAAACTTGTCTGACAAACAGAAAAACAGCCGATGAGTAAAACCACGTCATAATATTTTTACAAGGGATATATCTCGGCTTATCGGCCATATCATTTAAAATTTCATTGTCCCCTTATGAAACAATGTGGGCCTTCGGGAAAATTTCGAGATCTCCCGAACTAACAGGAATTATGTCTAGAGCAAAAATACGTGTCGACTTAAATTTAATATGGATATCGTAGGTCTATGTCTTCACATAAATACCCCCCAAAATTTACACATCTTCATGAAAAGTATGTTTTTTTACAAGGTTATGATACCATTAGATAGGCATTAAAAAACCTTTCTTCTCATATGGGACCAATATATAGTTTCTAAGAAAGAAATAGCTGAGAAATCCGAAATTAAATCCCCGAAATGGCCGATAAGCCGAGACCCCACAACCTTAGAACTGTCTCTTTTATATATATTTTAAGATTCGTGCAAATCGGCTCATAAGGGTTGAGATACTTCCCTTGTTAAAACCTGATTACAATACATATGTTAAGGTTAGGATGTAAATGGCTGCTGATGTTTTACGTCAGCACACGTAGACTCTGAGTTCCATTGTGATACCACTGGACTGTAATAGGTTTCCCTACTGGTCCCTACCGTTAAACCAATTTGATCGTACAGCTCCCTAGATCCCAGTGAAGCAAGTCTCTGACCAGAAAGTGCTGGGCAATGGCAGATGAATTGTTCGATAGTTTCCAACTCCTCTTCATCCATACAACTCCGACAAAAGTCTTTTGACGGCACATTTAACCGCTCTGCTGCATCCCTATAAGACAGTGTCCGGTAATTACAGCAACCACTGTCGAAATCTCTCCTCTTGGAAGCAATATCAGCTCACTTGTGCGCCTCTGATTAAGAGTAGGCCAAATCTGTTGCATTGTCTCACACGTCAATCCATTTGCCCATCTCTGATTAGTCTCAGTCGCGGATCAAAGCTGTAGATTTTGCTTGCAAGTTTCTAGAGGCATACCGATTCCGTTGGAACCTGTAACGTAGTTCCTAGTCTTGGAAGCTCATCGAGTTTGCAATTCCCTGGAATGTCTCTGTGCCTTGGGACTAGAGTTTTTCTTTTCCCGGACTTTTTCATTTCCCGGGAAAGCGGGATTCATTTTTAAATTTCCCGGGATCCCGGGAATTCCCGCAAAAACTAAAAACCCAAATTTTTGGTCAACAAAATGTATAAAAACCTTATAAATGCGATTACACTATTTATAATGTTTATTAACACCATAGAAATCTTAGTTTCGAGAAAAAAAGAACAATTTTTGTTACACAGTTTTTATAAAAAAAACGGCCCAAATATGTCGAAGTCTTTTAAAAAGTACTTTTAAGGGGATGTGTTATTTCACATCGCTTTATCTGTTTTAATAATAAAAATTCATCATTTATTCTTAGTCATCTCAGTTCATTTTTACAACTGGTTCTCCACGCTTTGCCTCTAAAACACAATAGTGGTGTTTAGAGTCTTAATTGCCAGCCCTGGCACTGGTGGTAAAAGAGAACTTTTTAAAATTACCTTTCAAAACCCATGTATTTTTTGAAAGAAGTAGTCTTTTGCTACATTGCCAGGGCTGGCAGCAAGACTCTCAATACCTCTAATGAAACTGATTCAGAGGAATTTCTTAATTATGTCTCTGAAACCTAATGTAACTGTTTCAGAGAAATGAAATTATAAGAAATTTTACCCCATAAAGTTATTAAAATTTTAAATTTCTGGTTTCTAAAAGAAAAACCAGCTAATTTCAGAGTCATTCCTTACACAGATTTTATATCAATTTATCGATCTAAAAAGAATCACGTCCGGAGACATAAACATTTTCTATAGAAACAAATAGACAATTTTTTAGCTTCTAAAAAAAGTATCAAGTTCTGACAATTATATCCTATTGAAGATTTAGATATTGTGAGACTTTTTCATTTCGTAAGTCTTAGATTTTATAACATTTTTTAGTTTGAAGGGGTCTCTTGGAATACTTCTTAAGCCCTCCTGGTTCCCGCGTACGTTTCTGCAATCAATTATCAAGAATTTTAATAAAATCTCTAAAAAATCACAAATCAATAGAAGTCGAAAAATCAACAATTTCATAGAAATTTAAATTCCCGGGAATTCCCGCTCTATTTCCCGGGATTTCGGGATCGAAAATTTACGGGAATTCCCGGGAAATCCCGTCCCGGGAATTCCCGTGAAAAACTCTACTTGGGACCCATATGAGTCGTATATCAAACTGCTTGGCCATCTCATTTAAAGACGTGCGGCAGTTAAGGGCAGATATTGTTTTCAGAAACATGATCTCCAGAGTCTTGACCGCGGCTTGACTGTCAGAATAGATGTTGACTGCGGTTGTAGACAAGACATTGCAACTCAACCAATCAGCCACTTCCTTTATTACCAGCATCTCTGCCTGGTAAACACTGCAATGATCTTCGAGCCATGCTCAATCCAAGCTCTTCCGAATAGACTCCAAAGACCACTTGCTCGTGCAGCCTCGATCCACCTGTGTAAAAATTTATGGTGGCTCCACTTCCCGGTATGCAAACTATCCAAGACTCCCTAGATGGTATCATAGTGACGCTCAAAAAGGCTCATAGAGGGAGCACAGTCCACATTTTGTGGTATTGTATCTTCTTTAAGATCGTGCTATAGCCACTAGAGATGGGCGCTGGTCACGTGATTTGCGTGATTCACGTGAATCACGCGTGAATCACGCGTGAGCGTGAGTGAATTTCATTTCAATCACGTGATTGTGAGTGAGTGTGAGTTGAAAAAAAATCTGAGTGAGTGATTAGTGAGTGAGTCATTTATTTTTTGCGTGAGTTTGCGTGATTAGATTATTTGATTTGCCAAATTTTTTTTTAATTTTTTTGTAAATTTTTTTTTTGGATTTTTTTTTCTTTTTGGTAAGAAAACTTTATTGCGTGAGTAGATTTTGCGTGACTCACGCGTGAGCGTGATTGAATCTGGCGTGAGTCACGCGTGAGCGTGAGTAAGTTTTTTATTACTCACGTGAATGTGAGTGAGCGTGAGTAAAAAAAAAATTGCGTGAGTGATTAGTGAGTGATTCGATTATTTTTTGCGTGAGCGTGAGTGAGTGTGAGCCAAAATCCACTCACGCGCCCATCTCTAATAGCCACAATCGCTGCTCCTCCATTGTAGCGTTCTATTAAGTCGGATTGCCGACAAGACCGCACACTGCCTACCCCATATATCCAATGGTATCAAGGGAAGGTGGATTTCTAAATGCTGCCGTAGGTGTAGTACACTCAAAAAAAAACTGTAATGTTAGCAAAAAAAGCTTGTAAACCTACAAGAAAATTTGCTGATTTTGAACCCACAATTTTTTTGCTAAAGTTAGCAAAAATTTTTTGCCAATAATTAGTTAACTGATTTTTTTTTTTGAACTTAGTTCATACACATTTGACACATTTTGGGGTCCCCATTGGGTTCGGACCCAATAGGTCCAGACCCCGATGGGCCTAGACCTAGTTTGGTTCCTTAAAAATCGTCATAGTTTTTGATCCAAAATTTGTGTCCGTTTCGCTCTACCTTGCTTAGTTTTTGAGATACGTGATTTTAGGGGATTACTGGGGTCTTGAGAATTAAAAAACTCGATAACTTCAAAAATATTACTCGGAGAGCTTTTGGTTATTTTGCGGTCTTGTTCTACGTGTTGAGGGCTACAAAAATTCTTTTGGACTTTTTGTTGTGTCTGCAATATTTACCGAGATATGAGCATTTTAAAATTTTCGGGAATGCTAACTTTTTTGGATCCAAAGTTAGGTCCCATTAGGGTCCACACATATGAAGAGGACCCGCGAAAGTATGGAGATTCTAAAAACCAAAAATGCCCTCCATTTTGCTTTATCTGGCTTAGTTTCCGAGATAGCGCCATTTTAAGTTTTCTGAAAATAAAAAAAAAATTTAGCATTTATTTTTGCTAATGTTAGCAAAAAATCTTGTAAAAATGTTGTCAACTCAATTTCAAATTTAGCAAAAGAAATTAGTTCAAAGTTTGTTTAAAATTGCTAATGTGCTAAATGAAGTTTACAGAATTTTTTGCTAACATGCTAATCTCTGCTAAAAATTAACTAAAAGTTAGCTAACTAGTATTAGCAAAAAAAAATTAGTAAATCTACTAACGTATTTTTTTGAGTGTACGAAGAGTAGTGATGAAGACACAATTCGCTCTTGTTTGCTCAACATACCAAAGGCTTCATTTCATCAGCCCTGAGCGGGCATTCAAAATAAATTTCTGCACTGACATCATCCACATCATCCAAATTCATATATCTTCCGAGTCTCTAAAGCGTTCAGTCGTCTTATTAACACCGCTATGCACTATAGATATCTTATTGTTAGCTATTATGTTCAATCACTGGTCACCAGTCACCACAACAATATTACCATGTCGTAAAAAAAGGTAAATCTTCAATTCTTGATTACTTGCAGGATTCGTGAAAAATTTCAAATATAAAAAAAAACTTACTAGTTCATTTAAAATAACAGTTTAGTCTAAAACTGTTTGTCTTAATTGAAATAGATAAAGGCAACAGATTGTGGGTACTTATGAAATGCAACAATGATAATAAGATGATGACTGTCAGAAACTGTGTGTTATTAGCAATAGTACGATGCCTATATTTATAATAGATTTTACCTGATATACCTAAACACACCTAAATAATACAGATGTTAAAAGTCAGTTGATGTTTATTGCCCACAGAATACGAGTACAAATGTCTGCAGCATTCGTAAGAGTTGAAATCTTAAAAAGGGAACAGAAATAAAAACTAAAATTACGCCTATCAGACGTCACTTATATTTTTATACCCTCCAACCACAGTATGGGGGTATACTCACTTTGTCATTCCGTTTGTAACGCATAAAAATATCGGTCGGGGACCCCATAAAGTATATATATTATTGATCTATGATCGATTCTAAGTCGTTCTATGAATGTCCGTCCGTCCGTCCGTCTGTATAAAACACAATTCAGTCCAAAATAAAAGAGCTAGACCCCTGAAAATTGGTCAGAATATGTATAATGTTCATAGGCCGGCTAAGTTCGGAAATGGGCAAAATCGGGCCAGGGGGAAAAAAGTTCCCCCTTAACAAACTAAAAAAACCTCTTTAAAAACGCCATTTTTACATCTTTTTTTGCCATTATTGTTAAACAAATGAATTCTTTTTATGTCAGAAGGAGTTTAAACTCCCGAACTTAGACCCAGGGGGCTGGAAAATTTAGTTTTTTTCTACCCGCCCCCTTTTGTGGGCGTGGATTTAAAAAACCATTAAAATAATGAGAAAATGGTATAACTAAATTGCGAAAAGCATAATAAATAAATTAGTTAACATTTATCGCGATGGGGAAAGTATCCCTCACCACCCCCACCAAGCCCCCCCCCAAAAAAAAACGACCCTGGATTTTTTATATGTTTTAACATGTTGGAGGGTATCATAGATTCGGCATAGCCGAATTTAACACTCTCACTTGTTATACCCTACATGGTATAATGAGATTGTGCTGATGTTTGCAATCTTCTAGTATACCGATCGACTCAGAATCATTTTTTGAGTCGAATTGGCAATATCCACGCGTCTGTCTATTTATGTATACATTTTTTCCCAAAGACGAAGCCTTTTAAAAAATCAAGCATGTATAAACTTAGCCCCCTTTAAATTTGGCTCAAATAACTTTAATACCGTATTATAATAGGTATCCTTTCGAAGTTTGAAAGGTAAGTAGTTTGTGTTTAAAAATTATCATTCCAAAAACCCAAACCACTATTCCGATATTCACAAAAATCCATCAAAATTTATGTAAATAGAAAATATTTTATTAATATTTTGTTTGTAGGGTAGGTTTGGTTATGAATAGGGTTTCTAAATTCCCGGACTATTTTCAATTTCCGGGAAAGCGTTTTAAAAAAATTGAATTCCCTGGAATTCCCGGGAATTTTTGGTTAACACAAATTCTGAATCTTATCATATATAAAATATTATTTTTCAAAATATGGCCGCATATTTTAATTCAAATACCCACAGATGTTTTCTTTTGTAAAATAGTTTTCTTTACTTTTTTTTTAAACGTATAAAATTCACAAAAATCTAATTTTGTTTAAAGTAATGTATTTTATCAGGATTTTTTATTCATGAATTTATAATATTTAAAATTTTTGTGTTTGTAAAAGCTTTTTGGTAAATTCGAATAATGCTGATGAATCATAATCAGGATTTAATTTTAAAGATACATTTCGAAAAACTTTCGAATTAGTTAAATAACCTTTTCAAGACATCCGTGCCCAAATATCAGTCTTTAAATTTAAATATTTATCTTTAAAAATGGAACTTTTGTGAAATTTTAGGCTAGAATGCTGGTTTGTTTAAAATACTTTTATGCAACCTGAAGCGTTTCCTTACTATTTTTTCTGCAATAATTTAAATTGAATCCAATTTTTTATTTTATTTCAATAAATCATATAAAATTATAAAAATAAAATATTTGAGCTCGAGGCCTGGATTGTTCTTTAATTAAAATTCTTCTTTATTAATTTCCAATATTTCGCTACTCTTCGAGTAGCATCCTCAGGGAGTATAATGGATTTTAAATAAAAACACAAAATTCTAAAAAATTAACGTTGCTTATAACTCGTCATCACTACTACTGAGTAGTACTACTGAGTAGTAGTGATGACGAGTTATAAGCAACGTTAATTTTTTAGAATTTTGTGTTTTTATTTAAAATCCATTATACTCCCTGAGGATGCTACTCGAAGAGTAGCGAAATATTGGAAATTAATAAAGAAGAATTTTAATTAAAGAACAATCCAGGCCTCGAGCTCAAATATTTTATTTTTATAACTAAATTGGAAAGGTCGAATAAAAAACAACTTTAATCATATAAAATTGTATTCAAAATGGGTAATTTGATTAGCTTTTTTTAAAAACAGTTATTGACAAATTCCCGAAATTTCCCGATGAAAAAATCCTGGGATTTTGAGAAAAAAATTTCCCGGGAATTCCCGGGAATTTTTTGACGAATAGAAACCCTAGTTATGAATAATGACGTTAGTGAAAACGAACGTCCATAGAGGCAGTGATGTATCACATTATGATGCCTTTGAAACTTTGATTCTCTCTCCTCTTTTCCGTGTTGCCCAAAGTTACTCTTCTTTTTTGATGCTTTAATTAATACTAGTAGGGTCCAGAGACGTATGCCACGTAACTCTAATCGATTCTGAAAGATATAAGAGCCAAACAATTTTAACCTTCTGAAAGTGCAGTGCAAAAACATAATAAATTATTGGTGTCTTCTACGAATTCCCTGCACCATCTGCATGTATCATCAATTCTAATTCTAATTGTTACCATGTGTTTACCCAATGTATTGTGACCAGTAATGAGGTTAATGGTATCGCTAAGTTCCTTTCTGTCCAAATCCAGTGTTCAGGCACAGACTAATACAGACTCGACATAACTGACAGGTGTCAAAAAAGTATTCTTTAACCATATGGTTAATATTTTCAAAATATTCTACGAATTAGGTTAGAAAGAGAAAACTGATATAACGCGCCATTAGAAAAATGGATGCCAGATCGGTTTTTGTTGTTTCACTCACTCCTAAGTCGTAGAAAGTGTTGTCATGTTAGCGTAAAACGGACTAAAAACCGTTGTGTTTTCTCCTAAAATCGCTTAGTTTTTCCCCATTTTTTCTTAAAAAGCTCTACTGTCGAGTCTGTATTTAGTCTGTGGTTCACGTGTCTTCTACGGGCTCCCTGCACCATTTGCATGTATCATTATTTATAATTCTAATTGTTACCATGTGTTTACCCAATGTGTTTTGACAGGTAATGACCCGAGTAAAAATTTTTGTATGGAGCAATATATGTTCTTATATTATTCCAGATCTGTTGATAGATCCGAGATTTGAAAGATCAGCACTGATCCGAAAAATGGATCGCTAAGATTAGATCAGTTTTAACCGGACGGATACAATTTGATCCGAAAAGTGGGTTTATCTAATTAGATCAGTTTTAATCGGTGGGATACAATTTCATCCGAAAAATGGTTGGATCTTATTGGACCAAGACAAAAAAAAAAGATTTTTTTAGCTGGATAAAAAAAGATAAAATTTCATACGAAAGAAAAAAAAAATATTACAAAAAACTTTAGATAAAATTTTATCCGAAAAAAAAAATCTATTTTTAGAACTATATATAATTTAATCCGAACAATAAAATCTATTTTTAGAACTGATAAAGTTTTATCCAAACAATTTTTTTCAATATTAAGATATAAATATATATAATTAAAATTTATTTAAAAAAAAAAAAACTTCGAGCGGCGGGGGAATCGAACAGCTACCAACTGTTTTGTAATCGCAATCTCTACCCTCTGACCCAGCGGACGTTGTTAATAAATGACAACTTTAAAAGACTATGTTTTAAAAAAACTTAGAAAATAGTTTATCATATATAATTATATCAAGTTTAACTTATATATAATTAAATCCAGTTTATCTTATCGGGTATATGATTGCATCAAATTATATTCGACTTGAATTTGAACAAAATTTTAAAAAAGACTTAGAAAATTTTTGCTAAAATTTGTGATTTTTTTTTTTTTTTTAGTTTATTTGCTGAGCTAATAGGGGGTTTAATACTGAGTTCAACAACAGGATTTTCATCTTCCAATGCTCTTAATTTTCCAAGTTATAAAGCTTTAAAGTAAAAACGGTTTTTGGCTTATGAGCTTCACATTTTTCATCGGATCCAAATTTTCTTTCTGCCGTTGTATTTTTAATAAAAATACCTTTAAAATGGTATAAAACATGTATAAACTTTTTTACTCACCAACGGCCAAATAATGAGTTTTAAGTTTTTTTCGGAAGTTTTTTCAGACAAAAATAATTTTATCTGAAAATATTGCTAACATAAGTTCGAACCAAATACACTTTTAATTATTGGCAACAAATAAAGCTTTGATTTGAGCTTGATCTGAGCACTTTAGCTCTCTTAAAACCAGAGATATTGATGGTTAAACATTAAAGTTTTAAAATATTTTTTTCTTCGGATTAAATAATATATAATTATATCAAAATATAATTATTTTTGAAATATTTTTGTTAAAATTCAGGGATTTTATTTTTTTTTAAATTTGAAAAACGAAAACGCATTAAAAAATCATTTAGATTAAAAAAAAATTTAAAAAAAAATTATTTTTTTCTTGACTTAGTCGGGAATCGAACTCAGGGTCCTCAAGAATTATATATTATCATATATGATGCAATATAGAAAGTTATATTACTATATATAAATAATATTTATTTCTAAATATTATCATAAAAAATAAATTAATCAATATTTTTAAGTTTAGTAAAAAATTAAAGCTTCTAAAACATATTTTCTTTAAAAAAAAAATTAAAAAAAACAACTTTTTTTCTTAGCTCAGCCGGGGATCGAACCCAGGGTCCCTAGGAACCATATATTAACTTATATGATGTAATATATAAAATTATATAACTATAAATAAATAATATTTATTTTTCGATTTTATCATAAAAATTTAATTATTCAATATTTTTAAGTTTAGAAAAAAATAGAAGCTTTAAAAACATATTTTCTGTTTTAAAAAATTAAAAAAAAAATAGTTTTTTTCTGGGTTGAGCCGGGAATCGAACTCGGGGTCTCCAAGCATCATATATTATCTTATATGATCTTATATAAAGTTACACACAACTATTTAAGTTATATGCATTTTTTAAACATTTAACTTTTAAAATCCAATATGCATTTTTTTAAGTTTTAAAATACAATGGATTAAACAGATTTTTTTTCTATTTAAAAATTTATAGAATTTATATATATTTTTTTTTGACTGATTTTAGGTGCTTTGAGAATCATATATAATTATACAAGCTCTCTTGTATACTTAAATAAAAATATATATGATGCAACATTAAAAAAAAATATTGAAATACTGTCATATAAAAGTATGCATAATTATATATAAAATATTGTGAAAGAAAAAAATATTTTTTACCTTATACAATTGTATAACATTTTATATGGCGTTACATGTGCCACCATTTAAAATTATATATAGAGTTTAAAAAAAAATTGTATTTATATGGTACCTTACAAAACTATATACGGTATTTCATAAGCCATTTATAATTATATCTTTGATAATATTAAAAAAATAAATGTTTGATGCCATGTATAGTTTTATATAACTGTATATAGAGTTATATGTGCGACCATATATAATTATATTTGAAAAAAAAAAAAATTTGTTTTTTAAGATGGAACCATATATAGTTTTAAATGGTTTCTTGTAAGTCATATATAATTTTAAATGGTTTCTTGTAAGTCATATATAATTATATATATAATGATATTGGATTTTTTTTAAATATGCTCGTATACGTTATTTGATATTAAGTCACATATAAATATGTATGCAATCAGATTAAGTTATATGTGTCACATATGATTATGTCTCCCACATGTATTTATATATTAATATGGTTATCATTAGATGTAATTTTATATAACTCCATTTAAAAAATTTGGAAAAACTCAATGCGAGATATAATTATGTACTTTGTTTGATATGAAAACATATTATTTCATATGGCTATATATACATACATCAAATAATGTAAAATTATATGTATTCATTTTTACTCGGGGAGGTTATTGGTAGTACTAAGTTCCTTTCTGTCCATATACAGAAAATTTTACTGTTTTTTCAACAAGCTTTCATCACAAAATATTTTCGTTTATATACTCCTGCCAGAATTGTACCATTTATACAACCAGAATTCCTTTGACTCCAATTTTATCCTTTGACAGATAATAGAAAGTGGAGGAAACACGTCAGATTCCCTTGTCTCTTATGCGAGTTCTGCTCATTGTCGTGCAAGCTCATCGGCTTTCTAGTTTTCTAGAATATATGCCTTGGTAGATATACAGCCTTGCAGTATCTTACAGGCCTCAGCCTGTTGTTAAGCCAATCATCCACTATAAAAATCACAGTTTCAAGCCTTTTATCAGTTACGTTATAAGGGATTTCATAATCCGTTCCTAACTCTCAATAATTTATGTATTCCGAACCTGTCTGTTTTTCAGAGATCCCGTTTAGAATAGTCTATTAAGAGACATTTTCGCATTATTCTTGATGTAAAGGTTTATCGAAATCATATCAAGAAGCATTTCTAATGAGTCCTGTATTCAACGACAGGCCACCAAACATGTCCATCATAAGTTCGCACTGGCCGGGCAACTAATCTTTGACAAGATTAAAGAGCAGCGTAAGCCTTTTTTAAAAGTTCTTTCAAATTTTCCGTCCTGGGAATTTTCATCCAGAAATACTCACAAGAATTTAGCTGTGTCAGAAAGTTTTAGGCTTACACCATTTAGTTTCGGGAGGTTGAAACCATTTCCGTCTCTTTGGATTTATTTTCAATCCATATGCTTCTGCCCAACCAGAAAGGATTAAGTTATGACTTTCTTTCTTAGCAGGGCAGTATAGTCCTTAAAGAAAATAGTTCTTTCGATGTGCTGAACAGCAACATGAAGTACAGAATCCGCTGATTTACCTTTAAAATACGCATGTTGACTTCCAGAAATATTTAAAGGACATATATTTATCGTGATATGTTCGCCAAGAACTCTCTCCAATCTTTCGAAGTACAATGCAGAATTTTACCCGCTTTCGGTATGAAGGCTACCTTAACCTTAAGCCAGGAAGTTGGGACGTAAGATTAATTTACACAGAACTTAAAAATGCCTAATAGTGTATCGCCTATGATAACAATTCCCTCTTGGATTATTTTCGGATAGAATTTATCTAATCCTGGGGATTTGTATGGTCCGAATATATTAACATTGTTTGCAGGTGTTAAACGTGTATTTTATTAACCTAATTAAGCACTTATTATAACTCGATCACTATTGAACTTAGTTCCCATACACAAATTTCTTGGGACCTATATTCCGGTAAACATTGGTGTAGCAAATCCCATGGTCGTTCTTGACCGACTATAATTTTCTTACTAGTTTGTATTAAGATTGCGTCACATTTTAAAAAAAGGTTACTAGCAGCATTTCATACTTGCAACCTATACAAAACTAGACATACAAACCAATGTGTGCGTGTAGGGAAACAGCTTGATGCAACCGTTGTTGCGCTGATGGTAACAATGTCCACAATGTGGATAGTGACAAGTTCTTGGGCACCCGCCGCGATAAGATTACTTATCTTTAAAATTGATCGTTTTGAAAACATTGTGATGTGATGTGGTGGCATTTTCGACTTGTCTGCGAGTTAATATTTTTAACTTTTTTATTGTCACATCAACCAGTTCAGCTTGAGATACATACAACAACAATAATACCAGTAAAAGAACTGATGTCTGTAATGTCACTGATGAACGCATAAATAGTCAAGTTTGATGCCCATCTCAATTTAGTTTTAAGCAGTTGAAATATCATAATGGATGTATAATAGACTGAGCTGAAACAATGTATTTCAGCCATTCTCGGTGTTGACTGACACACATGTTTTAGAGTCAGTGAAGACAATTTTGTCGATTCAATAAATAAAAACTGTCTTCATAATTACATACGTAATTTAATTTTTTTACCCATTTTGGATAAAATCTATATTTGGATATTTTTTTTCGTGACGTTACTTTGTATTTCACCCAGATTCTATACCACCTTCAATCTCACCAGCAGACAGTCAAACAAAGAAGTAACGGTCAGAAACCTCTGCACCGCACTCACCTTAGAATCCGTGTGTGCTAACGTAAAGTAAAGTCATGTTTGAAAATAAGATTTTATAAAGCCTTGATTACCGTCCAAGGTATAATATTTTTATAATGACACATTTAAAAATGATGCAAATATTTTACATTCACCTGACCCTAATGTACTCGTAATATGCTTGAATACAGTTAACGTTTGCAAACATTTATACGAAAGACATAATCTTAATCGTCGGATAACAGAGCAGTTGCGTTTAAAAACTTGCAGTTTCAATCAAAACATCTTGAAAATACAAATTTATCATTCTACCTCTAATATGTTAAGGTGTCTTTACATCCTCCCACAGAATCTTTGGATTTTAAGTAGAGATGGGCACATGAGCAGATTAAAGCGTGATTCACGTAATTCACGCGTGATCACGCGTGAGTGTGACTGAATTCAATTTTACTCACGTGATTGTCAGTGATGGAAAAAATGTCGTGAGTGAGTAAGATTTTTGCGTGAGTGAGTGTGCGTGATTTATATTTTCTTCATATTTCCTTCCGTAGCAAAAAAGCAACAAAAAATTGTAAAATTTGGGTTAATTTCGCTAAACTTTAAATTTTGCTGAAAATTTTAAAAGTTTTTTTGAAACTGTAGTTTTTGAATTGATTTTGTATTAATAAGAGTTTCGTGAGTGTGAGTCAACGTGAGTATGAGTGAAGCTTGCGTGAGTGCACGTGAGTGTGAGTTATTTTAAATTTACTCACGTGATTGTGAGTGAGTGTGAGTGGAAAAAATATACTAGAGTTAGTGTGCGTGATTTAAAAATTCCTGTCGTGAGCGTGAGTGAGTGAGTGTGAGTCAAAAATCACTCACGCGCCCATCTCTAATTTTAAGCTAGTAAAATATTACCAAAGTCTTAATACTGCAAAAAATTCTAAATAATAAATCGAATAATGTAAACAGAATAATGTAACAGAATAATAAATCGAATAATGTAAACAGATACCATAATTTTTAGATTTCATGAACCAACCAAAATCGAACTATTCTTGTTCACAAAAAGGACTAATTGTAAGATAGACAGGTTTGTTCATCCCAAATTAGATGTAATCAACTATCTAATGTGGCGAAATACCTGGGTATAATGCTGGACTCAAAGCTTTTTTTAAAAATGAATACAGAGGAAAGAATGAAAAAGTCGTTATGTGCTTTTTACACCTGCAGAAGAACTGTCGAAAGAAGGTGGGGTCTAAAACTGTATATTATCCACTGGATGTGTGGTGCGATAATTAGACCAATACTTACCAATGGTGCCCTTCTGGTGTGGACAGCAGTGGAGAAAAAATCATATTTCTGCAACCTACAGAAGCTGTGGGTATTACTGGTGCTATTAGATCAGCACCCCAGGCTGGAAGTGATACTAAACATTTAGCACGGGATATTTACGTCAAGATCACAGCAACAAAATCGGTTCTCAGGTGAATAGAGTCGCAAATGCTTAAGATACGCTCTTGGGAACACAATACCATATTAACTACGTTTGGCGGGAGGCAACTGGAACACAGAACCGACTATATCTCACCAACGACGAATAAAGACAGAACCTTTGAAGTCCAAATACCAACAAGGGAAGACTGGGCGAAAAACTCTGTTATAACAGAGATTGCGATATCAAGATTTACGGACGGATCAATTGGAGATGGGTACGGCAGTATACTCTGAACGCCTAGAAATCGGGGCTTCATTGAGACTTCTCTGAGGTCCGTTGTAAATGTAAGTAAAAAGGGTCAATTAATTAAAAAGAACTGATACCGTGACTAGAGTGGGTGAGTTCAGTGACATGTCCATTAGTGCTAGTTTGGTAACATGTTCCTTAAGGTGAAATCTGTGTCATGTGCTTTTGACCAGTTCTGTAACATGTCGCTAGGTATTAACAAGCCCCGTCATACACTCAAAAAAAAAAAAAAACTGCAAAGTTAGCAAAAAAAGCTTGTAAACCTACAAGAAAATTCGCTGATTTTGAACCCACAATTTTTTTGGTAAAGTTAGCAAAACCGTTTTGCTAAAAATTAGTTAACTGAAATAATTTTTATTTCAACTTAGTTCATACACATTTGAGGACCCCATTGGGTTCGGACCCAATAGGTCCAGACCCCGATGGGCCTAGACCTAGTTGGGTTCCTTAAAAATCGTCATAGTTTTTGATCCAAAATTTGTGTCCGTTTCGCTCTACCTTGCTTAGTTTTTGAGATACGTGATTTTAGGGGATCACTGGGGTCTTGAGAATTAAAAAACTCGATAACTTCAAAAATATTACTCGGAGAGCTTTTGGTTATTTTGCGGTCTTGTTCTACGTGTTGAGAGCTACAAAAATTCTTTTGGACTTTTTGTTGTGTCGGCAATATTTACCGAGATATGAGCATTTAAAAATTTTCGGGAATGCTAACTTTTTTGGATCCAAAGTTAGGTCCCATTAGGGTCCACACATGTGAAGAGGACCCGCGAAAGTATGGAGATTCTAAGAACCAAAAATGCCCTCGATTTTGCTATATCTGGCTTAGTTTCCGAGATAGCGCCATTTTAAGTTTTCGGAAAATAAAAAAAAATTTACCATTTATTTTTGCTAATGTTAGCAAAAAATCTTGTAAAACTGTTGTCAACTCAATTTCAAATTTAGCAAAAGAAATTAGTTCAAAGTTTGCTTAAAATTGCTAATGTGCTAAATGAAGTTTACAAGAATTTTTTGCTAACATGCTAATCTCAACTAAAAATTTGCTAAAAGTTAGCTAACAAAAAAAAAAATAGTAAATCTACTAACGTATTTTTTTGAGTGTAGGACATAGCCATTTAAAAGTTATAGGTCGCTTATAAGGTAAATTTCCGATCTGGGACTGGTCCTTTTCACTTTATACCAGTTCAGAACCGGTTACAGGACCGGTTCTCTTCCTCACAGGGGCTTTACTGTAATACTTTCATACAGAAAGTGTTGGATTTGAAAAAATTTCCGGTTGTAGATCAGTCCGTAAATTTTTACATGTTGAAGCTACATGATTATGACTGGAACCTACTAAGCAATTTACAAACTACGGCTTTGTTACGCTTATCAGAGATGATCAAATAGTCGGAGCTGCGAAACTAATAGGTAGATCTGTCAATCTAAATTAAAAGCGGAAAATACGGTAAACGGCTAAATTTTCTGTCAAATAACCAAACCGCAGCAGTTTAGATCAGAATCAGTTAGAACATTTTACCTGAGATTAACAGACACTTTCTTGAAAGGGAGTTGTTTTACTGGGATCCATGCTTTGCACGATCTTTCAGATTTCTTATACAATATCTTATGGTTTTTATAAGAAGCTAAAATTGGTTCAACGTTTGGGGCTCCTTTATCATCCCATGGTGTCTCAATAAACTTCAGAGTTTTTGTGTGCTGAAGAGAAGCGTTAGCATTAACTTCAAAACTATTCTAATCTACACTTACTATCGTGTAGTTCACAAACGAACGGAATAGTTCAATTAATCTAATGAGCTGGTTATCATTTAGTAGTTCATCGAAATCAAAGGAACTAAGATTAAAGGATATTAACTGACAAAAAATTTAAAATCAATGACCAAAGTCTAACCTGACAGAATATGAATGAGCGAAAATAAAATGTATACTTAATAATATCGTTTGAACAAATTGTTAATAAAAGTAAAAAAATAAAATATGTGTGTTAGAAATCTTATAATATTTATATTTTTTTTGTTTTAACAGGTATAAGAAGACAATATAGTTTCCCACGTTACATCGTCAACACCTCTCTCGAAAGAAGAAAGCATCAAGCATTCAGTAATTTCCATAAATATTACGTTTTTGTTTCTTCTTCTCGAGATTTTTTAATGTATTCAAAGAATTCAATATTAAAACGGTGTGTGTGTGTGTATAGATGTATCTGAAATACCCATTACATGCGGTGCTGCTTATGTTAAGGTTACAATCTTTTTGTTTCACATTAAAATTTATAGCTGCCAACCTGCGATATTCATCCAATCATTAAATTATACAGGGTTTTTTGATAAAATCCATATGCATATATCTACATTTTTCATTCTCTGAAACATTTGTATTTGGAAGCAGGGATGTTAAATGGGGTTTTCAATTTTGTACCAACTTTCAAAACAAATTGTACTTTTTGCACCCTCACGGTACCATTTTTGTTTTAGTAATAAAAACTTAACTATAGTAAATGAGAGTGTGAATTCGTTTGTACTAAATCTTGTACACAACCCCCCCCCCCCCCCACAAAGAAAAAAAACATTTTTCAGGGGCGTTTATGAACAATTTCTTGAAATCTATTCTGCAGAAAAATGTCTCATTGTCCGATATTTTAAAAAAAATTGTATCTGAGTGTGTAAACGCGAAAAATGTATCACGATCTTAGAATTCTCCTAAAGATGAAAGGTGTCAATATCTGCAATTAATAATATCTTCATTGTCTATAAATAACTGACTGATTCTTCTGTGGAAAATTCTGAGACTTTTTGTTTGGTAAAATAGAGTATTTTTTTTCTCAAGTGTCTAATACCCTATTCACACGTACAGTTTTAAATCGTTTTTAGCAGCAATATTTTTAACACTTTTGTTGAAACGCTTTAATTCTGAACCCGTGTTTAAATAAAACAAATACAGATTTCTAATAGCAAACTTCAATTTTACTTTATTCACTTTACTTATTTACTAAAAAAATGACAAGTTTTATTTTTACTTCGTTAGCTTTAAAAAATTCTGTATTGCCTTGTGGTGGTTTTAACTTGGATTAATTTTTAACAAATTCTTTTGATATGCTGTAGCCTTTTACCATCATGAGACAATACAGTTATTCGTTATTAAGCAATGTATTTCATTACAATAAAAGAATTTACAATGCAAGATATGTGTTAGAAAGGGAATGAATTTACAATGTATTTGTTATTAGTAAATAAACAATTTAAAGAAATCAGAAACTAACACAAATAAAGAAAGCTATTGAGTGAAATAAAATAGAGGTTTATATATATAATACAGTGGCGGCGACATTCTCCCCCTCGTAAAAGAATCAAGTGCTGGTTATTTTACCTTCAGATTTAGAGCCGACATCAAGAATCGCAACCTTGGAAATAGGTCTTTCGAAAATACTTGTAGCTGTTTTAACTTTTACCTTTCTGACTTGGCCATCCTTGGCGGTTGTAGTTTCGATGATAACACCTTTGGGCCAACAGTTTCTGGGAAGGTTCTCGTCTACCAGTATAACGACGTCTCCTATGGAAGCTGGTTTCTGCTTGTTGTACCATTTACTTCGCCGTATTAGGTTTGGTGCATATTCTTTAATCCATCTACGCCAAAAAAAGTCGGCAAATTTTTGTGTTTGTCGCCATCGACCACGTAAATCGTTGTCGGAACAAATTGGCTTATAGCCGGATGAAGATCCTAAAATCAGATGATTTGGTGTCAAGGGTTCATCGTCGTCAGCGTCGAGGGAAACGAAAGTTAGTGGACGTGAATTTATTATCGATTCTGCTTCCAGCAATGCACTCCTTAGGCTTTCATCGTTAAATTTAAATTCTGGACACGTCGCTTTGAGAACTGTTTTGATTGACTTTACCATTCGTTCCCAAGCTCCGCCCATATGTGGAGCGGCTGGTGGGTTGAAAGTCCACTTGATTTCATCGAATTTTTTAACCAGTTGGTTAAGATTTAGTTGTTGTTGTTCTTCTTTAAAGATTTTTGCGGTGGCTTTGAAGTTGGTACCATTATCGGTAAATATTTGCCGGGGCGTACCCCGACGATTTATGAAATTAGTGATACACATTATACATGAGTTTGCGTCCAAACTATGAGCCACTTCGATGTGCACGGCACGTACGGTCATACACGTGAATACTACTCCCCATCTTTTCTCCTTATGCCTTCCGACCGTAACCAAATATGGTCCGAAAAAATCGATGCCTACAAATGTGAATGGGCGTTCAAAACTGGCCAGTCTGGCAGGTGGCAGTGTTGCCATCTGTGGTATAAGAGGTAGGCTCGAATTATTTTTGCATTGTTGGCATTTTCCTCGCATGGTTTTGTAGAGTACACGTAGTCGCGGTACATAGAACCTGGTTCTTATGTTGTTGATAATTGTTTCGTGAAAACAGTGGTGATATTCGACGTGATAGTACCGTACAATTAAAAATGTTATATAGTGGTTGTATGGTAAAATAATTGGGTGATTACAGTTTAACGACTTAACTCTTCCTTCAGCTCGAAGAACGCCCTGATCGTCGATGTAGGGATTGAGTTGTTTTAATTTGCTATTTGTACTCACATTTTTATTATGGTAAATATCCGAAATTTCCTCTTTAAACTCCGTTTGCTGTGCGTGCTTGTATAAAATGGCTTTAGCCTTTTGAAGCATTTCAAAATTTACTTCATTTGGTGGGGATTTCTTACCGATTTTGAATTTAAGGCGTTCCATGTATAACAAAAAAATTGCAATTGCTTTGTACAGACGTCTCCAGCATGAAAAATAACTAGAGTTGATTTCGAGATTTTGTTTTCCCAATTGAATAAGAAAAAGAGCGTAGCGTAGTTCACCGTCATCAGGATCATTTTTTAAATTTGAAGAAATAGGCCAATCGCTTACATCAAGTTTCAAAAAATCAGGGCCGTTAAACCATTGTTGTGAGTTGGGTTTACAAGATTTGGTGGCAGCATCAGCTGGGTTTATTTTTGATGGCACCCACTTCCATTGGTCTAGGTTGGTGGTTTCAAGTATTTCACCTACACGGTGCATCACAAATGGCTTGAAGTTTCGCGGATCCATAGAGAGCCAATTTAAAACAGTTTTTGAGTCTGTCCACCAGTAAGATTTTGAGAACTTAATACGAATGCAACCTTGTATTTTTGCTGCTAGCCTTGTACCAAGAATAGCCGCTTGGAGTTCCATTCTTGGTATAGAGATAGGTTTTAAAGGGGCTACTTTACATTTGGCTGCTATTAGTGATACATTAACTTCGAAGTTTTGTTCAACCCGCAGATAACACACGGCTGCATAAGCGTATTCTCCAGCGTCTACGAAGGTGTGTAGCTCTATGTTAGTAGATTCCGCCAGAAGTGGTGAGTAGCAGCGTGGAATAATAACTTCAGCTATATTTGGTAGTGTTAGTGTCCAAAGGTTCCATTTGTTGCATAAGTCTGAGGTCAATTCATCGTCCCATTTTATTTGAGAACGCCAAATCTCTTGCAGAAGTATTTTTAGGCTGATTGTATAAATCGAAAGAAATCCTAGTGGATCAAATATGGTCATCAAAACTTGTAACACTTCCCTCTTGGTTGGCGTGATTTGACCGTTAAATACGTCTCTACGAAGCCTTGCAAATCTACAAATATACTTAAAAACATCGTTATTAGGGTCCCAATACATACCCAATATTTTTTCAATGGAACCCAGGTTGTAGGCGGTTTGATCATTTGTACTGTCACCACATAGGTGGCTTCGTAATAGGCCAGAGTTGGTAGCCCAGTTGTGCATTTGAAAGCCAGCGGCTGCATGTATAGTTCTAACATTAGAAGCTAATTCTAGTGCTTCTTCGTAAGTATTTACGCTATCGATAAAATCATCCATGTAATGATGGAATTTTACTGCTTTAACTGCACGAGGATACTTCGTTTCGAAACAATCAGCATTTTTGTTACGAACAAAATGAGCTATACACGGAGCACAAGATATTCCAAAAGTTAACGCCCGCATCACATATATACTTGGAATTTGTTGGTTCAAATCATCAAACCATAAGAATCGTTGAACGTTCATATCTTCGGCACGAACGTTAATGCGATGGAACATTTCGGATATATCCCCGCAAATAGCAACTTTTCCAACACGAAACTCGATAAGAATATCAAAAAGGGGTCTTAGTAAATCCGGGCCGCTCAAAAGGAAATCGTTTAGCGACGTACCATTTACTTTGGATGCTGCATCCCACACCAAACGTACTTTGCCAGGCTTATTCGGGTTCAATGTGATGAAAATTGGTAAATACCAGACAGGATTTTGATCACACGATTTAACCACAGTATCTGGCAACTTTTTAGCATAGCCTTTGGTTACCAGCTTTTTGATTTCATTTTGCATTGTAGTATAGAGATCTTTATCTTTTTTAAATTTTCTTTGTAGGCACATTAATCTGTGACACGCAGAGTTGTAACTGTCGGGTAGTTGACGGTTTTCATTTTTCCATAATAAACCAATTTCATACTGACCTTCTTTTTTTTGACACGTACCTTCAAGCATATTAAAAACCTTTTGGTCGTCAGACGACAGCAATTTCTTTTCTGGTGACGCCTCAAAGGAGAAATAATTTTTTATTTGATCATGTAATATTGTGTATTTCTTTTCACAATCACAGGTATGAATGTTTATAAAGGGCGCCGTGGAACTTTGAGAAGACGGGCCTTGCAGTGTCCAACCCAAGCGTGTTTTCGAGGCAATTGGCTGATTCCAGTTTCCTTCCCGTATTTTAAGCGGGACAGCTAGCTTCCAGTTGTTGACTCCTATTAAGATTTTTGGCCTAACATTTGTATACGATTTCATGGGCACGCCCTTCAAAAATGGATAATTGTTAATTAATTCAACGACATTTAAGGATTGCATTGGCAGACCCAGTTGTTTAATTGTATGGACGTCGTTAAGAACAAATTGCGTATAATTTTCCATACCTGAAATTGTTACTGAACATCTTACCGACTCCTCTTCTTCTCGTGTGGTTTCGCCGGTCCATTTAAGTGTTAGGGGTTCCTTTTTGCCCTCTAGATGGAGGCTCTCAAGAATATCATGTTCCATAAGCGTTACCGACGAACCCTCGTCTAAAAAGGCATAGGTATCCAGAAATTGATTTTTTGCATACAGACGTACTGGTACAATTCTAAAAAGCTGCTTCATATTTTTTTTTGTATCGTGATGAGCATTTACTGCATTTGTAACCTCGCTTTGTTGTGCTTTATCGTCATTGCCTATATCTGTCGTGTTGTAGTTTTTATGCATCAGCTGGTGATGTTTTGAATTACAGTTGTTTATACCACACACCTTGTTTATAAAACATTTGCGCCGATGACCATTTAAACATTGACGGCATAGCTTATTTTCATTCACTATTGACCATTTTTCATCTAGAGGGGCATTTTTAAATTCTTCGCAATTTTGTATTTTATGCGATTCACTTTTACAAACGACACATGTTGGTTTGATCGATTCTGCAGGTTCCGTGGTGGTATGCGTGTTAACTGATGCTGAACGTTTTGTAACCGGAGAAACTACTTGGCTGGCTGCCATGGCTATGCTGTATATCCAGTCACTAAATGTTTTAACGACGGGAATTTTGGCGTCTTTAGGATGCATGGCCCAGTTCAATTTATGATTGTTTGGCAGCTTTTCTACCAGCTCCTTGACCAGCATAGGATTGTTGAGGTGCGGCACCATTGAGCACGCTTCCATTGTAGAACAAATGTTTCTGACCATAAGTGCGTAATCTATGAAACTCTCCAGTTTATCTTTAAGTGTTGGAAATTTGCGTGCCTTATCGATCAAGCTCTCTATTATAAACTCCGGCCTACCGAAGCACATTTCGAGAGTTTCTATAATCTCAGGCACCATTGTGGGGACGAGAAGTTTACTTTTTACTAGCTCTTTAGCCTTGCCGCGTAGACAAGTTTGTAGCCGCATAAGATTTTCTGCATCAGAATACCCAGCAAGATCGGTGCTGTTTTTGTAACTACTTAAAAAGAGGGGCCAGTCTTCTGGGTTTCCGTCGAATGGAGGGAGATCTTTCGGGATCACCTGTCTTGCAGCCAGCTGTGAGGGTGTTGGTTTATTTTGTGTTGCATTCAATGAGAAATTAATATTAAAATCACAACCGCCTTCCGTTTGTGATAAAATTTTATATTTCTTTTCTAGATATTGTTTTTGTATTTCTTTTTCCTCCTCCAGCATTTGTAGTTGAAGATCGCGCTGTTTAGTCGAGTTGACAGTTTTTGCTATTTGCTCTGGATCAACATTTGACGAATGGTTTTGACTTCTTGTGAAGCTTGAGGAGTTACCTTGTAGATGTGAGTTAGACCATGACATATTACTTGAGTGAACAATGTTACCAACATTCGCCTGGGCCATAGACGGGGCGACTGTCACCATACTTTGTGCTTCTGTATATGCATTAGCCTCGGTCGACGATATCGCTGCCGTTTGTGGTTGGGATGTGCTGGCCGTTGCTGATTGTTGCTTGCCCACGTCCTGCTGTTCCCCTGAAGGTAGTACGACGGCTGCAGTGCTATTCAGGATTGCATGTGGTTGTTCATGATAGCAAGAATCACAACTCCAGCTAACATTTGCGATGTTGCTACTTACGTTCACACACTCAAAGTGAAACCACTTGTCGCATGTATCGCACTGCACCATCCTATCGGTGTCCACAAGTGAGCACATACTGCAATTATATTCACTCGGTGTTTTACTATTTCGAGGCATTTTGGTATAATTGTATTAATTACGAATTTTAATTTAGTAAGAATTTTTTAAAGATTTGTTGAAACGCTTTAATTCTGAACCCGTGTTTAAATAAAACAAATACAGATTTCTAATAGCAAACTTCAATTTTACTTTATTCACTTTACTTATTTACTAAAAAAATGACAAGTTTTATTTTTACTTCGTTAGCTTTAAAAAATTCTGTATTGCCTTGTGGTGGTTTTAACTTGGATTAATTTTTAACAAATTCTTTTGATATGCTGTAGCCTTTTACCATCATGAGACAATACAGTTATTCGTTATTAAGCAATGTATTTCATTACAATAAAAGAATTTACAATGCAAGATATGTGTTAGAAAGGGAATGAATTTACAATGTATTTGTTATTAGTAAATAAACAATTTAAAGAAATCAGAAACTAACACAAATAAAGAAAGCTATTGAGTGAAATAAAATAGAGGTTTATATATATAATACAGTGGCGGCGACAACTTTCTTTATTCTATTACAGTATATTGACAGAAAATGCTAAACATAGTTGCTAAAAACGGTTTACAACTGTAATTGTGAATAGGGTATAATTCTGATAACTTTCCTTTTTTGTAATTTTTTTTTATTTGATAACTTCTTTAAACTGTTTTAAAACAACTAAAAAAAGTGTATCATTTATGGTGTAAATCGGTCTAGCATTAGTACTTTTGGAGCATTTTTTTAAAGTAAAGAAAAATGTTGGGGTCTATTTCCGATATTTCTATGAGTTATAAAGAAATTGGAAATTTTAAAATTGTACCAAATGAGTCGCGGTAGTACCACGGTACTTTTGAAGGTCAAAATGTACCAAAAAAAGTACAATTGTACCAACTTTAACATCCCTGTTTGGAAGATACATCGAAATCGAATGAAACGAAACTGAACTAAACTAAAAGAAATACAGTGGAAAATGTATACATGTTTAAATCGACATTTTATGACCATTTAAACTGATTTCTATTCAACTACCAAAAATGTAAAAAAAGAAATTCAGTAAAATAAAAATGCACCCATAGTTCATGCCGATAAAGAAACCATATTCCTACACACTCCACCCTCGTTCAGCGACACTATGTTGTTTTGTATGTTTTATTTATAGGGGTAGGTTTGTTCTAGAAAAATGTTGGGGGGGTGGCAAAAATTATTAGAGGTCGATGAGCCTATAAAGGCAGGTGTGGATGCTCTATTACGTACACTCAAAATATTTCGTAAGTAAATTCAACTGAAAAAACGTTTAAAATAATCGTTTTTCCTTTTAAAAAACGGACTACTTATATTTCATTTAAAACAACATACTATTTCAGTTATTTTTAAACGTTATTAAATGACTAGATATTCCGTAAAAACAAATGATATTTCCGTTATTTTAACTGTTTACAATTTTTTATTTTGTGAAGTAAAAATATTTTTTTTTGAATAACAAACTACAAAATCCGTACTTCTGTAAAATTATACGGTATAATCAGTCGGAAATAATTTAACTGATAAAAATATTTTTCCGTAAAGTTTTTAGTTCATTTTTTTAACAACTGTTTAAATCGTTCAATATTTTAGGTTCCTTGAAAAACAAACGATAAAACGTTTAAAACAACTTTAACTAAAAACTTTTTGAATAACCGTAAAATAGTTACTGTAAAACTTTTCTGGGTGTAAGTAGTTTATAGCATGCGGGAATTTTTAACCACCACCTTTATTGAGGGCGTGGTAGCAAAAATTCATATTTTTTGGAAATTTTGAGAAAAGAAATTTGGAATTGGGGGGGGGGGGGGGGGGGTGGTAGGTGGTTTAATCCATCAAATATTAAATTTTTTTGCTATCACATTTCTATTAGAAAGAACTATTTAAATACAATATTTTGTGACATTGTGACTTAAAACAAAAATTATGTTGTATAATGAAAGTTTTAACTTTTAAAATTTTTCCCTATTTCTTTAAAAATAGTACCTACTTTTGTATGAAAGCAATCTTAGGGAGTGGTGATAAGGTGTAGGTTAGAGTGCCCATAAAAATTTTTTATTTCTTTTTTTAGGTCTTACCCCCTAAATTTGTTCCTTTTAATGAAAATAAATTTTGGTTTTTTTGGGGGTTTTTTAAATAAAATCTTTAGGTCGCGCTCGAGGCTTTTTTACGAAAATCTACGAATTTATGATTTTTATATGCTTTAAATTGGTTAATTAAAAAAAAAATCATCAAAAAGAATACTTACGCTACAAATATGTATCCCCGAGTAAAAAAGTTTTGATATAATCATATATTTTGTAATATAATTATTAGGGTGGGGCGATTTGAACATCTTAATGGGCGCTTCAAGTTTCTGATTCTTGGGATTGTACTGAGCAAAAAAGTCAACTAGACCATACGTCTACGGTGAAAATCGAGCCTCCCGATTTTGACTTGAAGTTTTTTCTCAGACTTTATTTTTTGGAAAATTTGCAAATTTTCTTGGGCTCATATTTCGTGAACTATTTGAAATTTTGACTTATTTTTAAAAGTAGAGTTGTAGCTATTGTCTCGGGCTACAATTTCTCTGAACATATTACTTAGAAAAAACTTCGTTTTCATTGTCAAAAAGTCGAAAATGTAGAAAATTCACCACTTTTTGTAATTTTTTTTTGGATATTTTAGACAAAAATTGTAGCCAAGACAATAGTTAAGAACTCTCTAGTACATCGTAAAAGCATTAGAACGCTCCTTCAGGCAGTTTTGGCCTTATGAAAGGCCACAAATTTTTTGTGAAAATATTGATAAATTACCATTTTCAGTTGTTCATAGCACAAAATCATAAAAATGTTCTATTTCTTATTTTTTCCAATTTTTTTATCCAAAAATATAATGTTTTGTTTTTTGTTTTGTTCAATATTTATTTTGAAAATTCATTTAAAGTACAAAGAAATTGTGTTGGTAGAGACAAGGTATGAATCAAGAAGAATTCCAATTTAGTGTATTTTTCATTCAAAGATTGCCTTCCAAATCTTTTCGAGATTCCATACGAGACGCTTTCTTTCGGCCTTCAGATACAGATGCCGTTATACCTTCACGGTTTTTGTCGATTGAGCGCTTAGCAACACTAGCTACACTCAAAATAATACATTAGTAGATTTACTAATTTTTTTTTGCTAATGCTGGTTAGCTAACTTTTAGCAAATTTTTAGTTGAGATTAGTAGCAATTTTAAACAAAATTTGAACTAATTTTTTTGCTAGATTTAAAATTGAGTTGACCAAATTTTAATAAGCTTTTTTGCTAATATTAGCAAAATAAATGGTAAATTTTTTTTATTTTCAGAAAACTTAAAATGCCGCTATCTCGGAAACTAAGCCAGATAGAGTAAAATGGAGGCCATTTTTGGTTCTCGGGCTCTCCATAGTATCGCCGGTCCTCTTCACATGTGTGGGCCCTAATGGGCCCTAACTTTGGATCCAAAAAAGTTAGCATTCCCGAAAATTTTAAAATGCTTATATCTCGGTAAATATTGCCGACACAACAAAAAGTCCGAAAGCATTTTTGTAGCTCTCAACACGTAGAACAAGACCACAAAAAAGCTCTCCGAGTAATATTTTTGAAGTTATCGAGGTTTTTAATTCTCAAGACCCCAGTGGTCCCCTATAATCACGTATCTCAAAAACTAAGCAAGTTAGAGCGAAACGGACACAAATTTTGTATCAAAAACTATGACGATTTTTAAGGAACCCAACTAGGTCTAGGCCCATCGGGGTCTGGACCTATCGGGTCCGAACCCAATGGGGTCCTCAGATGTGTATGAACTAAGTTAAAAAAAAAAATTTTGTTAACTAATTATTGGCAAAACATTTTTGCTAACTTTAGCAAAAAAATTGTGGGTTCAAAATCAGCAAATTTTTTTGTAGGTTTACAAGCTTTTTTTGCTAACATTACAGTTGCTGGATCTCCTTTTAAACACGCATTTTCCGGGCAATTCCATGACGCCGTTTCAAGCTTTGGAACGTTCTGACGCCCAAGCATCTGAAATTGCTTCGGAAATAATAAATATGCCAACATTAATCTGGGCGATAAAAAGCTTCAGGCCCTATAAATCCCCGGGACCTGATGGTATAATCCCGGCTGAGTTGCAGCAAGTGTCGGACTATATAGCCCCGTTGCTGTATAATCTATACACAGCATGCATCAACTGGTCGTACATTCCTTTAAAATGGAGGGATACCAGAGTCGTATTTATCCCGAAGGCTGGGAAAAGTTCCCACACAGCTCCGAAGGATTTCAGACCAATTAGTCTGTCTTCTTTTTTGTTAAAGACAATGGAACGAATGATAGACTCATATTTGCGTAGAGTGATTGACCCGAGGTTGCTTTCGACAAAGCAACATGCATACAGCAAGGGACGATCAACGGAAACAGCTCTTCATGAGCTCGTTGGTACCATCGAGAGATCGCTTTCGGTAAAGGAGTACACTATGGTGGCCTTTCTTGATATTGAGGGGGCTTTTAATAATGTCATCCCAGAATCGATAATATTGGCATTGTCTGGTCTGGGAGTAAAGCGTGAAATCGTTTTAATGGTGGAAAGCCTACTTGCCAGTAGACGTATAACGTCTGAATTGGGAGCGTCCGTCATATCTCGATTTGTCAATAGGGGCACACCACAAGGAGGTGTTCTTTCGCCGCTTCTTTGGAACCTGGCACTGAATTCAATGCTACTATCTCTAAAAGCACGTGGTTGTCATGTTGTCGCATATGCTGACGATGTCGCGATAGCGGTAAAGGGGAAGCATCTGCCAACATTGCGGGACATTCTTCAGGGTTCTCTGAAAGATCTGTCTAAATGGGCAAGAGACTGTGGTCTAGGAGTTAATCCTAGTAAAACAGAGCTTGTTTTATTTACAAGGAAAATTAAGATTCCTGCTTTCGATCCTATTTCTCTGGACGGTACTGAAATGACCTTCTCAGATGGAGCCAAGTATCTTGGAGTATTTCTAGATAGGAAGCTGAATTTCATGCGTAATATTGAGGAACGGGTGAGAAAAGCAACGATTGCTTTGTATTCCTGTAAAAGGGCCATTGGAAAACAATGGGGTTTTAGCCCTCAAGTCATTCATTGGATCTATACAGCAGTGGTGCGTCCAATTTTGCTGTATGGAATCATTGTCTGGTGGCCTGCTTTAGAAACAAAAGCGAACTGTGTCTTTATCACGAAGGTACAGAGAATGGCGTCAATGTGCATCACTGGTGCTCTTCGTACTGCACCTACGGCTGCATTAGAAATCCTCCTTCACCTGATACCCTTGGACATATTGGGTAGGCAGTATGCAGCTGCGTCGGCAATTCGACTTAATAGCACGCTGCAATGGAGGAGCAGCGATTGTGGCCATAGCGCGATCTTGAAAAAGATAACAATACCACAAAATGTGGATTAAAGGTGTCCTAACGACTAAGGTAATTTTTCAAAATCACTTTTTAATACGTGGTAGGGTCCTAAATTGTAGTTTTGTATCTAAAAATGAGTGAGCCAAAATTTGGAGACAATCGGATAAAAATAACTCGTGCCGAAAATGGATTGAAATTTTGGGACACTCTTATCTGATGAAAAAACATGTTTTTTTTAGTTTTTTGAAAAATATTGGTATATGCTATTTTTTGTTAATTTTTTTGTTAAGTAATATGAAAATGGTAATAAATTACCTTTCCAAAAAGCTTAAAGAAATTCAAATCGGATGAAAAATAAGCATTTTACGCATACATGCCCCAGACCATTGCATGGTTTTTAAAGCCAAAATTTGAACATTTTCAAAATTTTTAGGCAAAAAAATAAAAAAAATTAAATTTTACTTTATAATTATATTAAATACATGTTATAGATAAAAACTAACAGATATGGTAGTCTAACTTTTTTTTCATTTGGCGTGGGTAGTGATATAATTGCCGCGGATTCCAAAGAAAATGAGTTTTTCTAAAATAATTTAGCAAATATGGGAAACAATTTTCTGTATTGTATTATACGAAGTGAAATACATAAATTCTGTAAATTTTTTGAGAATTCGGGCATCTTTAACCCCTTTTCATCGGATGAAATGACAAATTTGAGACGTTATACATTTCTATAATACAAAATATCTGCATATATCCGATTTCTCAAAAGTTACAGAATTTACGTTTTACACTTCGATCCGCACAATAGAGCACAAATTTTCAAAAATTTCCTTAATTACACTGCGTGACAAAACTAACCACTATTTTAGAAAACAAGAGGTACGACCATCATTTCAATATATTTCGGACATGCTGAATCGAATGGCGCACTCCGTTTTTCGATGTATGGTACAGTTTTCTTGTAAAATGTCATTAAAGATTGGCTGATTTTCAGCTGCTTTTTTAACAAAAAAAATTCCAAAGCTAATGATTTTTAAATTTTATGGCATGGAAAACAAAGATATAACTTGTAGCAATATTTCTAATATAAATTTGGTTTAAAGATTTTCATCTTAACCCCTTTAATTCGCGGATTTCTTCATTTTTTTAAGTTTTCGCGAAATTAACCGCTAAATTGGTCTCTGATAAAAAACTTGCATTTTGTGGATCATAAAGGCGTCCATGACACTACGAATAGTGGACAAAAAACATCTATGTTCTATGGACCATCATGAAGAAAATCGCGAAAAACCGTTTTTTTGTATATGGCAGCATCACTTTAGGAGATGATTTGAGGCTTCATCTTTTAATATATAATGTGGGAACCTTAAACAATGAACTGACCCAAAATTTGTCCAAAAAAGTTTTCATTTGCAAAAGTTATCTTAACAAAAACTATAATTATTGTATCGCAAACACTGAAATAACAGTTTTTGTTAAGATAACTTTTGCAAATGAAAACTTTTTTGGACAAATTTTGGGTCAGTTCATTGTTTAAGGTTCCCACATTATATACTAAAAGATGAAGCCTTAAATCATCTCCTAAATTGATGCTGCCATATACAAAAAAACGGTTTTTCGCGATTTTCTTCATGATGGTCCATAGAACATAGATGTTTTTTGTCCACTATTCGTAGTGTCATGGACGCCTTTATGATCCACAAAATGCAAGTTTTTTATCAGAGACCAATTTAGCGGTTAATTTCGCGAAAACTTAAAAAAATTAAGAAATCCGCGAATTAAAGGGGTTAAGATGGAAAGCTTTAAACCAAATTTATATTAGAAATATTGATACAAATTATATCTTTGTTTTCCATGCCATAAAATTTAAAAATCATTAGCTTTGGAATTTTTTTTGTTAAAAAAGCAGCTGAAAATCAGCCAATCTTTAATGACATTTTACAAGAAAACTGTACCATACATCGAAAAACGGAGTACGCCATTCGATTCAGCATGTCCGAAATATATAGAAATGATGGTCGTAACTCTTGTTTATTTTTTAGTGTTCCGCAGTGTTATTGTAGAAAAACGCATTTTATTTGGAATCCGCGGAAATTTTATCACTACCCGCGCCAAATAAAAAAAAAGCTTGACTACCATATCTGCTATTTTTAATCTTAAACATGTTTTCAATTTGATCATAAAGTAAAATTAAATTTTTACTATTTTTTTGCCTAAAAATTTTGAAAATTTTGAAATTCTGGCTCTAAAAACCATACAATGGTCTGGGGCATGTATGCGTAAAATGCTTATTTTTCATCCGATTTTAATTTTATTAGTCGTTTTGAAAAGGTAATTTAGTACCATTTTCATATTATTTCACAAAAAGTTTAACAAAAAATATCAAATACCAATGTTTTTCCAAAAACTAGAAAAAACGAATTTTTCGTTCTTATAAGAATGTCCCAAAACTTCAATCCATTTTCGGCACGAGTTATTTTTAGCCGATTGTCCCCAAATTTTGGCTCACTCATTTTTAGATACTAAAGAACAATATAGGACCCTACCAGGTATAAAAAGGTGATTTTCGTTTTTAAGGACACCTCTAATGTGGATTGTGCTCCCTCTTTGAGCCTTTTTGAGCGCCACTTTACCACTATGATACCATCCAGGGAGTCTTGGATGGGGGATACTCCGGGAAGAGGAGCTACCATAAATTTTTACACAGATGGATCGAGGCTGCACGAACAAGTGGGCTTTGGGGTCTATTCGGAAGAGCTTGGATTGAGCCTGGCTCGTAGATTGCCAGATCATTGCAGTGTTTACCAGGCAGAAATGCTGGCAATAAAGGAAGTGGCTGACTGGTTGAGCTGCAATGTCTTGTCTACAACCGCAGTCAACATCTATACTGACAGTCAAGCCGCGGTCAAGTCCCTGGATTCAATGTTTCTGAAAACAAGATCTGCCCTTAACTGCCGCACGTCTTTAAATGAGATGGCCAAGCAGTTTAACATACGACTCATATGGGTCCCAGGGCACAGAGACATTCCAGGGAATTGCAAAGCCGATGAGCTTGCAAGACTAGGAACTACCTTACAGGTTCCAACAGAATTGGAATGTGTTGGTATGCCTCTAGAAACTTGCAAGCAAAACCTACGGCTTTGTTCAGCGACGGAGACTAATCAAAGATGGGCAAATGGATGGACGTGTGAGACAACACGACTGATTTGGCCTTCTCTTAATCAGGGACGCACAAGTGAGCTGATATCGCTTCCAAGAGGAGAGATTTCGACGGTGGTTTCTATAATTACCGGACACTGTCTTATAGGGAAGCACGCAGAGCGGTTAAATGTGCCGTCGAATGACTTTTGCCGAAGTTGCATGGATGAAGAGGAGTTGGAAACTATCGAACACTTTATTTGCCATTGCCCGGCACTTTCTGGTCAGCGACTTGCTTCACTGGGATCTAGGGAGCTGTACGATCTTTCTGATTTGTCGGATGTCAAAATTCAACATCTAAGGAGTTTCATAAGAAGCTCAAACTGGTTTAACGACAGGGACTAGTAGGGAAACCTATTACGATCCCGTGGTATCACAATGGACCTCAGAGTCTACACAGAAAAAAATATTCAATAGCAAAAAACAATTAAATATTTGCTCAGCTTAAAATTGCACATTCAATTAAATTTTACTTGAATCAAATAACCATTTGCTCAAATCTGAAAAATTTACAAAAAAAAATATAAAAACAAAAAAACTCATCATAGTAGGCTTTGAGTAACAATGCGATGAACGCTGTTGCGTTTTTTGTTTTAGTTTTCGTTAGTCGTTAAATAGAAAAGTACTTGCATGCACACAAGACGAAAAAAAAAGAAAAAATAATATTAAGCACAAAAAAAAAAAAACAATTTAAACAAAAGACTTGAAAAGACTGACAAAAAACACTACAACTGTAAAATAATGATTAACCATTCACTCAGATCAAGCATTGGATTAATCAAAAATAACACAAAATTATTGATTAACCGCTCACTCAAATCAAGTATTAGTTTAATCAAAAATAACAGAAAAGCACCAATTAACAAATTACTCAAATCAAGCATTGGTTTAATCAAGGAACAGTCAATGACTGACCTACAATTTTCGTGCTTGATCCAACAAATTTTCTCATTAGATGACTTTTAATTAAAATAATGCTCAACCTGGTGTATTTCGTGCTTGATCTAACAACTCATTTTTATCTGTGTAAGTGTGTTGACGTAAAACGTCAGCAGCCACTTACAACCTAACCTAACCTAACATTACAGTTTTGTTTTGAGTGTAGTAGCTGGACATGACGCTCCGTACCTTGAATATGACAAGGTATTAGTGGGTCTGTAAATGGTGGATCTTCATCATCTACACATTCGAGGTATTGTTGTAAATGTATTTTAGGTATATGAGTCATTCCACACCAACTGTTCCACTACAGAAAAACCATGGTGGTTTCAATAGGATATCATTTGCAAAGTATTCGGTCTTAGGGCACTATTAAATAACAAAAATAAAATTTTAGATTTTTCAAAAAGTGGGCCTTGGAGGCATGGTCAAAAATTGAAAATTTCAGCATTTTTTGCCTAAGTATCTTTATTTTAATATTTATGACAATAAAATGAAACACAGTGATGTCTTTAAAATAAATGCTTTTTAAAGATTTTTGTATGGGCTATCGATTAAAAAAATAAAAATTGGAAAATTTTCAGAAGAAGTTCTGAATTTTTTAAATTTAAACTTAAACTTTATTTATCAAAAAACATGCCACAATTTTATTTCTTTTTTAAATGTTTAAAAATTAGTTAAGGTGTATATCTATCTGTTCTGAAATTTTCAGAGATGCTTTTTTCCTTGTTTTCGAGAAAAAAAATGTTGAACATTGCACTATGCTAATAATTTACAATAATGGGGTATATTACATATGCGAATGAGTAATATTAACTCATAAAAAACATTTAAAATAGAGATGTGATCGTGGGTAAGTTTTTTTTTTACCATCACGCACTCTCACCAAGGAAATTATTTTAATCACGCATGATAATTTATTTCGCTCACGGTTAGTCACGCTCACGTGAGTATCGTGCCCGTGACAACATTTTTTCTACTCACGTGAGCGTGCGTGAACGTGAGGAAAATTAAAAATCGTGCGTGATTAAAACTTTTCCTTCGTGAGCGTGCGTGATCGTCAAAAAAAACTCACCCACGAAAACATCTCTATTTTAAATGTTTTTAAGAGTTAATATTACTCATTCGCATACGTAATATATCCCATTATTGTAAATTACAATCATAGTGCAATGTTCAACATTTTTTTTCTCGAAAACAAGGAAAAAAGCATCTCTGAAAATTTCAGAACAGATAGATATACACCTTAACTAATTTTTAAACATTTAAAAAAGAAATAAAATTGTGGCATGTTTTTTGATAAATAAAGTTTAAGTTTAAATTTAAAAAATTCAGAACTTCTTCTGAAAATTTTCCAATTTTATTTTTTTTAATCGATAGCCCATACAAAAATCTATAAAAAAAACTTTTATTTTAAAGACATCACTGTGTTTCATTTTATAGGCATAAATTTTGAGATAAAGATACTTAGGCAAAAAATGCTGAAATTTTCATTTTTTGACCATGCCTACAAAGCCCACTTTTTGAAAAAACAGAAATTTTATTTGTGTTATTTAATAGTGACCTAAGGGCGAATACTCTGCAATTGATTTCATATTGATATGACATCACTTTTTTTTTGATTATTTCATAGTTATATGAGCAGTATTTGGTGAGTTATTTGAGCCTTCACTAAGTCTTAGTAACACCTCAAGAATATTAGTAATATTCTTGAGCTGATATTAAAGACTGGCGCTCTCTAGGAGCCAGTAGAAGAACTAAATTTGTTTTATCTCTATATTATAAAGTCTCTGGTGATCGTTTACAATAAACTAACAAAAATGCGTTAAATGAACTTAAAACAATACAAGAATTAAAAAATAAGAAATAAAATAAATAGAATAAAATAAATAGAATAAAAATATGAAATAGAACATTTTTATGATTTTGCGCTATGAACAACTGAAAATGGTAATTTATCAATATTTTCACAAAAAATTTGCACTTTCACAAGGCCAAAACTGCCTGAAGGAGAGTTCCAATGCTTTTGCGATGTACTAGAGAGTTTTTAACTATTATCTTGGCTACAATTTTTGTCTTAGTATTGGATCGAAAATCTCAATGGTTTGGCTGTTATAGGCCAAAATATCAAAAAAAAATTACAAAAAGTGGCGAATTTTCAACATTTTCGACTTTTTGACCATGAAAACGAAATTTTTTCTAAGTAATATGTTCAGAGAAATTGTAGCCCGAGACAATAGCTACAACTTTACTTTTAAAAATAAGTCAAAATTTCAAATAGTTTACGAAATATGAGCCCAAGAAAATTTGCAAATTTTCCAAAAAAAATAAAGTCTGAGAAAAAACTTCAAGTCAAAATCGGGAGGCTCGATTTTCACCGTAGACGTATGGTCTAGTTGACTTTTTTGCTCAGTACAATCCCAAGAATCAGAAACGCGAAGCGCCCATTAAGACTTTTTCCTTCCTTACTAATTGCCCCACCCTAATAATTATATATAAATTGATCTAACATCTGATCCTAAAAATGGAGGATCCAAAAATATATGATTATATCTAATTAGATCAAATTTGATATTATTAGACATAGTTAGATCCCAAAAATGGAACGGTACATTTCATCTAATTTAATATTGAAGACCATATTAGATCTAATAAGATATAATTATAAATTATTATATCTTATTAGATTTAATTTTTTATAACATCAAATAAGATAATATTTACCGTTCCATTTTTGGGATCTAATTGTATCAAATTATATCAAATTTTATCTAATAAGATATAATCACAACTTTTTGGATCCTCCATTTTTGGGATCAAATGATATATTACACCAGATTATTTTTTTTTGGTCGGGTCGTTTATTCCATAAGATATTGACCAATCCCATGAGATATATCCCATTCTTTAAGAAATTTTACATAATGCCATGAAATATTGCATGAAAACACCTTTAGGGATTGAAGATAGGTTGTTGGTATATTCAGAAAAAATGTTGGGGGTAAAAGTTAAGGGTGGTCGGCCTTGCTTTCTACCTCTCTAGGAGGCCCCGTGAGGGCCTCCTAGAGGCGGATTTAGTATAACAAAGTTATTAAAAAACAAGAATTGTAAGGTGACCACCTTAAGGGTTAAAGATAGAGGGTAAGTATGTTCTAAAAAAATGTTTGCACTGAAAAACTACTGGGGATCGGTCATACATTTGACTCCTCAAGAGGCACTCTTGGTTGGAATTTTTGTTTATAAAAATTTTGTTTTCGTATGAAGATAGGGCTTAGGTATGTTTGGAAAAAAATATCTCACATTTTACCCAGTTTTGGCGACTCTAGGGCAGTTATGGGTCTTTTTGTGAATTCTAACACCTACACGCCCATCACAAAAAGCCCCATAACTGTCCAGGAGTTGCCTAAAAAGAGGTAAATCTGAGATCGACCCCCATTAATTTTCCATCCCAAACATTTTTTTCCAAATATACCAAGGCCCTATCTCCAATTCTTAAGGGGCTTCTATACAAGGATTACAGCGATAAAATTGCCTACCTCTAACTGTCTTAAGGGTGGCTCTAGAGGAGTCAAATATATGACCGACTCCCAATAGTTTCCCACCCAACATTTTTTCAGAACACACTTTTTATCTATCTTCAACCATTAAGGTGGTCCCCATACAATGCTATTTATTTTTTTCAACTTTTTTTTATTAAATCCGCTCCTACCGCTTCAGGGCGGCCTCCTAGTGGGGTAAAAAGTAAGACCAACACCTTGAAACTTTTACCCCCAAAAATCTATTTTCACTTTCTAAGGTGGAATCCATGCAATATTTCAAGGCATTATGTTAAATTTCTTAAAGAATGGGATATATCTCATGGAATGGACAATATCTTATTGAATGGAGCATTTAATTTAAAGCATGTAAACAGTTTAAATAATTTAAAAATGTTAAATTCGTAGATTTTCGTAGAAAAGCCGACAGCGCGACCTTAGGATATTACTTTAAAAATCCCCCAAAAAAACGAATTTTTTTTCATTAAAAGGAACAAATTTAGGGGGTAAGACCTTAAAAAAAGAAAAAAATTCTGGGCACTCTAGTGTAGGTTTGTTCTAAAAAAATGTTTGGGGGCAAAAATTAATAGAGGTCGGCCTAACATTTCACCCCTTCTTGAAGTCACCACAGGAGCGATTGGAGCTGATTGTAAAAAACAAGTTTATAAAAAATATAAAAATTTTATGGGGACCACCTTAAGGATTGAAGATAAAGGGTAGTAATGTTTTGAGAAAATCTTATACATTTGGCACTTTTAGGGGCATCCTTGAGACAGATGGGAGCAAATTTCATAAAAATTTTATTTTGTAGGGGAATGTAAAAATTAATGGCGGTCTGTCTTACGTTGCACCCCACTAGAAGCGATTCCATGGTAATTGTTGGGCAAATAGTTTCTGATCGGAGCAAAAGTAAAAAACACAAAAATCCTCCCTTGGAGTCGCTTCTAGATATGAGGCATTCAACACCAAATGTCCCGCTACTGAAAAACATGTGCCCCGTAAATTTCGCAATAGGTTGTTTGGATAGCCATGGAACTAAAAAAATTGCGTTTTTGGTTTTTCAAATGTTCAAAAATTGGCTTAGGAGGCGTGGTCAAATATTGGAAAAATGGTCAAATTTGTGGCGAGTTGCCTTGATTAAATATTTATCACATTAAAACGGAATGCACCACAATCTCAAAAAATTACATTCTTATATAGTTTTGTATGGGCTATCGATTAAATTTTTTTTTTAACATTTTCGGAACCCTTTCTGAAATTTTCCATTTTTTAAAAAAGTCTATTTATCAAAAATCCGGCCACTTTTTTTTTTTTTTATTTTTTTTTAAGTTTAGATGTTTGCCCATCAACACAAAAAAAATCAGACACACATTTTTCTTTTTTTTCGAGAAAATCGCATTTGAATTTTAAATTTCATAACAATTTTGTAATTTGCTTATATTTTCTTATTTTAACAGAGCGTATGAGTAATATTTATGCAATTAACAATACTCATTCGCAACGTTAAAACAAGAAAATACAAGCAAATTACAAAATTGTTATGAAATTTAAAATTCAAATGCGTTTTTCTCAAAAAAAAAAAAAAAAAAAACGAATAACGAGTTTCTGAATTTTTTTGTGTGGATAGACAAACATCTAAACTTTTTTAAAAAAAATTAAAAATTTAAAAAAGTGGCCGGATTTTTGATAAATTGACTTTTTTAAAAAATTAAAAATTTCAAACCAAAACTTTTAATCGATAGCCCATACAAAACTATATAAGAATGTAAATTTTTGAGTTTGTGGTGCATTCCGTTTTAATGTGATAAATATTTAATCAAGGCAACTCGCCACAAATTTGACCATTTTTCCAATATTTGACCACGCCTCCTAAGCCCAGTTTTTGAAAAATTGGAAAACCAAAAATGCTATTTTCTAAGTTCAATATAGGGCTATCCATACAACCCACTCAGAAGTATACGGTACACATGTTTTTTTCCGCTGGACATTTGGTGTGGAATGCCTCATATGTGCAATGTAAAACCGGCCAACATTAGTTTTTATTGTCCAAAATATATATTTATTATTGTCCAAATATATTTTAGAATTGACCAAATGTAGTATTTTAAAATTATCCAAATGTTTTTTTTTTAATTGAACAGTTCATGCGAATAAGGACGAATAGACCATTTGCATTATTTTATAAATGACGATAAAAACGCAGGAAACGGTTTAAAACTTATATTTTTGTGAACTTTTTTGCATTAATGGATTAGTGCATTATGCAAAAATGTTGGAAAAAATATTAGTTTTTAGCCCTTTCCTGCACACAAAAAATTATTGGCTAAAAAATTTCAATTAAATCTATTGATCAACATAATTTAAATGAGTCAATTATTGTTTTGATCAACATTTTTGTTATTTTCTTTAACTATCAAATTACAAATTTTTAACATACCAGATTTTTTTTCGCTTCAATTTATTGAATACATTAATTCAAAAATATACTTTTTACTACGGTTTTACTTTTTTTATTGTCGGCAACATATTGGAAAGCAAAAAATATGAATTTCTTCATAATTTTTCCATAAGCGTAAAATTCATTTGTTAAATCAATAATTATTTTAATTGACTTTAATTAAAAATCAATCAAATTTTTGATCAAAATCGAAAAAATTATTAATTGAAATAAAAATCAATTAATCACCTACAATTTGATGATTGATATAACAATTTTCTTTATCGGAGGAGTTTCAATTAAAAAATTAATTGAATTCGCGTTTTTGTTGATTGACTTTCGTTTTCAATTCTTTCTGTGTGCGTTTTTATCGTCATATGTAAAATAATACAAATGGTCTATTCGTCCTTATTCGCATAAACTGTTCAATTGTCTAAATGTAGTTTCAAATTTTCCAAATGTGTTTTAAAATTGTCCACATGTATTTTCAAATTGTCAAAATGTATTTTAAAAATTTCCACATGCATTTAAAATTGTCTAAATGTATTTTAAAATTTTCCAAATGTATTTTAAAATTTTCCAAATGTATTTTCAAAATTGTCCAAATATGCAATGCTAACTTTGAAAATCGAACACTCTCTTGTTTGTAAATGATGCCAATCAAAAGTTACAACAGAAAATATTGACCGCCAAAAAGCGGCATGAGGCATTAGAAGGTTTAATTTCAAATGATGGTTTTTGATTTACAGCGGTGAAAATATTTTAGTCATACAGAATACAAATCGTTAATCGAGGTAGCTGCGTAGATATTTAGTGGATTATTTGGTTTTTCTGTGTTATTGACCATATGCATGTTGTCGCCACTTAATTTTAAGTGGTTTGATGTCAAACATGGAAAATCTTTATCTGTTTTTATTGTTTAAATAGAAAAGAGAAAAAAAAGAGGTAAAATAAGAAACTTGTTAAAATGATCGTTAAATTCCAACTATGATGATATTGATTTTGATAATACAAATTTCAAATAAAAAAGAAAACTATAAAAACAGCGTACCTTTGAGTTTTTTGCATGGTGAACCTTCTCTACGGACTAAACTTACACCACTTAAACAACGTAACATTCTTACGTGCACATGTGTGCAACATGTTTATCACTTGTTCTAAGAATGAACTAACTTGACGTTTAAAAAATTTTATATCCCGTAAACTTGTCTATTATTTATATGAATTTAATGATCTAAATGACATTAATGATTATGTTCTGTATTGACCAAAAGGTATCATCCGATGAATGACATTAAGAAATTCAATTCAAATTATTTGATCACCACAAATATTATGTGTCAATAAAATCGTGACTTCTTTTCTAATGCTAAGTCAGTCATATTGTTTTATATTATGTTTTTTATTCCAGAGCATTTTAATGTCATCTATTGAATCAACCAACCCATCATGGATATTTAGACACTTAATAGTGTAAATAAAATATTAAAAATAACATTTTATTACAAACATTCATTATGAAAATAAAAACAAAAAAACCCAAATGACAATCAAATTGAATAAATGACTAAAGAAAGAATATTTTGAGTTGTTATTAGATTTTTTCATTGTTCTTTACAGAATTATAAACAAAATAAAATTTTGATTTGATTATTTTCTTCGACTAACGCTTAGTTTGACCCAGATATTCTAACCAACGAACCTCAAGAAGGTGAAAATCCAGATTTTGGGTTTGTAGGGGGGGGCTAACTTTTTTAACTTTGCATTAGAAGAGAATCTATGCCCATCCAATTTTTATCATAAATGAGAATCTCAGATTCTGATACATTTTTTGCACTACTTACACAATTAAACATCGAAAATGCGACTGGGACGCGACCTTATACACTTGATTACAATAGTTTTGGTCGTCAAAAATCCAGTCTCCAAACTTTTCCATCACATCACGTTTTTGAGAACTAACGACTTAAAATTAAGTCAAGGGCAAAGATTAAACATTAATCTTTAAGATGCAGAACTCATTTGTTCAGTCGCCTCAACCCTTTGGGCACCAATTCTCTTTCAATGATGTCTTTTTTGGGGGAAAAACCTTATTTAAAGATAATTGATGCTCCAACGGCCACGACATCCCACATACTGGCCCACAGATCCTAGGAAAATTTCTGATCTAATAGATTTTGCCATATCTAAGAATATTGATAGAAATTAAATAACCACTGAGATATCATATGACCTATGTTCAGATCATTCTTCTGTTATAGTTAGTTACTAAGGTAGTACTACTATGAATAGGTTACCTACTATTTCATATAGATCAGACTGGCTTAAATACAGGAAATACATAAGCAGTCACATCCACACAGACCCTTTCTTACAGTGTGAGAGGGATATAGAAGAATGCGTCAGCGACTTAACGTCTTTATTAACTACAGCCTCTGAACACGCAAGGGTAGATGTTCAGGCGAAGCCTAGGTCACATATCTCAAATTCGGATATTGAACAACTTCTCTTCGACAAGAGAAGATTAAGAAGAGAGTGGCAATGTAGTCGATCTCCTGCTGCTAGGCAGAGGCTGTCCCTTGCTTGTAGAAGATTAAAAAAAGCCCTTCATTTGGAAGAGGATCGCAGGAATAGTTCTTGTTCGCTTTGGAAGGCATCTAAGAACATCAAACCACCGGTAGGGGACGAAGCCCCGTTGTGGAACTCGAATGTTTCATGGGCTCGAAGTGATATGGATAAGGCTTTGGTGTTTGTCAATCACCTGTCAACGGTATTTCAACCAAACCCTCCAACAAATGACTTTGTTCTCATGGATCCACATCAGCAGTTCGAGTCTTTCGAGTACTTAAATATTAGTTCTAGTGTTGTTCGGGAAGTTATCACGAATAATCTAAATACAAAAAAGTCACCAGGCTATGATTAAAAACCTGCCCAACATGGCTATTATTGTTCTTGCAATTTTATTTAATGCGATCTTACGATTAGGATTTTTTCCACCAAGTTTGAAAATTTCTCAGATTAAAATGATTCCTAAGATTTAACAGTACCATCCCCTTTTCGACCTATTAGTTTGCTACCATGCCTGTCAAAGCTTTGTGAGAAAATACTTCTTAAGAAAATAAACCAAAACCTGGATAACCAGAATATAATCACAGTCCATCAATTTGGTTTCCGTGAACAACATGGAACTATAGAGCAAGTCAATCGCTTAACTGGAGAGATAAGAAAATCTTTCGAAGATAAAAAATACTGTTCTGGAACTTTTCTTGATGTCGCTCAAGCTTTCGACAAAGTTTGGCATGAGGGTCTAATATATAAAATAAAGTGCCTATTGCCTCCTATCACCCATAAAATTTTGGAGTCATACATTTTAAACCGTCAATTCAGGGTAAAATACAATGAATATATAACAAATAACTACGAAACTAAGGCAGGTGTTCCACAGGGAAGTGTTATTGGACCAACAGTTTACTTAATCTACACTTCAGATCTACCAATGCGTGATCGTCTAACAATATCCACATTTGCTGACGACACAGCCATTCTTAGCTGCCATGCTAATCCCGTTATAGCTTCCATGGAACTAAATAACCATCTCAGACATGTGGAGAATTGGCGTATACGAATAAACGCGCTTAAGAGTAAACACGTTACATTTACTCTACGTAGAGGAAATTGCCCCTTTGTTACATTAAATGGAGTGGAAATCCCACAGTCTGACAATGTTACGTACCTTGGCATTAATCTTGACATGCAAAGGTACGTAACCTCTTAGCTTCATATAAGAGCTACGAGGTTTCAAATAAAGCTTAAAGCCTTAAATCTGCACTGCCTTATCAGTTAATACTCGAAATTAAGCCTGGACTGTAAAGTCACCCTGTATAAGAGTATCCTTAAACCTATATGGTCATATGGAATCCAACTTTATGGAACTGCCAGTAATTCGAATATTGAACTTATACTAAGGGCCCAATCGAAAATTCTTAGGACCATGACGGGGGCACCATGGTATATAAGAAATGAGAATATACACAGGGACCTTGAAGTCCCTTTGCTAAAGGAAGAGTTTATGCGGGCTCGGGAGAGATATATTTCAAAACTACAATGCCATCTAAGCCCCCTTGCAAGGCAGTTATCACAGAACCGAGTCAACACAAGGCTTCGAAGAGCCGATATGCCGACCCTATAATATGAGGCCCATGTGAAAAAATGGCTCCGAAATAGGAGAAACTAGTTTTTATGACTAGATTTAAGATTTGATTTACATTTTGTTAGGCCTAATAAAGGCAGATTCAATATTAAAATAAAAGCATAAAAAAAAAAAATTATAATTAAGAAATTTCTAGTTATATTTAAAAAATTTCGAAATATAATTAAAAAATGTTCAATTGTATGTATATCAACATTTTTTATTTGTATTTCAAAACTTTCTAAATGCTTTTTGAAAAATTCTATTTGTTTTCCAAAAATTTCCATTTTCATTTCAAAATTTTCTAAATGGTTTTAAAAAAAGTACTTTTGAATTTAAATAAATTCATATTTTTCAATTGTATTTTAGAAATTTCTATTTTTTGTATATCAAAATTTCTAAAAAAACATTTGAAAAATTTTGAAATACAAATGAAAACCAAATAGCATATATTTTCTACTTACACTGACTTACAATCACGTGAGTAAATTTAAGACAGCTCACGTGTACTCATACAAGCGTCACTCACACTCACGTTGACTCACACTCACAAAACTCTTATTTATACAAAAAAATTAACCCTTTCACTCCCCTTTTTAAATCATTAAAAATTAACCTTACAACATTTTTGTGTTTTGCTTGGACAAGATTGATCATTGAAGGGTTATCTTTACGATAGATATGTTCGGAAAAAAAAATTTCAATCCTTTATGTTCTACACGCAATATTTGTTGGCAAAATGGAAATTTTTCAAATAATGTAAAAAAATTCCGAAACAAAATAAACGGTAAAAACGTTCTCAAAAATCGAATAATAATCGTACAAGCTTTCTTAAAAGCGGATTTTGTAGAAGTTTTCAATACAAAAAATACAAAATTCGAACTTTGGAAAAATGTTTACTCGTTCGGAAGATATTGCATGTGAAAGCTTTTAGCATAGATCTACATTTTCACAAATTTTGGTCAAACTTATATACGAATTTTTCATTATAACTTCCCTATTTTTGTTTTATTACAACCAATATTAAATAAATATAAATTTATAAATATATATTTTACATTTGACACCAATTAAACTATAATTAAATTCCGGTATTTTTTTAAAAATTGCAACATTTGGCCTTTAAAAGTCTACGGGGCCAAAGGTTAACCTTTTCTGAAAAAAATGTCTAAAAAATCATTTATAATATATATTGTTGCAAAATTCTATTGGAAATAATTAGAAAATATGAAAAATACCTCTCCAACTTGATTTAACATTTCACTTTTATACTAAAATTCAACAAAAATATCGAAATTTATTTTTTAAACCTTCATAACTTTATTTCTTGTGAGTCGATTTTAATGATTTAAAGCACAAATTAAAGTCTAAAGTCCCACATATTCAACAAAAAAACGGCATTCAAAAATATTAATCCATTTAGAAGTTACAGATTTTTGATCCGAAAATGACCAAAATTTTCCACTGTGCAACGTAGTTGTTTTCGCAAATAAAGTGCTTTTTACCCGATATAAACGAATTTTTGCAAACTGGAATTAAACATTTTTCAACAAATTTTCGATATTCTATAGAAAACTAAATACCTCAGTCCCTACGAGTATATAATAATCAAACTCCACTGTAGTTTTAATATTAAATAAGATAACATTTAAGATGATAAGTATGACTTAGTTTGTAAAGTATCTATCTGAAATTTGTTAAGTTATTTTTATTAATTTTTCATAATTAATTTGAATAATAGAAAAATTTCTGGGCTCTTTAAATTATCAAGCTCATCGAAGAAACACACAGATGAATATAAACAATCGGTGATTTGGCATCTTTAGTATATTGTGCCATGCCGCAGAGAGATACAATTAATCAAGATAAATGTTTTTGATGTCTCTATTATCATCTATGTGGAATACATGTACAATACATTTGGAAACTGAATGTTTAAGCCGAAGGCGCATCGATGATGGCTAATAAAAGGTACATCTATCTATACAAACTGTTAAAAAAAAAAAACAGAAACCAAGTAGTAGTGGTAGTAGTCAAGAGTTAAGCAACAATATGGTAGAAATGTTAGTAGCGGTCAACAACGATTTACAAGCATTTACATTTTTAAAATAATGACCATAATTCTTTTAGATTTCAGAAAAAAAAAGAATGTTATAGTACACTACTGTTTATTAGAATATGGGTTTAAGTTAAAGGTTCTTAAAACTGTTATTCTATTAGGTTATCATTTTATCACAATGGACCTCAGAGCTTACGTCAGCAGCCACTTACAACCTAGGTTAAGTAAGAAGTAGATGTAAGCACATATGCAATTTATCACCACGGAACAATTATGTGATCTCCTAAGTGCTTTTCGAGCAGTGTGGTATTCCGACGTCCATTAAATCATAACATAAAGTCTTTACTTTTAAGTCGTTTCCAATAATGCGCAGGACATTGACAGGAAAGATGCTCGATAGTCTTCACTTTCTCCTTATTAGAAAAAACGCTTGCTTGAATTCTTTTTTTTAATTATTATTCAATGCAATATCCAGCCATTACGACAGGCACTTCGATCCGTTGAGGTCTTTTGTGCCAATATTTATAATTTTAAATTTAACTCTGTTCATTGTTTCTAATGAACATTATTATAGAGGTTGGAGAAGAAAGCTTTATATCCTCAGAATTAAATAATTGCCTGTCTAAGAACAGTCTTTCGATACTAAAAATGCGACGAAATGACACATAATGTGTTGCGTATTTTCTACTTCCTCCAGAAGAAGTCAACACAAAGAGGATGTACAAAAGTTTAAATTATGCAAATGGTAATTTACTTTATAATGTCCGGTAAGAAGTCCCGTTGGTAAAACCAGAGTTCTCCCACAAGTTAGGAAAGTCTATGCTCTCCAAACCCCTTACAATGGTCGAGATTTAACCCCCAATTGAGTTTCAATTCAACCCCCCATAGAAGTAGCGGAGGCATTCCCTCCAAACTAACCCGCTATCTCATTATCCTCGAAACCTCTATGACCAGCGATTCAAAACAGAGTTATTTTGTTTCGCCCGATCAGCTGTTGGTTGGTATCAAAACACTCCAGTGTTAGTTTTGATTTTAAGAAGACAACGTTTAAAGTGCTGCCTGGCTATCCGAGAAATTTATTTTAATATGAGTACCCTCTATATCCTTTACAATATCAAACCTAGGGCATATTATAATTGCCTGAATTTCAGTCTACCAGTGGGCTTCAAGATGCGAATGTTTGGACCGTAAACACCAGCTCCTATTCCAGAGATAGTTTTTGATCCGTGGCATATTACAAGTTTAGGCTTCCAGTGTCCTGCCTTCATCCTATTGTGATATAATTTCTGATTTTAAATTTCCGACCAAATCGAAGCTTAGAGTTTATCCTATCCGATGGCATATCCAAGTATTCAGTATTTCCTATTGAAGAAAGGACATTGGATTCTTTCACTTTCCCCTATCTTTGGTTTTGGTCGTTGTTGGAGTTTGCAAGTTGTGACGCTCACCAGGTTTGGTTGTAAGTGGCAGCTGATATTTTACGTCACCACACGTAGACTCTGATGTCCATTGTGATACCACGGGACTGTAATAGGTTTCCCTACTAGTCAAAATTCAATATCTTCTTAGATATTGAATTTTGACATCCGACAAATTAAAAAGATCGAGCAGCTCCCGAGATCCCAGTGAAGCAAGTCTCTGACCAGACAGTGCCGGGCAATGGCAGATAAAGTGTTCGATAGTTTCCAACTCCTCTTCATCCATGCAACTCCGGCAAAAGTCATTCGACGGCACATTTAACTGCTCTGCGTGCTTCCCTATAAGACAGTGTCGGGTAATTACATCAACTACCGTCGAAATTTCCCCTCTTGAAGGCGATATCAGCTCACTTGTACGCCCCTGATTAAGAGAAGGCCAAATCAGTCATGTTGTCTCACACGTCCATCCATCTGCCCATCTCTGATTAGTCTCCGTCGCGGAACAAAGCCGTAGGTTTTGCTTGCAAGTTTCTAGAGGCATACCAACACATTCTAATTCGGTTTGAACCTGTAAGGTAGTTCCCAGTCTTGCAAGCTCATCGGCTTTGCAATTCCCTGGAATGTATCTGTGCCCTGGGACCCATATGGGTCGTATGTTAAACTGCTTGGCCATCTCATTTAAAGACGTGCGGCAGTTAAGGGCAAATCTCGTTTTTAGAAACATTGAATCCAGGGACTTGACTTCGGCTTGACTGACAAAATAGATGCTGAATGCGGTTGTAGACAAGACATTGCAGCTCAAACAGTCAGCCACTTCCTTTATTGCCAGCATTTCTGCCTGGTAAACACTGCAATGATCTGGCATTCTTCGAGCCAGACTCAATCCAAGCTCTTCCGAATAGACTCCAAAGCCCACTTGCTTGTGCAACCTCGATCCATCTGCGTAAAAATTTATGGTGGCTCCACTTGTCGAAATACCCCCATCCAAGACTTCCTGGATGGTATCATATTGGTAAAGTAGTGCTCAAAGAAGGCTCTTAGAAGGAGCACAGTCCACATTTTGTGGTATTGTTATCTTCTTCAAGATCGCGCTATGGCAACAATCGCTGCTCCTCCATTGCAGCGTGCTAATTAGTCAAATTTTCGACGTAGAACACCAGTGATGCACATCGACGTCATTCTCTGTACCTTCGTGACAAAGAAACAGTTCGCGTTTGTTTCTAAAGCAGACCACCAGACAATGATTCCATACAGCAGAATTGGACGCACCACTGCTGTATAGATCCAATTAGTGCCCCCCATTTCCCGGTTCTCGGTATTCCCGGGAATACCGGTATTCCCGGTTCTAGATTTGTTCCCGGGATAACCGGTATTCCCGGTTCTATCCAATCAGTATTTAGAAATATTTAGTTGTGTTTGTAAAATTTTTTTAAAATTTTGTAACTTTTTTTTTCTTAAACTCATAAAACAAATGGAAATGGTGTTTTCCACATGTTTTGTATTTATTTTTTGGTAAAGGCGAAGAAATAATTTTAATTGCTCAAAATTTAAAAAATATACATACCGGTAGTCCCGGGAATACCGGTAATACCGTCAGAACCGGAACCGGGAATACCGGTATTCCCGGGAATACCAGGAACAATTCAAGAACCGGGAAACCGGTACCATTTCCCGGTACTACCGTACTGACCGTAGGCACTAGATCCAATAAACGACTTGAGGGCTAAAATCCCATCGTTTTCCAATGGCCCTTTTACAGGAATATAAAGCAAATGTAGCTTTTCTCACCCGTTCCTCAATAATGCGTCTGAAATTCAACTTCCTATCTAGAAATACTCCAAGACACTTGGCTCCATCTGAGAAGGTGATTTCAGTGCCGCCCAGAGAAATAGTATCAAAAGCAGGAATCTTATTTTTCCTTGTAAACAAAACAAGCTCTGTTTTACTTGGATTAACTCCCAGACCACAGCTTCTTGTCCATCTTTATAATAATAACTTCAGTGGTCCGATTTTCTTTGAATTAATCTTAATCCAAGCTCCTTTGGATTGACCCTGAATCCAATTTGGAAGGTTACCTACCCGAAATCTGTTCAGCCCACAACGCTTAAAATTTATCAGAAAAGAGCTGAAATGCTGACATGGTATCCTAGGTGTAGCACTTCTCAAATCCAAATGTGTGTTTGCTCTGTTCTTTGTCCATATTTTATGAATCTAATCAGTGTCATAGGACTTTAGCTAGAGTGTGAACTTTTAAATAATACATTGCTGTTGGGTGGCCGTGTCATGGTCAATTAAATTCCCCGAAATATTCCCATTTCCTAAGATCCATGTGAGTCGAATTTCAAACTGCTTGCTTAGCATTATCAGGAACATTGATTACACAGGTTGACAAAATTTGACCTTTTTCAATTTGCCTGACCTTTGGCAACTGATTTATATGGATTTTAGTGTGCTGATTCCGAATCTGTTATCCAATTTTTTCCATCAGCTCGCGTTCGCGAGAAAATCGCTGTTAAAGAGTCGAAAAAGTGCGTTTTTTAACAACTTTGCTTGGCTATAATTTCCAAAACTAATTTTGGATGCGAGGATTCCAAAACTGGTATTCGCTTTTTTCTGACAGCTTCAGTTTTTAAGTTATTAAAAAGGGCATAAATATTCAGACAAAATTAAAGAGGGCATAGATTCAAATATTTTGTCTAAGCGATATCTCCAAAACTAAAGATGACTCAACAAAAGTAAGAGCATTTTTGGAATCAGCATATCCAAAATACCTAAGGCCTCTGTTCTGTCTTTTACAACTTTTCAATTCACATGAAAATTTCCGAATCACATGAAATCAAGTTTAGTGTTTTGTTGATCACGTTTTCATTTTAAGTTGAAATCGAATAATTTAAATTTAAAAAATTATAAGGAAAAAAATGCATTCGTTTTAATTTCACCAAATTTTATTTATGTGAAACAAAACGAAAAATAAATTCGGATGTGAAATCTAGAACACCAAAAAAATTCGGAAATTTTCATTTTCACATGTGTTATGTGAATTACTTTTTTTGGAACAGCGGCCTAAAATCGTCATTCACTTTTTGGGTGTAAGACAAGTGTTGGTAAATATGGACTCACAAACATGCCAAAAATAGCCTATTTTCAAAGATTCCTTAGGCTATATCTCAAAAACTAGAACTGACCCGAAAAAACGATAGCCAGATTTGAAATCAGCGTACCCCAATTACCAAAAATTAGCTATCAGAACCCGGGCAAAAAAAAGTGTTGCCCTGTGTTATAAGGGCATAATTGCGGCTGACCATTTCCATATTTCGTTCCAACAACTCTGCAACTTCCTGTTCCTCTGCCTTTTATACACTTTATATACCAAGTTGGACACAGATTTATAGAAAATTTTAAAATGTTCAGATTCATAGAAAATTTTAAAATGTTCTCAATCATAATCAGCATTTGTCTTATATATGTCATCCGAAAATTCAAAAATTTTTCGTATTTCCTTTCGTTTTAAGTTTCGTCCATTTTCCTTTTTAAATTATCTTTATCATATTAAGAAATAACTTCTTGCATTCTTCAGTCACAACTGGATTTGAACCTGGAACCTCCAGTTTATTAGTCCCCGCACCTAACTACTTGATCCAAACTTTGTTTTCAAAACTGTGTGTCAATTTATTACTTTTATACTACTTGTAATAGTTGGACTTTATGTTATATAATGTTTTCGTTTAAATGTTTTCGTTTGAACCTATTGTAATCTCCCTCAGTGTATGGATTCCAAAAATTAGTTTCATGTTTAATACAAAAAGGTTACTTTTTTTGTTAAAGATTAAAACAAATACTTGTATTTCTTTTTTTTTTTCTTTCTTTTGAATCAGATTTTTAGCTACCTGACCTGACAACGATTGTGCCCATCATAAAGCACTTGTTACAATATAAAAATGTCAACATCTTGGCATTAGTAAGATGACAATATAAGATTTGGGTTAACCCATAGAAAAAGGGGTCATTTAGTTAAAACGAAAACTATAAAAAACAAAAAAAAATATATAGAAAAGAATAGTATCTGCATGATGTAGATGTGTGTGAACATGTGACTAGATCAAGTTGCACTGATAATCTCTATCTTCACATCGGCATCAGATGTTGGGGTATATAAGCATAAATTAACTTGTCCATGAGAAAAGTAGAAATAAAATCAATTCAATACATTGATGTTTATCTTAATCTGTGTGCGAGTGAAGAGACATTTGAGGGCAAAAAAAAAATAATCATTTGAAAATAGTAAAATTTATTTTCAATTAAATGGGAAAATATTGTACGTACTTGAGTCTCACGTACACACTCTAGTACGTATCTCTGCTACACTATTTACACATCATATTAAGTAATTCATTTGATTTTTATCACTGATGTAGAAAAGGATTTGATGAAAAGAAACTGTTGACATTGTTGAAATAATTACCGGATTTAGGACACGTGCCTTTTTTTGGCTTTTTGTGGCCTCAGGCATTAGTGAACGAACGACGAACAGTCACAAATTTGATACAACGCACATTTCTAGCCTAGGTGTGCACTTTGCGCTTCTACTGCCACGGCGATGTAGTCTTATTTGCCATTGTGTTTATGCATTCGTATGATAATAATTGTCGTGTGATTGTTGTTGAATTTTGATTATTTTATAAATACACACATACATATTTCAATTATCTTGAATAATATGTAGTGTAAAGTCACCACCAACATCACCACCAATACCACCGTCTCAATAAAATCAAAAATTGATTCAATAACATTTGTCTTAATGTTTTTATTTGTTTAACCCTCTGATGCCTAATATATTGTTTTATATTTTTAATGATGGATTACAATCGAATTATAGAGTGACGATTTTTGTATGAATTGGTCGTTTGTTCGAACAAGTCGTTTTTTTAGAAATTATTTTGTAACGAACATTTTGTTGTGATTGTCATGGAATATATTTAGGTTGGATCGAAGTCCGCCATTTGCCGAATTCACACGGAGGCCATACGGCCTATGGTGATTCCCTTTATTGTTATTTCCCTACTCCCCCTTTGATAAAAAAATTCTACTTCTTAAACTACCCCGATTGTGAGCATAGCGCGATCTTGAAGAAGATAACAATGCCACAAAATGTGGACTGTGCTTCCTCTATGACCCATTTTGAGCGCCACTTTACCACTATGATACCATCCAGGGAGTCTTGGATAATGGACATTCCGGGTAGTGGAGCCTCCAACAATTTTTACACGAATGGATCGAGGGTGAACGAACAAGAGGGTTGTGGAGTCTAATCGGTGAAGCTTGAGTTGAGCCTGGCTAGCCTGGTTGAGTTGCAATGTATTGTCTACGACTGCATTCAAAATCTATTCTGACAGTCAAGCCGCCGTCAAGTCCCTGGAATCAATGTTTCTGAAAACAAGATCTGCCCTTAACTGCTGCACGTCTTTAAATGAGATGGCAAAGCAGTTTGGCATACGACTCATATGGGCCCAGGGCACATAGACATTCCAGGGAAGTGCAAAGCCGATGAGCTTGTAAGACTGGGAAATACCTTACATGTTCCAACAGAATTGGAATGTGTTGGTATGCCTCTAGAGACCTGCAAGCAAAATCTACGGTTTTGTTCCGCGATGGAAACTAATAAAAAATGGGCAAATGGATGGGCGTGTAAGAAAACATGACAGATTGGGCCTCTCTTAATCAGAAGCGCACAATTGAGCTGATATCGCTTCCAAGAGGAGAGATTTCGACGGTGGTTGCTATAATAACCGGACAATGGCTTATAAGGAAGCACGCAGTGCGATTAAATGTGCCGTTAAATGACTTTTGCCGAAGTTGCATAGATGAAGAGGAGTTGGAAACTATCGAACACTTCATCTTAAATTGCCTGGAACTATCTGGTCAGAAACTTGCTTCACTGGGAACTGCACGATCTATCTGAAATGTCGGAAGTCAAAATTCAATATGTAAGGAGTTTCAAAAGAAGCTTTAATAGGTTTAACGGCAGGGACTAATATGGAAACCTATTACAATCCCGTGATATCACAAAGGACCTCAGAGTCTACGTGTGTTGACGTAAAACGTCAGCAGCCACTTACAGCCCAACCTAAACTATCCCGATTCCTAAAGGTATTCTGCTAGGAAAGTCAATTAGACACCGTTTAGGCAATCCAGTTCATCGAAAAATCTTTCCCCAAACGCTTATATCTTTCACACAACAAGTGCTTCACTGACTCCTCCACATCCCCACAACTACTATAAAAATCGTTGCCAGGATTTCCATACGCACGGCCATTTGGCCGATTATACAGTGTTCAGTCCTGTCCGTTTGCCAAAAGTAAGAAGTCTTTCTGTCCTCTTAGGATTTGACAATGAACACAGGGTTCGCGATATCCTACAACTGATATCCTATCATTTTCTTTCGTAAACTCCACTGAAGAAATGGGTTGAACCAGACATCTTGGTTCCAATATGTCTAGTTCAACCCATTTCTTCACTGACTCATAGGCTTTTCTCGTACATTCATCAGCCAATTCGTTCCCAGCGACTCCAGAGAAACAGATAAGTTTGACTGTAAGCTAACTGATTTGACGATGGGATTGTTTACAATTCCTAACGATTCCCTATTTTACAGTGTTTGATTCTAATGCCTCAAGTGCTACAAAAATGTGAAAATGTTTATGGTGCAAGGACGTTGCTAAATAGGTCACTTGTCATAATCATCTGCGCCGCTTTATCAATTACAAGTACCTCAGCCTAGAAAAGACTACACTTGTACGAAAGTCTCAATGCCATTCAGACAGAGTATACTCCCGAACCCGTTGCCATTACCACCTTTGATCCGCCCGTAATGATTGAGATCGCGTTCTCTGTTATAACATAGCTTTCCGCCCGTCTTCCCTAAATAGCATTTTGACTTCAAAGGTTATGTCAACGTTCGTTTGCTGTGAAATATAGTAAGTAGGTTTTCTGTTTTAGTTCCATTCCGCCCATCGTACTTAATATGGTCAAGTGTCCTCAAGAATGTTGCTTAAACATTTGCGACTCTCTTAACCTGGCAGCCGATTTTGCTGCTCTGCTGCTGATGTAAATATCCACGGGCTAAATGTTTAGTATCACTTTCAGGCTGGCCTGGGGTGCTATGTAATAGCACCAGAGATATACACACACGACAGTCGTTAAACCTTCTGTAGGTTGCAGAGATAGGATTTCATATTCACTGCTCTCCACTACACAAGGGCATTACAGGTAAGTATTGATCTAATTACCGTACTACACATTCAGTAGACAACAAACGATTTTAGACCCCAGCTTCTTCTGAAAGTTTTCCGGCAGGTGTAAAAAGCGCATAACGATTTTTTTCATCCTTTCCTCTGTATTCCTTATCATAGAATATATTCTAAAAGCTATGGCAATAGGGATGTGTTGCAAATAACATTTTGGGGATGTATATCAACTCGACAGATTTTGCTAATAACTTAGGATCATAGTAATTTAGATAGTTTCGCTAAATCAAGACATGATAGTTTCGCTAAAAAATTATGTTCAAAGACCCTATGCATCGAGGACAACTATGAACCGAAAGCACTATTAGCTATGTATATTTGATTAAAATTTTTTGATTTGACAAAAATTCTATTTGTGATATTCTGATTATAGTTTATTTATTGCTTTAAAAAAGTTACTCTTCTCGTAGTACATCTATCTGTTGCACCCTTTTTAAGCGATTTTAGAGAATCATTGTTGTCCCAAACTAGAATAATACTATATTCGAAAAAATGTTAAAAGACCGAACTGCATTTTTATTTTGTTGAGTCTTGTAATACAAAAAAAAACAACAACAATTTGGTAAGTGTGATTTTCCTTTAGAGGGTTAATGTCGCCTTCAAATCAATTATATGCGAATATACGTTAAAATAACAAAAAAAAAAAAAATAAATGAATTCAACATTCCAATAAAATTGTTTTTTTTTTATACCCTCCACTCTAGTGATAGAGGGTATATATAAGTTTGTCATTCCGTGTGTAACACCTCGAAATATTGGTCTAAGACCCATACCTATATTCAAAATATGCCAACTCAAATTTGACCGAAATGAGTTTCCGATGGCAAATAGCTCCCCTATGCAATACCCATCTGTGATAAAAATTTCAGAGCAAAAAAGTCATTTGTTGTCGTTTTACATCCATTTTTGTTATTCTGCTAACTCAAAGTACATATTTTTTTGGTGAAAATAAATGCCAACTCCCATTGTAAATTTCCAAAATTTTTTTAAAAAAAAAATTAGACCACATATCTTATTGCATTTGCTATGCTGAACACGAATATGGTACAAATTTTGATATCTAATGGCTAGTTTTCGAGACATTGCCATTTTTAAAATATCGATTAATAGTGTTTGCAAAAAAAAAATTGCTTATATAGATGTAACTTTCAAACTATTTATCAGATTGAAACATTGTGAGTGGGGCAAATGAAGTCAATGATATAAGCTTTCAAAATAGCCGCTTTGGAGTGACCCTGATACAATACAGCGTGAGTTACAGAGTGCCAAAGTTGACCACCCTGAGATTAAAAGGTTTTCGGAGCTAGTAACTTTTAAAAATATGCAAAGATTTTTATTTTTTTTTTCAGTTTTTGCAATTATTGTACTAAGGATAACAAAATCCAAAAAAAAAAAAAATTATAAAAATTTTTCCAAAAAAAAATGTTTTTTTATTATCCGACAAAATATGCCAACTCTAAAAAAATATTTGTTTTTTGATGTAGTAATAAATGCCATCTCTGAAAAATACGCAAACAAGTGCAAAATAAGAAATTTTTAGCATAGGTAAAAATTATTTAGAATATTTAAACCATCTTATGGAAGGTACATTGTTAATTTTTACAATAATATGCGAAATAACTAGTTTTTTAGCTCTCCTGAACAGTAAGCTTTTTCGAGTTGGCATTTATTGAATATAGTTCGACGATATGGACTTTTGTCATTAACTTTTAACGCTTGTGATATTTTACTAATTTCGCAATAACATTTTTATTTGTAAACTAGGTGGTACCTGCGAATGTAGATATGTTAAGGGAACCATAATGAGTAATTCTGCAAAGGCACAGCGCAAATAGTCTCATTATCTCATGGTAAGGAACGTGCAAAGTTGAAAAATGTAAAAAAATCGCTTGATACTCTCATGAAATTTTTCGTTCAAAGTTCCATATTGTTGGGTGCGTTAAAGCTATTGTTCCAAATTTAATACCGTTTAATCAGTAGACTTGGGCAATTATTTGGTGTAGGTTCAGTGGATGTGCCATCAATAAGAAAAATGTTACATGGACCTAAATCTTTGATACCAATTTTTTTCAATTTTAAATTTTTCGAGGTTTTTTGATTGTAGCTTTTGGTGCAAACTGTAATTTTAAAATTCAAATACACATGGTAAAAGCCCTTGTAAATATGCACAATCTGAGACTGATTCGAGTGATGTGCTCACAATGGTTACGAAGCTGCAGCTCTCCAAAGATGGGAAGAAAAAACGTGAATTTTTTAAAAATTATTAAATTTTTTTTTTCAAAAATGTTCCCTTTAAACCACTGCTGTTTCTTACCTATTAGAGATAGAATAATTGTGTTAACTAAGAATTTGTTGAGATTTTTTTAGTGCATTTGGTAATATTTTTCTAAAAAAAATAAAACCGCTGGAAACATTTTTATTTCCAAAATATTGGAAAATGTGCCGAAAAAAAATTGGTTAAATGCAAATATCTCGATATTTAGCAAAGATTTTATGCTTGTTTGGATATGTATTTTAGCTCTGGGTAAGCATAATACAAAATGGTACGTTTGGTTAACTTCGGATAAAAAATGTAATTTTGACAATTTTTTTAAAAATTTTAACTTTAAACCGCTATAGTTTTGGTTGCGATCGCTGAAATTAATGCACGCGGACGGATTTGACTTACTTATTTATAATGTTATTTACCTATAAAGTCTTATCAATGTGCCACGAAAAAAAATCGAAATTTTTTTTTCCTTAAATATTAAAAGTTAATGACAATTGCTCATATATTCATGATCCTCGTTCGATTCTAAGACGATCTAGCGATGTCCGTCTGTCTGTCTGTTGAAAACACGCTAACTTTTGAAAGACTTTACGGAGGCTCCTGTAGTTTGGCATATATGTTGGGAATTTACCTGGTGAGGTTTCTATTGTAATCCAGCGCAATCGGTCCATTGGTTCAAAAGTAATGAGCACACGAGTGAATTTCGGCAAGGGTTTTTCACGAATTTACGAAATAAAAAACACGATAACTTTCTCAAGACAATTCTAAGGATGCTGAAGCTTGGCATATATATTTGTCGTTCCCCAGAGCTGGTTAATGTTGAATTTCAGCCAAATCGGTTCAGTGGTTCAAAAGTTATTAGCAAAACCGTAAATTTCAGATTCGCTTCACCTTAAATCTACGTGTTGAAAACCCGTTAAACATGTTTTAAAAACATTGGTAAGTCACAAAAATATTAAAACGTATTGTTGTCACTCAAAATTATTTTTACACTAAAAAAAAAAAAATACACTCGATAAAATTTTACACTCAAAAAAATTTTACACTCAAAAAAAATTTAGTAATTATTTTTTTTTTTTTTTCAAAAATTAGTAAAAAAAGGGTTTTTACACAAAATAAAATATTTCCAATCATAAATTTAATTTTTTTTACGTTAGAAAATTTACTTTAACTTAAAAAGGGCATTGTGGAGGGTATTCATAGATTCGGCCAAGTCGAATTTAACTTTTCTACTTGTTTTTTATTCCTAAATAAAATTGTATCGCCGTAAAAATTTACCACTGACATTATAAAATGTACATAGAAGTCAATAGATTGAACATAAATACATTACATTGACACATACAACCAAATATGAGTCCATTAAATGGACTTTATTAAATGCGCTAATACTGTGACGGTTGAACGAGAATCATACTTGTTCCTTCCATTGTTGTATTTTTCAAGTGTGGGAAAAGAATTGTCTTGTAATTTCTATTAGACTTCAGCTAACAAATACAGTATTATTTAAAGCAAAACAGGGATGTTATAATTATAAATATTTATGTTAATGGAAGGGAGGTCTTTATTTAATAAATGACTTACAATAATAGGACAAAAGTTAAATTTAATTATATTTAAGACATCTTATATAAAGTATAAAAAAAAGAATAGATAACTAAAATTTGGGAAAACATTTCTTCAAAAATTAATATACTTTTCAAATCTTAAAGTTATTGCCAAAAAAAAAAACGTTTTTTTGTGACTTTTCTCACTAAACCACGTGTAATTACTGTAAAGATCAGAAAGGCTTTTTATATCTTTTTTTTTAATCTTCTTTAGTGCCCTTAAGTAACAAAAAGTAATTAACTTTTTTTAAATGTAGCGAAAAGTCAACATCGGTTGTAGTTATTTTAGTGAGACCCCACGATCTTTCTCAAATATTAAAGCTGGTATTTTTTAAACCATTTCGTTGTAATCAGCGACCCTAAAAAAATAGAATAAAACTTTTATCCTTTCTTTGGAATCTATCATCTTCCAGGCCGAAATAGTTGACATAACCATAGCTGCTTTACAATTCGGAGGTAGGAGCAACAGGGAAATAAACTTTTATGTTGACAGCCAAGCTGCTCTAAAAGCTCTCACAAGCTTTTATATCAAGTAGGATGTAGTTTTTGAATGCTTTGAGAACTTAAAAAATTTAGGGCATATAAACAAGATAAAACTAATATGGGTAGCAGGTCACATACAGTGATGCCAACTTTTTACAGGCAAAGCGCTCAAAATAGTGACTCAAAAAGCGCTAAAAAGTGCTAAATTTGAATAAAGTAAAAAGCGCCAAAAAGCGTTAAGGAAACTATGTTTAATTTAACGGTTTTAATATAAATTTTTGTAAAATCATCAGGCCTATTCGCAGAATAAGTCTAAAAAATGGTTAAATATAATTTTCAAAATAGTTTTTTTTCTGTTTTTATTATAAAAACCACATTTTTTTTTTAATTTTTAACAAATTTTCACATTTCTATGGTTGTACTACAGCATTTACGAGAAAAATATGGATTTAAGACTGTTATTATGACGTTTCTGTTGTAAAATGTACATTTTTTCATGTATTGATTAGTTGTAGAAAGAAAGCGCCAAAGGCGCTAAATGAAAAACTGAAAACGCGCCAGTTTAGCGCCTTTTTTAGAAAGGCGCTAGATTTAAAAAAATCGCTTTTTGGGTGGTCAAAAAGCGCTCAATCTAGCGCGAAACGCGCTGAGTTGGCATCGCTGGTCACATAGGTATTCAAGGGAAGGAAAGAGCGAACGAGCTCGCGAAACAAGGTGCTGACGGTATTGGTATTTCTGTACACATGGATTCACCAATCCAGCGCATCAGATCGCTACGCCACAATCTAAACACCGACATGGTTAACAGAAAGTGGAGAGAGCTAACAACCAATCCCTTTGTTTTCCACTCTTAAAATTTTGGAACTTGATAACAGAAGGTACGAAAACTGTTAGACGAGGAAAATACGATAATGTTAAATTAACATTGTTGGTTTGACAAATAATGCTAACTTTTTATATCGAAAAAGCGCTTAAATTTTGAAAAAATGTATCAATTTATAATTATTATGGTAATATTATTTAAGAAATACCTATAAAAGTGTTTAAAACAAATTGTCAGCAAAAAAAAAAGTCATTGGATTTCCCGAAAATCCACAAAAAAAACTTTTTTTACAGCTAGATGAAAAAAAAACGCTAGCTTTAGTCTGAAAATCGCCAAACTGCAACACTTTTTTTTTGTTTATATCGAACTTAAGGGATTTTTTTTGGTTCGATCAAACGTTCAGTTCGATGGCGGACTTAGCAAAGGGAATTTAAGAGAGGGTTTAACAGAAGAAGGGAGACTTCACATATCTTTAAGTATTGATAGTCTTTGTAACAACAAGCACGATCAGTAGAAGATTGTGGTCATGCTACAATCTGAAGGAAAAAAAAATATTTACTCTCACTTATCAGATGGAACTTACTGGAGTAATCACCGGGCACTGCCTTATAGGTTATGATAGACAGAAAATTGGACTTATTTCCAATATCAGCTGTAAAAGATGCGATTAACACTGAGAAAACGGTCGAACATATACTTTGTCACTACCCTGCGTTGGCGAGAACCTGCCTGCGCATATTGGGCAGACATGTCTTTGAGAACTTGGAAATGGTTTTCAATGTCGACTTAAGACAAATAATACAATTCGCGTGCAGAACTAACGCGTTTTTTTAGCGTCGCTAAGAAAATATAGTGGTTTCGCTATGGACCATCTGGTCTATGTGAGAAGTCTTTGAATCCGCCCCCTCTAACCTAGCCTAATCCAGTCGGCAAAAAAATCACCCTTGGGATACTGCTGCCTCTCACAATGACATGTCAGCAGTTGTTTAAACGAATTGTTGGTGGCCCCCGATACTAGTGGACACTAAATAAATATTTTGTATGTATCCTGGTGTCAATAACTTAAGGGGCAATTCCAAAAGAATGCCACATATGGGTAGTGATGCGCATTTATGATAATGTATACTTATGCTTATAAAATACATTTATGCATACGTAAATAAGGAAATCCATATGTATTTATTGATGTTTATACACATTAAAATAAGTGTGATATTTATTTTTGCATGATGATTTTCGCTAAATACATATCGGATTTTCCAAAATTTAGCAACTTTAAATAATTTTTGGTCAATGAATTTTTAAAAACAATCTTTATTATATAAAGTGCTTTTTACGGCAAATCACCGCTGTTTGTCATACAATATTCATAAATTCCACTTTTCAAAAAAAATCCCTGTATTTCTGCCAGCTGCCACCCTAATTTAGAAATTTATGTATATGAAGTACATACTTATCGGATCAGATACCTTATTATTTATCAACACAATACGCAAAAAATTACAAACAAAATTATCGAATTTCGATACAAACTCTTTGTTTATGCAGCAATGTGTAAAGAAAGAGCAAATCTCGTAAATTAAAATTTTGTGCTATAAAGCGAAAAGTCACATAAATTGTAAATGGCCGTTATAACACAATAAAGGTATTCAGAGTCTTGTTTGCAGCCCTGGCAATGTAGCAAAAGAGTACTTCTTTCAAAAAACACATGTATTTTGAAAAGTAAATTTAAAAAGTGCTCTTTTACCACCAGGGATGGCAAGTAAGACTCTGAATACCATTAATATTTTAGACAAAATAAAAATACTCTAAAAAATAAATATGTACTTTGTTTTGTAGCTAAATTTAGTACCTGTTAATTTAATGTAAACTTAATTTTAGAAAAAGTGGCACTGGAACTCTTGTGCTTTTATTCTCTCATATAAGACATTATATTAGTGTCCGTGTGTCCGTCTGTCTGTGTTGACACAATGGAGTTCAACATTAAAGAGCTAGAAGTCTAAGGTTTGACATGAATATGCCTTAAGGGGAAACAAATTAAACATTTTATTGCAATATTTTAATGTTAGAAGAATTTCCTGCATTTGGACCTAGGAGATTTAAAATATTACTTTTTGGCCCACCTCCTTTTGTGGGCGTCGATATAGCAAATGTATTAACATATTGATAAAATTGTGTAAATTAAATGCAAGAATCTTAATAAATCCATTTGATAACATCATTCGCAAGAGGAAAGGTGTCCCCAACGTCACCCACCAACACTGTCTTTGTTTCTTATCAATTCGACCAAGGTGATAAACATAATCATTTGTTGATGAAGTTACGTATGATGCGATTTTGGGTGTATGTTTAAGTATTTATTCCCTATAATTTTGAACATCGCTGTATATATTTATTTTATGTATTGTAAATTTATACATACGTACTTTAAATATGCAAATGATGAGTTTGGCAATATCATTTCATTATTATTTTTGATTGTTGTGCTATACATGATGTATAAATTTGTAAATATGTTTTTATGCATATACAAAGTACCTACATGCATATTGTTGTCAACGCTATTAAATATTATCTCTACATATGTAGTATATTAGGGTGTCACGAAAAATTACTTTATTAAATTTCGTTGATTATTGAATTTCGTTTTGGGTTTCAAAAAATAGAAAAAAAAATTTTTTTCTAAGGGAAAATGCCTAAAATCACCAAATGTCTGGTGGAATGGACGATATACGATTTTCCCAATTTTCTAGACCTCATATCTCGGGAAGAAAAACAATCAGAAGTCCAAAATTTTGGCACTATCATCATTTTTTGTAAAGGTGAAACTATATTTCAAGTTTCATCCAATTCGAAAGAGGTAATGTCAAAAATGTTACTTTTTTCGGTTGAATTGACATGTTTTAACTCTGATGAAGCTAAAATACAGAGACTATGCATAGTCTCATTTAGAAACTGTTAATGTATTTAAAAATTTTAGAATTTAAAAGTAACACTACTGCACATTTTGAAGAAAAAACTTGATGCGACTGGGACGCGGCCTAACACAGTTAATTGCAATTGTTCTAATGGACAAACATCTGGTCTCCAAATTTTTCCATCACATCAGGTTTTTGAGAAAATGTACGTCAAAGTTAAAAAAATATATTCTCCTGCTCACAAATCCGGTCTCCAAAGTTATTAATTATGTTAAAAAAACTGTGAATTTACAATTTTATTGGTAAAGTTTGTAAATTACAAAATAATTGGTAAAAAGCTTTTAAAATTACTAGGAATTCTCGTAAAATAGGAGGTAGCAAAAAACCTAGTAAAATTACGAAACCTCTTTGTAAATTTTATCGTGTCAAAAAAATTGTAAATTACAATTTTATTGGTAAAAACCTTGTAAAATTACCAAATTATTGGTAAAAATCTTGTAAAATTACTACGAATTTTTGTCAAATAGGAGGTAGCAAACAAAAAAAGTTACAGGTTTTTTTTTTGTAATTTTACAAGGTTTTTTTTTTGTAATTTTACAAGGTTTTTGAGGTCCACTGTTACACATTCTTACGTTGCTTCCAAAAAAATGGGACTTTGTTTCTCATAAAATGGATTTACTGATTCCAAAACTGCAATCCAAATTTTTTGCGTGAGAAAAGCGAATATCTCAAAAACAGAACATGCTAGAATAATTTAGGTTTTCAGGAATTTAATATAAAATCAAGGGTCTATCTCTTTTGGTTTTTACTCATCGTGCTTGCCACATACTGCAGTTAGAAGGTATAAAAAAACAAAAAATAAATTTGTTAGGGGCTTTTTTTTTGGGGTCGACTAAAGGCGTTTGGGAGACACCTTTTACCTCGGAATAAACGTTGTCAAATTGATTTATTACGATTTTGGCATTTAGAGTCCCCGCACAACAATGTCGGTGACGTTTTTCTCATACAAATTTGGCAAGAAAAAACGCTCGACCGAAAACCGTTTGAATAAAATCAATTTTATTTGTGTGTCGGTTTCTCTCTCTTTTTTAATTTTTCATATGAAAATGTTGCCACATTTTAATAAATATTTCGATTATTTTCGATAAAGTAAACAAAAAAATGTGATCTCTAAAAAAAAAATTTATATAAAATTCTAAAAAAAACATAAAAAAACGAATCAATATGAAAAAATCATGTTGATATTAAAAAAAATAATAAGAATAAATAAAATTGTGTAGAAAAAGTGAAAAAATAATGTAAGTATAAACGTTTGACTGAATTTTCCGCTGCCGACTTTGTTTTGCGCCTATACTCTCCCATGACCGAAACCGTCAACCGCTCCGACATTGTTGTGCGGGGACTCTTAAGTAATACAATTTTATCATTATGGAAATATTTGTTTTATTTTTACGGCCACAAAAGGGACCTTTAAAAATCAATTTTTTAGAGGTTTGTTTAGTTCTTCAAGGAGAAACTTTTTATATCGGTCCGATATTGGTAATTTCCGAACTTAACCAGCCTATGATCATTGGACATATTCGTGCCAAACTTCAGTAGGGTAGCTCTTTAATTGTATACTGCATCGTGATTTCTACAGACAGGCGGACGGACAGTCATAGAATGACTTAGAATCTATCATAATTCAATAATTTATATACTTTATGGGCCCCACCGATATTTTTATGCGGTACACACGGAATGAAAAAGTGAGTATACCCCCATACTGTAGTTAGAGGTTATAAAATTCGGATTTTTTTTTTGTTTTTCCGAGGCCCAACTCCCTATCGTCACGGGGTAAAGTTCCCAGCAAAATGTTCGATTCCAAAGAATCGGTTGTGGAATCAACTATACTACCCTGCAATCGATTCTACTATGCATTGCATCATCGATGATTTTTGTTTGAGATTGTCACGAAAGCAATACATCCTTTTCCTCTAAACTAGAACACTTATCTGTTCTACGGAATCTATTCTAGAATATGTTGCATGTAGTGGTACATGAATGGATTCCGCGATTTTTTAACGGTTACATATCTGTTCCATGTGATGCATTATGGATTGGTTCTGAATTAGAGTTTGCAAAACGATTAAAATCGTAATCGTAATCGCGATTAATCGCACCAATTAATCGTAATCGTAATCGACAAAAAAATCATGCGATTACGATTAATATTTTCCTTTGAAATACACTGATTTTATAATGATTTTAAAATATATTATTTTGGCCTACGATTCATTTAACCTATTTCTCTTTCCTTTTTTCTTGTAAAAGTAATTTAAATTTAAAGTAAAATTTAAATTTTCATCTTAGTAACCCCACAATTTTGTTTTAAAAATATGAACGCCAAAAGGATTTGGCTGGATTTAGTCAAAAAATTCGGGCATGAAGTTTTATCAAAAAATTTAATTTTTTCTCTGGTTGTAGAATGAAGACGCTCTTTATAAATTTTCACACAATTAGCTCTTCAGTGGCCATTGGCAGGTATTCTGACACGAAATTCGAAAGATTATAATTTTCGGGACGCCCACACATAAAAGTAATTTTTGTGGAATATTTTTATTTTACCAAAGGTTCATTACAAATTTCAAGATTCCAGGATCGTTATTTCATAAAATATGAAAAGGACAAAAAGTACACTTTTGTTAACCAACTTTACGACCCTTCGAAATTAAATTTACAACAAGTACTTTTTTCCGACGGTTTTTTTTCCAAAGGAAGTTTTACCCCATTTTGTTCCCTTAACAATTTATAATAAATCCGGCCACATTTTTTAATTTTTTTTTTAGTTTAGATCAGCGACAGGCAAAAGCACTACGCGGCGTTTTTACTCTCACACCTACATGCTCTCACTCATTAAACAAAATCAAAAAAATACAATTTTTTCTTCTCTTCTTGTTTAAAATATACTTAGAGAAAAAATCAATAAAGAATTTTATTGTCAAATTCTTATTTAAGGAACATTTTTTGGTAAATCAGAATGCTTAGTTTGTCACTATTCACTAAATATTACATTGGTAGACATTTTAACCAATGTCATTTATTATCTTTTTTATATTTTAAATGGTTAAATGTATTAATATTTTTACTTAAAGTTTCTTTAAGTGCATTGAGTATGAGAGTGCTACATGGTACACACACAAAGACAAAATATTATAGTATGTGTTTGCCTGTCGCTGGTTTAGATGTTTGTCTATCCACATAAAAAATTCAGGAGAGCATTTTTCGTATTTTTCGAGAAAATCGCATTTGAATATTGGATTTCAGAAAAATTCTATAATTCTCTTGTACTTTATTGTGTCAACACCGCGTATGAGTAACGACTATTTGCGAAATCAATGAATTTTCGTTACTCATACGCCGTGGTGACACAATAAAATACAAGAGAATTACAGAATTTTTATGAAATCTATCTAATATTCAAATGCTATTTTCTCGAAAAATGCCCTCCTGATTTTATTTTTGTGTGAATAGACAAACATCTAAACATAGAGAAACATAGAGGCGAAGGCGTCAAAAATTGAGTTGTCAAAGTACAACTTGTATACATGTATTTGTTGTCAAAGTACGACTTGTAAACATGTATTGTGTGGTGAATTCACATTGACAACGTACGTGTGAGAAATTAGAAAAAAATGGTGATATTATTTTTTCTTTCACCTTCGCCTCTATGTTTCTCTATGCATCTAAACTTAAAAAAAAAATGTGGCCGGTTTTTTGATAAATTGGCTTTTTTAAAAAATTAAAACTTTCAGAACGGTTTCTGAAAATTTTCAAAAATTAAAAAAATGTTAGTAGTGCCATAAAAAAATATGTATACATGAATGTTAATTTTTGCTCTTGTGGTGCATTTCGTAAATTTGATAAATATTTAATCATGGGAACTCGACACAATTTTGACAATTTTTCCAATATTTAACCAAGCCTTATTATCCCAGTTTTTAAAAAATTGAAAAACCAAAAACACAATTTTCTTAGTTTCATATAGGGCTATACCTACCACCTATTTTTGTAAAAGAGTTTTTAAATAAACTATTTTTTTTTTTTAAATAAACTATTGCAATTATATTTAATAAAAAAACTCGATTAATCGATAATCGCGATTAACGGCTATTTTTTTAATCGTAATCGCGATTATGAAATATCTCGATTATTTGCAAACTCTATTCTGAATAATTAAATGATATTTTTTACATTTTTTTTATTTATTTTTCTTCCTTAAAAACATTTTAAAACTAAATACACAAGTATATAGTATAAATTAACAATTATTTTATCACAATAATCTTATCAACAGAAAATCTATGGTCTTATGTATTAAGGAATAAAACAACCAATAAAAAAGAAGGCACATTTTTTCTAGAGAGAAATTGTAAGATTCTGAGAAATTTTTCCAATAGAAAATGTCTCAAATTCTGAGAAATTTTGTAGTAAAAAGTAAAATGTGTCAGCTTCTAAAACATTTTTTCTATGGAAAAAGTCTGAGATTCTGAGCATTTTGTCGTACTGAAAAAATTTTGGATTCTAAGAATTTTTTTCTATTTTTATTTAAAAAAAAAATGTCTCAGATTCTGAGAAATTTTTCTGCAACATTCTTCGTGTAGAAAAAGTCTCAGATTCTGAGACAATTTTTCCTATAGAAAAGTCTCAGATTCGGAGGCATTTTTCCTATAAAAAAGTTTCAGATTCTGAGACATTTTTTCTATAGAAAAAGTCTCAGATTCTGAGACATTTTTTCTATAGAAAAAGTCTCAGATTCTGAGACATTTTTCCTATAGAAAAAGTTCCAGATTCTGATACATTTTTCCTATAGAAAAAGTCTCAGATTCTGAGACATTTTTCCTATAGAAAAAGTCTCAGATTCTGAGACATTTTTCCTATAGAAAAAGTCTCAGATTCTGAGACATTTTTCCTATAGAAAAAGTCTCAGATTCTGAGACATTTTTCCTATAGAAAAAGTCTCAGATTCTGAGACATTTTTCCTATAGAAAAAGTCTCAGATTCTGAGACATTTTTCCTATAGAAAAAGTCTCAGATTCTGAGACATTTTTCCTATAGAAAAAGTCTCAGATTCTGAGACATTTTTCCTATAGAAAAAGTCTCAGATTCTGAGACATTTTTCCTATAGAAAAAGTCTCAGATTCTGAGACATTTTTCCTATAGAAAAAGTCTCAGATTCTGAGACATTTTTCCTATAGAAAAAGTCTCAGATTCTGAGACATTTTTCCTATAGAAAAAGTCTCAGATTCTGAGACATTTTTCCTATAGAAAAAGTCTCAGATTCTGAGACATTTTTCCTATAGAAAAAGTCTCAGATTCTGAGACATTTTTCCTATAGAAAAAGTCTCAGATTCTGAGACATTTTTCCTATAGAAAAAGTCTCAGATTCTGAGACATTTTTCCTATAGAAAAAGTCTCAGATTCTGACTTTTTCTAAAGGCAAAATGTCTCAGAATCTGAGACTTTTACTATAAGCAAAATGTCTCAGAATCTGATACTTTTTCTGTAGGAAAAATGTCCTATTTATTCTCAGATTCTGATCATTTTGCCTATAGAAAAATGTCTCAGATTCTGGGATATTTTGCCTATAGAAAAAGGTGATTCTGAGACATTTTGCCTATAGAAAAAGGTCCAGATTCTGAGACATTTTTCCTATGGAAAAAGTCTCAGATTCTGAGAAATTTTTCCTATAGAAAAAGTCTCAGATTTTGAGACATTTTTTTCCTATGTCTCAGAATCTGAGACTTTTTCTATAGAAAAAATGTCTTAGAATCTGAGACTTTTTCTATAGGCGAAATGTCTCAGAATCCGGGACTTTTTTTATAGGAAAAATATACATTTTCCTATAGAAAAGGCTTAGATTTTGACACATTTTTGCTATAAAATTCGCCACATTTTCCCTTAAGAAAAAATATCGGACTTTAAAACTTTTTGTACCTATAAAAAATTATCTTTAACTGTGGATACATACATGGTACAACCCTGATCATTCCTTAACAATGAATATAATATCCCACGCTTTTAGTTTTGACAAAATGGATAGAATATGCTTCTTAATATTTCCATCAGTACAGCCGACAGCATAAATGTACATAAATTTTTACAATCTGAAAGAAACCATGAAACAAATTGTAAGTACCACGTAGATATACCAAATTAAGATGTGTACTTACGGTTTTTCTGCAATATGTATCGAGAATGTATTTAAGAGCACAATTAGTGCTGCGAAAATCCATAATTTTGTCACAAAAAAAATAAGAAATAAATTGTTTTTTTTTTTATAAATTTTATTTTCAGTTTGACATTTTTTCCAAAAATTATAAGTTTTTTTATCGATTCCGTGGAAACAGTAGAGGAATGGAGTAACATTACTGGGGAATCTATTCTAGAATACATTACCAAAGAAACGATTCCAAAAAATTTTACTGGGTTCGAATTGTCCGATATGGCTAAAGTTTGAAATATAGAGTTTTCAGATTAGAAGGAACTTTAATTGCCTGGCAATCGAATAAATTTCACGAAGGTAATTTTTCATGCCACCCTAATTTACATATGTGTTCGTGTATGTACAATAGTTGCTGTTTTTGTTGACGATATGTGTATGTTTGTCATTATTATAGTTATTTGGAGAATAATGATGTTTGCCATTTTCATGCAACACAACCGGAATGATGTTGACAATCATCGAACATAAGAGGATACACGCTACATAAATGATTATGGTACAATACTATTCGGTGAATATGTTAAAAATTTTAAAAATCAATGTGTGTGCAAGTACATATCAACATATCTAAATGATATAACTGTCAATTGCATGGTGGACAGTGTATTATTTTGATAGACAGCTTTTGGTAAATAAAATTAGAACAGGTTGTTCATGAAACCATCAGTGGAATATGTCTTAAGCGCATGGACGTATACAGGGGGTGGGCACAGGGGTCACGTGCCCCCCTTTTCGATTTGAAAATTTTTAAAATTTTGTTCACAAAAATGCATTATACAAAAAAATTCACAAGTTTCTAAATATTTTGATTTTAAAGGAAAATATTTTATTTTTTTTTATAAAAACTCTAGAGTTTGAAATAATTTCGTTTCTAAAAAGTCATTTATACCGAAAAATCAGTAAAATATTGTAAAAAATAGATAGTATTCGTTTTATCTAATAAAAATTATGCATCAGGATCACGAAAATTAATTTCTACAAAAAAAAATTCAAATTAGATAATGAACCGATTTCCCTGAAACTTAAAAGACGATTTTAAATTTACACATTTTCATGAAAAAAAATATTTAACGAAGCCATTAAAAACATTTATTCTCATATGGAAACATCATATAGTTTCTTAGAAAGAAATGACTGAAAAATCAAAAAATTTTCACCCCAAAATCCACGATTTGGCCGATGAGCCGAGAATTGTTTCTTTTATATGAGGGTTTCTCCGTCAACTCTTTAAACACAGGTTTTGTGGTCGCTTAAGAAGAATCTGAAGTTGGAATTTAAAAATTCAAAATGGCGGATCCAACATGGCGACAAATATTTTTAAAAAATAATGCGATTTATACCTGAGTTTTTGGGGTCGCTAAGTCAGAATCTGAAGTTAGATTTTCGAATGACAGATTCTAATTTAGCAACCCAACAAACCGGTGCGTAAAGAGTTTTGAGTGAATCTGTAATTAAAAAATAGAAACATTTATATCTGAGAATTTGTCAGACATTGCTTTCATCAAAAATTTATAATTTGTTAAAAGAAAATTTTTAGATTCTAAAAAATTTTCCTGTACAAAGATTTTGAGGTTTTATAAAAAAAAATCTGATATTCCAAGACAAGACGAAATCGTGTTGGAGGGGAGGTTATGGATGTATTTTATAATAAATATTATTAGGCGATGACGAAAAAATTTTTGGGAATTGTGCCCCCCCCCCGTTTTCAAATTTCTGGATACGTTGCTGCTTAAGCGATAACAAAAAATTGCCGACTCTCTCAAAATGTTAAAATATTTTTACTAAACTAAATTTAAAATACTCTATTTATATGTAAAAACTACCCAGCAAATACTTGGTAATAGGTACTCCTCCCGTCTCGCTTATATTACGTTCAGATTGCCTCGAAACCCCGTTTAACGAGGTTTCGTGCCAAATCTCATTTGAAAATACGTATTTTTCCTCACAAATTGAAACCTTTTTTCAGTGAGGTTTCAACGAAAGTACGATCGAAACTAGTGCCCCCCATTTCCGGGTTCTCGGTATTCCCGGTTCTGGTACCGGTTTCCCGGTTCTAGATATATTTCCGGGAATACCGGTATTCCCGGTTCTGGTACCGGTTTCCCGGTTCTAGATATATTCCCGGGAATACCGGTATTCCCGGTTCTGATCCTGGTACCGGTTGTCAAAAAAAATACTATACCATAAAAAATTTAAAATACACTATTTAATCAGTATTTCAGAAATATTTAGTTGTGTTTGTAAAATTATTTGAAAATCATGTAACTATTTTTTCTTAAATTCAAAAAATCAAATGGAAATGGTATTTTTCACATGTTTTGTATTTTTTTGGTAAAAGGAAAGAAAAAATTTTAATTGTACAAAATTTTACAAAATATACATACCGGTAGTACCGGGAATACCGTCAGAACCGGAACCGGGAATACCGGTATTCCCGGGAATACCGGGAATGGATTAAGAACCGGGAAACCGGTACCATTTCCCGGTAATACCGAGAACCGGGAATACCGGTATTCCCGGTACTACGGTACTGACCGTAGGCACTGGTATATAGTATAGATTTTTCATATTTTTATGAAAAAATTAAAAAAATAAAAATCAATTTATTTATAAAATTTCTTGAAAATATTTATTAATTTGGAATAAAAAAAATAATGCCTAAAAATACATACGTAATTTCGGCTTTATTAAATTCATTTTAAGACGCAATCACAATGTTGGAGTACTCCAATCTGTGGAAAATTTAATACCTTTCCCTTTTGCACTTTCATATTTTTTAATTTGACTATCTTTTTTCAAGTATCTTTTTTCAATTCACTTCAGAGTAAAACGTGTTCTACTCTGGAGTTCCAGTCTGGAGTTAACAGAGCCTATGTTAACCGTTAACAGAGAAAAAATACACCCCCTGTGAAAGTGCCATCACTAATAATGTCATTAAAAAAACAAGTAAAGAAGTAAATTCGGCTGTGCCGAATCTAGAATACCCTCCACTATAATGATAATGTATCGTCGAACCAGGGCTGCCATATTTGCCGATTTATCGGCATTTTGCCTCAAAATTATCAAAGTGCCGATTTGCCGATTTTTGCTCCAAAAATGCCGATTTTTAGACCAACTAAAAGAACACAGTCGCTTTCTATACCCTTTCCTCAGTAATAGAAGGTATATTTACATATATAAGTTTGTGATTTCGTTTGTAACACCTCGAAGCGATTTTCGTTTTTTTTTATTAAGCTTGCACACAAAAAAAATATATTGAAAAATTGTGTATGTTTTGGGGATAATACAACCTAAACAGTGGTTTTAGATAATTTACCTAAGTTTTTTAGAGCAAAAACTTTGGTAAGTTATCCAAAATCACTTTATAGGTTGTAATTAAACCAAAAACTGACATATTTTTTTTTTGTGTGCAGAGTCGGGGCTGCCTTTAAAGGCATCTACAGACGATTCAGTATTATGTACAATCTGCATGAATTTTTTCCAGTACAATTTTTTAAACAGTATTTTTATGTATGCAATTTGTGGGAAAACGTCAAAATTATTGTGCATAATATTGCGTCGTCTGTAGGTATCTTAAGGGTTAACATTAACACAAAAAAATATTGTACCTGTGGGAAATGTCTTTGGGTTGCTTTTTTATCTTAAAAATCGGAAATATCTGAACAAAGTGAAAAAAATATGTTTTTTTTTCTAAATATATGTTAATACTAGCGTGCGCAGGGTATTTCGTTGCCCGCAAATATAGAAAAATTTCATAATGATAATAAATGACCCATTTTTGGAACTTTTCGCTATGTAATCTTTTTATATCGTCATCTGAGAATTGGTTTGCTTCATATGATGGGGCTTATACCATCCTATAGAGCAAACCAACTCTAAGGGGACGATATCTCTTAATCCTTTACAAAAACTGTGCTTATGATGATCACAACACTTACAATAAAATACCAAATACAATAGTTGATAAAATAAATACAACGTCAACTTTAACACGATCTTATGTTATTAAAAAAACATTGATTTATTAATTTGAGCAAAAAAAAATCGAATAAACAAAACTTTAAGTCAAAAATGTAATGAAAAAATTTTGTAAAAATATGAACAAATATGTATGAATGAACCAAAAAAAAAATTACTGAAAAATTAATTGATAAATAAATTTTAGTACAAAAAAATGTTAGTAAAAAAATTAAAAAAAATTAGGAATCAGAATTTAAAAAAATAAATCTTTGGGAATGTTTTTTTTTTTTCGCTAGACGATCCTACATTCCAAATTTCAAGTTTCCAGTAACATTATTTCAGATAATATGAAAAGTACCAAAGTGCACGTTTTTACTCCCTTAGAATCGAAATTCCGAAAAAAGTACTTTTTACAGATTTTTTTTGTTGTTGGATCCTACATTCCTAATTTAAGTTTTTATGACCTCTATTTAGGAAAATATAAACAGCACCAAAAAGTTATTTTTTGGGGGATTTTTCCCGTTAGAGGATGTTACATTCCAAATGCATCTATATTTCAAGTTTTAAGTCTCTAGCTTCAGTGGTTTGTGGAAATATAAAAAGTACCAAAATAAATTTTTTACCCCTATTCCCTAGAATCAACATTTCCAAAAACATAGGCTTAAAGGATCTATATTTCGGGAGGCTCACCAACAATTCAAATTTCAAGTCTCCATTTCGATCCCTGTTTTATCCCATTTTATTCCCTGTTCCATTGCGATTAGTCCTATGTGGCTTTCATTCCGTTCCGAATATGCGCTTACATGTGCTAAAAAACAAAAAATTCTTTGCCTTCTTTAGAAATCTTATGTCGGTAAATGACCTTGCATTCCAAATTTAAAGTTTCCAGGACCATTATTTCAGGAATTATAATAAGTACCAAAATACACTTTTTACCCCCCTTAGAATCGGAATGTGGAAAAAGTACTTTTTCAGAATTTTTCCCGTTGTTGGAACTAACATTTTAATATTTTTTTGTAGGACCTTAATTTCAAAAAATTTAGAAAGTACCAAAGTACATTTTTTTACAACTTTTACCCTTTGGAGTCCGGTTTTCCAGAATGTCCTTTTTGAGAATGTTTTTATGTTAGAGGATCCTACATCCCAATTTTCAAATTAATAGGATTTTTTTCAGAAAAAATACCAAAGTACCAAAGTGCTCGCTTTTTAACCCACTAAGAATCGGTATTTCGAAAAAGTGCTTTTTCAGATTTTTTTTCGTTTTTGGAAACAACATTGCAAATTTTAATTTTTTGTAAGACTTTTATTTCAAAAAACAAAAAAAGTACCAAATACAATTTTTTACCCCTCTTTACCCTTAGGAATCCGAATTTCCAGAAAGTACTTTGTTGGGAATGTTTTTCCTTTAGAGGATCCTACATTTTAATTTTCGAATTAATAGAGTTTTTTTTTTCAGAAAAAATAAAAAGTACCAAAGTACTCGCTTTTTTATCCCCCTTAGAATCGGAACTTGGAAACAGTACGTTTTCTGATTTTTTTCCGTTGTTGACCCCAACATTGCAAATTTTAATATTTTTGTAGGTAATTAATTTCAAAAAATATAAAAAGTACCAAAGTACCATTTTTACCCCTTTTTTGCCTTAGGAATCCGAATTTCCAGAAAGTCCTTTTTTTGGGAATGTTTTTCCGTTAGAGGATCCTACACCGAAAAAAATATTCAATGGAAAAAAACAATTAAATATTTGCTCAGCTTAAAATTTGACATTTAATTAAATTTTACTTGAATCAATTAACCATTTGCTCAAATCTGAAAAATTCTCAAAAAAATTCATATAAACAAAAAAACTCATCATAGTAGGCTTTGAGTAACAATGCGATGAACGCTGTTGCGTTTTTTGTTTTAGTTTTAGTTAAGGCCCAGGCACTTGAGCGCTACTGTAGCGGTGCTGTAGCGTGACGGGCTGTTGTATCGTTTTAAAGTACTGCCACTACACCACCGTCACGTATTCGTTTAAGTACCTATTTCCATTTATTTTAATACAAGCTAACGTTTCAGCTGACACGTCTCCGAACCGTATTCGCTCAAGTAATTATGCCTTTAGTCGTCAAATAGAAAAGTACTTTCGCGCACACAAGACAAAAAAAAAACAAAATAATATAAAGCACAAAAAAAACAATTTAAACAAAAGACTTGAAAAGACTGACAAAAAACACTACAACTGTAAAATAATGATTAACCATTCACTCAGATCAAGCATTGGATTACTCAAAAATAACACAAAATTATTGATAACCGCTCACTCAAATCAAGCATTGGTTTAATCAAAAATTACAGAAAAATAACAATTAACAAATTACTCAAATCAAGCATTGGTTTAATCAAGGAACAGTCAATGACTGACCTACAATTTTCGTGCTTGATCCAACAATTTTCCTCATTAGATGACTTTTAATTAAAATAATGCTCAACCTGGTGTATTTCGTGCTTGATCTAACAACTCATTTTTATCTGTGTACATTTCAAATTTCAAATTAATTGAATTTTTTTTCAGAAAAAATAAAAAGTACCAAAGTACTCGCCTTTTCCCCTTTTTCAACCCTCAAAAAACAAATATTTTTTTAGAGTTGGCATATTTTGTCGGAAAATAAAAAAAAAAAAAAATTTTTAATTTTTTATTTTTTTTTGTTTGGTTTTTGTTATCCTTTGCAGTGTAATTGCAAAAACTGAAAAAAATTAAAAATCTTTGCATATTTTTAAAAGTTACTAGCTCCGGAAGCCTTTTAATCTCGGAGTCGTTAACTTTGGCACTATATAAATCACGCTATATTTTAGTAGGCTCACTCCGAACTAGCTAGTTTGAAAGCTTATATCATTGACTGTATTTGCTCCACTCATAACGTATAAATCTGATAAATAGTTTGAAAGTTACATGTATATAAGCCATTTTTCTTTTGCACCCACTATTTACCGAAATTTTCAAAATGGCAATATCTCGAAAACTAGCCATTAGATATCAAAATATTTACCGGATTCGAAATATTTACCGGATTCGTGTTGGAGACGAAGCAGCGAGTGTTGCAGGGATTCTTGAAGCGCAATATAGCTTATTCTATTGAAACTAGCCTTAGCCTCTCAGAATTCAGTGACCGACCATCCGCGGTGAAGAGCCGCAACCTGCAGGAGGTGTCTCTGCTGTTTTAACAGAAGGTGGCGGATCTAGAGTGGACGCTCAATAAAAACCCGTAATCCCAGGTGTCATTCGTACCGTGCCCATGGGACGAATAGCACTACGTTAGTGTGTTTGTGAACGGTGACCTCCATGCTTTTGGCGAAACTTGGTTGTATTAGCTAGCTGGTAGCAAAGGGCTCTGTTACCAAGCTTCATATATTTTAATCCCTATATTTTTATTCTTTCAGAAATGGATTCAAGTAACCAAATTAATAAAATAAATGAACAAAATCAGGTCGACGTAGGCCTATTTATGGAAACGGACGAGATACCGTGTCTCGTAATAGCCGAGGAAGAAATGGATGCTGTTCATCAGACAGAGGTCACGGAGCCTAATGTGGTTGATCAGAACATCCCAACGGACGAAGAGGATGAGTTGTTGAATTCGCAGCCTAAAGCATCCGAAAATGAAAAAGAGAAGGAAAAGGTACCAGGTGTGCAGACAAATCCCGTGTCTGATAGGGTTAAGCTCTCTGGAGCTGCCCGAATACGCCTGCGTAAATACCTAAATGAAGGCATTGATATTGACAACGCTCGCAGACTATGTCAAATGCCGATGCGCGAAGCTCGAAGCGAAGTACGTGACCTTCTATCAACGCGCAAGAGGGTGAGGTCGGATGGTTCTACACCTCCTGAGGTAAAACGACCTTTAAAATGGGCCGCTGAAATAGACGCTGATGGCACACCGCGCAAGGCAGCAACGACCAGACCAGCTAAGCCAGCGCCACCGATGCAAACTGTGCACAAACCTCAACAGCAGAAGAAGGCGGCTCCATCCTATAAAGATGCTGTTTCCACCACCAAGATTGGTGTGATTCCACCAGATTTCCCCAAGACGAGGTGGTCCGATGAACAGCTGCGGGCTATACAGCAGGCGGTTCTGGTGAAGATTGTGGAGCTGAGGAAAGGGGTTATTAAACCAAGCTTTTCCAGCTGCACTTTCAAACCAGGATGGCTTGTATTCGTCTGCCGCGACAATGATACGGTTGAGTGGTTAGAAACTCATGTTCCTACTCTAAAACCCTGGAACGATGCCGAACTAAAAGTTGTCGCGGAAGACGATGTACCCAAAGCCCGTATCGTCGTTGGATATTTCCCCGAACAGGCCGAAACATCCAACGAGATGATCCTCGGTTTACTCGAGGGCCAGAATATTGATCTTTCTGTTGGGTACTGGAAGGTCCTAAAGCGGGTCATACGAGGTGGTATAGTTGAACTTACCATCTCTATTGACCCAATTTCGGCCGACGTACTCCAACAGAAGGGTCATAGAGTGAACTATGGCTACGGATCAGCGCTGGTACGACCTACCCGTCCACAAACTGAGGTCGAGCGCGGGGTAGCCAGAACGGTTATGGCGACCACTTCAGCAAACAAGGCTAAATCTGACAATGGAGCTAAACTCAGCACCAACTCGTCAGATGACAAACCTTGTTGCTCGAAGGAGATTGCCAAACCGAGTTCTTTTTCTGAGCCCGCGGGTAACACCGCTAAATCGGGATCTGTCAGGTCACAATCGGACCGACCTCGAAAATGGGAGAGGAGCTCAACCGAGGAGTCAGCGCTGCTGAACTCAAATCGTGGAAGAAAGGTGGCGAAGCGTGCCATGAAGCACAACAAACACGATGCCTGCTCCAAAAGGTAAGACACCCCGGCACCTTAGGTGTCTCCAGGTGAACCTTCACCACGCAAAAGCTGCTTCATACGTGCTCAGCAGAAGGTTCACCAACGATGACCTGGACATCGTATTCATCCAGGAACCTTGGGTCAACAATGGAGTCATAAAGGGACTCACTGCCCAAAAAGGTAAGCTTATCTACAACTCATTACATAAGAGGCCTAGAACGGCCATTCTTGTTAAGAACAATTTAACATATCTTCCAATTTCAGAGTTCATTCTTGGGGACTTGGTGGCAATCAGGGCAACGGTGCCCTCCCTATCAGGGGATCACGAGGTGGTACTAGCATCCGCCTATATGCCAGGTGAGTTTGAGATGGCACCAACCACTGAAGTTTCAAACTTCGTGGAATACTGCCGAGCGAAGAATCTGAGCTGGATCCTTTGCTGCGATGCAAATGCGCATCACACCAGCTGGGGGAGTACTGACATAAATAAAAGAGGTGAGTCGCTTTTAGAATTTGTTTGTAACAATAATATTAACATTGCGAATAGAGGAGATGAACCAACGTTCAGAAACGCTATCAGATCCGAGGTCTTGGACCTCACCATGACTAGCTCCAATCTAGCGTTCTCCATCTCAAACTGGCATGTTTCTGATGCACTATCTATGTCGGACCACCAACACCTGGTTTTCGACTTGGTTAGTGGATTAGACTCAGACCAGACTTATCGCAATCCTAGGAAAACTAACTGGGATAAATATCTCTATAACCTTGATACTAACATGAATAATTCTACCGAGCTCATTAGGAGTACATATGAGATTGATCAGGAGAGTATCGAATTACATTCAAACATGACGCTAGCTTACGAGGATAGCTGTCCACTTAAGACCAGGAGGGTGAAGAGAGACGTTCCATGGTGGAACAACGGTCTTGAACAGCTTAGGCAGGAGGCTAGAAGATTATTCAATAGGGCTAAACAAACAGGTGATTGGGTAACCTATAGAGGGGCACTAACTGAATACAACAGGGAGATTAGACGATCCAAGAGGACTACGTGGCGCGACTACTGTGAGAAAATAAATGATCTTCCAGAAGCCGTGCGACTTCAAAAAGCCCTCTCTCAAGACCATTCAAATGGCCTAAGTACTTTGAAAAGACCTGATGGGTCCTATACTGAATCGCCTATTGAAACCTGTGAGCTGCTTTTGGAAACTCACTTTCCAGGATGTATGTCCGTTTGCGAATTACCACCAGCTACAAGAATTCCTTCTTTAACTAGTAGGAACATTCGCTTAACGAACAATATATTTAGCAGCGAACGAGTTAAATGGGCGATCAGTAAGTTTTCCTCCTTCAAATCACCGGGTCCGGACGGGATCTACCCATGTCTGCTCCAGAGGGGAATTGATCTAATAATTCCTCAACTGGTTAGACTATTTAGATCAAGCCTTTTATTTGGTTACGTTCCGGAACCTTGGAGAGAGGTAAAAGTGGTATTTATACCTAAGGCAGGGAAGAAATCTGAGCAACTGGCTAAATCATACAGACCAATTAGTCTCAGCTCATTCTTCCTTAAAACTATGGAAAAACTATTGGACTGCTTCATCAGAGAAACCTGCTTGAATAGCAAACCGATACATAGGTTTCAATTTGCATATCAACCGGGTAAATCTACTGAAACAGCAGTCCATCATGTTGTTACATCGATTGAAAAGGCCATAGAAGCAAAACAAATTGCTCTGTGTGCATTTATCGATATACAGGGAGCTTTCGATAACACATCTTATGCTGCTATTGAGAAAGCTATGATAAGAAAGGATATTCCTAGGCTTATAATAAATTGGACGCTGGAGATGTTAACATCTAGGGTTATTACGTTCAATATTGGTAGCACATCTATGACCATCAACGCTACAAGGGGATGCCCACAGGGTGGTGTCTTATCTCCTTTATTGTGGACCTTGGTCATAGATGAGCTGCTGGAAGAACTTAATGACTCTGGTTTTAAGACCTTCGGCTACGCTGACGATCTTGTCATTGCTGTCACCGGCTGGCATGAGCCGACTATTTCGGACCGCATGCAACAGGCTCTTGATATGACCCAAAACTGGTGTCAATCAAAGGGGTTATCTATTAACCCAGCTAAAACCATATTAGTACCTTTCACTAGGAAGAGAAAACTTAACCTAACCATGCCAACTTTAAATGGCACAACTATAGGTTTTTCAGATGAGGTTAAATATCTTGGAATTACATTAGACAAATCCTTGCTATGGAACCAGCATCTAAATAATTTAACCACAAAAGCCACTAGGGCTACATATGCCTGTCAGAGGCTTTTTGGGAAAACCTGGGGACTGAAACCGCATATGATCTTCTGGTCCTTTAACACCATTGTGAAACCCATGCTTACCTATGCTGCCCTGGTATGGTGGCCTAAGGTTGAACAAAGCACGGCCAGGACAATTTTGGACAAAGTCTATAGACTCGTTTGCATCGGCATCACTGGTGCTGGTAAAACATGTCCAACCTACGCCATTGGGGCCTTGCTTAACATTCCACCATTACATATCTCGGTAATGGAGAATGCTTGCAAGAGCGCCCTTAGGTTGACAGAACTTGGTAATATGAAGGAAGGTGACTTACGGGGACACATGAAAATCGTTGAGCTTTTTATAAATGACCCTGTTCTAAAAGTCAAGGACAGAATATTACCAACACGTGTATTCAACAGGTACTTTGAAATCAAAATCCTTGAACGGAGCGAATGGTCAAACATGACCTGGGACCCTGATCCTGATTCCATGATATGGTATACGGACGGGTCCAAGCAAACCAACAAGGATACAGGCGCAGGTATCTTCGGACCCAACTTTCAACGCGCTTTGCCCATGGGCAAATCTCCATCAATATTTCAGGCGGAACTGTACGCCATTCACATATGCGTGACCGAATGTCTTCGTAGAAGGGCAAAAGGCTCACGCATATATATAATGTCTGACAGTCAGGCTGCACTGAAAGCTCTCAGAGCTTATGATGTGTCATCCGGACTTGTCATGGACTGTGTTGAATCCCTTAACAGACTAGGACGGGATAACGACCTAACCTTGGTATGGATTCCGGGTCACGAGGGTCATACGGGGAACGAACGTGCCGATTGTCTGGCAAACCGTGGTGCCCGTAGACCATTCATCGGTCCGGAACCATTCTTTGGTCTTCCGATGGGACACGTTAGGGAAAAACTCAAAATATGGAGTGAATCTAAGTTCATCGAACACTGGAACTTTTGTGCTGGCCAAAGGCAGGCGAAGAGATTCATCACTCCATCCAGTTCGGCAGCAAAGCTGCTACTATCCTTGGACAAAAAGGATCTCCGGATTCTAACGTCTTACCTAACTGGACATTGCAACTTACGCTACCACCTTAGGAAAAGGTATCTATCTGACACGGACACGTGCAGATTCTGCGAGATAGAGGAAGAGACGGCAGAACATGTTCTTTGTACATGCCCAAGACTGACTGGTAGAAGGCTTCGACATCTGGGGGGACACTTGTTATCTCCAACTGACATACGAAACTCTTTGCCAAATAGGATTCTCGGCTTTATTAAAAGCCTGAATATTTAGGGCACCCCCTCTCAGGCTGCACAAAAGATCATTCTGGTCGCAGTGCATAGGGCCTCTTTAATCTAATCTAATCTAATCTACCGGATTCGTGTTCAGCATGGCAAATGCAATAAAATATGAGGCATAATTTTTTTTTTTAATTTTTTTGAAATTTACAATGGGAGTTGGCATTTATTTTCACCAAAAAAATATCTACTTTGAGATAGCAGAATAACAAAAATGGATGTAAAACGACAACAAATTATTTTTTTGCTCTGAAATTTTTATCACAGATGGGTATTGCATAGGGGAGCTATTTGCCATCGGAAACTCATTTTGGTCAAATTTGTGTTGGCATATTTTGAATATAGGTTCACGATATTCTTTAATTTGACTATCTTTTTTCAATTCACTCCAGAGTAAAACGGGTTCTACTCTGGAGTTAACAGAGCCTATGTTAACCGTTAACAGAGAAAAAACATGTGTACCGTAAATCTCGGAATAGGTTGTATGGATAGCCCTATATGGAACTAAGAAAATTGCGTTTTTGGTTTTTTCAATTTTTCAAGAACTGGTCTTAGGAGGCGTGGTCAAATATTGGAAAAATACTCAAATTTGTTTCGAGTTGGCTTGTTTAAATATTTATCAAATTAAAACGGAATGCACCATAATCTCAAAAATTAACATTATTGTATGGGCTATCGATTAATATATTGTTTTTTTTTTTTTTTTGAAAAATTTTAGAACCCGTTCTGAAATTTTCCATTTTTTAAAAAAGTAAATTTATTAAAAATCCGGCCACTTTTGTTTTTTTTTTATATTTTTTTATTTTAAAGTTTATATGTCCACACAAAAAACTTCAAACCTGTGTTTTTCGTTTTTCTCGAGAAAATCGCATTTGAATTTCATAACAACTTAGTAATTTGCTTGTATTTTCTTGTTTCAACATAGCGTATGAGTAACATTTATGCAAATATTTAATATTCATTCGCTACGTGAAATCAAGAAATGAGTATCATTTATGCAAATATTGAGTAACATTTATGTAAATATTTAATATTCATTCGCTACGTAAAATCAAGAAACTACAATATTAATGAAATTTAATATTCAAATGCGATTTTCTCGAAAAAAAAACGAAAAACACATGTCTGATAGGCAAACATCTAAACTTTACCCTCAGTTTCTGTAATACGAACGCCATTCGTTCGTGACGAATTTGTGTGTATTTTGTTATTGTAACAAAAACAAAATACATGCAAGTTCGTCGCAGACGAATGGCGTTCGTATTACAGAAACTGGGGGTTAAAAAAAAAATGGTAAAAAAAACAAAAGTGGCCGGATTTTTGATAAATTGACTTTTTTAAAAGATTTAAAATTTCAGAACAGGTTCTAAAAATTTTCAAAAAAAAAAAAAAAATTAATCGATAGCCTATACAAAACTATACAAGAATGTAAATTTTTGAGATTGTGGTGCATTTCGTTTTAATTTGATAAATATTTAAACAAGGCAACTCGACACAAATTTGACCATTTTTTTTTTTAATATTTGAACACGCCTCCTTAGCCAAGTTTTAGAAAAATTTAAATACAAAAAACGCAATTTTCTAAGTTCCATATAAGGCCATCCATAAACCTATTCCGAAATTTACGGTACACATGTTTTTTGTTTACGCTTAACATTTGGTGTGGAATGCCTTATATAAGAATTTTTATAAGTAGTATTCTGGAAAAAATATAAAATATTCCCAAAAATACTTTAAATTGAACTTTTAAAATCACTTTTATGACCGAAAACGATCAAGTTTTTAACAAATTTGCTTACAAATAGGTCGAACTATTGCAGAAAAAAATTGAATTGTAGCACCTCATTCCACACATACATTCTGTTGTATTTTAGATTTTCCAATTGTATTTCAACAATAGTAAATTTTTTTCATTTATAGCGCTTAATCAGCGCTATAAATGTCTCAGAATCTGAGAATTTTTCTATAGAAAAATGTCTTTTAATAATTTTTTTTTTTTTTTAATAATTTGATCCAAATGATCAGTTTTTATTTATTTTTCCAATTTTTATTTACAACTCATTTTAAATAATTTTAACCTAACCGAGAACTGGTAACAATGACCGTCGTCTCGTTGTAGCGAAATCGACCAAGGGTTTTGGTGGGAATCGAACCCACGACTCCCTGTTTCATAGGCTAGCACGCTACCAACTAGCCTACAGGGGCCCCCTTAGAAAAATGTCTTAGAATCCGAGAATTTTTCTATCTGAACATTTATGAATTAATGCGATACAAAAAAAATATTGTTTGTTTTATACCCTCCACTTACATGCACCGAAATTTTTTTTTATCAATTTTAAAGCATTTTAAACTTAATTTAAGAAAAGAAGGGGATGTGAGGGCTCCAAAGAAATTACTTGTTATTCCAAGTACATTTATTCCTAAAAAATAGTAATGCACTTACTTAAATACATCTTAAAATTAAGTAAAATTGTACTTACCCGAGTAAAAATTTTTATATGATGCAATACATAATGATATATAACACAATATATATTTATACGCAATTTAGTCCGAATAATGGTGGATGTGTTTGCATTAAAAAAGATCAACTTGTATAAAATATGATTCGATTTCATCCGAGTTTTGTCCAGACATTGCCATATTTCATTGGATCCAATTAGATCTAATTGCATAAAAACATAAAAAAGTCTTGGTGTGTTTTGGTTTGGGTGAGTTACACCACAGGTCAACGATACATTCACCAAACATATAATTTTCAAAAACAAAAAAAATGTCTGGGTACGCTTCGAACCAGATAGGTGATATACATAACCCTTACAAGGAAATGTTTAGGAACATTTTAAAAGTTTCTTATACTTTGCTTAAAAAACTTAGAACATTTTTGGTTAATTGGAAACATTTATATATGGAACAAAATAAGCTATATATAATTTTATATTAAATTATACAGAAAAACAAATTTTGTATTGGCCCTAATATTATTTCATATATTTATATCAACCGTATACCTTTTAATCCGAATCATGATTAAATTATATATTACAACATATGACTGCATTTAAAAAAATTAGAAAATACCTCGCGGGATGTATAATCATATATAATTTATTATGTTTGTATCAAGTTATATATTGTTATATATGTTTATTTTTACTCGGGTAATATAAGTTTAATTCTTTTTATCCAGAAGAAAAATATTTTTTTTAAATAAGTAAAAATTTCCTTAAACTTACGGATTCTGTGGACCCTATTGGGTCCCAATGTGAGGACCCTACGCACTATGCTTCGACCCATGGACAAAAATAAAAAAAAAATTGTCCCAAATTGTGTTTAAATATAGATTTTTTGAAATATTAAATTCCCGAGTAAAAAAAATAATCTGGCCCTTTATGTAATTATATCTTAATTAATCTGGTAGCAGCTCTTAATTGATCTAATCTGATCTCAAAATTGGCTGTATCAGAAATTATCTAAAATTGTCTTATAATATCATATATGATATTGTTAGATTTAATTAGATCCGAATTTTGGTCTAATGTGGAATGGTAAAATTTTATCAAATTATATTAAAAATTATATAATCTGATATTTCATATAAATTTTTTAAAAAAAATTTGGACCATACATTTTAAAACTTAAAACAAATATTTTTATGTACCCGCCCGAGTAAAAAAGAAATGATATAGTCATATACAATATTGTATAGGAATATAGATTTGTATATGTTTATATATGACACTATATGTTTCTAGATAAAATTATGTATTGGAAAAAATATTTCAATAATTTCCAATATTGTGTCAGATAATGTTATATATTATTATATGTGGTCACATATATTATTATATATGCCGTATATAAATATACAAGATTGGCCAAATTAAATACAACTCCACATATAAATATATATGGTACATGTCAAACAGTGGCGTATACAGGGGGGGGGGGCCCGGGGGCCCGGGCCCCCCCGAAATGATTTCACAAAATTCAGTATTCGGTATTAAATATTATGTAGAATGTAAAAAAACTTCTTAAAAAAAATTTAAAAACATTCCAGAATCTAAAAAGTTTTCTGAAGGAAAAATTTTCGAATCTGAAAATTTTTTTGCCAGAAAATGTTTCAAAATCTAAAAATTTTTCTTTCAGAATTTGAAACGTTTCAACTAGAAATTCTAATGGGAAATTGTCTTAGAAACTGAAGCTTTATATATACAAAAAAGGGATCTAATTGTAAGTAACTTGTAGTAATAACTTAACAATTTATGGTAAGTTCATATAACAATCTTCTCAGAATCTGGTATTTATTCTGACTTTTTCTATAGAAAAAAATTCTTAGAAACTGAGATTTGCCTTTGAAAAAATGTATCATATTCTGAGACTTTTTAGCATAGTATCTATGTATATAATGTCTCATTTCCAGGGTTGGCAACCGATACCCACCTATAATAACGGTATTTGGCTATTGTACCGCAACCAATAAAGACATGGGCATTTTCAAAAGCAATTATGAAAGCTGATGAAATTTCTAGAATTTTAAATGTGTCACTTCGTGTTTCTACCGGTTCGTTTTCGAAATATAGGTCAATACCTTTATAATACCGTTTGAAACGGTATTATAACGGTATTGGCCTATATAACTAAAACGAACCGATAGAAACACGAAGTGACACATTTAAAATACTAGAAATTTCATTAGCTTTCATAATCGCTTTTGAAAATGTCCATATCTTTATTGGTTGCGGTACAATAGCCAAATACCGTTATTCTGGGTGGGTATCGGTTGCCAACCCTGCTCATTTCTTTAGGAAAAGTCTCAGAATCAGAGATTTTTTTTATATAAAAATATCTCAGAATCAGAAGCCTTTTTTTTGGCAAAAATATTTCAAAATCAGACACTTATGCTATCTAAAACTTTTTTTATTATAAAATGTCTTGGAATCTGAGACTTTTTCTTAGGAAAAATGTCTAAGATTCTGAGACGTTTTTCATAGGAAAAATGTATCAAAATCTGAGAATTTTTCTACATGAAAAATGTCTTAGAATCTGGGAAATTTTCTATAGAAAAATTGTTTCAGAATCTGAGACAAATGTCTCAGAATCTAAGAATTTTTCTATAAGAAAAATGTCACAGAATCTTAGAATTTTTTTAATAGGAAAAATGTTTTAGAATCTTGAATTTTTTTATAGAAAAATGTCTCAGAATCTGAGAATTTTTCTATATGCAAAATGGTTTAGACTCTGAGAATTTTTCTGTAGTAAAAATGTGTCAGAATCTGAAAATTGTTCAATAGGAAAAATGTCTCAGAATGTTAGAATTTGTCTTTAGAAAAAATGTCTCAGAATAGGAGACTTTTTCAATAGGAAAAATTTCTGGGAATCTGATACTTTTTCTTTAGAACCTGATGGTTTTTCTTTGGGAAAAATGTATCAGAATCTGATGCTTTTTATAGGAATAGGTATGTATAAGAATCTACGACTTTTTCTATAGGAAAAATGTATCAGAATCTGAAACTTGTTCTATTGGAAAAATGTCTCAGAATCTAAAACTTTTTCTATTTGGAAAATATCTTAGAATCTGAAACTTTTTTATAGGAAAAATGTCTCAAAATCTAAGACTTTTTCTATAGAATAAATGTCTCAGAACCTGAGACTTTTGCTTAAGAAAAAATGTCTCAGAGCCTGATACTTTTTCTTTAGAAAAAATGTCTCAGAATCTGATACTTTTTCTTTAAAAAATGCCTCAGAATCTAAGACTTTTTCTATGGGAAAAAAGTTTCAGAATCTGAGACTTTTTTTATAGGAAAAATGTATTAAAATCTGAGACTTTTTCTATAAAAAAATTGTTTCACAATCTGAGACTTCTTCTAACGGATAAATGTCTCAGAATCTGAGACTTTTTCAATATGAAAAATATCTTAGAATCTTTGATAATTTTACTTGAAAAATATTTCAGAATCTGAGACTTTTCCTAAAGAAAAAATGTCTTAGAATCTGAGAATTTTTCTATAGAAATAATGTCTCACAATCTGAGACTGAAAAATTTTTCAGAATCTGAGGCTTGTTCTATAGGAAAATGTATCGAATCTGAGACTTGTTCCATAGGAAAAATGTCCCAGAAACTGTGATTTATTCTATAGGAAAAATGTCTTCGAATCTGATACTTTTCTATTGAAAAAATGTCTGAAACTCGCGACTTTTCTATAGAAAAAATGTCTTAGAATCTGGCACTTTTTCATAGAAAAATGTGTACATATCTTAACAAATTTTAAATTTTTGGGAGAAAAGTTATCAAAATTTGGTTTCTGATAATCAGTTACATTTTGTTTCAAGGGAAGACGGCGGGAGAAAAAGATATGTAAATTAAAAAAAAAAATTGGGCCCCCTGCGAAATAAATTCCTGGATACGCCCCTGATGTCAAATAATATATTATTATATTACAGCAAAAAAGCTAAAATTTTCTAAGTTAATTTTGATATTATTTTATGTAATTTTATACAAAAAAAATCAAAATTGTTGAAAAGAAAAACAAATAATAAAAATTATGAGAAAAAATAATTTATATTTTTACCAAATTAAAATGGTTAAAAAAAAAAACAAAACTTGGAAGATTGTTGCTAATTCTAATTTTAATAAAAAGAAAAAACCCTAAATGAATTCAATAACTACATAAAAATATTTGTTTTAACCCAGTTGGCAACGTCCTCGAGCCATTCTCATTGACGGAGCGGTGACATGTCAGAGTCACTGCTGACATCCACAAGACATCTCTATGTACTGAGTTGAGGTCAGTTTCATACAAATTTTCAAAATGTCCTCACTCAAAGTCAGCAGTGGTCAGGGCTGACCTTTTGGGGACATGTCACCTAAGCCTTCTTTGGGGAAATGTCTGACATAGGTCATGCGAAAATACAAAAAAATTTTGTATTTCCTTTAGTTTTTACTTTTATCCATTTTCCTTTATAAATTATCTTTTTCATATTTAGAAAAAACTTTTCGTCTTTTTTAGTCCCAACTGGATTTGAACCTGGAACCTCCAGTTTATTAGTCCCACACCTAACTACTTGTTCCAAACTTTATTTTGAAATGGTTTGTCTATTTATTACTTTTATTATACTTGTTAGATTTTGATTTTATTTTAAATAAATCGATAATGTTGCCATTTTTTTCTTGGAAATTGAAGAGTTGCCCAGATTTAAAATTCTAATTTAATATACCGCTATTCTGAAGACATTTCCTTTTGGACGTCTTAGAGGAATTGTCCACACTCTTAAAGCAAACATTCAGTGCTGACAATGTTAGGACATGTCATCAAGGATTGCCTATGATTTTTCAGAACCTGAAGACATTTCCTCAAAGAATCACTGTAGAAATTTCCTCAGTGACGCATTTTCCAACTGGGAAGTTTTAATATTTTGGGTCCAAATTTTTTATTAAAAATTTATATAAAATATCAGATTATATAATTTTTAATATAATTTGATAAAATTTTACAAATCCATATTAGACCAAAATTCGGATCTATTTAAATCTAACAATATCATATATGATATTATTAGACAATTTTAGATAATTTCTGATACAGCCAATTTTGAGATCAGATTAGATCAATTAAGAGCTGCTACCAGATTAATTAAGATATAATTACATAAAGCACCAGATTAGTTTTTTTACTCGGGCGAGTAAAAATGAATACATATAATTTTACATTATTTGATGTATGTATATATAGCCATATGAAATAATATGTTTTCATATCAAACAAAGTACATAATTATATCTCGCATTGAGTTTTTCCAAATTTTTTAAATGGAGTTATATAAAATTACATCTAATGATAACCATATTAATATATAAATACATGTGGGAGACATAATCATATGTGACACATATAACTTAATCTGATTGCATACATATTTATATGTGACTTAATATCAAATAACGTATACGAGCATATTTAAAAAAAATCCAATATCATTATATATATAATTATATATGACTTACAAGAAACCACCCGAGTAAAAAAGATTTGATATAACCATATATGCTAATATATAATTATATATATTTATATATGGTTATGCATGAACTTTGATATGGACATATAAGTTTATATATAGCATTGTATTTTTCCTTATTTTTTAATATGATAACATACATATTCATATCTATTTATATACCGATCTATATGAAATTAGATAAGGTCGGGAATTTTTAGATATGGGAGATATAAAGATATATGATTTTATTTATAATTATATCCCGAAAAAATTTTTCTAAATTTTCTAAGTCCCGGACAATTAAAAAAAAAAAAAATAAAAAAATTTCAAGCCTTAAAAAAAAAAATTATGAAAATTTTCCAAAGTCCCGGACACAAAATTTTTTGGGAATTTTTTTTGAAGTAAAAAAATCATTGAAAATGTTTTTTTGGAGGAATTTTATTTTTTTGGCAAATTTTTAAGTTCCAAAATATGTTTTTTAATTTTCTAAGACACAAACATTTTTTGGAATTTTTAAATCCCTTATAAATGATCTTAGAAAAAAAATTACAAATTTTTAATAATTTGTTAAGTCCCGAAAAAAACTCCGAAGAATGCAATAAAAACTCTTCTAATTGATAATATATCCAATCTGATAAAATAATTTCTAATTTCACGTTTAAAATTCCAAAAATTTTACCAGATTTCATCTAATTATATAAAAAATTATCTAATTTTATATGATAAGATATGATTTAATACAATTAGATAGACCCATTTTTGGGATCAAACTTAATCAAATTTGATATTATTTTATCAAAAATAATAGAATTTGATATAATCGTATAATATTCGATCCGCCAATTTTCGGATCAAAATTAATATAGATTTACATAACAGCATATCTGTTCATATATAATTAAATATTGCGTCATATAACTTTTTTTTACTCGGGCATTTAAAATTATATATGACTTACAAGAAACCATTTAAAACTATATATGGTTCCATCTTAAAAAACGAAAAAAAATAATTTTCAAATATAATTATATATGGTCGCACATATAACTCTATATACAGTTATATAAAACTATACATGGCATCAAACATTTATTTTTTTAATATTATCAAAGATATAATTATAAATGGCTTATGAGATACCGTATATAGTTTTGTAAGGTACCATATAAATACAATTTTTTTTTAAACTCAATATATAATTTTAAATGGTGGCACATGTAACGCCATATAAAATGTTATGCAATTGTATAAGGTAAAAAATATTTTTTTCTTTCACAATATTTTATATATAATTATGCATACTTTTATATGACAGTATTTCAATATTTTTTTTTAATGTTGCATCATATATATTTTTATTTAAGTATACAAGAGAGCTTGTATAATTATATATGATTCTCAAAGCACCTAAAATCAGTCAAAAAAAAATATATATAAATTCTATAAACGTTTAAATAGAAAAAAAATCTGTTTAATCCATTGTATTTTAAAACTTAAAAAAATGCATATTGGATTTTAAAAGTTAAATGTTTAAAAAATGCATATAACTTAAATAGTTGTGTGTAACTTTATATAAGATCATATAAGATAATATATGATGCTTGGGGACCCCGAGTTCGATTCCCGGCTCAACCCAGAAAAAAACTATTTTTTTTTTAATTTTTTAAAAAAGAAAATATGTTTTTAAAGCTTTTTGTTTTTTCTAAACTAAAAAATATTGAATAATTAAATTTTTATGACAAAATCTAAAAAAAAATATTATTTATTTATAGTTATATAATTTTATATATTACATCATATAAGTTAATATATGGTTCCTAGGGACCCTGGGTTCGATCCCCGGCTGAGCTAAGAAAAAAAGTTGTTTTTTTTAATTTTTTTTTTAAAGAAAATATGTTTTAGAAGCTTTAATTTTTTACTAATCTTAAAAATATTGATTAATTTATTTTTTATGATAATATTTAGAAATAATTATTATTTATATATAGTAATATAACTTTCTAGATTGCATCATATATGATAATATATAATGCTTGAGGACCCTGAGTTCGATTCCCGAATAAGTCAAGAAAAAAATATTTTTTTTTAATTTTTTTTAATCTTAATGATTTTTTAATGCGTTTTCGTTTTTCAAATTTAAAAAAAAAATAAAATCCCTGAATTTTAACAAAAATATTTCAAAAATAATTATATTTTGATATAATTATATATTATTTAATCCGAAGAAAAAAATATTTTAAAACTTTAATGTATAAATAAATAATATATATATATTAGAGTGTCCCTTATTTTGGAAATGTTGGAAATCTTGAGACGGTACCCGCTCATTTTTTTCCTTTTGACTTAAAAATAACTCAGGAAAAATTTTACGCCCCTAGGACCACGCCTTCCCTACGCGACGGGGCCTTAAAGAGCGGGGCCTTAAAAATCATTTTTCCATACAAACCAAAAAATTTTTTTTTTGATTTTTAATTTTTTTGTTATTATTTATTATATTACTTGGTTTGCTTATTCACGACAAAAAATTTGATTTTGGTGGGATAAGTCTTTCAGCGCTAAAAAATTTTTCGCAAAAAAAAAATTTGAGCCGCCGCACAGTGATTCGTTCCCATATATCGAGTGGGCAAAAATAGAATATTGGTCGCAGATTTCTGAAATTTGGTACACAAGCATTAAATTATCTAATCAAGAAAAAAACGAGTTTTTGGAAAAATCGGAGCAAGGACACGCCTACCCCCCATATATCCTGAAATTTAAATATGTGATTAAAGCTACAAAAATGGTCACAAAATTCCCAAACTTTGTCAATGTTACCAATTTTGATATAGTCTTTTATGTGTAAATTTTTTTCTAAATTGAAGCAAGGACTCGTGTGGCTGCCATATATCCTTTTTCTTAAAAATATTGTAAATCACTCAAAAATTACTCGATACCCTTGAAATTTTTTGTAAAAATTTGAATAAGCGATGTCAATGTGTGTGCCAAATTTCGCTGAAATCGGTTCTGTAAAACAAAAGTTATTTATATATCCTTTTGAAAAACTGCAATAAAGTGTTAATATAGTTTAATCACAAAAAAAAAATAGAAAGAGTTGTCAACGATTTTTCAAATTTGGTACGCAAGCACAAAATTAATTAATAGAAAAAAAAAATAAAAATTTTGAGCAAATCGGTCGAAGGACATTTGTACCTGTCGTATATCCTGAAATTTAAAAGTGGAGTTTTAGCCACAAAACTTGATATAAAACTACTTAACTTAGTTATTGTCTTAGAAATTTAGATAACTATCGACGTACAACATTTCTATTTTAATCTGAGCAAGGACTCGCGTGGCTGCCATATATCCTTTTTCTTGAAATCGCTGTAACTATTTTAAAAATCTTTCAATTGCCATCAAATTTTTAATATAGATTAGATTAAATAGCGTTAATAAGTGTGCCAAATTTCGTTGAGTTGCTTGCGGTAACAAAAAAGCTGTTAATATATCCTTTTTTTAAACAAATAACTGCAAAAACAATTCATCCGCAACACTTAATTCCTATTGCATTACGAAAATAAATTTATTCAAAATAAGTTTTAAGTAAACTTGTTTAATACTTGCTTTATTTCTAAGTATATACTCCGTTAACAACAAAAAACTTAAAAAAAAAAATTTTTTTTTTGGGTACTTCAAATTTTTTATTTTTTTTTTTCGTTTTTTTCAAAAACTTAGTTATTTTTATTATTTGATCGTATAGAAAACAGTCCAGGATGTTAAACAAATCAATAAAAAATAATTTTTAAGTTCGAACTTTTTTTATGTATCTCAAAAAAAATTTTGGTTTTGATTTGGGATACCAACGAAAATCAAATACTGGTTTTAAAGCAAAATGGCCCACTGTATACTTATTTAATCGAATTATTTACTATAAGTTTATGGTATACAATACAATAAATCCTTTTTTATAAAAAAACACTAAAATGTTTATGTATTTTTTAAATTTATTTACAGTAAATAAAATAAATAAAAAAAAAAATTATCCAATTTTAGATTTTTTAAAAAAATTTTTTTTTCAATTTAAAAAAAAAAACTTAGTTATTTTTATTTTTTGATCTTATAAAACATAGTGAAAGCTACAAAAAAAATAAAAAACAAAAAAATTTTATTCACGAACTTTTTTTATGAAGGCCATTAAAATTTGGTGATTTTGGGGATTTTAGTAAAAGTCATAGATAACTTTTAAAGCAAAACGGCCCACGTATTGCATAATTTTTTTCTGATTTTTTATTATATTTTTACAGAATACTATATAATATATCAATGTGTAAAGAAAAAACACTTAATATTGGATTTTTTTTCTAATATTTTTTCCATTAATAATATAGCTTTTGAAAAAAATTAAATAAAGACACAAAAAAAACCTAACTTTTTTCCAACTTCAGACCAAAACTTAGTTATTTTTATTGTTTTGCCTTATAAACCATAGTCCGAGCTATCGAAAAAGCGAAAAAAATAATTTTTTGACTCACGAACTTTTTTTATGCATTCCATCAAAATTTGTCAATTTTTGGCGATTCGGTAGAAAAAATATAGATTTCAGAGCAATACAAAAATGTATTTTAAGATTAATTCTAAAAAATTGCAAATACAACTTTTAGCAAATATATTTAAGTAACTTTTGCAAAAAACAGTTTGTTGATTTCTTTAAAATTCGATTTTTCATAATTATTTTAGTAAACCTATAAAATTCAATTTTTTTGTTTACACACAATAGCGTTAAATTTCCATACTTTAGCGCCCTCTTGTGGCAACATATGACTTCTTAAAAATCAGAAAAGCACATATTTTTTTTAGTTTACTATTTAACTATAAAAATACAAAAAATCATCAACATTGAAGACATACTTTTTTTTCTATTTTTGCCAATGAAACGAATCACTGTGCGCCGGGGTCCTACAGTAAAAAATTTTTAAAAAATATTTTTTTTTAGTTTTGACCAGCAACGGTTTTAGCTGCTATGTTGCTTTAAATGATATATATTCATAAAAAAATATTTTTTGTATCAGTGACATCTGTATCGTGTTCTAAAAAAGGGTAAAAAATGCATTGTTGATTTTTTTCGATACACGATCAAGATGTCACAAATATGAAATTTTTTTTTTTTTGGAATATATATCATTAAAAACAACATAACAACTAAAACCGTTGCTTTTCAAAACTAAAAAAAAATATTTTTTAAAAAATTTTTACCGTAGGATCCCTACGGCTCAAAATTTTTTTTTCGAAAAAGATAAAGATGTCACAGATATGAATAATTTTTTTTTTGGAATATATATCATTAAAAGAAACATAGCAGCTAAAACCGTTGCTGGTCAAAACTAAAAAAAAATATTTTTTAAAAATTTTTTACTGTAGGACCCCGGCGGCTCAAATTTTTTTTTTGCGAAAAATTTTTTAGCGCTGAAAGACTTATCCCACCAAAATCAAATTTTTTGTCGTGAATAAGCAAACCAAGTAATATAATAAATAATAACAAAAAAATTAAAAATCAAAAAAAAAATTTTTTGGTTTGTATGGAAAAATGATTTTTAAGGCCCCGCTCTTTAAGGCCCCGTCGCGTAGGGAAGGCGTGGTCCTAGGGGCGTAAAATTTTTCCTGAGTTATTTTTAAGTCAAAAGGAAAAAAATGAGGGGGTACCGTCTCAAGATTTCCAACATTTCCAAAATAAGGGACACTCTAATATATATATAATAATTTGATCCAATGATCAGTTTTTATTTATTTTTCCAATTTAATTACACATCATTTTTAATAATTTAAACCTAAACGAGAACTGGTAACAATAACCGTCGTCTCGTTGTAGCGAAATCGACCAAAGGTTTTTGTGGGAATCGAACCCACGACCCCCTGTTTCATAGGCTAGCACGCTACCAACTAACCTACAGGGGCCCCCCTAAACTTTAATGTTTAACCACCAATATCTCTGGTTTTAAGAGAGCTAAAGTCCTCAGATCAAGCTCAAATCAAAGCTTTATTTGTTCCCTAGTAAAAAAGTTTTGATATAATGATATATAAATTGATACAATCATGTTAAATTATATATGAGTTTTTATATGTTCAGATCTAAATTTATCTGAGATTTATTGCGGATCCATCTTCTTATCTGAGGTTATACATAAATATATCTGACTTTATGTAATTATATAAATCTATATCTATATATATAAAAATGGATGTGTGTATTAGGGTGGATCGAATTTGGCTTTTTGGCGAATTTCGTTCCGGCTCACCGACAGATGTGTTGGAATAGACCTAAAAACAATGTGGTTAAATTTTCATGCAGATCGGTGGTCATCTTCCGCTGCCGAAATGACGTTGAAAATCCGCGATTTCTTAAAAAATTGTATTTATTTCAAAATATTGCCAAAATTACAAAAATCACTTAATCTTCTTTTTTATTTCAGTCAATCTTTTCAATTCGATCATATTTTCTTAGAAAAAAATTTCAGCTTATTAGGACATTGTTAACCCCTCTAAAACGGTAGCCGAAAATTACCCATTCATTTTGCCCTAAACTCAAAACCACCAAATTTAAAAAAGAATTTTTTTTTTTGATTTTAAGTTTCACAATCTAAAGTTTTTATTGCATTTATATCAAGTATATATAAGTTCGTTTGACAAAAAAATTTTTTGAAAAAATACGAGATTCTTTAACAGCGCGTGTAACGGTCTGTTTCCAGGATTTTTTGGGAAAATTGCACTTTTTTTTTTAAACTCAACATTTTTAGTTAAGAACTTTTCATTTTACACCAGATTAATTATAAATTATAAAACTTAATATAGAAATGTTGGATTTTAAGAAACTCCTTAACCCTAAACAGCTTTGGGCCCTAAATGGCCCATGATGAACATGCATCTAGCAATAAACCGCTTTTGGCGGTCGACAAACCATTGGAAACATATTTTTCAATTAAAAATGGGAGCGTGAGTAAGGATGGGAGCGTGAGTAGAGATGGGAGCGTGAGTGAATTCGAGCACCTCAAGCTTACGAAGAAAAAAAAATTTCTCACGCAAGAAATTTTTTAATTTTGCATACATTTTACGCAGGATTACATGAGTGTCACATGTTAATCTCACTCAAGCTGAATTTTGACGTGTTTCATTTTTCCGTCACCATAAAAATCATGCAAACTCACGAAATTTTACTCACGCTTAACAGTGCAATTTTAAAAATAATATTTTTAATGCAAATGAAACAAAAAAGTTCAAATATCATTCAAATAGTATCCCGCTTAAATGCACCCACGCTTTAAGCATTTTTCGTACCCACCATTAACCATTTAGTTATATCTGACAAAAAAAGTAATTCACATTTAAATAAGAATATTGCTGAATAAATTCAATAGACTATTTACTTGCTATATTCTGGCATTTAAGGGGATAATGCTTTCGGGGTGGGAGCATTTAAATGGGAAATAATATTTAAACTTGTTTAAAAAAAATATATGGATCACTTTTTTATTTTGCATTAAAAATATAATTTGTACAAATGCACACGTGACACAAATTTCACGTGATTCACTCGTAAGCGTGAATGAAATTGCGAGAGATTGCATGATTTTTTATGGTGACAGAAAAATAAAACACGTCAAAATATAGTTATGTTGAGTTTTCGTAAGCGTGATTATAGCGTGAACGAGTTTAATATGTTGCAATCACGTGATCCTGCGTAAAATGTATGCAAATTTAAAAAATTTCCTGAGCGAATTTTTTTTTTCTTCGTGAGCGTGAGTTGCTCAAATTCACTCACGCTCTCATCTCCACTCACGCTCCCATCTTTACTCACGCTCCCATTTTTAATGGAAAAAATATATTCCTAATGGTTAGTCGCCCGCCAAAAGCGGTTTATTGCTAGATGCATTTGTTCATCATGGGTCATTTAGGGCCCAAAGCTGTTTAGGGTTAAAGAATTTCTTAAAATCCAACATTTCTATATTAAGTTTTATAATTTATAATAAATCTAGTGTAAAATGAAAAGTTTTTAACTAAAAATGTTGAGTTTTAAAAAAAAGTGCAATTTTCCCAAAATGTCCTGGAAACAGACCGTTACACGCGCTGTTTAAAAATCTCGTATTTTTTCAAAAAATTTTTTTGTTAAACAAACTTATATATACTTGAAATAAATGCAATAAAAACTTTATATTGTGCAACTTAAAATCAAAAAAAAAAATCTTTTTTAAATTTGGTGGTTTTGAGTTTAGGGCAAAATGAATGGGTCATTTTCGGCAACCGTTTTAGAGGGGTTAACAATGTCCTATTAAGCTGAAATTTTTTTCTAAGAAAATATGATCGAATTGAAAAGATTGACTGAAATAAAAAAGAAGATTAAGTGATTTTTGTAATTTTGGCAATTTTTTGAAATAAATACTATTTTTTAAGAAATCGCGGATTTTCAACGTCATTTCGGCAGCGGAAGATGACCACCGATCTGCATGAAAATTTAACCACATTGTTTTTAGGTCTATTCCAACACATCTGTCGGTGAGCCGGAACGATATTCGCCCAAAAGCCAAATTCGATCCACCCTAGTGTGTATGTATGTGGGTATGTATGTATGTATGTATGTTCCGTATGGACTCGAAAACGGCTGAACCGATCTTGATGAAATTTTCAGGGAATATTCAGAATAGCCTAGGGAGTAACACTGGTCGGTCAGATTTTTGATTTTTTGCATGTGGGCGGAGGGGCGTGGCAAAATCGAATTTTTACATTGCACCACTACTGACATCTATATATAAAAAAAGGATGGACCGATTTTGATGAAATTTAAACCAAAGATAGTACTAAACGAGTACTAACTGTATGCCAAATTAGAGCGTGATCGGGCAAATGGGCATAAAATGCCATGCTTTTTTGTCTGTGGACGGAGGGGTGGGCAAAATAGCATTTTTACATTGCACCACTAATGACATCTATATACAAAAAACGGATGGACCGATTTTGATGAAATTTAAAACAACGATAGTAATAACCAAGTACTAACTTGAGCGTGATCGGACAAATGGGCGTAAAATGCCATGGGCGAAAAATGCCATGCCCCATGCTCCGTAATAACGCAAAAACTGTTGATTCAATTTTAATTAAATTTTCAGCACTGATAGTGTTAACCGAGTGCGGAACTATATTCCATGTTATACTACGATTGGAAAAAGGGCGTAATATTCCACGTCCCTTTATACTATACTGGACGTTGTCTGCCTGTGTCGCAATCACGCAAAAACAGCTGAACCGATTCTCTTGACATTTTCACTACATACAGTGCTAACCATAGAAAAGATTAGAAGGTACGCAGTGTTGTATTCGATGTATTTTCCAATATGGTGGCAAAATTCTTGTTCTTCCTCATCTCACACGTATTTAATATCAAATTATATTCTTTGTTTATAAAAAATAGAATTTGTCTTTTATTTAATTAAATTTAGTATTTATTTTGCTTTATTTAACGTTTTTTTAAAGATAATACGCACTATTGATAGTTTAAAAACTTTTGTTTTCTCTTTTGTTGTTTGCTTTGTTGTTGTTCTCCTTTATGTTGCATTGTTTTTATTAAACGTCAAAAGTTACATAATGTGCTGTCACTAATACTTATTCAAGCGAAATACGACTCTGTTACAATTCTATTTTTTTCTATGGTGCTAACCAAGGCCATATAAGATCGTTATTGGAAAAAGGGGATCAAAATTGTAACGCCCTTTGTACTTTACTAACCACGATTGAACAAAGAGGCGTAAATTGCCACGCCACTTTGTTTTGTACTGAACGTTATATCTGCCTGGTTTTAAATCACGCAAAAACGGGAACTGTAGGTCATGTGTAGAGCGCGATTAGGCAAAAAGGTATAAAATGTCACTCCCGTTTTTCATAAATAAAAAGTTATTTCCTCCTCTTTCGCAATCACACAAAAACGGCAAAACTGATGTCAATGAAATTTACAGCACAGACAGTACTAATCGATGATGATGCATGGAACTTTGGACTATCACGATTGATAAAAATGCGTTAAATGACAAGCCCCCTTGTACTATACTTAACGTTATGTCTGTCTGTTTCGAAATCACGCAAAAACGGCTGAACCGATTTTGTTGAGATTTATCTATAGATAGTGCTAACCGAGGATGGAACCAAAGGTTACTAGCTGACCCCGGACCCGTGCTTTAATTTTGTCCGACTCTTTATTTAAATTAAGATGCAATATAAAACCCTTTTTATCTTAGGGCCAGCAACGCGGACCGGGTATAGCTAGTTAATTTATATAAAATAAGATCAAGTGGATTTAGTTGGATGTGACCAAAATTCGGATCTAATTATATCATTTTTTATATATGTGTATCTAAAATAATACATTTAGATCAATATCTGATCCAACTCGATACAGCCAATTTTGAGATCAAATTAGATCAAAAAAGTTTTTTTTTTTATTCGGGTTGCCAATAATTAAAAGTGTATTTGGTTCGAACTTATGTTAGCAATATTTTCAGATAAAATTATTTTTGTCTGAAAAAACTTCCGAAAAAAACTTAAATCTCATTATTTGGCCGTTGGTGAGTAAAAAAGTTTATACATGTTTTATACCATTTTAAAGGTATTTTTATTAAATATACAAAGGCAGAAAGAAAATTTGGATCCGATGAAAAATGTGAAGCTCATAAGCTAAAAACCGTTTTTACTTTAAAGCTTTATAACTTGGAAAATTAAGAGCATTGGAAGATGAAAATCATGTTGTTGAACTCGGTATTAACCCCCCTATTAGCTCAGCAAATAAACTAAAAAAAAAAAAATCACAAATTTTTGCAAAAATTTTCTAAGTCTTTTTTAAAATTTTGTTCAAATTCAAATCGAATATAATTTGATGCAATCATATACACGATAAGATAAACTGGATTTAATTATATATAAGTTAAACTTGATATAATTATATACGATAAACTATTTTCAAAAATTTTCTAAGTTTTTTTAAAACTTAGTCTTTTAAAGTTGTCATTTATTAACAACGTCCGCTGGGTCAGAGGGTAGAGATTGCGATTACAAAACAGTTGGTAGCTGTTCGATTCCCCCGCCGCTCGAAGTTTTTTTTTTTTTTTTTAAATAAAATTTAACTATATATATTTATATCTTAATATTGAAAAAAATTGTTTGGATAAAACTTTATCAGTTCTAAAAATAGATTTTATTGTTCGGATAAAATTATATGTAGTTCTAAAAATAGATTTTTTTTTTCGGATGAAATTTTATCTAAAGTTTTTTGTAATAATTTTTTTTTCTTTCGTATAAAATTTTATCTTTTTTTATCCAGCTAAAAAAATCTTTTTTTTTTGTCTTGGTCTAATAAGATCCAACCATTTTTCGGATGAAATTGTATCCCACCGATTAAAACTGATCTAATTAGATAAACCCACTTTTCGGATCAAATTGTATCCGTCCGGTTAAAACTGATCTAATCTTAGCGATCCATTTTTCGGATCAGTGCTGATCTTTCAAATCTCGGATCTATCAACAGATCTGGAATAATATAAGAACATATATTGCTCCATACAAAAATTTTTACTCGGGTATATATAAATTCTATAAATTTTTAAATAGAAAAAAAATCTGTTTAATCCATTGTATTTTAAAACTAAAAAAAAATGCATATTGGATTTTAAAAGTTAAATGTTTAAAAAATGCATATAACTTAAATAGTTGTGTGTAACTTTATATAAGATCATATAAGATAATATATGATGCTTGGGGACCCCGAGTTCGATTCCCGGCTCAACCCAGAAAAAAACTATTTTTTTTTAATTTTTTAAAAAAGAAAATATGTTTTTAAAGCTTTTTGTTTTTTCTAAACTTAAAAATATTGAATAATTAAATTTTTATGATAAAATCGAAAAATAAATATTATTTATTTATAGTTATATAATTTCCCCAGCTGAGCTAAGAAAAAAAGTTGTTTTTTTTAATTTTTTTTTTAAAGAAAATATGTTTTAGAAGCTTTAATTTTTTACTAAACTTAAAAATATTGATTAATTTATTTTTTATGATAATATTTAGAACTAAATATTATTTATATATAGTAATATAACTTTCTATATTGCATCATATATGATAATATATAATTCTTGAGGACCCTGAGTTCGATTCCCGACTAAGTCAAGAAAAAAATTATTTTTTTTTTAATTTTTTTTTAATCTAAATGATTTTTTAATGCGTTTTCGTTTTTCAAATTTAAAAAAAAATAAAATCCCTGAATTTTAACAAAAATGTTTCAAAAATAATTATATTTTGATATAATTATATATTATTTAATCCGAAGAAAAAAATATTTTAAAACTTTAATGTTTAACCATCAATATCTCTGGTTTTAAGAGAGCTAAAGTCCTCAGATCAAGCTCAAATCAAAGCTTTATATGTTGCCAATAATTAAAAGTGTATTTGGTTCGAACTAATGTTAGCAATATTTTCAGATAAAATTATTTTTGTCTGAAAAAACTTCCGAAAAAAACTTAAAACTCATTATTTGGCCGTTGGTGAGTAAAAAAGTTTATACATGTTTTATACCATTTTAAAGGTATTTTTATTAAATATACAACGGCAGAAAGAAAAATTGGATCCGATGAAAAATGTGAAGCTCATAAGCCAAAAACCGTTTTTACTTTAAAGCTTTATAACTTGGAAAATTAAGAGCATTGGAAGATGAAAATCATGTTGTTGAACTCGGTATTAACCCCCCTATTAGCTCAGCAAATAAACTAAAAAAAAAAAAATCACAAATTTTTGCAAAAATTTTCTAAGTCTTTTTTAAAATTTTGTTCAAATTCAAGTCGAATATAATTTGATGCAATCATATACCCGATAAGATAAACTGGATTTAATTATATATAAGTTAAACTTGATATAATTATATATGATAAACTATTTTCAAAAATTTTCTAAGTTTTTTTAAAACATAGTCTTTTAAAGTTGTCATTTATTAACAACGTCCGCTGGGTCAGAGGGTAGAGATTGCGATTACAAAACAGTTGGTAGCTGTTCGATTCCCCCGCCGCTCGAAGTTTTTTTTTTTTTTTTTTAAATAAATTTTAATTATATATATTTATATCTTAATATTGAAAAAAATAGTTTGGATAAAACTTTATCAGTTCTAAAAATAGATTTTATTGTTCGGATTAAATTATATATAGTTCTAAAAATAGATTTTTTTTTTTCGGATAAAATTTTATCTAAAGTTTTTTGTAATATTTTTTTTTTCTTTCGTATGAAATTTTATCTTTTTTTATCCAGCTAAAAAAAACTTTTTTTTTGTCTTGGTCCAATAAGATCCAACCATTTTTCGGATGAAATTGTATCCCACCGATTAAAACTGATCTAATTAGATAAACCCACTTTTCGGATCAAATTGTATCCGTCCGGTTAAAACTGATCTAATCTTAGCGATCCATTTTTCGGATCAGTGCTGATCTTTCAAATCTCGGATCTATCAACAGATCTGGAATAATATAAGAACATATATTGCTCCATACAAAAATTTTTACTCGGGTAGTTATTGAATTCATTTAGGGCTTTTTCTTTTTGGGTTGTATTAATATTAGAATTAGCAACAATCGTCCAAGTTTTGTTGTTTTAATCATTTTAATTTGGTAAAAATATAAATTCATTTTTGTTCTTATTTTTATTATTTGTTTTTCTTTTCAACAATTTTGATTTTTTTTGTATAAAATTACATAAAATAATATCAAAATTAACTTAAAAAAACTTTGTTTTTTGTTTTAATTAAAAATATATTATTTGACATGGCACCATACATATTTATATGCGGAGTTGTGTTTAATTTGGCCAATTTTGTATATTTATATACGGCATGTATAATAATATATGTGACCACACATAATAATATATCACATTATCTGAGACTATATTGGAAATTATTGAAATATTTTTTCCAATACATATTTTTATCTAGAAACGTATAGTGTCAGATATAAACATATACAAATCTATATTCCTATAAAATATTGTATATGACAATATAATTTCTTTTTTACTCGGTTTGATTTTTCCATCACTAGAGGGCGCTAACTCAGAGAATTTTATGCAAAAATTACTTAACAGGAAAATGTGTTTTAGTTGTTTCACAAAAATAATTCTCAAAAATCCATTTTTTAATAAAATGGTTCGAAATTTTGTTCTCAAGTACTTTGATATATAGATAAATTAAAATATAGAATTTTGTATATATTTACAAAAAAAAAAAAATTTAATGCGCAGAAAAACTATTTTTTTTGTTGAAAATCCAAAAATTACTAAATGTTCAAAGAAAATTATTAAAAAAAAATTAAACATTAAATATGTATATTTTTATGCATTTTCCAGCATTAAATGTGTATGTACTTTAAGGAATCCAAATTGTATTTTTACACACACAATGTGTAAACACAAAATGTTGCTAAACCTTTTCTACACATTTTGTGTGTATGCATTTTGCAAACAATGCTTAAAATTACACAATGTGTATAATTACGCGAGTATTATATTAGGAAAACGGTTTCCTACCATTATGGTAGTGAAATTCAACAAAAATTTATTAGAGCGTATTACTTTAACATTAATCAAATTAGGCAATTTTGTTTTCTGAATGAATAATCTTTAAAAACCTGTTCGCACTGGCATCAATAAAATACAGTGTTTTTGCTAAAACACCCCAGCAAAAAAAATTCGAAGTAGTTCAAAACGAAGTAGACTTAAACTACATAAAAAGTAGCAATTAGTGAATATTTTTTGTTGCAAAAAAAGTAGTTTAAAATAACATCCAAATATGTCAATAAGAAGGAAAGTAATATGGATTCCACTACTTTAGAACACTATAGTCGGAATGAGTTTTTTTTTTTTAATATTTTTCAAACGTAATGAAAAGAACATATTTATTTAAATTTATTTAATTCAGTTTTAGTCTAAACTATAGTTTTATATATAATTGAAAGGCAAAAGTTAATATTTGATAGGTTACAATTCCAGGAATAATTTCTAATTTGTTTAATCTTAAATTTGGTGTAAACTGATTTTGTTTTTATACCTTTTAACTACAGTATAGGGGGGCCACTCACTTTGTCGCTTTGTGACAACACTTTTTTCAAAATCAAGTCATTGATTGTGACGCATTGTCCCCCTATAAAATTATCAAAATGTGATTTGCTAGTTGTGATACAATTCATTAACTGAAACCATTTCCAAAAATTCAGACCTATCCGATGAAAAATTACGGACTTATGAACAAAATTAAAAAATGTTTCACAACGTTTTTCGCTGCTACTTTAAAAAAGCAAAATGTGTTGGATTTTTGGTGACGATATATTATATTGATCGGTGATCGATTCTGAGAAGTTCTTTGAACATCCCTCCGTCTGTCTGTATGTAACACGATGTAGTCCAAAATAAAACAGCTATCCATCCGACGTTTGGTACAAATATTTTCTATAGTCATAGGTAGGTTAAAATCGGAACGGAGGGGAAAAGTTTCACCTTGAAGAAGCGAACCAACCTCAAAAACGCAATTTTTTAGCGATAATTGTTTTTTTGTCAAGCAAATGAAACAATTTTATGTCGGATGAAGTATAAAGTCCTGAACTTAGACCCAATTTTTTGAGGTACGAACACTTTTGTGGGCGTAAATATGTATAATAGAGTTATATCTTTTTTATGCCAAAAAAAAGCTCATCCAACCACGCGATTAGCAATGTTGTAAAGATAATAAAAATCATTTCTTTAGTTCATTTTGTTGAAAAAAAGTTCACGCACCAAATGCAATTTCTAAAACTTCCCCAGGAATATTTTTTTTTAACTTTTATATTATACCCTCAAATGATAATTATTTAAAAAATACACTACTGAACATTTTGAAAAAAAGTTGATGCGACTGGGCCGCGACCTTACACGGTTAATTGCAATTGTTCCACTCATCACAAATCTGGTCTCCAAACTTTTCCATCACATCAAGTTTTTGGGAAAATTGATGTCAAAGTTAAAAAAAAATCGCCGTTTTGTTAATTTTTGCCAAATCATAGCGGATGAACCCGATATGATAGCGACTTAAAAATAAGTCGAGGCTAAAGCTTAAACATTGCTCTTAAGGATTCTGAACTCTTTTGGTCAGTCGCCTTAACCCCTAGGGCACCAATTGTCTCTCAATGATGTCCTGTTCCAAAAAAAACGATTTTTGCCGCTACAAATCATAAAAAAAAAACTTATTCGAATGGAACGCCACCTTATAGTATTAGGCTTATAAACATGATTACAAATCCGGTCACAAATCCGGTCTCCATACTTTTTAAGGGTAAAGCTCAAACATTGCTCTTAAAGACGTATAACTCAATTCATCAGTCGCTTCAACCTTTGGAGCACCAATTGTCTTTTAATAAAGTGTTTTCCCCCAAAAAACTTTTTTTTGATATGACAGCATTGAAATACAATTGGTGCCCAAAAAGTTAAGGCGACTGACCAAATGAGTTCTGCATCTTAAAGAGGAAAGTTTTATCTTAACCCTCGACTTAGTTTGAAGTCGCCATCACATCGGGTTCATCCGCTATGAGTTTCCAAAAATTACCAAAACGGCGATTTTTTTGAACTTTGACCACAATTTTCTCAAAAACCAGATGTGATGGAAAAGTGCGGAGACCGGATTTTTGACCAGCAGAACTAATGTAATCAAGTGTATAAGGTCGCACCCCAGTCGCATTTTCGATGTTTAGTTATAAGACCATTTGCATCGTCAGAATCGCTTACTAAATCTACTTCCTAATGAATTCTAAAAATACACTTTTTAAGTAGTGCAAAAATGCTCTTAAATATTGATCTTAAAGATGTAATTAAACTTTACATACAAAAACTTAAACTATGACAACAGTATGAGTACTACTTTATATGTACTTAAAAAATGTAAAAAAACTACTTATTTTACGCGACACCGCCATGTTAAATTCACTAGAGTTTCAGCAAAGTTAGAACTACTTTAGCAGCAGTTGAACTACTTTTTATTAACACTTTAGTATGTTCTTTTTTTGCTGGGACTGTTTTATGTTTCGTTTTACCATACATTTTTGACGGCAAGAAATACAGCAATGCGAATATGATATAAGAAAAATCCGTCGCTAAAACACTTTAATTGGTAAAGAAATAATTTCTGGGAAAAATTCAAACGAATTGAATGGAAAATAAATAAAATAAACAAACACGTACCACAAAGATACTTGAATTTATATTTTCTTTAAACGACCCAAAACGGAAAACAGCAGTGTCAAATGCAAAAATAATGCTGGTTGCAGAACGACAAACAAACAGACTGACGGACGGACAATTGTGTCAAAAAAACAGCTGTTCAAAAATCTTAAACAAAAATACTGTCACACGACAATAAAATGTTTCATTTGAAGTCAGTCCGTCCGTGTAAGTATCTTTTTATGTTTTGGCACAACAGCTGAAACTTGTTTTGTTTCTTTTTACTTAAAATATTTGTTGTACACACAACAAACTCACTCAATTAAAAAAATAAAATAACTTTGATAAGGGGAAACGGATTAACTACTCACTATACGGACATACCCCGAAGAATCTAAGATTACGATGTATTTGAGTGGAAAATGTGTATGTGCATCTGTGTGTAAAATGTTAATGTATTCGTCTATCTGACTCACTCAAAAATATAAATGGCAGCTAAATGATCAATTGAGTTAAAACGGGAAATGAGTTAAATGTGTGTTAGTATTCCATAAGCCCCACCCCCATTTCAATATTTTGAGTAGTACTCATTTAGAGAACTGTGTTTTTTAGGCGCATGCTTAGGAATAATCTTATCATAAAAAAAAATAAAAAAAATATTCATTGCAATGGCGGATTATGTCCAGTCCATCAAATGTCACTCTCTCAATTTAAAATGTTGTCCATAAGGATTGTATGTAGTAAAACGTTGAAGATTTTCCTTAAAGTATTCCTTCAATCAAAAGGAATATCGAGTAAAATTTCATTCAAAGAATATTTTATGACAAATGTTTTAAAACAGAGCTTTGACTTTATACCAAAATGACATAAACTGTCATGTCATGTGAGTATCGTGTGACATTTTTACTCGGCAAATGTTTAAATTTTTAACTTTAATCTATAGTCTGATTTCTTTTTCATTCATTTTACAATGGTCATTTGGGCGGTAGTTTATTTTTACTTTTTCTTTAATTTTAGAAAGCCCGTGTCAGAATTTTTTTGTTCAGCTAAATCTATAACTAACATTGTGAAAATTCAAAGCAAATCCGATAAGATTTATAACGCCAGCTGTATTGAGGTAATAGGTTAAACATAATAAAATTTTATGTTTATGACTGATATGAATTTTTGAATATCCGATTCAAGTTTTGACTTTCCTGAATATTTTTTTAACTCCCGGTATTCTGTAATTTATTTAACGTACCTGGGTATTCCCGAGACACGGCTGTAACCGAAAAGTGCGAATACCATATTTTTTTTAGAACATGTATTTTGGATGTCTAAGAAAAATTTAGCAACAACACCAAAATCTTCGATCGAGTCCTTTTTGCAAAAATCGCGTTTAAATTGCAAATAATTTTCTTATTTTCTCGAAAACTGTGAGGGTTATGAAAAAAAATCTTAAGACCAAAATTATTCCTCGGAGAAAATGCAATAATATGAGTTTTTTTTTTTAAATTTCATTGCACTAATAAATTTGTCTAAAAAAAAAAAAGAAAAAGAATTTCGATTTTTTTCAAATTTTTATTGCCAAAAAGAAAAACACTACTGTTTTAACCATTAGGGCACACTGGGCACGTGTCCAGGGCCCCCGACATAAGGGGCCCCGAAATGCCAATAAATTTGCTCATACGAAAATAGAAAATATTTTTTTAAATTTGTTTTTAAAGAAAATTTCGCATTTTCTTATAGAAAAATTCTCGGAATCGAACAGATTTTTCGTTTACATCTTAAACTTTTTCGAAAGGAGAAATTTGTTTCAGATTCTGAGATTTTTAAAGTCTAAAGTTCATAAAAGTTTTGCCAAAAAATCTCAGATTCTGAGACATTTGTCTCAGAATCTGATACTTTCTCCATACGAAAAATTTCTCAGAATCTGAGACTTTTTGTTTACGAAAAATGTCTCAGAATCTGAGACGTTTTCTATACGATAAATGTCTCAGAATCTGAGACATTTTTCGTATGGAAAAAGTACCAGATTCTGAAACGTTTTTCTCATAGAAAAAGTCTTAGATTCTAAAATTAGTTTCGTATAGAAAAAGTTTTACATTCTGAGACATGTTTCGTATAGAAAACGTCTCAGATGCTGAGACATTTTTTTTTTATAAAAAAGTCTTAGACTCTAAGACATTTTTTTATAGAAAAAGTCTGGGACTCGGAGACATTTTTCGTGCAGATAATATGTCAGATTCTGATACTGTTTTCGTATTGAAGAAGTTTCAGATCTGAGAAGTTTTTCGTATAAAAAAAAAAATCTCAAATACTAAGACATTTTTCGTACAAAAATATTCTCAGATTCTAAAACATTTTTCGTAAAGAAATTGTCGCGGATTCTAAAACATTTTTCGTATAGAAAAAAAAATCAGATTCTGAGAAATTTTTCATTCAGAAAAAGTTTCAGATTGTGAGACATTCTTCGTATAGAAAAAGTTTCAGATTTTAAGATACTTTTCGTACAGGAAAACTCTCAGATTCTGAGACAGAAAAGGTCTCACTAAAACCAAATTGTTCTACACAAATATCATGGTTTTAATAAGTAAAGAAAAACGACCTCGAGCTAGAATATCCCTACTCAAATTTTTTTTTTTTTTTAATTTCTTTGTATTCAAAGAGATAATAACATGAAAATAATTTGTACCAAAAAAAATTTCTTTTTTTCATGCGACTTTTTACTTTCACGCGGGCCCCCAAATTCTTGTGTGCTTAGGGTCCTGCCATACATTAAAGCGACCCTGTTTATTGAACTCTAGAATCCAAATCAGTCATCGAAATTATTTTATACCCAATTCACACCTGAGGTGAAATCTCGTTCGAACCAGATTTTGATCATACACAAAAAAAAAATATGGTGGAAACAAATTTGAATAATAACTTGTTTAAATTTAAAAAGAAAAATTGGGTAATTTTCTAATTGACGCAATTAAAAATTTACTTAAAAATTTTAAAAACAATTTAAGTAAATAATAATAATTTAATAAAAATTTAATAGTTTTTTTAATTTTTTTTTAAACTCTCATAGTTTTTTGAATTCTCGTTTAGTTTATAGTTTTTTGTATATGTATATGAAAGTTTGCAATCGTCTTTATAAAATTTTCATATGTTTTTGAGACATAAATATGTTTGGTAAAGTTTGAAAAAACAAGTTTTTTGTTTTTTTTTGTAAAAAATTTAAAACTTTTTTAAACTTTTTAAAAAAAATAAATAGATACATTTTGAGTAAATTTTTAATTGAGTAATTTTTTACTCAATAGTATTAAAAATTTACTAAAATATTTTTTTTTATTTTTTTCTGTGTATGGACCATATGATCTCGTTTTTCCAAGTCATGCTAAATATTTGTTTTTTTAATTCGATAGATCTTTAAACAGTAATAACTGAAAACTGAAACAAGCTACAGCATTTTAGATGACAGATTTGAATTCTGCAGATCCTTTTCATATAATATCTGCCCTTAGTTTTTGTCATTAACGCTATAATATATAACAGTAAAGTCACAAATACGCTAATAAATCGCATTTCTTAAATTTGGACAGCAATTTTGGAATCACGAGGTTCATTGTATGTAAAAATTTCCCATTTTTTGGCTATTACTCAGTACACTAAATACACGATTTCTCGAAAATGGATACTGCCTCAAAAGTTTGGATGGCTGATATTGGATTCAGGGGATCCATTTACTATAAAATTTGTTGTTACCTTACAGTGGAACTACAGAAAGATTTCATCCCGAATTCACTTGTTAAAAAAAACGACTAACACGCTTTGAAAGACATTGGTGGGACATAAAATTATTTTACGAAGTATTTCCTTCACTCAAAAAATTTGTAAACTCTAGACTGCTTAAAATTGGTTAATTTCAAATACTATATTGCTTCACTCACAAGAAAAACTCTGTCAAAAAACTTTTAGCAGATTTTTCTCCAGAAATGTTTATTTTAACACAACTCTCTGGCATTATAAGGTTCAAGTTGAAAAAATGCAGAAGAAAAATTGAATTTCTAAAAATTATAGACATTTCTGGTATTTCCCATACCGGTTTCAAACACCCCAGTTAGTGTCATCATCAGTAGGATTTTAAATGTCGGTTTGTCTTGTTAATGAAAACTGTTTTTTATATATGTGAATATTTATAGTTTCTACAGAATAAATTTTGACAGTTTCCAACACTACAATTCTATTTCTAACAATCTCAACCTCACACTTTCTTTCAACTTTTTTGTCTCTTACATTATTTCGCAAGGGTTACCAACATGATCTGGCATTACGTTTTAAAAAAACAGAAATTTTTCTGTAATTTTATGGAGTCGGTTTGCTGAGTTTAAAAAAATATTTTTGTTAACATTTCAGCTGATTATTTTGTAATTTTACAAAAAAATTTTTGTTTTTTAAAACGTGTAGTTTTTTAGATATTTGTGAAATTTTAACGATTAAAAAATGTTAAAATTAAAAAAAAATAGCAAATTATTTTGCTTATTTTACAGAAATATTTAGTTATCATTTAGAAAAAATTGGGCTTAAAATTTTGTAAGTTCTTTTTACATAATAAAAAATACATTTAAGGGTCGAACCAGAATCAAATGCGTAGCGCAAGACGTAACCCTGCAAGCATTTCGATACGAAGAAGTTTCCCTAGCGTATCGTCTGGAAGATAAATTGTATTGCGGGGGATATCTTCTTCGTATTGCGGAAGAAACACCCGTTGGTAGAAATCGTGTCCCGAAAGCAATACTTCCAGAAGATACGAAAGCAATTCTTCTGGAGGATAAATGCGCAATATCGCCAGATAATCATTTGGAAGACAACTTGAAGATATCACTCAAATTTTACCTAGAAGATAAAAAGAAGATGTTGCCATTTTGTCACAGGAGATAAATTAACATTTATTTTTGCTTAGTTTAATTAAAAATGCATTTTACAAACAGTTGTATTAAATAATGATTTTCTCACTGTTTGCATGATCTTGAAATTAATTTTCTTCCTCAAAACTTGGGCTTTGATTCTTGGAAATTTGTAGGACCTAATGGAGTTAAAAAAATGCATTTATTATATCTTGAAGCTCAATGTTTTTTTTTTGCGAATTCATTACATACCTCAAAACCACGAATTTTTTGATTTTTTGTTGATTTAGTGCAAATAAACAAAGAAAAACGAATTTAAAATGTTGAAAAATATTTTTGACAACAAATAAAATATTTTGATTTCGAATATTTTCCATCCGTATGATAAAAGGAAGATATCGTATATGTATCGCGCAGGTGAAAAATCACCTAGAAGATAAATTTTTGATAATTTGGCGATTTTATCTACTTTATAAATAACAAAAAAATATATATATATTTAAAAAATTGCTACAATATCCTCAAAATGATAAAAGGAAGATTTTATAATAATACTACTTTGATGAATTTTTATTACGATAAAAAGAAGATATTGCCGCAATTTCGTTTAGGCGATATTTCTTCCTAATGCTTGCAGGGAAAAAAAAGATAAAAACAAACACATCAAATTTGAAATTTTTACGTCCGTTTGATTTAGGTAACTCACATTTAAATATTAGAAACGAAAAATTATTGGGCGTTACGCCTTACGCGACGTAATTTGATTCAGGTTCGACGCTAAGGTGTTCAGATTTTTCATCAGAAGTCAGCAGATCTTTCAGTTAAAATCAGCAGATTTTGATGTCAAAATGAGCAGATTTTTTTAGCAGAATCAATCACAGATTTTCGTCTGATTTTACTAACAAGGGAAGTATCACGGCTTATCAGCATCAGTGTTGATTCTTAAAAAAAAAAAAATAAGTCCGGCCGGTGTGATGGCGACAGAACGTATGTTTATGCCGCCGGTATTCTTAAACTTTCCATGTAACTCATTCGATGACTCATTTATTACAGACTGTTGTTGTTTTAAATGTCAAACATAATCTTCTCACCTATCAAAAATGCCAATGAAAACACTACAGAATAAAAAGTAGATTTAATTTTAATACCCAATTTTCTAGAATCCCAATAAAAGCAATAATGATAAGTAAAAACGAAAATTGTATCACCTGCGTGATACCGTTTACGGTATGATACCATTTTCGAGTTTAATGCGATTTTACTATGGCATTCCTGATAAATTTTTGATAACGAAAATGATTCATATCAAAACGATATCATTATTGCCTGGATAAACGATAGTTTTGCGATAAAATCTCTAAAATATCGATTTTAATATCGTAATGATTGGAATTATCGATAGCGAAAACGAAATCTCATGACGATACCCTAAAACCTTTATTCTACCGGTCTGAAAAAGCACAATATTTTTATGTAAAAGGACTATAAATTTTCCATTACATAAAGTAGCTTTAATATTTTTATATGAAAATTTTATTGTAAAATTAAATAATTCTTTAAAAATTATTCATTTTAAATTTTATGTAGAACAAAAAACCGCATACACACAAAATACAAACTACTCGAAAGGAAGCACCAACCGAGTTGATTTAAAATACACAACATCAACAACAACTAACAGGATATAGTTATACTTGTACAATATTGTATACATACATTCACACAAACACACACACACATACATAGTAACTGTAAAGCACCAATAATCCTTTTAATAAATATAATATCAAAAAACATAAAAGTGAATGTAAGTAAGGATGGATGGTTGGAAGGTTGAAAAAAATGTATGGGTGGGTGGGCAGATTGTGCTGCTGCTGATGTTGAGAATGCTTTGAAGGATGGTGTGTTTTGGGGATTGCAAAAAAAAAAAAAAAGAACAGAAAAAGTTTAACAACATTCGCATTCCAGTGAATTCGTTATATTTGCATATTTTGTACCATCCTTTTTTTGTCAGTGGCTGAATCATTTGCATTTTATGCAAATTAAATTCACAAAACATACATTGAACAAAAGTGAATAAAGTTCTTCGTATTTTTTTTTTTATTTTTATTAAATAAAAATGAAAAAAAAATCATATTTTTCACTGTTGTTGATACATATTTCAGTGTAGATAAATGTATTTGTTTGTATATTTACATAAAAAATATTACATTCTGTAGGGAAACATTTATTTAAAAAATTTTAGAAGAATTCCAATTGTATGGAGTTTAAAATAACTAAATACTAAAATCTCTACAAAAATAGTATTTATTTTTACATTATCTTGAAGTGGACCGAATTAATTGAGGCTTACAACTCATACATAATTATGTTTGGTGATCGGATTTGGATATAAGGTTTAAACCCTATTAAATTTTATTACACAATAAATATTTTTGTTAAAATTCTAGTTGAGCTTCTCTTTAATTAAAATTAAATACCACGGGACTGCAATAGGTTTGCCTGCTGGTCCCTGCCGTTAAACCAATTTGAGCTTTTTATGAAACTCCTACGATATTGAATTTTGACAAATCAGAAAGATCGTGCAGCTCTCTAGATCCCAGTGAAGCAAGTCTCTGACCAGAAAGTGCCGGGCAATGGCATATGAAGTGTTCGATAGTTTCCAACTCCTCTTCATCCATGCCACTCTGGCCAAAGTCATTTGACTGCACATTTAACCACTCTGCGTGGTTCCCCACCAAAAAATACTGCTTGCCTATAAGCAGTTTTGTAAGGTAGTTATTTTTGTTGTTTGCTTACAAACCTGCTTACGTATGGCATGATATTTGTTCGCAATGTCCCACTTTAGAGCATTTCTTTCGAGCGCTTATATCGGCGCAATGAATATGAATTGAAATCATGCCTTTTTTTAAATATTTTTTGTATTTTTTTAAGTTACTGCCATACTTTACTGCAACCGGTATGCACGTTAGTAAGCCAACAAAATCTCTCTCTAACAAACCTGCATACGGTATGCAGCTGTGTAAGCGAATGTCATAATAATACAACAACATCAAAATTCGTTCGCTTACAGAAGTGCATTCTTGTATGCAGTGCTTCCAAAATCTCAATTATTTTTTGCTGGTTCCCTATGAAACAGTGTCCGGCAATTACAGCAACCACCGTCAAAATTTCTCCTCATGGAAGCAATATCAGCTCACCCAGTCAGAAAAATACAATCGCAAAAGCGTTGTGAAAGCGTTGTGGACGGTTGTACGACCGTTCTGTATACCAACTTCAAAGCGACTTCAGATGATTCGAATGATAACATCGATCTACGCTAGGTTTAAAGCGTTTTAAAAGCGATGTAAAAAAGTGCTTTAAGAGCGTTTTTTAAGGCCATCAAAGCGCTTTAAAAACCCAAACTAAAGAATTTCTGTTTTAGTTCGGTTATAATAATTTGTTTGATATACAAAGTGAAATCCAAAAAAAAAAAATTTTAACTCCAAAAAACTTAGAAAATTTTCCAAAAAATTTTCGAAACTTAGAAAATTAAAAAAAAAAATTCTAAAAACATTTTTTTTACTTAAAAAACAAAAAAGAAATTGTTATTCAAAAATAGTTTTGGAACTTTTTTCAAAAATCTAAAGAACCCTTAAAACGCTTTTCGAGTACGCTCGCAAAGCGTTCGAAAAAAACGTTTTGAGAATGCTTTTTTTTTGTTATAGTGCTTTCAGAACACTTTTCAAAAACGCTCGCAAAGCGTCTGAAAATATCGTTTTTAGAATGCTTTTTTTTTGTTACAGTGTTACAGAACGCTTTTTTTTAGAACCGTTGTCAATTTCTGCTTGGGCACTTGTGCGCTTCAGATTAAGAGATGACCGATCTGTCGTGTTGACTCACACGTACATCCATTTGCCCATCTGTGATTAGTTTCCGTCGCGAAACGAAGGCGTATATTTTGCTTGCAAGTTTGTAGAGGCATACCGTTACCTTCCAATTCTATTGGAACCTGTAAGGTAGTTCACAGTCTTGCAAGCTCATCGGCTTTGCAATTCCCTGGAATGTCTCTGTGCCCTGTTTCCCAAATGAGTCGTATATCAAACTGCTTGGCCATCTCATTTAAAGACATGCGGCAGTTAAGGGAAAATCTTGTTTTCAGAAACATTGACTCCAGGGACTTGACCGCGGCTTGACAGTCAGAATGTTGACTGTGGTTGTTGACAAGACATTGCAACTCACCAAGTCAGCAACTTCCTTCATTACCACATGCGCGGGTACAAGGGGGGAGGGGAAATTCCCCCCCCCCCCCCCCCCCCCCCCCCCCCCCAGACCAAATTTCGAAAAGAAAAAAAGAGGAAAAAAAAGAAAAGAAGGAAAGAAAAAGAAGAAAAAAAAAATAAAGAAGGAAATTATCTGAAAAATTTTTTAATTTCGAGATAATTTTTTAGAAAATTTCCTTCTTTATTTTTTTTTTTTCTTCTTTTTCTTTTCTTTCCTTCTTTTCTTTTTTTTCCTCTTTTTTTTCTTTCTGAAAATTTTAATTGGGAAAATTTTTAAAGGAAAATGTGAATTAATCTGGAAATTTTCTGTGAAAAAATATCTATCAATCTTATTATGAATTTTTGGCACAAAAAAATTACTTTGAATATGTTTTTTTGTATAGATAAATGGTACAGGATCTTAATTTGGGTTATATAAAAAATGTTTGTCTTCTACAAAGCAATAGGAAAAATATCTTGAAACCGAAAAATTGTTAATAGTCCAACGTACATAAGTAAAACAATTTTAAAATATTTTTTTCTGAAGAACAATCTTTTTTTAAAGAAAAAATTCTCAGAATCTAAGACTTTATTTATGTGAAAAAGGTCTTAAAATTTATTTATTTAAAAAAAGGTCACAAAAAAAAAAATTATAGGAAAAAGGTTTCAGAATTTCTGAATTTGGGACTTCTTTTAAGGAAAAAGGTCTCAGAATCTGAGTCTTTTTTATAAAGAAAAAGGTCACAAAGTCTGAGACTTTTTATTGTTGATAAATAGTCTCAGAAGTTGAAACTTACTGAATTGGTAGAAGGTCGCACAATCTGAGACCTTTTTTATGGGAAAAAGTTCTTAGAATCTAAGACTTTTTTTATAGGAATAACGTCTCAGAATCTCAGAAAAATGTCTCAGAATCTCCGACTTTTTCTATAGGAAACAGTTCTCAGAATCTATGACTTTTTCTATAGGAAAAAAGTCTTAAAATCTGAGACGTTTTCTATAGGAAAAACATTTCCAAATCTGGGACTTTTTCTTTAGGAAAGAGTCACAGAATCTTCGACTTTTTCTATAGGAATAGAAAAAGATTTCAGAATCTGATACTTTTTCTGAATAAAAAAGGCCTTACAATCTGTGACTTTTTATAAAGGAAAAATTTCTTAGAATCTGAGACTTTTTCTAAAGAAAAAAGAATCTGTCACTTCTTCTTTAGGGGAAAAGTGCCAGAATTTGAGACTTTTTCTATATAGGAAAAAGCTGTCAGAATCTGAGACTTTTTCTTTAGGAAAAGGTCTGAGAATCTGAGATTAGGATAAGATCACAGAATCTGAGACTTTTTCTTTAGGAAAAATGTCTTAGAATCTGAGACTTTTTCTATTGGAAAAAGGTCTAAGACTTTTTCTAAAGAAAAAAGGTCTCAGAATCTAAAATTTTTTCAGTACAAAACAAATCTAATAATCAGAGGCCTCTGTATAGGAAAAATATATCAATATGCTTTAAAATATGAGACTTTTTCTATAGTGGAAAAAATTTCTTAGAATCTGAAAATTTTTCTATACGAAGAAAGTCTCAGATTCTAAGACATTTTCCTATAAAAAATATTTTTTTCACGAAAAATGCCTTAATATCTGACATTTTCTTTGTAGGAAGAATTTCTTCTATTAAAAAATTCTCAGATTTAGACTCTTCTTGTATATACGATAAATATACAATTTCCTTTTAAAACAAATTAAAAAAAAAATTTATGATTTTATAGCTTCCCATCACTTTTTTGCAAAAAAAAAACAAAAACGTATCCCTTTTTTTGCTCGTCAAAAAAGGTGAATTTTTGATTTTTTTTTTCGAAGTAAAAAAATTTCCCCCCCAAACCTAAAAGCTGTACCCGCCACTGATTACCAGCATCTCTGTCTGGTAAACACTGTAATGATTTGGCAATCTTCGCGCCAGGCTCAATCCAAGCTTTTCCGAATGGACTCCAAGCCCACTTGTTCGTACAGCCTCGATCCTTGCATGTAAAAATCTATGGAATCTTCACTACCCGGAATTCCCCTCATCCAAGACTCTTGTTATCTTCCTCGAGATCGCGCTATAGCCACAATCGCTGCTCCTCCATTGCAGTGTGATATTAACCCCCAGTTTCTGTATGTCGAACGAACGACGAACGTCATATAGAAACTGGGGGTAAGTCGAATTGCCGTCGTAACCGCATACTGCCTACCCAATATGTCCAAAGGTATCTGGTGAAGAAGGATTTCTAAAGCAGCCGTAGGTGTAGTACGAAGAGTACCAGTGATATACATCGACGTCATTCTCTGTACCTTTGTGATAAAGAAACACACTCAAAAAAAAAAACTTTAATGCTAGCAAAAAAAGCTTTTAAACCTACAAGAAAATTTGCTGATTTTGAACCCACAATTTTTTTGGTAAAGTTAGCAAAAACTGATTTTTTTTTATTTCAACTAATTGTAAGTTCATACAAATTTGAGGACCCCATTGGGTTCGGACCCGATAGGTCCAAATCCCGATGGGCCTTTGCAGGGAATATAATGAAAATGGTAAGCAAAAACAAGTACAGTCAAACTCGGTTATAACGAATTCTCGGTTATAACGAACTAATTCTAAAGTCACGACGTTTTAGCTTCAATTTTCACACAAAATACTTCTTTTATAACGAACTCGGTTAAAACGAACTGCTTATTATGGTCCCACGAACACAATTTCATGTATATTTACCTTTTTATAACGAACTCCCATAAATATTTTTTAATGAGCGGCAATCATGTTTATCAAACTAACAAAAGGTTGGAATTTTTTAGTTTATATTATAATTTTGATAAAATTTATTTATATTTTTAATGATTTCTTCTCAATAAGTAGTTTATTTACGAAAAAACATCAAATAAAACAAAATTGGATCTATTTCTTTGGAATATACCCCTCTTATAGCGAACTTCGCTTATAACGAACTATTTTCACTGGTCCCTCGGAGTTCGTTATAACCGGGTTCGACTGTATTAAAGAAATGAGATTTGACACAACAATTTTAAATTCACAAGTATTTTACCACAGAGTTGTGTTTTACTTTAAATCTAGGGGTTTTCTTTCCCGTCTAAACGCGCCTTAAGAATAAAATTATTTTAAAATCGGAGAACATGTTTTGGAGTCTTTTTAAAATATAAACTATTGTGCGCCATCTGGGTGTTTCACTCGGATTAAGAAATTAAAAAAAGAGTATATATTTCAATTCGAACTGATTTCGCGATATATTTCAACAATCAGAGCTGAAAATCGAAAAAAATACTTGAAAATAAATACCACTCCAAATAATGTTATATGTGGGCTAAGAGCATTCAAATAATAAATTCTTTCTACAATTAAAAATTTAAATGTTCAAGACCTCAAAAAAATTCTCGTGATATTAAAGTTTTTCAGTAGGAAAAATCTGAGAATTATTCTTAAAAAAAAATGTGTCAGAATCTGAAACTTTTATATAAAACAAATGTTTAGCATCTGAGCCTTTTTTACAGGAAAAATATCAGAATCTAAGACTTTACCTATAGGAAAAATTCTCAGAACCACAGAATTTTTCTATAGGAAAATGAGTTAGAATCTAAATCTTTTCCAATAATTCGTGATGCAGAAACTGGGGGTAATTCATTCTTTGAAGGGTTGTGTGTAAACATTTTGTAATACTCTCAATATGTGCACAAATGTACATACATATGTTTGAATGAATGAATGTTAAAATATGAAAATGAATATGAAAAGCTTAAGAGTACATACTTACAAAGAAAATAAAATCGTCAAACTTAAGTCAACAAACAGAAATTGAAAATGTTTTAAGTTAATATCAAACATTTCGTAAAAACGGCCGGATGCACTGTGGTTCCAAATCCAAATCTAGGTGGACAAAAGTCTAAAAAGTTTGAATCTTTAAATTAAAAAAAGGTAGGTGTTTTAAATAGACTTGCCAACCGTCCAGTTTTCGTCGGGACAGACCAGTTTTAGAGTGGAGTGTCCCGTGTCCCGGCGATACCCTGAACGGGACGCCATTTGTCCCGTTTTGTTAAAATTTTGAATTTTTTATTTCATTTGTCAGCTTTCAAATGAATTAAAATTTTAACAGAGCGTTATTTTTTGTAGAGGTATTTTTTTTTTTATTTTAGTTAATATTCTTTCCAATAAAATTGCACAAATGTTAAAACTATTAAATTTTTCATAGGAAAATGAACAGAAAAAGAGCAGCGGAAAAATAGAACAAAAAGGTATTGCAAATTTCAACCAGATCACGGTGTGGTAGAACAAGTTTAACTAAAAGTTCGCTGCATATGAAACTTTATTGCAGATTATGTTAGTTGGCACCCGTACAAACATTTTAAGCCCAATTTGAAAAAATCATTAGTGGGGTTTTTGAGATAATAAGATTTTCATGTTATTGGATGCTACAGAAAAACGGTGCAACTTGTGTTAAAGTGTAACATATGATAAATAAAGGTTGATGTCCTGAATCTAATTCCTTTACCAAAAGTTTCTCAATTTTGAGACGTCATAGAAATTTTGAGACGTCGATTTTTTTGGAATTTTTTTTAAGTTTTTTAGTGGTGTCCCGTTTTGGAAATTTCAAAAGGTGGCAAGTCTAGTTTTAAATAGCTAACAACATGCCTAGACTAAACGCAAAATAATTTCATTATATAAGGGCTTTAACTTTGTCTCAGCAGAACTAGAACATCAATGTTTGTTCACCGAAATTTTTGTATTTGAAAATTAAGGAAATCAATACAAAACTAAGTAGCTTATAACAAGTGAATTATTTCCAGGAGATTTCCGTGGATTATATTTAATATAGCCATGGGTATATACTTATTTAAAAAATTTTCATTGGTTCGTAAATCTTTCGTGTTATCTTGATATCGGTTTTTAAAGTTAGGGTCATAAGTAGGGATGAGATTTTCATGCACTAAAAAATCGAAAATATGCGCTAAAAAATTCAAAATATGCTCTAAAAAACCTCAAAATATGCACTAAAAATAATATGTGCACAATAAAAATTTTGTTTTCATAGGAAAAACTGCTTAAATAGCAAAAAATAACGCCGGGATGAAATAGTAACATTTAAAATTTTATATGAGTAAGATTTTTTTAAAAATTAAGAAAATCTTAAAAAAAAAATTCTTATTTTCAAAATAAATTTTTAAAATTTTAAATAGTTTTTGGAAAAAATTAATTTTAATATGTGTTTTTGCAATTTATGCTTAAATATGCAAAAATATGCACTTAAAAGTTCGAAATATGCACAAAATATGCTTTTAAAATAAAAATATGCAAAAATATGCATTTTCACCAAAATATGCAAAAACAAATCGATGCCATTTTAACGCAAATTTCTTGATTCGGAAAGATAATTGGTCAATATCATTTTTAGACTATCGACAAAAAACATGCATTTGCATGGAAATCTCATCCCTAGTCATAAGTAAATAAAAAAAAATTAGATTATTAATCTTTCAAAGCTTGCCGAAAAAAACCGCTCCAAGTTGCGGGCAAGCCACTATATACATCTCTTAAAGTAACTATCAGAGAGTATGTTTTATCACTCATCTCATCCAGCGGCGTCCAGCTGCATTTTTTATAGCGCTTTTAAAAAAGCGATTTTTTTATGCAATTTTTAGAACTCACCAAAAAATGGGACTAATATTCAAGATCTTCTGCACATATTTTTGTAACAAATAACTTAACAGTATTTTCTACAATAGCTACATCACACATTTTTCTTTTCCCGCAACTCCAGAAGCAAAAAAATGATTAAATTCGACTATTCTAGAAAAAGTACATATTAAAAGTAGTTCGACATAGCTGGACTTTACTGTAAAACTCAGAATGGCTTTTTATACCAAAAGCAGCAAAATGTATTTAACTTTTTTAGTTGTAGCGAAAAGTCCACTTTAGTTGTAGTTATTATAGTGAAACCCACTGTATTTTCAAAAATACTAGAGCTACCATTTTTTAAATATTTTTTTTGAAATCAGCGACTCCAAAAACATAAAATATAATGGTTAAATACTTTTGTCCACCTAGTTTTGGAATCGGAACCACAGTGGGATGGTAGACTATACGACAAAGCTTCGATTTTATCTGCAACATACTAACAAGGTAGGTCTTTCAGAGGGTACCCACCGATTGAGGGAATTAGGGGAGAACAATAAGATTAACATGTTTTTTTTATTTTGGCTGCCCAATTTCAAATAATAGTCCGCGGTTAACAACATCAATGCAAGAAAACAAAATCATTCATTTAAAACCAGAAGCAAAAGTCTGCGTACAGTATCGTTTGAGGTTAGTTTTCTAACTAAGTTTTTCGTTTTTAACAACTAGTGGGATAGTATTTGTGCTTAAGAACCTCTGTTAGTCTTTTCTGCATTGATTAGAACACTTTTGTAGTTTCAGCGGATTTTATATTCCACCAAGACTGCTCCATAACCTCTTTTAGCATCGCTTTTGATCCAACCAATGATCAATAGGGTTGAGGTCTGGTGATTGGAAGTAGTTTTTTATTGTTTGGATGTTTTGTTAAGCAGCCAAATCTTCACAATTTCAGCGGAATATTTGGAGTAATTTTTTTGTTAGAGGAGAAAATCACCCTGGAGACCAAATCTGATTGCAATTTTCTTAAAATTACCATTAAATATATCTAGGTAAACCCTCTTATCCATCAATAATTTGAATTTGTCCAACTCCATTTGCCACTTTTGACCTCCAAACTGTTATACCACAACCCCTATATTTTTCATTAGGGGTCACAAATTTCCTTTTTAAACCTCTTTCATTCTGGGAAATGGTAAAATTTCCAGATGAAAGTTAGTTTTGTATATTTGGAATCATGGAAATACAAATTGTGTGGAGAAAAACTGGTACAGTTCTTAAAAAATAAAACTTATGTGGTACTGTAAAATATAGGGGTAGAGTTATAATGGTTTGATAGTGCATGGCGGCAAGTGGAGTTGAACAAATGCAATTAATTGAGTCAATGATGGATAGGAAATAGGAAAGGTTATCTAGATATATTTAAAGGTAATTTAAAGAAAAGTGCGATCAAAATGGGTCTCCAGGGTGATTATCTCCTCAAACAAAAGAATTACTCCAAATATAACGCTGATATTGCGAAGATTTGGCTGCTTAATAATACATCCCAACAGTAAAAAAAACTACTTCCCAATCACCAGACCTCAACTCTATTGATCATTTGTTGGATATTCTCGGAAAAAATTGGTGAAATATAAAATCCGCAGAAACTACAAAATTTGTACAATTAATGCAGAAAAGACTAGCAGAGGTTCTAAAGCACAAGGACTTCCCACTAGTTGTTAAAAATGAAAAACTTCGTTAGAAAACTAACCTCAAACGATACTGTACGCAGACTTTTGCTTCTGGTTTTAAATGAATGAATTTGTTTTTTGCATTGATGTTGTTAACCGCGGACTATTAAAAATTGGCGTTTTGTTATTTTAATAGTCTGAAGTGTACAAAATAATATGTCATTAACGTTGGTTAAAAAATATTTTTTTGCTGGTTTTTGTAAGGCAAAGCCTGTGTACGCAGACTTATGCTGCCGAGTGTATATCTCAAGAAGACGATTTGATACGATTTTTCTGATGTCAAATTCGTGTTCAGGAGGCAAAAATACTTTAGAAAATGTGTATTACACTTTTTTTTTTTTAATTTTAACAAAAGCTAAGCTAATTTTTAGTTGAGATTGACATGCTAGCAAAAATATATTGTAAACTTCATTTAGCGCATTAGCAATTTTAAACAAAATTTTAAATATTTTTTTTTTGCTTAATTAATAATTGAGCTGACCAAATTTTTACAAGCTTTTTTGCTAATATTAGCAAAAATAAATTGTAAATTTTTTTTTAAAATGGCGCTATCTCGGAAACTAAGCCAGATAGAGCAAAATGGAGGCCATTTTTGGTTCTCGGGCTCTCGTAGTATCGCCGGTCCTCTTCACATGTGTTGACCCTAATGTGTCTTTAGTTAAGATCCAAAAAAGTTATCATTCCCGAAAATTTTAAATTCCCATATCTCGGTAAATATTGCCGACAGAACAGAAAGTCCAAAGCATTTTTGTAGCTCTCAACACGTAAAATAAGATAACCAAAAGCTCTTCGAGTAATATTTTTAATTCTCAAAACCCCACACTGAAAGAATTTTGTTCATTACGGCTATGAAAACGTACATTGATTCTATGAAAAAAATCATTAGAAGTGAGCCAATGATGCCCTTCATAGAATCTATGAATCAAATTCATAGAAACCAGAAACCTATGAAAAAGTTCATAGGCTATGGAAAAAAAATTATTATTCAATTCTATTTTTATTTATTTTATTATTTCAATTTTATTTTTTTTTTTATTTTATTTTTATTATTTCATTTATTTACTATTTTCTATTTTTAAAAATTTATATTTTTTTTTAACTTATCCCCACCGAGATTCGAACATAAAACCTCTTGTTCGTGAAGCTTAATGTCTAACCACTTAGCTAAATTATATAAACAAGTAACAACACTTAAAAGCTATTTTGAATAATATTCTGCTAACATATTAAGTTTGTGTCTTTGCTCTGTCACAACGCTCTGCCAAAAGCTGTGTGTATGTTTGTAGAAAACAAATATTTTGTGTATTTACAAAAATGAAGCGTTATAAAACCAAGCGTTGGTTGGCGAGATTTTTCTTCTTTGGTGGCGCTGATAGCTAAGGCGTCGACAATTGCCACTTCAGCCGGTAGGTCTTGGGTTCTAGCCCCGGTCAGGGCAGCAATGAAAATTTTTTTTTTAATGTTTTTTTTATTTTTTTTTTTTATTTTTTTAATAAATTTATTCAACTGTTTTAATTATTGTAACATTATTTTAATTATTTAAAAAAATAAATGGCATATTGATGGCATTTTCTTCTATGAATGACATTCATTAATTCTATGAATTTTTTCTATGAATTTAATAAAATCTATGAATAAAATTCTATGAAAAATTTCAGAATACTAATGAATATTAATTCAGCCAATGAATTGTTTCATAGATTCTATGAATTTGGTTTTATGAAATTTGTTCATAGATGGAATGAACAATAATTCTTTCAGTGCAGTGGCCCCCTAAAATCCCGTATCTCAAAAACTAAGCAAGGTAGAGCGAAACGGAGACAAAGTTTGGATCAAAATTTATGAAAATTTCTAAGCAACCCAACTAGGTCTAGGCCCATCGCACAGTGGACCAAATGTTGAATCTGGTGCGCAGTTGGTCGAAAAATTAAGTTTTTACAATATTGAATTAGTATCGCATATATGATTGCACTATTCCTAACTTACTTAACGCTAATAAAATGTCTTTGTTTATTGCAAAAACACCATCGTAGTAGGCAGCCAAACATGAGTAATTAGTTTTTATAAAAAAAATCTTCAAGTTCTGTCTAGACGTGTTGATTGTTTAAACTGCTATTTTACGACCGTATTAGGGCAATTTATCAAATTATTTGTTATATTTTAAGTTAGAGTTTTAAGATTTAAATACTTATTGTTAGGCCTAAGAAAGGCGATTCAATAATAACCAAAATAAAGTGTATATAAAAAAAAAAAAATATTTTAACCTCAAGGAATGTATATTTGAAGCTGATTTGAATTGTTGTTTGTAAAAAAACGTAAATTAAAAAGAGAGTCCACAATGGAATTATTTTTCAAGCAAACTTGAATTTTGTTAATGAATTTAGGTACTAATCCCGCTAACTTCTATAGGGTTTTTACATGATTTCAAAAGAATAGATATTGAGCTCCAAAATAATAAAAAAATTGACTGCTGGTTTTTGTTTTTCAGTCGATCTAGCGATGTCCGTCCGTCTGTCTGTTTAAAACACGATAACTTTCAAACGGCAACTCTGTTGCTGCTGACGCTTGGCATATATATTTTCAATTTTCCTAGTCAGGTTGGTATTGAATATCAGCCAAATCCCTCGATTTACAAGCTTTTATGGAATTATATTTTACAATGACCATGCAAGGGGCTTTTATGCCTCTGTTTTCAGTGTCATTGTTGTTATCCCTATTCCTACATTTTATCCACTTTAACATTATATAGGCGGCTTAGTATTCTATTGTTGTTATGCTTCTTAGTGACGAAGGTATAGCACTGGTCACTAATTAGTTCATTATAGCAACAATCGGTACTGTGTCTCTTATATCACTGTCTGGATTATTGATTTGAATTTTTTCTTTTTTCCTCACAATGACTGGCAGATTTCGCTTAGATTTCTGCAATATACGTGGACTGAGAACAAATTTCATCTATGTATATGCTCACATTCGATTTCATCGGCCGGATGTTTTCGCCTTATGTGAAACCCAGGTAGGAGAAGATGCTGATCCACAGGATTTTCAAATACCTGGGTATCACTTCCTATCCCTTTTTATTTCTCATCGGGGCCTTGCGTTATATATAAGGGAAAATGTTGTGTACAAACTACTGCCTCATCTGTGCAGTAGAGATGCGGAATTTAACTCACTTTGGGTTAAATTCCAAATCAGGACACACATTTTATACTTCAGGTTCGTCTACAGGAGCCCTAATATGAGTACGGTAAACTCCTACAATGTTTTTGGCTCGCTTTCCGACTCCATTACTGGAATCCTTGGAAACTGTCCGAGTGGCGAGATTGTCGTTGCTGGGGACTTCAACGTACACAATGTTTAATGGCTTAGCCATTCTAGCCAAACGACTCCCGAGGGCTTATACGTTGAGCTCTTTGCACCTTGTGCAACTTGTGGATGAACCAACACATATTCCGTGTGTTGAAGGGCAGTTTCGTAATACTCTCGACCTTTTCCTCACATCGCTTCCTGACAAATACGATGTTGAGTTACTTGCCCCTCTCGGAAACTCGGATCACAACCTCATTTCTACATCCTTTTCATTTTCGGACCTTCGCAGTGCTTCTCAACCAGCACCGAAGCGCTCTATTTTTGTCTATGAAAAGGCCCGTTGGGCAGAGCTGAACAATTTCTTTCAACATTTCAACTGGAAACTCTGTTTTCTTGATGACAATGTTGACGCTGCAGCAGAAATGATGGTAAATACAATAATGCTGGGAATAAAATTATTTATTCCATCTAAGCAAATTTCGACTAAACCAACACATAAGTGCTGGTTTAATCAGACTTGCAGAAATGCAGTCAGATCCAGAGAGGATACGTTCAGAAATTGGCGTGATGACAAAAATCCAGTTACTGACGCGTTACGCAAACAGGCGAGAAACGAATGCGCCAGGGTACTCAGACGCGATAAGCTTCTGTACGAACAGCGTTTGCATGCTAAGGTCCTTGCTGCTCCGCGGGGCAGCAAGACCTTTTGGTCATTTGTTAAAAGGGTGAAGAATAATACTAGTTCATCCATTCCAACCCTTTAAGAAATGATCAAATATTCACAGACTCGGTTGACAAAGCTAACCTTTTTGCTGAAATGTTTGCAAGAAACTCTTTCTTGCCGGAAAGCAATCAACCACTGCCCGAACTCGAGAGAGTATCCTTTACTATGTCCAAGATATTTTTTCGAGCACGTGCAGTTAAAAGTGTTCTTGAAGATCTTAACGTTAATAAGTCTCCGGGGCCAGATGGAATTTCGGCACTAGTGTTGAAACATTGTGCTTCGACGCAGTCTCGTCCATTGGCAAGTCTTTTTAGCTACTCGTACAAAGTAGGAGTTTTCCCCTCATGTTGGAAGGTTGCTAACGTTCAGCCAATCCCTAAAAAGGGTGAGGCCTCTAACCCTGATAACTACCGCCCAATAGCAATTTGCTCTACGCTCTCTAAGGTGATGGAGAGCATGGTTAATTATCACTTTTGTGCGATCGGCAGTATGGATTTCGTAGAAGTCGTTCTACGGGAGACCTGTTGGCGTTTCTTTCGGAACGTTGGAGTCGTTCTATCCACCAATTTGGTGAGAGCAAAGTGGTTGCCCTGGATATTTCCAAGGCGTTTGATCGCGTGTGGCACGGTGCCCACGTTTCGGTAAAAAAAAAATTTTCACTAAAAATTTTTTTTTTACCGAAATGAGCAAAAAAAAATTTTTTTTACTCAAAATTAAATATTTCTTTTCTAAACTGTTTAAAAATCTTTTTTACGTTAAAAAAATACTTTCTCTACTTATTATTGGCTCTACTTTACCAATATTTTATTATGACAATGTTTCAATAAGTGCCACGCCCCTTCAAATACCGCCCACATTTGGACTATATAGAAGCTCATCTCATTTTCCTTGTGCATTACAAATTTCATGTTTCTAGGTGGTCTCAAAGTCGAATTATACTCTCTTGCACGCTAGATTAAGCATTTGGTCAACTGTGCATCGGGGTCTGGAACTATCGGGTCCGAACCCAATGGGATCCTCAAAAATAAAAAAATATCAGTTAACTAATATTTGGCAAATCATTTTTGCTAAATTTACAAAAAAAAATTAATGACAAAAAAACGGTGTTTAATAACGTTGCCTTGATGGATTAACATACCAAAGAAATTTAACGACTGGTTTTTGTATGATCTCAAACCAACATTTTAATACTTAAGTCTTGTGCGACTATTTCATTTCCTAAAAACTTTTCGTGTAATCGTATAAAATTTCGAATATAAACGATATTGGGGTGAATGATTTGTTTTTATAATTTTTAACAAAACGTAAAGTTAAGGGACAGTGTAACGCAAATAACACATAGTGCTCTATTAAATTATTGCATGAAGTGGTCTCATATTTCATATAAATTAAATATTTTACACCACAAAACAAAACTCGAATTACATTCCTATCTGAAGTACTACAATTTTCAAAAGTATTTATTTATGAAATAAAATAATAAAAACCAAAATAAATAATAAAATTCGAGTTGTGGGTTGTGTTTTCAGTTTAATTGTTTGTTGTTGCATAAAATAAAATGTGGGCTGTGGCGACAAATTATTACAATTTTTTTTGTTGGTGAATGAGTTTTTTTTTCTATTTTCAGGGAATAATAAAATCAATTGAAATGTTGGCAAACATGTCAACCTAAATTATAGACACAACAACTTGCCACTAAAAAATTTCAGCAGCAGCAACAAAAACAACACGAACCAACCAACATATGATAAATCGAGTCAACCACAACCGCATCGTATAAATTATTGAAATCATTAGAAGGGGAAGAAAACATATAATTTTTTTTTTGTTAATTTCAAAATGTACTTTTTGGAATTACAATTGATCTTTTATTCAAATTGCAATTGAACTTTTCGAATTACAATTAAACTTTTCGAATTACAATTGATCTTTTAAGTTTAAGTCATTCATATTTGTTTTTATTCGAATTTATAATAAAATTACCCAACTTTTACAAGAAATCCTGACTCGATACGATCAGGGATGCCATCAGGACATTAAAAGGAAGTTCAAAAGGTCCTTTTCTTAATTTTATCCTTTTAAGTATCCGAATATTGGAAGAAATCGCCTGTTTAAAGCCGAAATGTAAAAACGACACTGCAATAAAGAGAAACTGTGGTTAAAATTTAAAATCCATTGAGTATATCCAGAAAAATTTGCAAAAGACTTTAATATTTTGATCCGAATTTGCATCCCAGCAAAACTTAGATTACCAAATAAGGTATAAAATAAGGTATAGGATCTCTTATTTTATACATTGCAGCATTGATGATTTTAACAGGCGATGAGACTAAAAGTAATGCATCCACATTATCACAAAGAATACCAGTAAGGTATAAAATAAGTCATAAATTTATAACGAAGAATACGAGTAAGGTGTGAAATATATGATATTTTATAGGTTACGAGAAATGAAATAATATAGCATACCAGAAGATAATATATAAGGTGTTACGAGTAGTGAAAAAAGTAATTTTGTATTAAATTTACTCACGTGATTGTAAGCGAGTGTAAGTAGATAAAATATGCTCGCGAGTGTGTGTCGTTAGAAATTTCCTGTCGTGAGACCATCTCTAGTTTAAACTTATGCATTTTTTTATAAAATAATTATTTTTTATGTTATTGTAATGCATTATGCATCCAATTATAAATAATACATTATTTCAAACTTTCAAATAAAACATAATGTAACCAAATATTAGTCATCCATGATTTAATGTTTTGAAATAACAAATATGAAATACATTTTTTCCAATAATCATGCATTACGTAGCAAATTATTAGTAATGCATTATTTTTCACTTGAAAATAATACCTTGTGAAACAAGTGTTTGGTAAGACATTATAATGCTACAAATAAGTTATATGCATTACATGGTAATGTGTTATATAATCACTACCCATTACCAAAGTTTTGCTGGGATATTTTAATGAAAAATGATTAAAAAATATTTGATAATAAAAAATTATGAAAAAAAAATATTGATGAAAAGATATATTGCTGAAAAAATATTGATGAAAAAAAATATTGATGAAAAAAAAATTTTGATGAAAAAAAATATTGATGAAAAAAAAAAATATTGATAAAAAAATATTGATGAAAAAAATATTGATGAAAAAAAATATTGATAAAAAAAAATATTGATGAAAAAAAATATTGATGAAAAAAAAATATTGATGAAAAAAAATATTGATGAAAAAAGAAATATTGATGAAAAAATATGGATGGCAAACATTGATGAAAAAATATTGATGAAAAATAATTATGTTACGTTTTATTCATCAGCTGTTTAATATTTTTTTCACCACGAGGTGAATTATTATCCAAGTTACAAACCTAAGTTAATAAATTTTTTGGTTTTAAAAAAAATTAAAACAGTTATTCCTATTTTCTTTTTTGTTAATCTATCTTAAGTAGTTACGTGACTGACTGATGTCTGACATACTAATCACGCATCATCCCACAGCCCAAACCACTGAAGCTAGAGTCTTGAAATTTGGATTGTAGTTTCACCTCCCGGAATACATATCCGCTAAGGCTGGGTTTTTGGAAATGTTGATTTTAAGGGGTAAAAACGAAGGGTTGAAAAAGGGGAAAAAGCGAGAACTTTGGTTCTTTTTATTTTTTCTGAAAAAAATTCAATTAATTTGAAATGTAGGATCCTCTAACGGAAAAACATTCCCAAAAAAAGGACTTTCTGGAAATTCGGATTCCTAAGGGTAAAAAGGGGTAAAAAATTGTACTTTGGTACTTTTTATATTTTTGAAATTAAGTACCTACAAAAATATTAAAAATTGCAATGGTGGTTCCAACAACGGAAAAAAATTCAGAAAACGCACTTTTTCGAAGTTCCGATTCTAAGGGGGATAAAAAAGCGAGTACTTTGGTACTTTTTATTTTTTCTGAAAAAAAAATCCTATTAATTGGAAAATTAGAATGTAGGATCCTCAAACGGAACAACATTCCCAAAAAAGTACTTTCTGGAAATTCGGACTCCTAAGGGTAAAAAGCTGTAAAAAAATTTACTTTGATACTTTTTAAATTTTTTGAAATTAAGGTCCTACAAAAAAATATTGAAATGTTAGTTCCAACAACGGGAAAAATTCTGAAAAAGTACTTTTTCGAAATTCCGATTCTAAGGGGGGGTAAAAATGTAATAATGGTACTGGAAACTTTAAATTTGGAATGCAGGATCGATCATTTAGCGAAAAAAGATTTCTAAAGAAGGCAAAAAATTTTTGTTTTTTAGCGCATGCAAGCGCATATTCGGAACGGAATGAAAGCCACATAGAACTAATCGGAATGGAACAGGGAATCAAATGGAATAAAAGAGGGAACAAAATGGGGACTTGAAATTTGGAATGTATATAGATCCCTTAATGCTGTGTTTTTGGAAATGTTGATTCTAGGGAATAGGGGTAAAATAGGTATTTTGGTACTTTTTATATTTCCACAAACTACTGAAGCTAGAGACTTGAAATTTCGAATATAGATGCACCTCCCGGAAAATAGGTCCACTAAGGCTTGGGTTTTGTAAATGTTGATTATAATGGGGTAAAATGTGCAAAACCAGGTACGTTAATACTTTTTATAGTTCTACAAACCAATGAAGCTAGAGATTTGATATTTAGCTGCATCTCCCGGCATATAAGGCTGGGTTTTTTGAAATAATGATTATATGGGGATAAAACGGGTAAAAAAATGTATTTTGGTACTTTTTATATATATTTAAATAATGGTTTTATTAGCTTGAAATTTGGAATGTAGCATCCCATGCTTAAATAAAGGTCATACAAAGTTAAAATTTGGAATGTAGGATCCAACAACAGAAAAAAAAACTATGAAAAATGTACTTTTTGGAAATTCCGATTCCGATCTAAGGGGATTAAAACGAGTACTATGGTACCTTTTATATTTTCTGAAATAATTATGATCAAAAATTTGGAGTGTAAGACTGCCTAGCGAAATAAAATATTCCCAAAAGAATAACTTTTAGAAATTCTAATTCCTAAGGAAATTAATTAAAAAAGGGGATTATATATTCTTAAATAATGAGCCGATTAACTTGAAATTTGGAATAACGGGAAAAAAAATCCCCCAAAAAAATACTTTTTGGTACTGTTTATATTTTCTTAAATACAGGTCATAAATACTTAAATTAGGAATGTAGGATCCAACAACAGAAAAAAAATCTGTAAAAAGTACTTTTTTCGAAATTTCGATTCTAAGGGAATAAAATCAAGCACCTTGGTACTTTTCATATTATCTGAAATAATGTTACTGGAAAATTGAAATTTGGAATGTAGGATCGTTCTAGCAAAAAAAAAACATTCCCAAAAGATTTTTTTTTAATTCTAGTTCCTATGAACATATATGGAGGCATATATGATAATATATGGTTATATAAATCCATATATGATCCATATATCTTCATTAGAGTGTCCCTTATTTTGGAAATGTTGGAAATCTTGAGACGGTACCCGCTCATTTTTTTCCTTTTGACTTAAAAATAACTCAGGAAAAATTTTACGCCCCTAGGACCACGCCTTCCCTACGCGACGGGCCCTTAAAGAGCGGGGCCTAAAAAATCATTTTTCCATACAAACCAAAAAATTTTTTTTTTGATTTTTAATTTTTTTGTTATTATTTATTATATTACTTGGTTTGCTTATTCACAACAAAAAATTTGATTTTGGTGGGATAAGTCTTTCAGCGCTAAAAAATTTTTCGCAAAAAAAAATTTTGAGCCGCCGGGGTCCTACAGTAAAAAATTTTTAAAAAATATTTTTTTTTAGTTTTGACCAGCAACGGTTTTAGCTGCTATGTTGCTTTAAATGATATATATTCATAAAAAAATATTTTTTGTATCTGTGACATCTTAATCGTGTTCTAAAAAAGGGTAAAAAATGCATTGATGATTTTCTTCGATACACGATAAAAATGTCACAAATATGAATAATATTTTTTTTGGAATATATATCATTAAAAACAACATAAAAACTAAAACCATTGCTTTTCAAAACTAAAAAAAAATATTTTTTAAAAATTTTTTACCGTAGGATTCCTACGGCTCAAAATTTTTTTTTTCGAAAAAGATAAAGATGTCACAGATATGAATAATTTTTTTTTTGGAATATATATCATTTAAAGCAACATAGCAACTAAAACCGTTGCTGGTCAAAACTAAAAAAAAATATTTTTTAAAAATTTTTTACTGTAGGACCCCGGCCGCCCAAATTTTTTTTTTGCGAAAAATTTTTTAGCGCTGAAAGACTTATCCCTCCAAAATCAAATTTTTTGTCGTGAATAAGCAAACCAAGTAATATAATAATTAATAACAAAAAAATTAAAAATAAAAAAAAAAATTTTTTGGTTTGTATGGAAAAATGATTTTTTAGGCCCCGCTCTTTAAGGCCCCGTCGCGTAGGGAAGGCGTGGTCCTAGGGGCGTAAAATTTTTCCTGAGTTATTTTTAAGTCAAAAGGAAAAAAATGAGCGGGTACCGTCTCAAGATTTCCAACATTTCCAAAATAAGGGACACTCTAATCTTCATATATGATCATATATATTTCATGAGTAAAAAAATATTGCGTGAGTGATTATTGAGTGATCCGATTATTTTTTGCGTGAGTGAGTGTGAGTCAAAATCCACTCACGCGCCTATCTCTACTTTAGTCAATAACGAATTTGGCTCTTCAGCATAAAAATAACTTTAAATTTAACACAAAAACAATTAATGATTAACATTTTTATTATACACATACATTTCCATTATATCGAAAAGTCGTGCATTATCCCACCCTTAATATATATGTGCAAATTAATAAATGTTATATTAAAGCAATGTCTTGTATTTTTGTGATTCCTATGCATGCGGGCATAGGCTAAAAAATGCAGCTTGTGCGCTGCCAATAAAATGTACACTATTAAATTCTGTTGCTTTGACTTTTTGCTTGCTACTCGCACAAGCATAAATGTTATAGTATGTGCGTGTGTAAAGTAAATACTTTGATTTAAGAAAAAAATGTTTAAATCAACTGATTCAAAACATTTTTGATTTGAATCAATTGATTTGAATCAAATTGATTTGAATCAATTGATTTGAATCAAATTGATTTGAATCAATTGATTCAAATCAATTTGATTCAAATCAATTGATTCAAATCATTATTTAAACAAGGAATTAAACAAAAAATTAGTTAATTCTTTCAACAAATAGTTGAAATTAATTCTTTTGAATCAAATCATCAAGAATTAATTCCTTGATTTATTAATATGAATTAATCTTTTTGCGAATCAAATCAAAAAGTGAATTAATTCTTCAAAGGTCTGCGGGTGCCTAACTCAGCCTTCAAACTGAGGTGGCGTCCTGCAACTTTTTTAAAATTAGACACCAGCCTAAAAGAATTGTCATATTAAAAATACATAACTTAATTTTGGGACACAATTTTCTTAAAAATAGTATATAAATTTTCCCACAATTTAGTTAGATTTTATAAAAGTTTGGACATTTTTTTAATTGTTAGTAAAAAAATATTCCCTAAATATATGAAAAAATCTTTATTTTTAAGACATATTCCTCTTCTTTAATTTTAGGACGTAATTTACTACCAATTAGTCCATTATATTTATGTTATTTAATTTGAGGAAGTTTTTTTTCACTATTTTAGTACATTTTTTATAACTTGAGGAAATTTTTTTTCAAAACTTAAAATGGCGATATTTTGAAAACTATGCCAGAGAGAGCAAAAATGGAGACCATTTTTGGTTCTTTGAGTTTCTATAGTATCGCTTGTCTTCTACACATGTGTGGACACATATGGGTCTAAAAAAGTTGTAATTTTTTTGTTGTTGGTTTTTAAAGTTCTCAAGACCTTATTGGGCTACTTAATTCACGTATCTCAAAATCTCAGTAAGGTAGAGCAAAAGGGACAAAAATTTTGGATCAAAAACTATGATGATCCTTATGAGACCTAATTTGCTAAACATAAAAAAAAAATATTTCCTTAATATAAATTTAAGGGAAGAAATATGAACTTAAGGCAAGAAAAACATGGCAATAGAGCTAAATTATTATCAATTTTCCTTGACTTTAGTTATTGGGAAACCATTGTTGTTTTTCATATTGTGTAGGGTATAAAAAAATCGGCACAACCGAATTAAACACTCACTTGTTTTATCTTAAAACTTCCGGTTAAAACTGTGTAAATAGCACCAATGACTTGTTTTATTATTTCGTAATTTTATTAAGTCATAGATTTCTTTTTAACTTTTTTTTTCTTTGTTGTAACTTCTCCCTCTCAACAATAACTCACATACATAAAATACATACATACCTTTGTATGGAACAAAAGCAATTGTTCTTCCTTCTCGTGATGAATACTGATGCTGGTGGGTGGTGGTGGTAAAAGAAAGCTGCTGAAGTTTATAAAAGACGTGCGCAGCAAAAAAAGTAAAAATTAAATTAAAACTACAGAGGGTTGCAGTTCAAAGCCAAACTGTGGGAGGGGGTTTATGGATTCTGCCCCTGTTTAGTTTACGAAAAAAAGGTACAAAATAAAAATATGTATGTATGTGTGTAGAAATTAAATAGTATGAATGTATACATATTTATTTATTCCTAAAGTCACAACAAAAGCAGTAAAAGAAATATTTAACGCTTGTTTGATTGCGTAATTAAATTATACGCCTTTTATGCAGTCCTCTTGGGTACGATAATCAAGTGTCCGGGAATTTAGCTTTAGGCTGCAATACAAACATCTAAAGTAGAGTATAACCAAAACGAACTCGAAAAACCCGGTAATTGCCTCAAGTAATAATATGAATTGGTTCACAGATGCTGATTTTAAAACATAAAAATATTTTTTTTTAACACATTCATCTTAAAAGTTTCAAAATGTTGATTATGTTATGTAAAAACTATTACAAATAAAATAGATCGCGTTTTTGGTCCAAAAATGCTGATCATCATCTGTAGGCCTACATTGATTTGTTAAGATTTAAAATTATTTTTTTATAATCTACACCATATTTCCAAAATTTTAAACCATATTTTGCAAAAAAAAGTCAAAAAATCACTATCAGTAGATTTGGAATTTTTTAAATAAATTTTCTAATTTTTTGACAAGATGTATTCAAAAATTCAGACATTTTCATTTTTTGTGGACCAAGCCCTCAAAACCGAAAATTTCTCGAGAAAACAGCGTCTGGTCCCATGGGATCTGAACCTACTGGGGTGTCGATCAAATCAATAAATAATAAAATTTTCCCCAGTTTCTAGTTAAAATTGGCCTAAAATTACTTTGTTTTCCTTATTTTTGGGAAAAATATGAAGTAAAACGAAAAAAAATCTTTGTCGTTTTTCCTCAAAATTTAGTTAATTTTCCTGTTTTTAGTTCACTTTTTTTTTTTGAGTGGATCAAAAATGTATGGGAAAACATGCCAAAAAATTACATGATTTCCTTAAAACACTCTGTTTTGCCCAAAACATGAAAGTGAAAACATACTATTAATGGTGTTCGTTATTACGGAACTCTTCTTTAATATAAATAAATATTCCAGCACATAATATTCACATTAAGGTTGGCTGATAAAGGGAAATTGGTGATTTTTAAATGATATGGTGTTGAAATACTTGAAATAATACAAAGATAAATTCTGATTAATTTTTATTAAAAAAAATATAGTTTTATTCAATCTCTAAAATATTATATATTATTATTCTAGCTCGAGGTTATAATTTCCTTTACTAATTAAAACTATGCCATTCTCATAGAATAATTTTGCAGGAATTTTTTTTTTCTGTTTTAAATTTATTTATGTTGGTCATTTTTTGCAAGACTTAATCGACACGAGTTTCGGAATTTTTCAGATTCCATTGTCAAGACTACTTAGCAAAAATAAAAACCCTATACTACAAGTAGCAAAGGGGTTTTATTGACAAATCGTTAATGATCAAACTAAAATTTTAATACATATGTGACTCTACTCGTATTGGGAATTAGAAGACGACTTAAATTATTTCCCTATAAGACAGAAAAGTTAAAATCTGTCGTAAAGTCTCATCAATGGAACAAAGTCGTAGTGTACCAGCAACTTCTAGAGGCATAACAACATATTCCAATTCAGTAGGAACCTATAAGGTAGTTCTTATAAAGGCTTACAAGCTTATCGGCTTTGAGATTCCCTGGAATGTACCAGTGGCCTGAGACCCAGACGTATGTCAAACTTCTTGTCCATGTCAAACTTCTTGTCCATTTTAAAGAAAGGCGTGTGGCAGTTAAATGCCGATCTTGTTTTTAGGAACATTGACTCCAGGGACTTGACCGCGTTTTAATTTTTAGCCACTTCATTAATGGCCAGCATATCTGCCTGGTAAGAATTGCATACTTCTCGGACTGCCTCATATATAAGACTACACAGGGCAACACTTTTTTTTGCCCGGGTTCTGATAGCTAATTTTGGGTAATTGGGGTACGCTGATTTCAAATCTGCCTTCCGTTTTTTTTGGGCCAGCTCTAGTTTTCGAGATATAGCCTGAGGAAACTTTGAAAATAGGCTATTTTTGGCATATTTGTGAGTCCATATTTACCAACACTGATCTTGTATTAAAAAAGTGAATGACGATTTTAGGTATGTTGGATATGCTGTTTCCAAAAATGCCCTTCGTTTTTTTGAGTCATCTTTAGTTTTTGAGATATTGCTAAAATAAAATTTTAAAATTCTCATTTATGCCAGAATTCGATAAAAAAAAATTTTTGTAGTTTCATGTTATAAGAGAGGTGCCACGCCCTTAACCCAATCTTGCCTATATTTTCTACAAAGTTAAGCAAACAAAAATTAGCATCCTGTACTCAAATTTGTTGAAAAATATTTTTCAGGAGCCAAATAAAAGCAGTTTGTTGTTTTGGGTTACATGGGAGGTGCCACGCCCACGTCACCTACCCACACCACACATTCCTTAGAACAATTCCCAAAATCAAGTTAGCATATGATGTAAATATAAGGTCAATCACAAGAGTGGTTTGGCTGGAATGATGAAAAGCATTTTTCGAAATTTACTTGCGTCATAACTCGACAACTTAAACTGTCAGAAAAAAGTTAATACCAGTTTTGGAATCCTCGCATCCAATTTAGTTAAGTTCGTGATTAAAACTCAGGCTCTAAAATAAGTGTTGGAAAGTATACAAAGTTGTTAAAAAACGCACCTTTTTGACTCTTTAACAGCGATTTGCTCGCGAACGCGAGCTGATGGAAAAAATCGGATAACAGATTCGGAATCAGCACACTAAACTCCATATAAATCAGTTGTCAAATGTCAGGCAAATTGAAAAAGGTAATTTTTTGTGACCCTGTGCTATTGACACTATTCTTTTTCGTTTATATGAACTTTTTCCGACTTCTACAATGTTTTTGTCTAATTTTTCAAACTGAACTCGCTGGAACCTGGACCATAAGGAACTATATGACATTGATCGAGCGGACTATGAAGCTAATCGTGTACACGACTCCAATCGCGAAACCATCCGACGGTTTCACTGCAGTTTTGTGATACAAAAATTTGTGACATAATCACGAAGTACACCACTTTTATTAAAATGAGACCAGTTAACTTCTATAAAAAAGGTTACTTTAAACATATTGTGTAATTCTACATGAAATTTGGTGAAATTTACCCAACTTTTATATGAAAAATTCCCAAAAAAAAATCGACACACTGTTCGGAATTGTGCCTTTGGACTTCACTAAAAATTTGGCATATACAATATAGCCACTTATAATCTTTTGTACATCGTATCCAAAAAAAATCAAGAAATGTGTTTTTTTAAATAATCGCAAAGAAAAAATGTTTTTGCTTTTTTGGTACATTTCTAGAATTGTAAAAATCGGGTAATTGTTTAAAATGTTAGAGCACGTTTTAAGCGATTTAGTTTTCTAATTTTTGCAAAAAGTCGAATTTGACCCACTATATCACGACCGGTACACCGAATTTATAAAATAGGAATTAAGTATTTTTATCATAGATGTTTTGGCTATCTACATATGTGCCAAATTTTCAATTAAATCTGAAGAGACCATTCCCAAAAATGACTAAAATCGGTTTTATTTTTTTTTTTTTTGGTTTTCCCATATAAGAAATTTTAAAATAAAACATTGTGTTTAGTTTAGGAGCAACAAGACTCTAAAAATCGATGATATTCAACTATCGCTTTACGTGATTACAGTCCAGATCTCGTCACGATTGAGCTAGAGTGGTTTAGTCCAGTGACATGTCTGTTAGTGCTAGTTTGGTGACATGTTTCATAAGTTTAAATCTGTTAACTCCGTCCTAGGACATAGCCATGTAAAAGTGATAGGTCACTTATAAGAAAAAGTTCCGGTCTGGGACAGCTCCTTGTCACTTTAGACCAGTTCAGAACCGATCACAGGACCGGTTCTCTTCCTCACAGGGTATTTAGGAAACTAAAATGTTTCCTAATCCTTTAAATCCTGAAACTTATTTTTCTTTAATATCGTAAATTGTAAACTAAATTTTCTATAATTAAATTAACTATAATTTATATTGTTACATCAATTATATTTCTTAAGCTAATATATATGTGTATATGGAATTATATATATGTAACTATACATGAGTAAATATTTATGTATATTTAAGTCTTAAAATATTCACATGACCTTTTATTATGCCCCCTACTGAAAATAGTGATTTTTTTCTATAGAATTATTGGCGGATCATATGCAAAGGTGTACGCGGCGCGTACGTATGAACGATTGTATACAAAATATTTCTAAATAAAACAAATAACTGTTTCAAGCCGATAACATAAATCAACTGGCAGAACAATGAAAACGAACAATTTTTTCGGATATTACAAAACATTAAAATAAAAAAAAATTCCCTTACAAAAAAAAAAAAAAAAAATAATAATAACAAAAATGACCCAAAACAACACAATTTCAACTTATGGTCGTATACATAAAACACTCTGCCAGAAACTCATTTTGATGTGATCGCTCAATCAAAATGATAAATGAAAATTAATATTTCTTAATAATGTTTACAAAGTGAAAATTACACGCAATGTGACTGCGTGAACAAACAAAACACAAAAAAAAATAATCTACCAACCAACCAATATACTCGTACTGATGAAATGGATTTGGATGGGATGGATAGTTGGTCAGTTTAAGAAACAAACATATCGATATACATAAGTATTAGGGTGTTTCATAAAAAAAAATGTTTAGCCAAATCTAAAAATTTTGGCATGATGTCGTTCTTATTATATATAACTCATTACCTTACATAGTGTCAAAAATCAAAAAAAGTGATTTTTGAGTTAAGGATACGGAATTATTCGTTTTATCATTCTTTATATTGTGTCAAAAATTCGGAAAACCAGTTTTTCCAATGGAAACCAGTTTCAATTGTAAACTGCCTGGTCTTGGAGTGAAGCACGGGATCATGTTGATGGTAGAAAATTTACTTGCCAATTTCCATATAACGTCTATTGTCTAATTTAGATTTGTCGATAGGGGCAAGCCACAGGGATGTATTCTTTAGCCACTTATTTGGACCTATCACTGCATTATATTCTGCTCTCTTTAAAGTAACGGTTCCCAAACATTTAAACCTTAAAAATTTCACGAATATAAAAACAAATATTTTTTTGGTAATTGTTGAATTATCAAAATATTAAAATATACGTATACGTCAGAATCTTGCCCAGGTGTTTTGCTATAATGTATGCCAATTCAGCTTCCCAACTCAACAGGAAACTTCAAAAAAGCTGAAATGATTAAAAAAACAGAACTTTGCCACGCCCACTGTCTGACAATAGGATGCGTTAATATCTGACCCTAGTGTTGTATGCCAATTTTCAACTTTCTAGCTCATCAGTGGATTTTAAGAAGCTCTGAATGGACAAAACAATTTAAGTGATGCACAAATACGGAAATTATATTTAGTTTTTTGTTTTCTAAACGCGTTATATGTTAAATACTGAAAAGGGGTACATTTAACAAGTTTTTGAGAAGCCTTGCTCTAGAGGCACGTGTCTGTATTTCAATAAAAGCTGAATATGAAAATCTTGATCTTGAAAACTATTACAATTCCACAAAATGTAGATTTAGAGCCAAATATGAGCCTTTTTGAGCGCCACTTTACCACGGTGATACTATCCAGTGAGTCTCGGATAGGTTTCATTTCATTTCTTGAGTTGATCCTGGCTGAAAGATTTCCAAACATTGCAGTGTTTACCAGGTTGATTTACTGGCAATACAAAAAGTTGCTGACTGGTTTCTATACAATGTCTTGTCTACAACCTCAGTCAACATCTATCTTAACATTCAAGATGCGTTTAATTCCCTGGAGTCTTTAAATGAGATAACCAAGCAGATTAACATACGACTTATATGGGTCCAAGGGTATAAAGACATTTGTGGGAATTGCAAAGTCGATAAGCAAAATCTACGAATTTGTTCCTCAAGGGAGACTTATCGTAGGGGGTCAAATGGATGGAGCAGTAAGAAACACAACGAGTATGTCCTTCTCTTAATAAAGAAAGGTAGATTCCGAAGGTGGTTGCTGTAAAGGAGTCGTCAACGGATTTCTGCCGGAGTTGTTTAGATGAAGAGGAGTTTGAAACTACCCTTGTTACGTGCCTTCTGGTCAGAGATATGCATCATTAAGATTAAGCTATTTGCATGATCTCTCTGATTGGTCGGATTGGAAAATTCAATACCATAGAACTATTAGGGGAAACCCGTTAGCATGCTATGGTTTTACAACGGATCTAAGAATATATGTGTATAAAAGTCGGTCAAAATAACATTTCTAATGTGACTCTCTTAAAAACGTATCTAATGTGACTCTCTTAAATAACGTATAACATTTTTCATATGAAGTTGAACCAGTCTAGTACACATACTTACATAAATAAGCCGACTCTTAGGTTACAACTTAATCATCAACAATAATTTTTATAAGCAATCTTAATCTTGCCATATTTTCATAAACTTCCATTTCACAAATTTCGGGTAAAATTTTAGTTACATTTACGCCAATCAAAAGACAGGATTGTTTTTTTTTGTGAGTACGATCGAGCTCGGGCTCTAATTATATTTGTTATAAGAGTTCAAGTTGAAAAAATAAAAAAGAAAAATTGAATTTCTAAAAATTATAAACATTTCTGATATTCCTATACCGGTTTCAAACACTCCAGTTATCATCAGTAGGTTTTTAATGTCGGTTTGTTTGTCTTGTTAACGGAAATTGCTTTTTATATATGTGAATTTTTGTAATCTCAACTTTTTTGTGTCTTACATTACTTTGCAAAGGTTACCAACATGATCTGGAATTGCTGACACAACACAGGAGTTTAAGCACCACCGATGTTGGACGACGAAACAGTGTCTTCGGCTACAGAGGTGATCAGTAAACTGATTATAGCTGTGTTTTGCAATCATTTGGATTAGGATTTACCATACAATATGTGGACTTAATAAATATTATTATTATTAATGATTAGCAAACATTTGACTCTCCCTGTTGTGGAATGTATTTTATACAGAGCTTTTGTAATATTCTTATAGCATACTTTAAGGGCTCACAATAAATATCCCCATCAAATCATGCAGGAAGTAAAAGTTCTTTTGTTTAAAACTTTCATTATTTGAACTTTTTAGAATTTTTAAAGCACACTTTTGGGGTAATATTAGAAAATGTACTTAATAAGTACATATAATTGAAAAACACAACATATATGTTAAGTGCGTATGATACTTGCTTGTTTCAAGTTACTTGTTGCTGCATTTATTAGGGTTTTTCTATAAAAATTTCGATAACTTTAACCAAAAATTTTGAATTTATCGAAATTCCCATAGAAAAACCCTAATAAATGCAGCAACAAGTAACTTGAAACAAGCTAGTATCATAAAGGCATTAAAAATCCCACCGAGTCTTTGGATTTTATGCAATTAAAATATTATCAAAGTCTTAATACTGCCAAAAAATCATAAACAAAATCAAACTGACATTTTTAAAAACAGCTGTTTGTATGAAAAACATCGGTAGCACACAGCCATTTTTTTTTTTTTGAAATACTTCATAAAATCAAATGTCTCTTTGGACTTTCAACAAAATCTGATAATACATGATTTTTTGACAAGTCTTAATACTCATTGTCAGTGGAATGATTTTTAAATGGAAATATTTTTTTAGGACCTGATGAAATATCTGATAAAAACCGTGGTTTAACATTGCTCAACATTCAAACTAAATTTTGTATGCTCAAAAAAATTTGAGCATACAAGACACAAATTTAAGACACAAATTTTGTTGATGGATGAGTTAAAAAATAAAAAAGAAAAGATATTGAAATAAAAACTGCATGGATGCGAAAATGTTGATTTCAAAACAGTTTAAACTTTAAGATGAAATGTTAGAATTTTGGCAAAAACTATTTGGCAACACTGATAATGCCATCTTTACGATATAATTTGCAAAAAAACATGTGTAAGATTAGTGATGAGATAAATTTCAAATGAGCACTAAGCAAAACACCTTTAAAGTGATATATCTGCTTGTACCTGCTGATGTTTGGTATGAATGTATCTACTTGTAAGAATGTGTATTCACCCGTATTCAGTCAAATATAAACATTTCAGTTGACCACAAAATTATGTATTGTTACTTATGTTTAAGACCTGGTTAACCAGAGAGATCTGATGTTTTGTTTTACAAAAAAAAAATCAAAAAAAAACATATTTTGATAAGAAATATTGCAGTCTATCAATCATGGCAGTTAAGTGGTTAACTGGCTTGCTGTATTACTGGTCGTATGGACGGACGGACAGACGGGCAGACCGACAGTGGCTGTCTGTTGCTCATAATCTTTTGAAATTCAACTTGTGGTCGTCATTCAAATGGGCCTCTTTCAAACGTTTGGAATATTTTTGTAATCATTTAAATGTTTGTTTCTAGCTGTAACTAAATAAGATATAAATTTCGTGTCTGTCCACTCAAATTTATTTTATACGAATGATGAGCAAACATTCATCAAAACTTAACAAACTCTTTAACACGCGTTGCGGTATATTTCATTTGTCTAAAAACACTTTTTTGCTCCTAATATACATATGGGGAATTGTGATATTATACACAGAGTTTGAAAAGAATTTATTCTTTTTTTAATTTTTATGTTAAAATTTAAAAAAAACTTTACAAAGTTTTAGTGGCGATTTATTCAATATTTTTAGGACAAAATTTTGTTTTTGGAAATCCATAATGTTTCTGCCGGGACAAAAAGACATTTTTAATCATATAAATACGTTTTTTGATTAAAAAACTAAATTTTTTTAATAGAAATCGTTGCAAAGTAACAAGTTTTTTATTTATCTTTAAAGCCGGAATCTATACAAAGATAAAAAAGTGAGTTTCATAAAAATGTATGGGCAAACACCAAAGTTATAAATAATTTTATGAAGGTTAGGTTGTAAGTTGTTGCTGACGCTTTACGTCAGCACACATAAACGAAGCATAAAATGTGAGAAAAGTAACGATTGCTTTATGTTCTTGTAAAATAAGCATTGGAAAATGATTGGGCTTAAGCCGTTAAGTCATTTATTGGATTTATACAGCAGGGGTTCGTCCAATTCTTCTGTATGGAACAAAAGTGAACTGTGTCTTTATCTCGAAGGTGCAGAGAACGGCGTACTACCTACGGCAGCATTAGAAATCCTCCTTTAGCTGATACCATTGCACATATTAGGTAAGCAGTATACGGCTACGGCGCTAATTCGACTTAATAGCGCACTGCAATAAAGGAGTAGCGATTGTGTTCATAGCACGTTTTTGAAGAAGATAACAATAACACAAAATGTGGACTGTGATCTATCGATGAGCCTTTTTGAGCGCCACTTAACCACTATGATACCATCCAGGGAGTCTTGGCTAAATTTTTACATGGATGGATCGAGGCTACACGAACACGTTGGCCTTGGGTCTATTCGGAGGAGATTGGGTTAAGCCTGGCTCGAAGATTGCTAGATCATGGCAGTGTTTACAAGATAGAGATGCTGCAATAAAGTAAGTGGCCGACTGATTGAGTTGCAATGTATTGTCTACAACTGCAGTCAACATCTATTCTGACAGTCGAGCAGCGGTCAAGACCCTAGAGTCAATGTTTCTGAAAAAAAGATCCGCCCTTAACCGCACGTCTTTAAATTAAATTTCCATGTAGATTTTATACGACTCATATGTGTCTCAGGCCACAGAGACATTCCAGGGAATTGCAAAGCCGATGAGCTTGCAAAACTGGGAACTACCTTACAGGTTCCAATAGAATTGCAAGGGTTCGGTATGCCTCTAGAAGCTTGCAAGCAAAGTCTACGACAATTTTTCCGCGACGGAGACTACATAGTCAGAGATGGGCAAATGGATGGACTGGAATGGTAAGATAACATGACAGATTTGGACTTCTCTTAATAAGAAACGAACAAGTGAGCTGATATCGCTTCCAAGAGGAGAGATTTCGACGACACTGTCTTATAAGAAGCTTAAAGAGAAGCTTAAATTGGTTTAACGGCAGGGACTTGAAGGGGAATCTGTTACAGTCCCGTAGTACCACAACGGATCTCAGAGTCTATGTGTGCTGCCGTAAAACGTCACTAGCCACTTACAACATAACCTACTAAAAAACGCATTTTTGTCATTTCTCTGCTTATTCCACGTTATCTAATGAGCTGATTAGAAAGTAATATTTGTACGATTTGTTGCAAATGTAATTTTCTTTAATTTTGTTTTTTTTACAAGTAGATCGGATGTGCCGAAGATATAAGAAAAAAATAGTCAAAAAATCAACAAAAAAGCGCAAAAAAAATGGTAACCCTCTAACGCATATTGGTTTTTTGACTATTTGACGAAGAAATTTTTGGATAATTTTTTTGAGTTTAGTGGTTTAGTGGTAATAGTCGGTGAAGACCATGCATATGATACAACACACCAGTGCGGAAAATGGGTCCCAAGTCCAAACATGGACGGATTGAATCTTTCTTTAGATGGATCTTTAAATAGTGTAGAAGTCACACACAGCCCAACTTAATGTGAGATTTGCTAATAAAACGGTCATAATAGAATTAATTCTTTTTATTTAAACTCTCAACATACATACCTACAGATATCGTTAGCTAAAACACAAAAAGCCCTAACTAACAAAATCTAGAAATAATTAATTTTATGATTTTTAGATTAATTATGACACCTCTTATTAGAATGAACATGCTCACAAAATTTTAGCAGAAGTCGAAAAACAACGAAGTTGTTACCGATTTCAAAACGTTTTTTAATACAGCCTTTTGCGTTTTAGGTGACGATATGTATGTGTAATATATATATTTTACTTTTCAAACTCTGGTCCACTATGTTTGTATGAATATCTTAATGTTGTTATTTTTGTTTTATTTTGGTTTCTTGCCTTTAAACTTCTACTATTTGAGTTTGTTGTGGTCTCCAGTCTGCGGCTGTTTCTAAAAGATTAATTGACTTGTGGCCTTACGCACCCGTTAAAAAAGGCAAAATGTGTGTTTAAAGGCGTATAGTTAACTATGAGAAAAACATGAATACATTTATGTTAACCAAATGTTGATTTACTCATATTTTCCATCCCTATTCGAAAATGATTATGGACAACAACACACTAGCACCCTAATGACTTCACATGGAAAAGTGTTAAAACATATATACCTACTAACAGTTTCTAAATACTAAAAGGACTAGTTCTTAACTTAAACTTGACCTATTGTTCAAATTGCTAGATCCTAAGACGGAGTTGGTGTCAATTAACCACTATTCTAAAAGATATTTACACAGATCTAACCTTAAAAAACATTTCATAAAACTTATCACTACTGATCTTACAAGGGAAGTATCTCAACCCTTATGAACCGATTTGCCTGAAACTTAAAATATATATCAAAGAGACAATTCTAAGGTTGGGGTGTCTCGGCTTATCGGCCATATCGGGGATTTAGGGGTTCAAAACATGGGTCAAAAAATGGCGAAAAACTCGTTTTTTGGATTTTTCAGCCATTTTCCCGAAGGTCCACATGGTTTTATAAGGGGACAACGAAATTTTTAAACACCGATATGGCCGATAAGCCGAGACACCCCAGACTTAAAATCGTCTCTTTTATATATATTTTAAGTCTCAGGCAAATCGGTTCATAAGGGTTGAGATACTTCCCTTGTTAGATAAAAGTCACAGATCTAAAATTAGAATCCAAACTTAAATTGAATAAGACATTTTGTCAGTTCTAAATCATTTATTCCTATCTTTCAACCAAACTATGGCAGCATTTACCCATTTATATAAATGATATTTGATCGAAAATGTTTTAGAATCCGAGACTTTTTTAAAGGAAAATTGTCTCAGATAAGATTTTCTTATCTTTAAATGTTTCACAATCTATACACTTTTTTTCTGATCGGAAAAGTGGCCCACCCATATCAGAAACATACCTATAAAATCCTTTTGAAATCGGACACTACCTAATTTCGAAGCAAAAACGATTGGATTTATCTATGATTCCAATTTTAGAAGATGTGATGAACCAAATACGTATGAAACAGTTAAAATAATCCAAATGCCACACATTGGCCAGGCATCGCAAGCGAATAATAGGCAATGCAGACCGCGAGAATTTGTAGGAAATCCCGATTATGGACTTCATGTCAATAAAACTGTTCGCAACATAAATTATAATTATTCACATTGCCGCCTATCTGCCAACTTACATGGGTCCTTCTACAAACGTGGTATCATTATGGGAGTCAAGAAAAGATTAGGAGAGAAAAATATAGAAAAGAATTCTCAAGTAGCCTCACTGGGATTCAAACTGAATCGCTCGGCTAAACGAGATTGTTTTTTTAATATCCACACCAGACAAACTTGTCAAGTCCGCCAGTATCGAACTGTCAAAATGTCGACCCTCCGATGAGCATATGCCAGACATTGACAGAGATATTCAAATACTGTATCTTCCTCCTCCACGTCCTGACAACCCCCGCAATATTCGATGTGGGGATTCCCATTTTACTGGAGTTTGCGCCAAAACGTGCACTCTCCCAAGTAACGGCTGCAACCAGGTTACGTAGCTGGCTGCAGGTAGTCGAATGATGATCCATACGCTGGACCACACTATGATCAATCACGTGGGTTCACGTCGCCACCTTTCGTTGGTGATCTTTAATAGCGAAGTTCGCATTGATCGGGATGCCAGGTGTATGATCTATCCCCTTAGAGTGTAGAGTCGTCTTCCAGACAGGCTTATTTATTGGCAACGCAGTTGCCATTTATACCCATCAGTGTTGGTATTTGAGAATTTTCAATTAGTGCCAAGTTGAAGGATAAAAAGGGCCAAAATAGGTTAAAAAGGGCCAAAAAAAAATTTTATTAAATATTTTTCAGTACTTTTTACACACAATTTACCATTTTTATACCCTCCACTCTAGTGATAGAGGGTATATATAAGTTTGTCATTCTGTTTGTAACTCATCGAAATATCGATCTGGGACCCCATAAAGTATATATATTCATGATGCCCGATCGATTTTAAGACATTCTAGCGATGTCCGTCTGTCCGTCTGTCCGTCTGTCCGTCTGTCCGTCTGTCCGTCTGTCCGTCTGTCCGTCTGTCCGTCTGTCTGTCTGTCTGTGGAAAATGCTGTCGCGGACAAAATATTGCACAGAGATGACTGAAACTTAACATACTTATTGGAAGTTCTCCCGAGAAGTTTGGTATTGCATTTGAGCGATATCGGTTCAGCGGTTCAAAAGTTATGAACGAAAATGTAAGCACACCTCAAAAATTTCAGTACATTCAACATAACCTAAAAATACAAAATGCTTTAATTCGGCTTCTGGTTGGCATATGTGAACATAATTGAACACCAAATGGTATTTAAACAAGTACGAACACAAAAAAAAAAAAATCGCGGATTTTTTTTACCAAAATTTTTTTTCGCGAAAATTTTTTTTTCAAAAAAAAATTTTTTTTTCAAAAGTAATTTCCTTTTAAATAAAGTTTTTTGCAATAATCTTTTTGAAATTGTGGAGGGTATCACTACATTCGGCGAGGCCGAATTTAACTTTTTTACTTGTTTTTTATAACCGACGGTTTTGTAAGTAAAATCATCTCTGCGGGAAAGGTGACCAGTCACGGACCGGGCATAGAGGGTTTTTTTTGTACAAAAGGGACTTGTCAATAATTAACACCTTGTGATATGTTCCAGGACTTGTGTCGAACTGATCTTTCAGATCTCCGGACACATTTTTACTGGTCTTAGAACTAGTATTCCATGACCACTTCGCGTTGAATAAGTCATGGGATAGGTTTTTAGGATAAATTTTTCCTGTAGGACATATCAATTTCCCTCAGGGATTTAACACTTCAAAATCTTAATTTAAAGGAAACAGAAACTTACGTTGTTGTAAGGGGGAACAACTGATCATTTTTTCGTGTTTGTAATACATAATTAAATTTTAATTCGAATATTTTTATTTTAAATAAATGTTGACAATATTTGGAGAGAATGAAAAAGGGCCAAAACTGTTATTTGTGGTGCCACTGACCATTCAATAGTGCCAAAAATGGCACTATTGTGCCACATTTCCCAACCGTGATACCCATATGTCCAGGTTAGGGTTGCCAGACGGCCTGGAATGGCCTGGATTTTCCAGTTATTTTGAGACTGGTCCAGTTTCCAGTTAATATATAATTTTTCCAGTTAAAAACGAACTTCTTCATCTTTAACAATTATTTTTTTATTAAATATATTTAACAGTTATTTTTGACTACTTTTTGAATAAAACATACATGAATCATGAATTATCATAAAACGTATTTTTTTTTGGCTACGGCAAAATATGCTCTTTGTTGTTGCTGCTTTTTAATTCCTTTTTCTTATTATTGATTGCGGCACAATAGTGGTATTCAGAGTCTTGCTTGCCAGCCCTGGCACTGGTGGTAAAAGAGCACTTTTCAAAATTACTTTTCAAAATACATGAATTTTTTGAAAGAAGTACTCTTTTGTTACATTGCCAGGGGTGGCAACAAGACTCTGAATACCTCTAATGTTTTCTTTGAGCTCGTCGATGATGTTTCGTACATTTTGCTTTTCGAATAACCCCAAAAAATAAGGCGGGAGGGAGCAAATATGCAAATGAGGGTTAGTTATTGTCGCCCTTTTTGGATATCGCACGTCTAGGGAATTTCAACTGGCCAACTAGATTTACAGATTTGACCACTTCGGACTTATTTTTGTGCGGTTATTTGACCGCTCAACATCAAAATTTCCAGATGCTCGAAAAAGTAATGGAAAAGCTTAAAAAAGGCACATTTTTCGGGGCCAATAGAAACGTCCATTTAATTGATGTTATATTTGAAAAGTAGTCTAAAATATAAAATATCTATCTCACATTTGAAAATTGGTGTATTTTTTTGAATTGAAAAAAATGTTTGGGTCCAGTTATTTTTTCAAAATCCAGTTGAAAATTTTCCATTGTCCAGTTATTTGACTTCTAGTATTTGGCAACCCTAGTCCAGGTACCCAGATGAGTGCCACATACGAATGTCTCGGAATCTCATTAAGAGACGTCTGGCATTCTTGGACATTTCTAGATAAGGTTATCACACCGACCAGGGATGTAATAGCAGTCCCATTATCGGTAAAACACAGATGTCCCTGAATGATATCCATTGATCCTATCCAATCTGCAGCCCGTTTTATGGCCATGATCTCGGCTTGAAATACGCTACACTCGTCCGGTAGTCAAAAAATGGTCTGTAATCCTGTTGACTAAAAAACGCCACTTTCCCATCCATTTTGGAGTTTCTACTCAGGTATGTCGGACCTGTCCTAAGTCCTTGTTTTAAACACATTTTTGAACGAGGTTGTAGGAGAACAATAGTCAATGTTCACTGCGGCACCTTGATGCTCTAGAATTCTCGCATGTAGCGGCAAGCCTTATGGCTGTTTCCCGGCTAGTTGTCTTGCGAGAAGGCCTACATGTGTCAAGTTAAGCATTGCAAGTGGACCTTTTTGTCAGAGTGTAACGAAGTGCGTCCCATTATCACCAGCGCACTTAACTGTAGGGTCCTATTGAATGCCTTTTGATGGGTAGCCTTATCCGTGGCCACAAACCAAACGGATACTCCATACATAAGAACGACCAATTGACATTCTTTGGACTAAGACTCCCACTAACTTGTTATATCCTCGTCGCTAAAGGAATATGTGGTATCGGTATGTACCAGCCGTTCTATGCGAGGAGTTTCAGTTTTGAACTCCCTCATCCCTAGCCTAACCCATTAATTGGTATTCTTAAAGTTGGCTCTAGGACAATATTTCAGGTAGCTTTAAACAAATCGCTCATTTACTTGTATAGTGTCATAACTCAAAAAACGTGATTTTTGAGTTAATGATGCAGAATTATTTGTTATATCATGCTTTATAATGTGTCAAAAATTCGTATGAATATCTTTTAAACTCACCGTTTTCGAAGAGAACACATCAAAAGTCGGTCAAACGGTTTTCGAGATATCGCTATTTAAAATTTGCGAAAAATGGCGTTTATTTTTCTACGATCAAGAAATTTAAACAAAAAAAATCTCCAAATTTCTTTCCTTGACCTTGAAAAATTATCTTAATGGCGGTTCAAGAAATTAATTAAAAAAATATATCAAATTTTTTTCCGCTGACTATATTATTTAACTTGAGACATACATTTATTCTGATTTGAGAAAAATCAGAACTTTTTAACTCCTGACTCACTGCGATCAAAGTTTAGAGTTTGGTCGAAGGAAGTCATGCGTTAAAATGATTGGATTGACTCAAATTAATTTTAAATGGGAGACTGTCTCAAGCTCTATAAAAGGGCCAAAGGAAGAAAATTTTGAGATTTTTTTTTTAATTTCTTGAACGTAGGAAAACCCAGCGTACACTTGGGAAGACAAAACGTTGAAGGAAAAATGTCACTCTAATGGACCATATTATCTCTTTCGCAACAACAACAAGTTTTGCAGACACAACCGATTTTATTGTTTTCATATGACTAAAACCCATTAAATTTTTTGATGCTTCTGTACATTTTTGTACTGAATTAACAGACTATTTTGAGTGTGTAAATACCGGAAACAAAAATTTGAAGAATTAGTTCGAAAGAACAATGGAATTTTACAGTATTTCGTCATGGTTGTCATTTAACAGTCACATTTTTATTAATATTGCTATTCAAATATTTGAGTGTACAATATTTATTTCTATTTTAATTACAATCAAAAGAAATTTTCAATAACATCTTTATTAACTCAACCCCTTTCAAGTGTGACCTACACTTGATTACAAATTTTTGTTTGTACCCATATTTTGTAATATCGGTTACGGTAATTATGTTTCCCATCAAGTGTGGTGGTGACTGGTAATGATCTTTAATGTGACATTTTCATTTAGATAACACAGCTCAACAAGAAAATGCGTATTGGATTCTGGTTAGTGATTTGGATAGTGTCTGTTGCGCTGATTCCAAATCCGGAGCCCAAATTTGTCTATCACGTCAGGATTTTGAGCAATTCGCGGTTAAAGTGCCGAAAAAGGGCATTTTTGACCCTTTTTAAAAGCTTATAAAATAAGATCCTGACATGCAAATGACTTGGTATCAAGCTCATTCGAAAGCCTGTAATTTTCTCTTAAAGATAATACAAAATGTTCAAAAAATTTAATTTTCTTAAATGGTAAAAAAATCATTAGCAAAAAACCTTCCATTTTTTCAATATTTAGTTTATTTACACAGTGTTTTTTAACAAATTTCCATACAAATTCATACGTAAATTTTAAATTTAAAGCACTTGTGGCTAATGATTTTTTTACCATTTTAGAAAATTAAATTTCAAGAAGATTTGATCTTGTCTGAAAGAGAAAATTACACACTTTCGAATGAACTAGATACCAAGTCATTTGCTTGTCAGGATCTTATTTTATAGGCGTTCAAAAATGGTCAAAATGGGCATTTTTTGACACTTTAACCGCGATTTTCTCAAAATTGTGATGTGATAGAAAAATTTGAGTGACCGTTTTGGAATCGGGGCACCAAACCCTATCAACTTTTTTTGATTTCATCCAAAACGCAGCGACAAACCCAAGATTTGTAGAGCGGTGTAATTCACTATTCCATATGGTATACTATAGTACATACATTACCATTTTTTTGTCAAGTGCCTAATTATAATTATTTACGAAACACAAAAGTACCATGAATTTTATTTAACTGTAATTTCTAATGTAGTTGCCCACATGTTTTTCTTTTTGGTTAATTTAATGGTATGTAGGGTGTTGCGTAGTATCTTAATTAAATATTAATTTGTCAACGATCATTGACTTTATTAATGATTGTTGGTTGGTTGTTGAAGAAGTCAATAAAGTAATCAAACTTAACACCAAATGAAACGCTTGAGTTCATTTTCTAAAATTCTTTACGTTGCGCAGTGGAAGCGAGATGCACTTTTAATGTCAGAGATACTCTGCAGCAGAGCTTCGAAGAATGAAATCCTTTTCGAATGAATTCTCAAAAAATCCATTCAATTTTCATAGTCAGTGAATGCATTCGATTTCATAAATCAACATTGAATGCAGTCCTTGGAATTCATTCGATTGAATGAACAAAAATGAATGCATTCGATTTCTTTTTCATTCGATTTAGAAAAATCGAATGCATTCAATTTTTTATCATTCCACTGCGAATGCAATCGATTTTTTAAATATATACCAAAACGAAGCCAAATTTTGGTCCATAGTATCGACTACTCTCTTTACATACGATGACCCTAATGGGCTCTAATTTTGAATCCAAAAAAATTGGTGTTCCCAAAATTTTAAAAACGCACATATTAACTGCCTATACGACAAAAAATGTGAAGAGTGTTAGCAATACTATGGAAAAAAATTGGCTCCGTTTTGCTCTATCTTGGTTAGTTTTTTTAAGCTTTTTATGCAACGAATGAATAAGCCATTCGATTTTTCAAATTGAATGAAAAGAAAATAGATTGCATTCGCAAGTGAATGCATTCGATTTTTAAAAGTCGAATGAATAAAAATCGAATGCATTCGATTTTTGAAAGTCGAATGAAAAATAAAACGAATGCATTCGATATTTATAAATCGAATGAGTCTAAAGTGAATTCATTCAATTCGCTAAAATGTGATTGGGGAATGCAATCACTAAATTTTCACCCAGAATGACAAATCGAATTAAGGAATGAAATCCTTCGAAGCTCTGCTCTGCAGCCCTCCATTCTAAACCGATTCAAATTATTTTTTCTGCTGTTTGTAAATTTTTAAATTTCGCATCGACTTACGTAGCCCGATTTGTCAATTTATATTTTTAATGTGTCTTTATTTTATTGCGAAAGTAAAAGTAACAAATTAAAACGACTTATGGCTTAAATTAATGTTAATAATAATTTCTTGGATATGTTTCTAAGATTTGGGGATTTTTTTTTTTGCAGTAAGAGTTTTTTTTCCATATATTAAAGAACTCCATTTTAAGGAAACTATTTATAAGCATGAACTATTCATAAGCATACAAACTAAAGTTTTTTCCTTATAGTTAGGAAAATTTCCCATTTTTTTAGGTAAATTTTACTAAATTTTAGAAAAATTCATAAACTCTTTTCAAAGAAATTTTTTCCTTAATTTTAGTGTCTTTTTCTTTTAGTGTACAAAAGAATTGCGGAGTGATTTTGCAAAAAAATGCATCTTGTTCCACTGTACGTTAAGCAAAGTTTAAAGAGTTGGTAATAACCAGGGCAAAAAAGTTTCTGTTCGTTTTCGGACATTTAGAACAACATTCAATTGTACACTCAAAAAAATCCTCTGTCCAATCAGCAGAAAAATCTGCTGAAAATACACCCAGTTTGAACGATATGAGAAATCTGCTGATTTTAGCAGACGCGGTTTGCTAAATATCTGTCATGATTATTTAGGTGAAATCAGCAGAGAAATTTGTCGAGACAGCAGAGAAATCTGCTGATTTCAGCAGAAAAATCTATTGAATTCAGCAAAACAATCTGCTGATTTTAGTAGAGCTGATGTTCATAAATATGTTCAAAAATATAATTTTAATTGTATAAAAAACGAGTAAAAAATTAACACTTTGAAAATGAAACTTGGAAAATTTTTATGAAAAAATAATGACACCAAACTATTTCTGTAAAATTTCAAAATAATCTGCTAAAACTATGTTCCGTAAAATCTCTTTAAAAATTAACACTTTGAAAAAAAAAAGTTTTTTTTTTGAAAAAAGAATGATAGCAAATTATTTCTGAAAAATTACAAAATATTATGCTTAAAATATGCTCAAAAATATTTTAAAATTCAGCAACAGAATCAGTTAAAACGCAGTAAAATGTCTGTTATTTTCTAAAACTGAATGACAGAGATTTTAGTAAACATATCCTTTTCAGCAGAATAATCTGCTGAAAGATTGCTAATTAAAATTGAAAGTCGTTTTACAGATTTTTTGACAGAGTTTTTCTTTTGAGTGTATGGTTTAGTATTTCCCTTTATTTCAATCAGAGAAAATTTATAAATGACAAAATACAAATTATTTCTGTGCCCAGCAAAAAATTGGTAATGACACATCATTACCATTCGCATTACTTAGTAATGACAATTACTTTAAGCCATTGATGGGACTAATTAATTAATGGCACCAATTAATTGATGGTTTAATTACCATTTAATTGATGTCAATGGTAATGAAATTTTTTTCATTACAATTGGTTGTATCAATTGCACCAATTAAATTACTAATCAATTTAATTACTAATGAAAATTAAAAAAAAAATAATTACCATTGGTATGGCATCAATTAAAAAAAATAATTACCATTAGTAAAAGTCGTCACAATATTGTCAAAATCGTTAGTATTTGAAAATATCTGTTGTTTTTTGTTATTTTGTATTTCAATTTTTCACATTTTATGAACCAAACGCACGTTTGCCTTTTGTATAACACAATATTTGAAGTTTTTTATTTGCATTTAGATTTTTGTATTTATTCATATTTAAAAAAAACATGCTTTGATGTTTAAATTTATAACTTTTCAAAAAGACAAAAATATGTAAACAAATGGTTTTGAAACCAATTGTAATTGGTGTTTTTCAACAATTGGTGCATTTCATTACAATTGGTAATTATTTTTTCAATTAAAAAAATTTAATTACCATTAAATGGTAATGAAATTTTTTTCATTACCATTGATATTAACCAATGGTAATTAAATTTCAATGGTAATGAAAAATTCCCATCTATGCTTTAAGCATTATATTGAAATGTAAAATAATGATAGCGTCTAGATTGAGTTAGTAATAAATGTGCTCGACCCTTTTAGCACATTTATTATGCAATTTGTTAAAGATACAATACTAAATGTTATTATTATAAAACGTGTATTAATCAAAATAAGAAGTTATGTTGGTAATTCATAGAGCTTTTATTTTAGCTTGATAGTGTACAGATTGAGAAAATATTAAATGTGATAAGAGGGTCGCGCAGGATAATAAAACATTTTTCATAAATATTTTGTAAAAATATTTCTAACTCATTTTTTTCTAAATTGAAAAATATAAAATGGTCCAATAGTTTTTATTCAGTCATCAACTAATTTTTCCACATAATTAGTTACTAATACTATTTTGATAATCATTACATTTGAATTTTCCATTACACATTTCATTACCTGGTAGTGTAAGTTTTTGCTGGGTGGTAACAAAAAAAATGCATTTGCACGAATAACTGCACATGTATATCATACTTATACATACGTATATGACCCCGTAAAATATGTTAATATTATTTAAACAAGCGTGTTATCGCCTGCGATTCGTGCGTACTGCACAATTAAAACAATAACGTGTAATAATACACCGATTCAACATTTAACAAATTTCATTCTTACCAAAAAAACTTGGCTAATGCATTTGCATTAGCAGCGATAAGTCAGCAGAATATGGAATATGTGTATGCTGTTTACATTTTCGTATTCTGCAACAACATGCATACATGACACATAAAAAAACGTAGTAGTGTACGTGTGGAAACACCTGTAAAATCTAAGTAAGTTGCTCATTTTTCATATGAAAATCTTCCAACATCATATAAGAATCAGATTTACACCTGATTTTCTCCTCCGCAACAATTTCGACGATGGTTTATAATGTTTGCTGCTAAAAACTAATTAAATAACCCGTTATATATTGCACTGGATATAGGTATTTATATTTTATATTTATCGTTAGTTTTAATTCACTGTGCCTAAAAATACGTCCGTTCTCTTCCACAGTCAAATTTAAACCTTCTCCGGATATAGGCATTTTAATTTTTTGTGGACCAAGCCCTCAAAACAGAAAAAATTTTTAATATTGGAAAAGCGTATGTTAAAGTTGTTCATATTTTTTTTATTCGAATTAAAAATAGAATTACTTAACTTTTGCAAGAAATATGGACTTGATACGATCAAGGATACCATCAGGACATTATAAAGAAGTTCAAAATGTCCTTTTTTCGGTTATGTCCTTATAAGTATCCGAATTTTGCAATAAACTTCCTGTTAAACCAAATATGTGAAGTAGATACTCAAATTAGGAGAACCTGGGGTTAAAATCTAAAATCCATTGAGTATATCAAGAAATATTTGCAAATGAAGTCAACATTTTTAACCAAATCTGCATATTTTTTATACATTTTTTTGTACCAATTTTTATGGTTTTTTGTTACAATAAAAAACAAAAAAAAGTTAACACATTTATTTTGGCCCCTTTAACACGAATCTCTCATCAGAAAAATTTTATCGAATTATCTTCTCGAGACATAGGCATTTTATTTTTTTTGCAGATTAAGCTTTCAAAACCAACATAGTTGGCTTCTTTTGCAAATGAATGAAAAACCATATGTAAATTTGGTTCAAAATTTTGACTTCCTTTGCAAATATTTCTTGATATACTCATTGGATTTTAGATTTTAACCCCAGGTTCTCTTAATTGGAGTATCTACTTTACATATCTGCTTTAACAGGAAGTTTCTTGCAGAATTCGAATACTTATAAGGACATAACCAAAAAAATAGGACATTTTGAATTTCCTTATAATGCCCTGATGGAATCCTTGATCGTGTCGAGTCTGGATTTTTTGCAAAAGTTAGGTATTTTTATTGGAAATTTGAATAAAAAAATATGAATAACTTTAACATACACTTTTCCAATATTAAAAAAATTTGACTGTTTCGAGGCCTTGTTCCACAAAAAATGGAAATGCCTGTATCTCAAGAAGGCAATTTGATACGACTTTTCTGATGACAGATTTGTGTTTAGGAGGCCAAAATACTTTAGAAAATGTATTCAAAATGCCTGTGCAAAAACCGTGTAGAGAAGTGTAATATATTATGAGAATATCATAAATAAAAATATTTTTGGGCCTCGAGCTAGAATAATATTTTAATCGAGAAAATATAAGAATTTAGGACTTTTCTTTTCACATTTTTTTCAGATTCCAAAAATTTTTGATATGATAAATAATCAGGCCGTTCATGAATCCACAACGTAATTGGTTTGGAAACGAAATTGTATTCGCCGTTTCCAATTTTCGAAGCGTTCATGAAACCTGACGAAAGTGCTTTGTTCGAAAAAAAAAAAATCTATTGGGTTCGATCGGTATATAAATAGTGTCTCCGCTAAACACTATTTATATACCGATCTATATGAAATTAGATATGACATATAAGGTCGGGAATTTTTTGATATGGCAGATAAAAAGATATGTATATGATTATAAGTATTTATAATTATATCTCGAAAAAAATTTTCTAAGTCCCGGACAATTAAAAAAAATTAAAAAAGTCCTAAAAAATTTTATGAAAATTTTTTTGACAATTTTTTTTTGGAGTAAAGAAATCATTGAAAATCTGTTTAGGAGAAATTTTATGTTTTTGAAAAATTTTTAAGTTCCGAAAAAATGTTTTTAAATTTTCTAAGACACAAACATTTTTTGGAATTTTTAAATCCCGTAAAAATGATTTTAGAAAACAAAATCGACAAATTTGTAATAAAAAAATTCTGAAGAATGCAATAAAAACTCTTCTAATTGATTCTTATCTGAGGTTGTACATAAATATATATGGCTTTATATAATTGGGGTATACAAAACAATGATATTCGATGTTATTAAGCTTTTGAACCATTATAATGTAACGCGTGCTGTATTAAGTTTATATTTATTTTCTTATGTGTGTCTTGAAAATTAAATTAACTTGTTTAATAAAATTTTGTTATCGAAATTCTTTTATTTAACAAAATAAAACGACCCTCGAGATATTTTGTTTAAAGGATTCGAAAATGAGAAAACCACATTTGCACACGCATCCATAAATTTGTTGCTGCCTTGATCGAATTAGCATGAAAAGGTTTTTGCCAAAAAAGATTATCGTCAATTTGAATGTATCTCGTCACTCACTGTATACGCAGTGTAACAATGGCACTTCTCTTACAAATAGCCAGGGAAACCAAAAAATATGCAATGTCATATTGGACCCCGAACGATGTGTCGTATGTGATAAATGGATTTAATGTTTATCCATTTCAAAACAATTCGAGAATTCTGGCATTGATTTGCATATCTTTCTAAATTGAGCTATTAACATATATGTTTAGAACCGCTTTAGCACAAAAATACGCATTTATTACATATATGGAGTTCACACTAGCGACTTTAAACATCTCATGAGTGTTTAAGCGCTAAACGAGCAAAATTTGACTTGTTTCCCCATACATTTGGTTGTTCAGCCAAACAATCAAATTCGACTTGTTTCCCTGTTGAACATTTCGCTAAACATTTCAAAGGCAGGGCTCGGTATATTTCCTTTTAATTTTTCTTTATTCTATGCCAAAAAAAAAGATTTCATAGCAACCAGCTTCTGTATCTGTCTGCCATTTTCTTAGCAAAACATTGGAAAATTGAGAAATTATAAATATTTAAAAAACTAATAAAAAGTACTGAAAAATCAGAAAAAAGTGTGTGTTTCATTTATAATTATATTGGAAAAGCTGCTCTAATAGTGAATTGTGCCTTCCATCGAAGTATAAATATGCAAACAGCTTCGGACAGGTCCGGAACAAAAAACAGAAGAATCTTCTTATTTACTTGGAATTAGTCTATAAAAAGGTGTTCCGTGTAGTGGTGTTATGTAAATGTTATAAAAAAATTAAATATCTTGTCTTCCGCCAAAGTTTAAAAGGATTTTAGAAATATTTTTGCAATTTTTTTCAGAGTTAGGTTATGTGCGTTTGTTTACAAACGTTAAACACTCAGCGTTAAACGAGCAAAATGTAGTGTGAACGATTTTGTTTACTTTTTTAAACAAGTGGCTTAAACGAGTACAAATTCTCTAGTGTGAACTCCGTATTAGTTTAAGCATATTTTTGTGTTAAGTTAAGTTAAGAACGCAAATTGTGTATTTTTGAAAACATGATTTTACTAATAAGATCATAGTTTGGCATAAAAACTTATTTATATAATATTTTGTGACAGTTTTTAAAAATTATTTGCCAAAATCAATTTTGGCAGATAAATAAGAAAATATTTACTCATATAAAATGATGAATTCAAAAATTATTTTTTTTTAAAAATAATGCAGTTTTTAGTTTTTTATAATCTTTACTTAACAACTGATTAAAAAGTGGTTAATTGTACAAAAGTTAAGAAATTCTAGTTTAAAAAATTACTTTACGTTAAGTATTTTTGTGGTGTATATTTTTACAGAATATTTGTCATTTAAAAGGGTATTTTTTAAGCGCACCTCTTTTTGAACAAATTTTTGGTTTCCCTGCAAATATCTTATGAATACATGGTGTGACAAGATGTATGACATTAACATTGGTTTTTTTAGAATATTTAACTGAAAGTCAAAACAAACGAAAAAAAGTGTGTGCGGTATGTATTTACCCTATCATTAGAGATTTTAAGCACGTGCCACGATTAAGCGAACGCCTATCATGTGAGGCGTAATGAAATTAGCTGATATTTTGTCCTTTTTCTCTACACAATAAAAAATTTTTATTTTGTTCATTTGAATACAAAAAAAAAAGTTATGAAAGTTAAATTCCTAACAGAATTTCCAATTCTAAATAAAGAATTACAAAATAATTTCATAATAAAATGAATTTCAAATCAAATGTCCAACTGGGTCATACACTCAAAATAATCCTACAGTAAAAAATACAGTAAAAGTGTTATAACTCTAACTATACTACTTTTTTAGTAATTTACAGTATAAATTTAGCTTTACAGTATAAATTTAGTTATTTTTTTGAAATTGGAATACTTTGAACTTTACTGAATACTGATTTTTTACCGATTTTTTAATAATTTTTGTTAGTAATTTTAAAAAATTTGGAAAATTATTTTTGACACCTAATATGGTAAAATTTACATTTTTGAATATTTTTTTTTTTCAAACGCACATAGCAAATTTTCGTTGAAAAAAAATAAATCTATATTTTTTTTTAAAAAAAAATCCGAAATAGATCATTGCCAGCTATCAAGCTCAATAATTATATATTTTTGAAACAATTTTTTTTGTTAAAAAATTTTTCAAAATCGATTTTGGATAGGTTTTCGCTTTTAAATTTGTTTACCGTTTTTTTACAACTGCGTTAGTAAAAATTGACTAACGCGTTGTAGGGCCCTTTAATACTAACAATTAGTAATAACTGCCAACTTTTTAGTAAGGAATACTGTAGGATTTCTATGAGTGTAGGTACACAGAAAAAAACGAATTGTTATATTGACCCCCATATTTGTGAATACAATTAAATTTTTCACTGAAAGTGCTCCTATACGGAAATATGTAATATCAACTAACGTTTGTAAATATTAATTGTTGAAAAAACAATTGATAAATGAGTTTGTAATAGTTTTTTTGAAAAAGTAAAAATTGAAACAAATGTTGTTGTTAGTCCCAATTTAGACAGGGCAATTTTAATTGCCGCAATTCTTAGTTTATAGAAGAGAGAGGTAAGAGGAATGGAAAGGCGAAAAAACTTGCTCGTACTGGCAATTCGTTTTGTTTTTTTCATTCGCAACTTTCACTCTGTAGAGTATTTTCACATTTCTTTTTGGAATTGCTGAATGAATTGCCTGTATGTGAACATATACGGCAAGTTCAAACATAAAAATTGCCGCAATTAAAATTGCCTGTTGCGAATTGGGACTTACAAATTTTGTATATATTTTCCAATGCCAAATATTTAAAAAAGAAAATTTCCAAAACAAATTCAAATATTGAAAACAATAAAAAACTTTTTATTTTTCGATCTTTTTGTATTTTTTTTTGAAATAGATATTTATTTTAATTTTTTTTTTCTTTGAAATTTAAATTTTATTCAACTAGGGCGGATTACTCAATGAAAAGTTACACTCAGAAAAAAAACTAACTAAAAAATGGGAAAATTAACTAAATCCAAGGAAAATTGATAATGATTTAGCTCCATTGCCATGTATTCCCACTTTTTAGGCCATATTTTTCTTCAAAATTAGGACCAATTTGAACTAGAAAGTGGGAAAAAATTTCCCATTTTTTAGTTAAAAAAAATTTTTTGATGAGGACATTTTTCCTAAAAATTAGTTAATTTCATATTTTTATTGGTTTATTTATAGAATCGCATGCGAATACACACAGAATTCTCATTATGTACATTTTTTATTTAAAATATAAAAAAATGTTTGTTTCTTATGGTCAAGTAATAAATTTCATTAGTTTTTAAAGTTAAATTACAACAAAGACTTTGTCTTTAACGTTTGTTCCCAAACTATGGGAAAACACGCCAAAGCCAAGGCATTTGTTGTGATTAAAATATTATTTTTTCCCTCACACATACATGTGTAGAAAAAAATGTAAACATTAAATTTATTACTTGTTATACAAGACCAAACTCTCCTTTTCATATACTACAAATAATAAACAAAATGTGAACTACAAGCAAGCATGAAAAAAAAAAATAAATCAACTAAACAATTTCATGTTATGAAAAATTTACTAAACTTGTGGAAAAAACTTCCTCAAATTAAAGAAGATAAATATGATAAACTAATTGGTAGGAAATTACGTCCTAAAACTGAATTTTTTGAACTAAATTTTGTTTTAAGAAATATGTCTTAAAAATTAAGATTTTTTTTCATTTATTTAGGGAAAATTTCTTTGGCGGAAAGAATTTTTTCCATGTATTAGGGAATTCCATTTAAGGAAAATTATGGCCTATTTAACAGTCCATGAACTAAAATTTTTTCCTAAAAGTTGGGAAAATTTCCAAAATTTTATTTAAATTTAACTAAAATGTGGGAAAATTTATAAACTATTTTGAAGAAAATTTTTCCAACGTTTAAGTTAATGGTTTTTTTTGAGTGTATAGCTGGTAACTACCGATTTAACGGAGCCTTATGTCAAAATTTGTATGAAAAAGTTAAATTTAACGGAGAGTTATTTTTAACGGAGCATTGAGTAATCCAGCCTTATACGATAAATATATTTAAGGGTCGAACCAGAATCAAATGCGTAGCGCAAGACGTAAAAAAAAAACAAAAACAAACACATCAAATTTGAAATTTTTACGTCCGTTTGATTTAGGTAACTCACATTTGAATATTAGAAACGAAAAATTATTGGGCGTTACGCCTTACGCGACGTAATTTGATTCAGGTTGGACGCTTAAGAAAACAAAAAATAAAAAGTTTTACGGTCCTTTTTTTTATGACACTTCAGAATTTTACTTTTATCGTCATACAATTTTTGTCTTATGTCGAAAATTCTTTTTTTTTCGTTCGTTCCTTATTTATTTTTTTTTTATATACACTAGAGTGTCCCTTATTTTGGAAATGTTGGAAACGTTGAGACGGTACCCGCTCATTTTATTCCATTTGACTTAAAAATAACTCAGGAAAAATTTTACGCCACTACGACCACGCCTTCCCTACCCAACATTAGAGTGTCCCTTATTTTGGAAATGTTGAAACGGTACCCGCTCATTTTTTTCCTTTTGACTTTAAAATAACTGAGGAAAAATTTTACTCCCCTACGACCACGCCTTACCTACGCGACGGAGCCTTAAAAAGCGGGCCTTAAAAATCATTTTTCCATACAAACCAAAAAAATTAATTTTTTATTTTTTATTTTTTTGTTATTAATTATTATATTACTTGGTTAGCTTATTCACGACAAAAAAATTGATTTTGGTGGGATAAGGCTTTCAGCTCTAAAAAATTTTTCGCAAAAAAAAAAATTAGAGCCGTTGGGGTCCTACGGTAAAAAATTTTTAAAAAATATTTTTTTTTAGTTTTGATAAGCAACGGTTTTAGTTGTTATGTTGCTTTTAATGATATATATTAAAAAAATATTTTTCATATCTGTGACATCTTTATCTTTTTCGAAAAAAAAAATTAGAGCCTTTGGAGTCCTACGGTAAAAAATTAAAAAAAAAATTTTTTTTTTAGTTTTGACAAGCAAAGGTTTTAGTTGTTATGTTGGTTTTAATGATATATATTCAAAAAAAATATATTATTCATATCTGTGACATCTTTATCGTGTATCGAAAAAAATCAACAATGCATTTTTTACCCTTTTTTAGAACACGATAAAGATGTCACAGATACAAAAAATATTTTTTTATGAATATATAGCATTTAAAGCAACATAGCAACTAAAACCGTTGCTTGTCAAAATTAAAAAAAAAATATTTTTTAAAAATTTTTTACCGTAGGACCCCTGCGGCTCTAAATTTTTTTTTTCGAAATACACACACAAAATAAGCGGTTCTAGCGTGTCGAAATCGAAAACTCGTGCACTATCCCACCCCTAATGAACATACATGGACATTTTTACCCGGGTACGTATATTTGAAAACTTTTTTTCTTCTTTTTATCTAAAGAATTTAAGCAAAAATGTTAAATTTGTTTATTTTTTATTTTTCAAAAATTTCATAAAGATGATTATGCATATTTCCAGTATTTTGCTCACCAAAGACTGTAGTGATTAATAAATGTGATATGTACTTAACTTGAAAAATAAAAAAAGGAAAACATAATGAAAAGAAAAATATAATTTTGTTCTTTGAAAACAAAAAAGTTGCGGAAATTTATAAAACTTTCAAGTTTGCAGTTCAACGAAAGCAAACACACACTCAAAAAAGTTTTACAGTTACAAATGTAAGATTATTTCGTTTGATGGTTTATGATTTGAATAAATCGTGAAAAACACCGGAATTACTTCATCTTATTTTAGCGCCTATTGTTAGCTTTTGGTCAAAAAAATAAGATTTCGCTATTTGTTGAGTTTTGGTCGAAACCGAAACTAATTGAACCTTCCTTCAAAGAAATAAAACGATTTTCTTAAATAATTTTTTTAACATTTTTAAACATTCAAAATCTGGTTAATTTTTATTAAAAAATAAATAAAAATTGAGTAGGTTTATTCTAGGTCGAGGTCATTATTTCCTTTACCATATTAGGGATATTCACTTTGGCGTGCTTACCATTTGGTTAAAATTCTGCTTAATTTTTATTAAAAAATAAAAATTGTTTTATTCGACCGGCTAAATATTATATTTTTGATAATTTAAGGTCCCTTACTGCTTATAGTATTAGGTTTTTATATTTGCTAAATAGTCTTGACAATGGAATATGACAAATTCCAAAACAGGTGCTGACTAAGTCGTGCAAAAATGGCTAGCATAAATAAATTTAACAACAGAAAAATAATTTTCTTACAAATTATTCTCAAAGAATATTAGCCCGCTCGGGCACTATTTAAAGATAATTCTATTAGTATTTTTTTTTTAATTTCTTTGCTATTTACTTAATTTGTTAAAACCGAATTTAAATCTAAACCAAATGGGGTTTTAAATTAGAAACCCCCAAATAGTGTTTTAACATAAAACTTATTCGAAATATATCCAACTTTGATAACATTTAACAATTTATGCAATACAACGAATTATTAGTACTAATGCAACCGTCAGCATACCTTTGCTAATATTAAAATTTATTAAATTTTAGGTATTTAGAAAAAAAAACAAATAATGTTAAATTTACTTTATCCATTAAATTCCTGTTGGATTTTTTGGAGCATACAATTTTCAAAAATTATTATTCAGCAGAAGAGCAAAAAAAATATACACAAAAAAAACTGATAAAAAGATTTCCATTGCAAATATCCTTGATATCATTTATTGAAGTGGAAAAAATTCAATCAGTATACGTTGCCAAATAAACACAAAAGATTCGCAGTTTGTCGAACCATCAGTACTACTCCGGCAACAATGGATAAACGACGACACATTGAGGAAAAGAGAATGTCAGCAAATAAAATAAAACTGAAAAAAAAATGCAGAACAGCACTAAACTGTACGGAACATGTACATTTTTTCGGTAAAATATCCTAAAAACAAAAAAAATGTACATAGAGAGTCACAGTATTGAAGCAGCAGAAAACAAATTCTATTAAATAATTCAATTTACAAAAACACAAAAAGTTTTATGTAAAAAACAAAAACTTTAGAAAACTTTTAACGTTCTAGGTATATATGGGGCATTCCATGACAAATCGGACAATTTGAAATTTAATTTTTTTAAAAAATAGAAAAAATATTTATAATCTTAATTCCACGATCTTACTGGACAAAAATTTGTAGAATCTATTGAAGTTTTTCAACAAAAAATTGCAAAAAAAAAAAATCAAAGAGTAAAAACATTTTCAAAAATGAGGTATAAATTTCAAAGCTTAAAAATCGCATAGTAGAACACTTTTAAGAATTTTTTTGGAATTTTTATTTAAAAGCACATAAAAAACAAAAAATAAAAAAAATATTGGAATTTAAACCATTTTTGAAGAAGTAATGAGCAAAAGAAGTTTGAGTAAAGGAACATGCTCCGAATTTTTGAACATTCTCTTGAACGGGTTATCAAAATGAAAATTTATCACGAAGGAGTTTGTGAAGAGTACTACAAACAATAAAAAAATTGGGAAATGTAAAAAAAAAGTGTCAGATTTGGCATATCGTTAAACTATATTCAATTTGAGCTATCTAAAAAAACATAACTTTTCAGGAGAGCAAAAAAACCGTCGCATTCGCGTATTTTTAAACTTTTTGTCGGCCGATCTTTTACAATATTAATTAATAATTACTACTAAATTTTACACGTGCTTTGTTTGTAAAAATTCGTATTATTCGCTGAGTTACAGCAGATAGCTCAACCTTTTTTATTTGAAATTAATCAACCTAAGCAGATAGCTCATTAAATATAGACTTTAAAGCTTTATAACTTTTTAACGGATTATGTTAAAAATGTAAATTTGGTACCATATTTCTCAGTTTTTAAAGCCCTTCCGTTACAAGTGTTAAAAAAAATACTTTTTAATTTTTTTTTAATCATCGATTTTTTCGCGCTTTATCGCCATTATTTGGAACCTTCATGAAGTTTGCGAAAAATGTCATAACACTTGTGTTTGCTGTACAATCGAATAGACAAATAAAATATGCAAAAATTTCAACCGATTTTGCTCCGCATCGAAATATGGGTCAAAAACCGCGTTTTTAACCGCGGAATGGAGTTGAAACTTTCAAAAAAAAAAACTGCCATTATTTTTATTGATGGAAACACCATATAAAAAGTGATAATATAAAAAAAATTTAATTTAAAAGTTTACCCTAGTAAACTAAACTGTAGATAGCTCAAATTTTTATTTATAAAAAAACATGGTTTCACATAGCTCATGCTATTTTTGGAATAAAATAGTCTTAAAATAATTTTTTTGTTCTGAAATTAATACCATAGACGAAACTTATGCCAGCGAACATTTTGCCATCAAAAACTCATTTTCGTCAACCGAGCAGATAGCTCAAATTGAATATAGTTCCACGATATAATGCTTCAAAAAATGGGGTTCAAAACCGATGTTTTGATGCGTTGCACACGTATTGACAAAAAGAGTATACCCCCATACCGTGATTGTAGGGTATATAAATACAGAAATTTAAAGAAAAATGTTTATTGTATAAACTTTTTTAAAAGCACAACTTTAACCATCAGCGGCAAATGACGAAATTCGACAAAAGTCATTTTCGTGCCACCACTTTTCAACAGCAGTTGAACGAAAACAAAACTTGAACTACTGAACTGAATGAATGAACTAAATATTTTAATAAAAATAAACGAACATTTTTGCTTATACCCAATTCACACCTTTTAATTAAATAATAAATTTCCAAATAAACATTATGAATATTTTAGTTTTAACATTTCTTACCTGGTGCAAATTAAACTATTACGGAACTAGACTTAACGAAATATATTAAGTTCGACTTTTTTTATTAATATAAATAAAAGTATATAATCAAGCTCGAGGTCTTTCTCTTATTTAAAAATGTTCTTTATATCATTTCTTCAATATTCATTGAATAACATCATCAGGGACAGTACAAAAAGAAAACATCAACACACTAGTTTATACAAATTTTGTTTGAACTGTCCCTGATGATGTTATTCAAAGAATAACAAAATATTGGAGGAATGAAAATTTTGAACTAAAAGAAAGATCTCGAGCTTGATTATTAACTATTATATATTTATATAATGTTGTAAAGCTTTTTTATTATCCTTTTGATACGTTGTTCAGCTTTTTGGAATTTTAGTGTCGATATGTCAATAAATAGTAGTTAGTAACTTTTAGTTACATGAAGAATATTTAGCAGTCAGTTATTTAAATAAATGTATGTATAAATATACCTCCTACTTATATATAAACATCTCTCTCTTTACAAACACAAATGTATAAAATTTTACATTCCTTCACAAGGAAATATGAATGCCGTACAAATGCCCTTTATTTATTTTTATTTTTTGTATTTTCTTAAACATACACAGCCAACATTGTATGCATATATCGCTCATTTACTTGTACAGTGTCATAACTCAAAATATTCGGTTTAGCAAAAAAACGCTTTTAAAGTTTACCATTGAAGTTGGTTTTCCATTGAAAAAGGCCGGTACATAGAAAATTTAATTATGGCGTGTTCTTTTCTCATATGGTGAGTTTAAAAGATATTAGTACGAATTTGTAACACAATATAACGAATAATTCTGTATCATTAACTCACGTATTTTGAGTTATAACACTATACAAGTAAATGAGCGATATGTATAACTACATGGTGCATACACATGTGCTAAAAAAAATAGCACCAGAGGAATTATATTATGTTCTTTGGTCATCGTTTTCCGTCAAAGGTTTACCACCGATTTCGCTAAAATAGATATGATTTTTGCATACTTATGATCAGGGAAACCAAAAATATGCAGTATCATGTTTTTTCCTCCACATTGTATTGATAAATGGGTAAGGTATTTATCCGTTTTAGAAGATTTTAAGAAATCTGGCATCGATTTGTTAGAGCATTTTTTTGCATATTTTTTTAAGAGTATATTTTAGCATATTTTAGGTTTAAGAGCATATTTTTAGAGCATTTTTTAAATTTTTAGACCATTTTTCACTTTTTAGAGCATTTTTTTAAACTTTTAGATCTAAGTGTAAGGTATATTCAGCAACTTTGTAGAAAATACTAAGGCAAATATTTTTTAGAACATAATAACATTCTAACTACCCCACATAACGGTATTTTTTGGGTCTATTCTCTAACAAATTGTAAAAAACACCGCAAAAAAGGAGACATCATTTTTTTTAAGAGCATATTTTTATTGTTTTTAGGGCATATTTTCCGTTTTTAAGGGCATTTTTAAGCGCATAAAATGTGTTTTTTGAGCATATTTTTGGTTTCCCTGCTCATGATCCTTGAGTGAATTTAAGTCGATGTAGCAATGTCCGTCTGTTGAAATCCTGGTTTTGGGGATAATACTGAACAGATTTAGACGCTTGAGGTACCAACTTTCGTAATTTTCGCCGTAAAAAGGCTATTATTTTTTTTTTAACCGGTAAAGTATTCCAAAAGTTATGAGTAAAAATGTGAAGCTACCTCTAGAACTTAGGAAAAATGGACACAATTAAAATGCGATAACTTTACACCTGATGAATGAATATGGACGAAACTTGGTACATGGCGTGGTGGTGTAAACAATAGGGTGGCTCGTTTTTGGGCTTTTCTCTCTGATCAAATTCTAATACCCGCCAAAAGTGTCGGTCCCCTAAGGGTAACTCACATGCAAAATATCACTCCGATCGGAGTTTATCTTCTGTCTCCACTTTGAGCCTCAAAATTGGGGTTTTTGGAAAAAAGGACTTTTAAAAAAAAAAAAAAAAAAAATTTAAGTTTTTTTATTAAAATAATGAAAAAAATTTTTTGTATAATATTTGATCATAAATACTTAAATATGAAATTTAAAGATTTTACGGTATCATTAACCCGTTCAAACTTGCTACCAAAAAAATGGCATGATTTTGGGGGCGTTCTCAAAACACCTTTTTTCAAAATTTGAAAATTTTATTAAAAAAAAATTTTAAATATACCATTTTTTATTTCTGAATTCATTAAGAACACTTTGGAGAAGAAAAATGTGAAATATGGCGGTTATCCGTCGAGCCACTTTTTGGGAATCGCGGGGGGAAGTTAGCGGATTTCAAGGAAATGTTGGTTTTATCAATAATTTGGATTAATAAAATCTTATAAATTTCATTTTTGGGCAAATTAACTGTTTTTTGGTGTCGTGGCATTCAATTAGATAACTTTAAGTCTGTCATAAAATCTTACCGATCTAGGACGTCTTTAACCCACATTGGCTGAAAATTTGAAGTTTAGAGCTTAAATTTTGTGCTATAAACAAGTATAAAACGGCTTTTATGTTTTTTACCTCAACTATTATTTCGTATTAATATATTATCTTAAAAAAAATCGTTAACCCTTCTTGGTAGGGGGTCAAAACTGACCCATTCAATAAAAAGTATATATTTTTCATATAAAATTAATTTGTGGCAATTTATTAGATAACTTTAAATCAGCCCTTAAATCTCACATATTTAAGATATTTTTAACCCACATTGGCCAGAGGTCAAAAATTACCCCGGCAAAAACTTTTAGGCATAGTGCTTGAATTTTTGATATCAAAAAAATATATATTTTTTATTGAATGGGTCATTTTTGACCCCCTACCAAGAAGGGTTAACGATTTTTTTAAAGAAAATATAATAATACGAAATAATAGTTGGGATAAAAAACACAAAAGCTGTTTTATACTTGTTTATAGCACAAAATTAAGCTCTAAACTTCAAATTTTATTCGGGGGTCATTTTTGACCCCCAGCCAAAGTGGGTTAAAGACTTCCTAGATCGGAAATATTTCATGACAGACTTAAAGTTATATAATAGAATGCCACTACACTAAAAGCCCGTTAATTTGCACAAAAATTAAATTTATAAGATTTTATTAATCCAAATTATTGATCAAACCAACATTTCCTTGAAATCCGCTAACTTCCCCCCGCGATTCCCGAAAAGTGGCTTGACGGATATCCGCCATATTTCACATTTTTCTTCTCCAAGGTGCTCTTAATGAATTCAGAAAGGTTTTTTTTAATAAAATTTTCAAATTTTGAAAAGGTGTTTTGAGAACGCCCCTAAAATCATGCCATTTTTTTGGTATCAAGTTTGAACGGGTTAATGATATCGTAAAATCTTTAAATTTCATATTTAAGTATTTACGATCAAATATTATACAAAAATAATTTTTTAATTATTTTAATAAAAAAACTTAATTTTTTTTTTTTTTTAAAGTCCTTTTTTGCGAAAACCCCAATTTTGAGGCTCAAAGTGGAGACAGAAGATAAACTCCGATCGGAGTGATATTTTGCATGTGAGTTACCCTTAGGGGACCGACACTTTTGGCGGGTATTAGAATCTGATCAGAGAGAAAAGCCCAAAAGCGAACCACCCTAGTAAACAACCACCATTCTCTGTACATGCGTGTATTTTGTAGTTGTGTGGATTTGTTGTACCAATGCTGTTAAAAAATATAATGTCATTCATATGCTTACTGTATACAAAATCGTGGTTGCTTTTATATCATTTTGTTTCATAGAGACTTCAAATTAATATTTGTCGAAAAAACAAACAAATATGTAAATGAATTACCTGTGAAAACAATAATTTATATTATAATTGAACTATTAAAAAATCTAAAAACTAAGAAAAAATAAAAATAAAAAAATTGGTATCAAATAAAATTTGTTGTTTTGTTTTTCAATCTTTACATTGGTTAACATTGGGGAGGGTATTTAAAGATTCGACATAACCGAATATAGCTTTCTTACTTGTCTATCAATAAAAATGCTGGCTCAGATTTGGAAAATTCGAACTCATTCCCGTGCCTCTTCGCGGTTGAAAGCCCGATTTTTTACCACATTTTTCTGAGGAGCAAAAATGGTGAAATTTTATTTCACCATTCGATTTTAAAGCAAAAATTAGTGTTACAACATTTTTCGCAAGCTTCCAAGGGTTCCAAAAAGTGGCTATAAATCTCGGAAAAAATCGATGATTGAAAAAAAAATAATTAAATTTTTTAGCGCACGTAAAGGAAGATCATTAAAAACTTTAAACATTAAAAAACATTAAAAAATATGGTAAAAAATGTACAAGGCCAAATGTAACTTTGCAAATGATGTCCACTAAAGTTATAAAAAACTTTTTGAATTTTTTGCAAATATCAAAAAGTCCATCCCATAGTCGTATAGGCCATGAAAAAATATTAAGAAATAATGTCTTACTTTTTCGCGATCGTTAATAAAGTTCACGCACCAAACGCGATGAAGTTTTGAATATTAGTTTTTCTTTTAAGTATAAACAAATTAAATTTAATTGCAAAATATTTAGGATTTTCTTATAATTTCATTAATATAAAAACAAAATCTCATCAATTGGAGGGCGCGAAACAATCGCGATATTATGACTCTATTTCGCGAATTTTTTAAATTAGCTAAATTTTAGTGTCAAGTGATAGGTGTTATGAGTAGGGTTGCCAGACGGCCTGGAATGGCCTGGATTTTCCAGTTATTCGAGGTCTGGTCCAGTTTCCAGTTAAAACATAATTTTTCCAGTTGAAAAAGGATTTTCATAATTTAAATTTTTTTTTTATTAAATATTTTTTACAATTTTTTGGGACTACTTTTTGAATAAAACATTAATCATAAAAATAACATTAATGCCTCTTTTGGATACGGAAAATGTACTGCATTTTCGCTAGTTTTTTTACAACTTTTTCGAGCATCTCGGCCAGTCTAAAGTTGATTTCGCTTGTCGATGATTTAAGGATTATTGGCGTACATTTTGCTTTTAAAATAACTCCACAAAAATATGTCTGGATGGGTAGGCTGACCATTCGTACTGATTTGATCAGTACATGTACTGATTTTTGATCACGTGTACTGATCAAAAAAAATTGTACTGATTTGTACTGATTTTTTAAAATATGTACTGATTGTACAGATTTTTGAACATTTCAACATAAAAAAGTAATTTTATTCGAAAATTCTGTACAAAAACTTGAATTTCCATAATAAAAGTCGTCAGAGTTGTTTTTCTGAAATGAGATAATTTATAAAAACTCAAAAATGAATCCGAGTATGAGGTTATTTCGATTTTCCTAAATTAATATGAAAATTCGCACAGAATCTTTGAGGTTTTCTATAACGAAATGGGCTAATGAATTTTTTATATTATTAGAAAGATGATATGATTCTAAGATCTTAGACGAGGTAATGTCATCAGAGCTTATTCGAAAAAGCGCTCAGAAAATCAGGGCCTTTAGTTTTCTAACAGGAAAAGTTGTCAAAACTTACGGAAAAAGTCTTCAAAATCTGCACTGAAACTATCAAAACATTTAAATGAAGTCGTTTAAAGTCAACTAAATTTTTTGCAAAATAGCGACAACAGTTGTTTTTTGCAGTTGTTTTTACTTAAAATACTTGGGGTCAAGTTAGTTTAACGGACATTTTTAAGTGTTGAAGAAACATCAGTGTTTTCTTATAGAAAAATTTTTTTAGAAAAAAAAACATAAAAACTTGGGCGTACTGATTTAAGCTCAGAAAAAAATGGTCACCCTATGGATGGGTCAAATCTGCAAATGATGGTCAATTGTTGTCGCCCTTTTTTAACTATGCACGTCCGGGAAACTTTACTTGTCCTTCTTGATTTCCAGATTTGCCACTTTGAACTTATTTTTGTGGGGTTATTAAAAAAGAAAAATATACTCTAACCTCAGGCCAATGACGAGCTTAACATCAGCATTTCGAAATGCTCGAAAAAGTAATAAAAATGCTTAAAAAGAGAACATTTGCCGTGGTAAATAGAAACCGCTATTTAGTCCAAAATAAGAATATGTATCTCACATATGAAAATCGGGTGATTTTTTTTCAGATTATTAAAAAAAAATGTATGGGTCCAGTTACTTTTTAAAAATCCAGCTGAAAATGTTCCATTTTCCAGTTATTTGACTTCTAGTATCTGGCAACCCTAGCTATGAGGCAGTAATTCTTTTCAGCAACTAAAGATTATAATCGCGGAATTTTAGTGCTTTTTCGCGGATGTAATAAATAAGTTAAATGTTGGTTCCTTCTGATAGGTAGTCATGAGTTTGTGATAATTTTCAAAAAATTAAGATATAATATAAAATTTTTAAAACAAAAAAAAGAAAAAAAATCATTCTTGGGGGAGTTTTAGAAATTTCATTCGGTGCGTGAACTTTTTTCACCGAAATGACCGAAAAAATATATTTTTGTTATCTGTACAACATTGCCCATAGCGTGGTGGGATGGACTTTTTTTGTCCAAAAAAAGTTATAACCCTAATGTACACCCCTGCAAAAACTTCGCTTACCAAATAATTAAGGGGTTAGCAAAATTATGAGTATCTAGTTACCTCCCAATTTCGATGTTCATTAATTTAACACGGTGATGTCATTGGTGGTAACCACATTTTGTCTTTTTTGGCGTAAAGTAATGCTATAAATGGCAAATCAAACCGAAATTTTTGGTGGTCGCTCTTTTAGGCTATAGCTTTTCCCCAGGATAGTATTTAAAAAAGTGTCTTTTAAGAGAATATTCGACAGTTATGAGCTGAAATTCTACGTGTTAAATAATTTAAGTTTTGCAAATAGTTGCGTATTTAATTTCTTTTCCTAACGCCCACATTGCGATTTTTTTTAAGAAATTTAAATAAATCTGGTGCTATTATTTTTTGCCCACCAAAGTTCATTCATATTTAAAAGTTTTTTTTTTGTGTATTTTCTCTTTTGTTACTTATTGTACTTATACAAAATTTAGTGAAGCTTGAAAACACGTCCATACTTTATTCTTTCCTTCCTTTGAAATTTCATCACCATCATCATCGTCGTCGTCATAATAAGAGCAACTTTTTGCTACAGTCAAGCTAAACATTCATTCTATCGTTCATCGTGTTTTCACTCCAATTGAATTTTTTTTTTATAAAAATCTTTTAGTTGTTAACAAAAAAAATACTTATTTTTATTTATAAAAAAAAAATGTTTCAAGTTCCAAATCCCAATTCAAGTGAGTCGTCGTAGTCATTTGTATCGAAGCAGCATAACAATGATTTGAAAGTCAACAACAAAAATATATATCCGAAAGGATATACTCCCAGTCGCTATAAGGATTAACAACAAACAAAAACAAAAAAAAAAAAATAACTTTTGTACTCTTTTAAATCTCCATACTTGTTTTGTTGGTTGTATGTGCCTTTAAACCAAACTTATTCTCTGCTAGGGTTGCCAGAATTGTATTTTGAAAATGCGGGACAAACTCCCGAAAATTACAAAAATGGCGGGATTTTAAAAATTTTCGCGGGACAAAAATATTTTTATGAACAAAACTGAAAAATTTAGCACCATGTTGTCGAGTTTTATCGTTTTAAATAGAGACTACCAACCTAGTGCATTTTGAAATAGAAAAAATGTGTTTGTTTTTCAAAAACATTTTTTTCGCGCTGCTTTAGTGACTTATGTAGCTAAAGTAAATTTTAGTACACACATTTCCATTTTGAAGATACAATGCTGGACCAGAATTACTCCATGGAAATTTTATAAATTTTTTCCCGGAATGTACTCTATGTTCTGCAACTTTAGGCGTACATCTTTTGAAAAATATTTTTTTTTTTTTCAAACAAACACTAAGATTGTAATCTTTTTTGTTATACCCAATACACACCTGAGGTGAAATCTCGTTCGAACCAGATTTCGATCATATGGTTGTGTATAAAATGATGCAGACCATTTGATCGAAATCTTGTTCGAACGAGATTTCACCTCAGATGTGAATAGGCCTTTAATTGTTCCTTAAAAAGGCTCCAATTCCACATCATTTGGGCGACAAGGTAAAACTAATTTTGCAAAAGCTTACAAATAAGCCTTTTGAAAACTTAGGCTTTTAAAGTAAAAAATAGTTGTTGTTAAAAAAAAATTGCAAAAAAAGCGGGAATCGGCTATGAAAATCGGGACAATCCCGCCAAATGCGGGACATCTGGCAACCCTATTCTCTGCATAGATTCTTAGTTCTGTTTAGTTTTGTTCTGTTGTTTGTCTATCAACTTGTATATTTGTATTTAGTGTGATTCTCAACCTTTTTTATTGACAGCATTCTTAGATTCTGAAATAAAATATGGAATTTCGAGGCTTTAGGAACGTTAGAAGCTCAGCAAATATTCAGTTTCAACGACATTCGATTTTTGGAAGTGATACTTAACATTCAGCCCGTAGATATTTACACAGCAGCAAAATCGGCTCTCCGGTTAAGAGAGTCGGAAATGCTTAAGCAACTTTCGTGGGGACACTCGACCATATTAGGTACAGTGCACTGAAAAAAAAGAGTAAACTAATGTTAAGGAAAAACTTACTTTAAATTAAAGACATGCATTTGTCTTTAATTTTAGTAAAATTTCTTTACTGAAAAGAAAATTTTCTTGATTTAAAGATTTTTTTTTTTTTATTAAGTACACACAAAAAACTCAATTCTTTAAAATAACAAGAAAAAATTCTTTAATTTTTATTTCTTAAGCAAAGTAAAAATTTCTTTAAATTAACAATAAAAATGCACTGTTTCAAAGAATTTGTATAATAGATCTAGTGAAAAAAAAAATGTATGGGAAAAAATTGATTAAAGAAAATTTTTCATTAAATTTAGTTGGTCTTAATTTATTTCTTTAAATTAAGTAAACATATTTATTCAAATTAAAGTAATCTTTCACTTAAACTTATAAAACCGTGTAATTGTTTTTATTACAATCAAATTGGTTTTTTTTTTAAGTTTTTTTTTAAACATTTTCAGAAATAAATAAGGAACTTTTTCAATAAAATTCTTAAAACAAATTAAGAAAGTCATAAATAGAGATAGAAATTATTATGTAAAAGTTAACAAGGCGTTTTAAAAACATATTTTCATCATTGTTATCTTAATTTCTTTCCAATAAATTATTTATTTTTCTTAAAAAATATCAGCTTAATTAATTTTAACCATTATTTTTCATAAAATAAATATTAAAAATTGAATCAAAGAAATTTGACTTTAAATATATGCGACAATTAATTAAGTTTATTATAATAAACTTCAAATTAAAGAAGCATATCTTTAAATTTATTTAACACTTAATAAATATAAAGACAATTTCTTTAACATTTAAAATTGAAACAACCCCAATAAATACATATTTACACATGTGTATGCATTTAGAGGAAAAAGAGAGAGGATTTTTTTTGCATATGCTAAATAGTGATACACAATTTTTTTTGAGAACAAAACTTTTATTTCTCTATTTCTTAAAGATTTAGTTATCCAATTTAATGATGATCTACTTAGAATTAAGGAGACATGTTACTAAATTAATGTAACACATAATAACTTTAAAGATACCTGACTTAAAAAACAAAAAAACAAAGAAAAAATTTTGAAACTTCAAAAGAAAACTTGACTTTCTTCAGTAACAAATTCTAACTCAGTGCGTGCGGTCATATCGTTTAGTCGTGCAATTAAAGTGTGAAGTTTTTTTATCAAAAATATAATATTCATATAAAAGGTAAGTAACAATGTTATATAAATGAGTGAAAATTAATTGATTTATTTGAAATAATATAAGTGAAATTAAATAGATTTGCGTTATTAATTTTCATTGAGTTTGTGTTTCTTCTCATATATAAAAAAACACAATGCCTGTTTCTGTGATATATGTAAGAGATTAATCACAATTGGAGCGTCAAGCGGTTTTCCTCAAATGTTATCAAACATTTTATATGAAGAAAAATTCCGTTGCGTTTTTTAGTCAAACAGAAATCTAGTATACTTTTATGATTACAAACGCTTGCCTCTCCAAATGTGATCAATGTCAAACACAAAAAAACTGACAATTGCATATATTTTTCATTATTGAATGCACATCGCGTGTAATTTCACACTAGTACCAAACAGAACCATAACGGCACGGTTTTGAATTCATGAATACATTAATTCTTGATATAATTCTTTGAATTTAGTTTTGTGCCAAAATAAGTTAACTAAAAAAATTTATTTTGTTCTTGTTTTTCAAGTTTTTTAAATAATATATATATTATCATATTAAGTGAATATTATTCAGAAATGAAAAAAAATATTTGAAATAATTTGAAACATTTTCATGCTGCGCTTTTATAGTGTGTTGATTGTTGTCTTGATTGAAAAATTTAGTTGATATTTTAATTTTTGTAAATTTTCAAAGATATTTGAGTTCATCATCGTTATTTTTCATTGGGGACAACAATTTCCTTTGCAACGATTCAGTTGGAAACAATTAAATCCTGTCATTTGACATAAGCGCTATTAATGACGTTCTGATCCCTACGACAACAAAAGATATTATAAATACCATACCATCAGACAAAGCGTACAAAGGTGTTTCAAGTATGTAAGTAAATTCAACTGAGTATAACAGTTGAAACATTTCTACGTTAAATGTTTTACTTTTTTTATGTAAGTTGTTTTAAAAAAGAATTCAAACAACTAACAAAAATAGTGGTTTCATATTTATCATAAAAAACATCTACGTTTTTAATTGAAAACAACGATTTTTTACAAACAACTAATGTAAACTTACTGTACTTTTTTTAAGCAAAACATGTCAGTTGTTTATTTTACTGTTAACATTTGTTTTTAAAACAGAAAAACAACTTATATAGAAATTTTTTCAACTGTTGTTTTCAGTTGTTTTTACTTACATAATTAGTTAAGTGAACATATACAATAAACATAAATTTGGATTTTGTTATTCCTGAATTAATACAAAAACTTTCTGATGTTAAGTATGATATTATTATGTCTGTAGTAGAAATGGGGTAACAATTGTTCATTTATTGGATAATTGGTCAGTCAAGGGGTTTATCTCTGAACAATGCTCTCGAGGAGTGTTAAACTGAGAAGGAATGTTTGTCACAACATATTTACCTAAAGCACTGCTTTCTATGTTTTCATAGTATTTCAAATACAATTATGTACAAAATCTATCAAATTAATTAAATAGAATAAAATATTTTTATATATGTATATAGTATTAATATCCCAAAAAACTTGTAATTTTATTCAAGATTCTTTTTTAACAAAAATCTTTTTTCCACAAACTTTTTAAATAATATAACATAGTGTCTCAACCTTCCATAATTATGTGGACATTTATTCCGACATACATCAAAATCGTGTTATCTCTCGTGTGCCATAGTCAAATGTTATACATATTTATGTTGGAAACAAATGTTAACATAGTTCTCCAAACATATTTCTTAACAATTATGTTACCATAAGAAACATCAAATTCATGAGTTTGTTTATGCCGACATTTTGTAAAAAATACAAATACGCAAAAATATTCATTTTATTAATAATAAATGTTGTTTTTCGAATGAAAGTACTTAATGACGTCAATTTAAAGATTTTTAATTAAAAATAAATGGGTTATATGTATTAGAAAAAAAAAAAATAAATAAAAAATAAAATCCAAACGACATATGCAAATTACGATTACCCCACCCCTTAAATACAAAATATTCTGCCGACGTTATTTCTTATGTTATTTACAAATTTATGTTAATACATATAGCCGGAGCGTAACAAATTGGAAATATTTTAGAAACATATATAAAATCAGAATACGAACGGCGCGGTTAACGGTTTTAAATTAGAATCACCCAGATCAGACCTTTGAATAATTAATTTTTATTTGTGAATTAATTCACATTATTTTTAACCAATGAGTTAATTCATGATTAAATTAATTATTTCCATTAAATTTGAATTTTTGAAGAAACTTGTAAATAACGTTTGGAAACAAGTCAATTTAGTTTAATTAATTCCTTATGAATTAGTTCATTTCTATTTCAAATAACATTAAAAAATGAATTAAACCAAATTTTTTTTTGAAAAAAATTAATAAATTCAAAACGAATTAATTCACAGTAGTACATATTATTACTAATTAAAAATCTACTAATTAATTGAATCGAATATTTTATTTATTACACTAGGAACCAATAATTTATCCGACCAATTAAGTTCACGAACTAATTTTTTTTTATCAAAAATTTTTTTTTACTTTTACAAAATTTCCCATGCGGTAAAACATTACTTGATAGCTTTTTATACAAATTAAAATTCCTAGTCCAATTATTTCCTCGGTTTTGTTATATAATATTTTTACAACTTGCACTTTACAACTTGCACATAAATATTTAGCATTTTTAATTTTTTCTGTAACTTAATTTATTTTATAGGCTGAAGATTTGTATATATATTGAGTTCAAATTCTACGTCATTAACACAAGTTTTACTAATACTTGAAGAGATACAACAGTTTTAGTGAGTACTTAAAGAGCTACGATTTACAACAACTTTGGCGAATATTAAAACAATTTATAATATTTTTTTTTTAATTATTATTATAAAAAATACATATTATTAAAAATGATTATTTACTGCTTTGTTTGTAAACAAAATTTTAATAATTGTCAAAAACTATTTTGTCATATTAAATATTTACACAATTTATCATCACTAAATGTATATGAGTGTGGATTTGTTTCTTGTTCCCAAAGATTTAATTCTTTCAAAGCTTTTTCAAAGCACATGAAAAGTGAATATGACAAATTTTTTAAAATAAATCAAAATATAACTCAAACTGAAACTAACGCTGTAAATATTACAAAAACACAAATAACTGATATTCCATGTACATCTAAAAATATAAGTAATACAAGAATAACACTGTGCTACACCAAAAATATGCAGGGGTTCTCATATAAAAATTCGGGTTGGTTGGAGTCCATAGAGTACTGATATACTCATACTTTTTCTGGATCACTTCGTTAAGTACGTTTTTTATTGGCAAATGTGTTGGAAAACGGAAATTCTTAAATTACAATTTTAAAAAATTATTACTTTGTTAGTTTGCAACCGATTTTCGATTTTATGGATTTGTTTTAAAGGTATAGGTCTTACCTTTAAAACAAAACAAAAATATTAAAAATCGATCAAGAATTGGCTGAGCTACGATCGCTTAAGTAAAAAAAAACCGAATTTTTTGAAAAATTTGTCAAATTCTTTACACTCTAAGTTGAAAGTGAATCATTAAACAATTTTTTTGAATTTTTTGTAAAAAAGTATAGTAAAGTGGCTTTCCAAAACACCAAAAAACATAACAATCGGTTAAAAAATGAATGAGTTATGCTAAGTTTTGTGATAGGACATTTTTAATTTTTTGTCAGAAACGCTTGTAATTCAAGCATTATTCATAAATCTTGTTACTAGTAGTAATTTTATGCGCATATGCATATAAACTAGAGATGGGAACGTAATTAGATTTGTGCGTGATTTACACATGATCACAAGTGAGCGTGATTGAAAATTGGTTTTACTCACGTGGTTGTTAGTGAGTGTCAGTGTGAGTGGAAGAAAATAATGGGTGTGTCAGTTACTTCCAAATCCTATTTATAATTTTTTGGGTTTGTTTAAAAAATATGAGTGTTACTTCTTAAACAAAACAACATTGAGAATCGGTTAAAAACAGGCTAAGGTGCGCTTGTTTAAGTAAAAAACCTTTTTTGAAGAGTTATACCTGCAACATTTTTATGACAGAAAAAGCTGTGCGCTTGCAAACATGTTTTTTTAAAACGAAATTGCTAAAATTGTGGGATCATTTGATGGAAATTTTACCTGTTTATAAATATACATGTGAGGCATTCCACACCAAATGTTCAGTGAGAAAAAAATTGTGTACCAAAATTTTTTCAATGGGTCCCGGGTAAAAAAGTTTTTTATATAACTAGGGTGAGATTTCCATGCAAATGCATGTTTTTTGTCGAAAGCCTAAAAACGATATCCACCAATTTTCTTTCCGATGCCATTAAATGGCATCGATTTGTTTTCGCATATTTTGCATATTTTGGTGAAAATACATATTTTTGCATATTTTGATTTTAAATGCATATATTGTGCATATTTCGAACTTTTAAGTGCATATTATTGCATATTTTGGCATAAATTAGCAAAAACACAAATGGAAATTAATTTTTTTCAAAAACTATTTTAAATTTTAAAAATTTATTTTGAAAATCAGAAAAATTACTTTTTTTTCTTCTTATTTTTTTTTTTAAGATTTTCTTAATTTTTAAAAAAATCTTGCTAGACAAACATCTAATCTTTAAAAAAAAAATTACAAAGTGGCCGGATTTTTTATAAATTGACTTTTTAAAAAAATGGAAAATTTCAGAACGGGTTCTGAAAATTTTCCAAAAAAATTTTAATCGATAGCCGATACAAAACTATACAAGAATGTAAATTTTTGAGATTTTGGTGCATTTCGTTTTTATTTGATATATATTTAAACAAGGCAACTTGACACAAATTTTACCATTTTTCCAATATTTGACCACGCCTCCTAGCTCCATATATGAGGCATTCCACACCAAATGTTCGGCAAAAAAAAAAAGTTGTGTCGTGTCAATATGAAATCATTTTCAAAGTATTCGCTCTTAGGGTACTATTAAATAACAAAAATAAAATTTAAGTTTTTTCAAAAAGTAGGCCTTGTAGGCGTGGTCAAAAATTGAAAATATCTAACTTTTTGCCTGAACATCTTTACTTCAATATTTATGCAAATTAAATGAAACACAGTAAAGTCTTAAAGACAAAAGCTGTTTATAGATTTTTGAATGGGCTATCAATTAAAAAAATAAAAATTGGAACATTTTCAGAAGAAGTTCTGAATTTTTTAAATTTAAACTTAAATTTTATTTATCAAAAAACATGCCGCAATTTGATCTGTTTTTTATTTTTTTAAAAAAAAGTTAAAGGAATTTTCTATCTGATCTGAAATTTTTAGAGATGTGTTTTGCCTTGTTTTCGAGAAATCAAAATTCAAAAATTGCAACACGCTTATTTTATACAATAATGGTATTTAAAACGTGTGCGTATGAGTAATATCAATACTTAAAAAATATTTTAAGAGGCGATGGTAGCGTGAGTGAGTTTTTAATAACGATTACGCACGCTCATGAAAGAAAAAATTTAGTCACGGACGATATTTTATTTTGCTCACGCTCATTCACGCACACGTGAGTAGAAAAAAATAAGTTACGGTCACGATGTTCACGTGAGCGTGAGTAAAATAAAATTTCGTGCTTGAATAATTTTTTTCTTTCATTAGCGTGCGTGATCGTGAATAAATACTCAGGCAAACAAATTTGATATTTTCAATATTTGACCACGCCTACAAGGCCCACTTTTTGAAAAAGACTTAAATTTTATTTTTGTTATTTATTAGTACCCTAAGAGCGAATACTTTGCAAATGATATCCCATTGAAACCACTATGGTTTTTCTGTAGTGGAACTGTTGGTGTGGAATGCCTCACATGGCTATCCATACAACCCATTTAAAAATTTACGGTTCACATGTTTTTTTTTCGCTGAACATTTGGTGTGGAATGCCTCATACGTATATTTAAAAATAGGTAAAATTTCCATCAAATGATCCCACAATTTTACCAATTTCGTTTCAAAAATGTCAAATGTCTTAAAAATGTTGCAGGTATAAATCTTCAAAAAAGGTTTTTTACTTAAACAAGCGCACCTTAGCCTGTTTTCAACCGATTCACAATATTTGTTTGTTTAAGAAGTAACACTGATATTTTTTAAACAAACCCAAAAAATTATAAATAGGATTTGGAAGTAACTGACACGCCCATTTTTTTTTTATTCCACTCACACTGACACTCACTAACAACCACGTGAGTAAAATTAATTTTCAATCACGCTCACTTCTGATCATGTGTGAATCACGCACAAATCTAATTAAGTTCCCATCTCTAGTTTATATGCATATGCGCATAAAATTACTACTAGTAACAAGATTTATGAATAATGCTTGAATTACAAGTGTTTCTGAAAAAATTTAAAAATTCCCTATCACAAAACTTAGCATAACTTATCCATTTATAAACCGATTGTTATGTTTTTTGGTGTTTTGGAAAGCTACTTTACTATACTTTTTTATAAAAAATTCAAAAAAATTGTTTAATGATGCACTTTCAACTTAGAGTGTAAAGAATATGACAAATTTTTCAAAAAATACGTTTTTTTTTTACTTAAGCTATTGTAGCTCAGCCAATTCTTGATCGATTTTTAATATTTTTGTTTTGTTTGAAAGGTAAGACCTATACCTTTAAAACAAATCCATAAAATCGAAAATCGGTAGCAAACTAACAAAGTAATAATTTTTTAAAATTGTAATTTAAGAATTTCCGTTTTTCAACACATTTGCCAATAAAAAACGTACTTAACGAAGTGATCCAGAAAAACTATGAGTATATCAGTACTCTATGGACTCCAACCAACCCGAATTATCATATGAGAACCCCTGCATAAATTATTTTTGGTCTTTTGTAGCACAGTGTAATTATTGACAATGCATTGTCATTGCAATGATTTGAATATTGAAGCAAATTCAAATAATAATGTATCTGAAATACAAACAACCAATATTGATTTCAGCACTTTGTCGAAAAGTTCCTTTAAATTTACATTAGCAACTTATGCTAACAAAAGTTTTGCACGAAAAGAAGCCACAAATGCTCAAAAAAACATTACAAAACATATAACAAATCCAATACGAAATGAACTTCAAAGTATTATTAATGAATTAAAGAATAATGATTTACCTCATATAGAAAATAAACTTAAGCAACTTGTAACCTTTTGTAATAATCCTTTTAAAAGTTTTGATTCGGAATACAAATTTATAAAAAACTTGAAAGAAATAAACATGTACGAAAACCCTAAAATTCTGCTTCTTGATAACACCATTAGTGATTTAGTTGTTAATAACATAAATACCTTGGATGCAGTTGTAACCAAAGCTGTACTATTTCCAATTAAGTTCCACATAAAAAAATTTTTTGAAATTGATGGTTTATTTGAGGAGTTTGAAATCAATATGAAATATATATCGGAAAGTCCAACATTAAAAAATTTTTGCAATGGTAAAATTTGGAAAGAGAAAAGTAAGGAACATGGTAATAAAATCTATATTCCCTATTTCCTCTATTTTGACGATTTCGAAATAAATAATCCACTTGGTCCCCATACATAAAGTCTGTTGGCTGCAGACATGGGCGATACCAATTACATTTTTTTCAATTACAATTACATGTAATTAGTAATTGAGTTTTTTCAATTACAATTACATGTAATTAGTAATTGAATTTTTCAATTACATTTACATGTAATTAGTAATTGAGTTTTTTCAATTACTAATTACATGTAATTGTAATTGAAAAAACTCAATTACTAATTACATGTAAATGTAATTGAAAAATTCAATTACTAATTACATGTAATTGTAATTGAAAAAACTCAATTACTAATTACATGTAATCGTAATTAAAACGTTCAAATTACAGTGTTTTCCATTACATGCAAAAAAAAAATCTGACAACTGACAAAGTTTTATTTTTAACAAACTAATAGTGACTGGCGAAATTCAACATCAGAAGCATTTTGGACAAGTTAAGTGATTGCGGTCGATTCTAAATATGATATTTAAAACTATAGTAAAAAAATATAAGTCAAAAATATAACATAAAATTTGTGACATAAATATATAATTTGTGTGTATAGTTATGGTGGCAGATTCTAAACTTAAAACTAAACTAAACTTTTCTTTTTCCTACTACGTTACCATGGCTTTTACTGGTGACATGTCACATGATTTAAAACTAACACCGAAATTATATAATATTTATTTTAATAAAATAAATATATGTATTAATATTAATTAAATAATTTTAATAAAATATAATAAATAAGTGATAACAACTACATACAAAAACAAGTAAGAAAATTATAGTCGGTCAAGACTGACCGAATACCCTACACCAGTGTTTTCCGGAAAATGTGTCCCAAGTCCAAACATGGTCCGATTTGGTTTATCTTAGGTCAAATCTTTAATAAGTGTAGAAAACACTCACAAACCAAATCTGAGTGAAATAGTCTTCTATTTGTTTTTAAATTAACCGATTTAAGTGAATAGCGGGCGAAATTTTCATATGGGACCTAAGTCCAAAAATGGTGTGATTATAATCAAATTTTGATTGGGTAATTAAAGTACGTGTTAAAAATAAACAAAATTTTAATAAATCATTTCCTATTTTCAAGAAATTTTAGCGATTTATGTGAATATCGGGAGGGTGGTTTGTATGGGGGCTACAAGAAGAACTGGTCCGATTGCTTTAAAATGTGGAATGGTGATTTGTGAATACAAAACACGTTTACCTGCCAAATTTCGAAAGGATACCTATTGTTATTGTTAGAGTCATTTGACTCATATTTTAAGGGGACGTTTGTATGGGGGCTAGGTCAAAACATGGACCGATTTTTGCAAATTTCAATAGCGTCCGTCGTTGTGTCAATAGAAGCTTAAGTCTCAAATTTCAGATAAATCGGTTAAAAATTGCGACCTGTATCGTGCGCACAACGTTTACATGGACAGACATCGCTAAATCGACTCAAAAAGTTATTCTGAGTCCATCTTGAAGGTGGGTCTAGGACCAATATTTCGGGAAGTTACAAACATCAGCAGAAACTCATTATACACTGTACCACAGAGTGGTGTAGGGTATACAAATAGTGTTGCCAAAATTGTAATGGTAAGTAGTGATATCGTTTTTTTTACAAGTAGTTACAGCAAGGGGTACTAATAGAAAATAATATATTAATATAATAAATAAATTCGAAAGAATTTTGTAATTTGGAGGCATGTCACAGACTTAATTCCGTTCGGATTCGGAAAAAGTGGTTTACTCGTAAAACACAAAGCGAAATTTTTTTTCAGAATGAAACCACTTTTATGCAACTCAATTCCACTTTGATTTTTGAAAGTGATTTCATTTCGAAAATTACAAAATTCGTTTTGTGTTTTACGAGCAAACCACATTTTCCAAATCCGAACGGAATTGAGTCTGTGACATACCCCTTGGTGTTTTTTCGACTAAATTTTGCGTTTTTTATTTGCATCTGCGGTCAAAAAATTATTTTATTTGTTAGCAGGAAATCTAACGACTTTATATTCGGGGCGTTTATGAAACCAATGCGGATTGGTTTGACAACACTTTTTCACGGAAATCAGCTGTGTGTGTTTATGAATCCAATCCAATTCCAATCAAAGAGAAAATGAGAAAATTTCCGTTCGAAAACGAAAATGTGCGTTCATGAATTCTATTCAGTTGGTTTGACTGTTGGAAAATTTTCGTCAACGTTTGGCTTCGGGGATTTGTAAGAAAAGTTAAGAATAATTAATTTAAAAAAAAATTAAAAACAAAACTTAAATGGAAAAATGTGAGTAAGATGTTCTTTTTTGTTTTCGACTTTTTTAAAAAATATTTTTCCTCTTTTTTTTATAAGGGGAAGGTACAAAATTAATGAGCAAAATGCAGTTAGTTCTTCATGAGTTTGTGGAAATAAATCCCGATATATCGAAGGGATTTGTGTTTTAAGGCCTTAAATATAAACAAAAGTAATTCATATTAAAAAATGTGAAAATAAAATTTCCAAATTTTTTTTGTGTCCTAGATTTAACTTCCGTAAAAGTAAAACGAATGCACTTTTTTCTATAATTTTAACATTTTAGTAATTCGATTTTAACTTTGAGTGAAAACGTAAACAACAGAACACCAAATTGGATTTCATGTGATTCGGAAAATGTGAATTGAAAAGTTATGAATGGCTTTTTCAAAGGCAAAAAGCCCTTAATAAAATTCTTGAAAAAAGTATCATACACACTTTAGTTTATTAACGAAAAAAAATCTTTAGTCGGACAAGTATTTCGATTCCGAAATTGGGCGCAAAAAATAATAAGAGTCCAAATGGGCAAAAAGTTACCGATGTTTTAAAAAAAAATCATAAAAAAGGAACAAACTGAAGCAACTGGTATTTTTCCATACAAAATACCAGATCCTAAGTATATATTGGACTTAAGGAAAACAAAAGATGGATTTGTATAAAATCCCTTGCTTAGTGGATCAATAATCAAAAAAAATTTAATTCAAAACAAATGCTTGACAGTTTATTTGTTAAATTATTTTTCTTTTTACAAACTGCATTATATAACAACTCTGACTTTGACTTTCTAACAGAGTTACTATAAAATACGACTCTGTATTTGCAAAAACAGAGTCGTATTTTGTAAATACTTGTGTCTCCGCTAAGTTCGAACGCAATAGATATTTTTTTTCGAACAAAGCAATTCGTCACGGTTTCATGAACGCTTCGAAAATTGGAAACGGATTTGAATTTCGTTTCCAATCCAATTTCGTTGTGGATTCATGAACGGCCTGATTATCTTAAAAATAATTTATATTTCGCAGGTACAGTGAAATCAGAAAATACACACGCATTTGTTGGATTTTTTTTAAAGCATGCCAGCAAGCAAAATCCTACCTGAATAAGTGATCGCTTGCATAATTTAACATATAACAAAAAGGAAACAGCTACAAAGTCATAAAGACATAAAAAATCGGGATTTCCAAAAGGAATTTTAAAGACACTATTATTTTTTTACAACGCAAAATATGTGAAGACATTGCATTGAAATTCAATGGAGTGGCTGTACATCGCAATAAATATTTGAAAAATTTAAAATTTTGGCACGAAAAGGTCTACATTTTATAGGATCTTCTTTTATATGTGTGGTCATAAAAATCAAGTTGGGTTAAAAATATCGGGATTTCCAAAAAGACATTAGTATTTTTTTTTTGCAACGCGAAATATGTAAAGAAACTACCTGTTAAAGACATTGCATTATTATTTAATGGAGCGGCTGCATATCGCAATAAATATTTCCAAAAGTGAAATTATTATTACAGAAAAGGTCTAATTTTTTTTATTATCTTCTTTTATATGTGCCATAAACGCAGATCCTAAAAAATGTTGACCTTTTTTTTTGATAAAATTTTCCCTTTTGCAAATATTTATTACCTGAATTATTTTATTTAATCTTTTAAAGAAAATTTGTGGTTTTCAGCCAAATTTATATTCTTTCAAAGATTTTTTGTTGTGCTTGATAAATAACACTGGTTTACAAAATAAAAAAAAAATTTCTTCGCACGAAACGTGACTATATTTTTTTATATATTACAGACTACTAACTCAAAAAAAATATCAAAATTTTTTTTTTCCACGGATTCAGTAATATTAAAAATTTGTTTAGCGTTTCTTTAAATTTTTCGACTATTTTCGTTATACCTCGCGTTGTTTACATCCGATCTACTCGCGATAAAATCCATGTTAAAGAGAATCATGCAACAAATCATTCAAACATCATTTTCCAATCAAATGATAAGATTACGTTTAATTAGCATACATAATATGTCATATTATGACAAAAATACGTTATTTGAGCAATTAAATCAAAATTTGGATGGTCGACAAAAATAGAAATCGTAACAAATAAATTTTATTATGATTTCTCTTCAGAGACCAAATATAACAGTTGTTTGTGACTTTTTGTTTTAAAAAAAAATATTCTAATGTATTAACACCTGTTGTATTTACACTTTTTTTTTTGACGCTAAAAAACGACAAAATTAAATTTTTTTTTTAATCTGTGTAAATATGTTACAGATGGACGGACATATCATTGACAATATGTTGGTTTAGCTTTGAAAAATACTTAGGTAAAATTATATTAAAATTCACAGGAAAAAAAAAATTTTTGATAAAATAATTTTTTCTTTCCAAATTGTAAAAAAACGGTTAATAATGTAAAAAAATCATAATAAATAACTACTTATAATATTTTTAAAGACAAAAAAAACATACAACTATTCTTTTTCATGGTATTCGGATGCAAAATAATAAAAATTAATTTGATTCATGTTTCAGTTGAAAATGAATACTTTAAACTTTATTTCAAAACTAAAAATTTAATGAATAAATTCATTGTATAAAAGATCTGGGTTTATTTAAACCCTATCAGTTTTAGATTTTTTGTCAATTTCAGTTATGAATTCAAATTTAGTTAAACGATTTTTTACCTAAATATTTGTTAAATTTAATTTGTTTAACTAAAATGTTTGCATTCCAATTAATGTGGTGATTATTACTCGCATTGTACGGTCTATTTTGTGTATTTCTTTTGTGTCGTCTGTAGTCATTGTTAAGTTTTTTTAAAGACTACCACAAAAACTCTCGTTATCTTCGTTTGACTTGGAGTTTTTGCTTCCAGTTTGTTGCGAATGACTACAGTATTGTGGCACCCACAATTCTGCAGGTGGCGCTGAGGCCAGCGCCACCTGCAGGGTCGAAAAAAATCAAATCTTTAAAACCTTGTTCAGCATCTAATATGTATGCCTTAGGTTGGTAGCTCTTATGATTCCAGAGATCATGCGTTACAAACAATTGCACTAACGATTTTATGCATAAAGATTTTTGAATAAATATGTATGTGTAATTGACAATATTAGTGATTAATTACTAAATGTAATTATAAACATGTTTCTTACAATTACATTAAAATCAATTACATTTTTCAATTAGATGTAATTAGTAATTGAGTTTTTTCAATTACAATTATATGTAATTTGTAATTGAGTTTTTTCAATTAAAATTACATGTAATTTGTAATTGAGTTTTTTCAATTACAATTACATGTAATTTGTAATTGAGTTTTTTCAATTACAATTACATGTAATTAGTAATTGAAAATTTTCAATTACTAATTACATGTAATTGTAATTGAAACTGTAATCAATTACACAATGTAATCATTAACCCCCATGTCTGGTTGGCTGCATATTATTCTTTTCCCACAGCACCGGAGTTCCTAAAATTTAAATTAAATAATGTTTTTATTGCTGCGTTATTCAAATCAAGTGACGTTAAAAACATTGGCAACGATAAATGTTTTTTTAAACTAGTAGAAATTTTAAATGATTTAGAAACAAACGGCGTTGAGATTCTTACTAAAAGTGGAAAAAAGACGGTATATTTTTCTTTGGGTTTAATAGTAGGGGACAATTTAGCGTTAAATAACGTTCTTGGATTTTCAGGTTCATTTTCTGGCAAATATTTTTGCCGATCATGTAAAGTGGGAAGAGATGAATCGAAAGAACTTGTTGAAGAAGATATATCTAAATTGAGAACCGTAAAAAATTACGAAGATGACGTTTTTTTAAATGACCCTGAAATAACTGGAATAAAAGAAAACTCAATTTTTAATACGATTAAAAACTACCATGTTGTTAATAATTTTTATTGTGATTTGCTCCATGACCTTTTAGAAGGGGTTCTCAAATATGACCTTTGCCATATCATATTAACATGTATTAAAAAAAATTTTTTGACTTGGAACTGCTAAACATTCGTAAAAAAACGTTCAACTATGGAGAAACCGAGGTTGGGAATATGTCCCCTTCAATAAAACCGAATCACCTTAAGACATTTAAATTAAAAATGTCTGGTAGTGAAATGCTGACGTTTGCTCACTTTTTCCCCCTTATTGTTGGTGACTTGGTTGACGCAAATAGTAATTTATGGAAATTTGTAATTAATCTTATAGAGTTATTAGATTTACTGCTATTAAAAAATTTTACAAATTTGGACTTAGTTAATTTAAAATCACATATTGACTTTCATAACAGGGAATATCAAGAGCTTTTCTCAGATACCTTAAAGCCAAAGCATCACTTTTTAAGCCACTACTGTACTATTGTCGAAAATGCTGGGCCTTTTGTGTATCTTTGGACATTTAGCTTTGAATCAAAACACAGAGAACTAAAATCGTATACAAAAAATATAACTTCTCGGAGGAATATTCCTTTATCACTGGCGATCAAATTTTGTATATCTTTTGCAGATAAAGTTCTTAATTTTGGAAGGAAATCGTTAATTTTAGGTAGTTTTACATACAATATCAAACTTTCACCATTTTATAATGATTTAATAAGTTTGTTAAACAAAGATGATATAGTTGATTGTTCCTGTTATCACAGTGTGAATAGGTTTGGAACTATGTACAAAAAAAACTATGTTATATTTTTTTATGGTCCAAATTTAAAAGCTCTTAAAATCCATGAAATATATTTATTAAATGACACAGTGTATTTTCTGTGTCAAAAAATTAATATATTGTCATTTGAATTAAAATATATGTCATATATAGTTGATGAAAAACTAACAGATTTTGAATTATTACCAGCTAGTCATGTCGAGTCTCCACCAATACATATATATTTATTAAACGGCAAACATTATTTGAGACTAAAACCATTATTTTAATTTTTACAACTTTTTACTATATTTAGAAGGTTTATTTGACAAATTTTCATCCAATATCTGTCAAATAAACCTACATTAGGTTTGATTTAATAATTTTACAGCCCCACAAAAATATAAAAAGATTCTGACCCAGACAACAGATCCACTAAATTTTATGTATTTTGATCTCCTGAATTCGATTCCGCCATCAGAAATAAATTCTATCGTTGGGTTTTTCTGTAATTTACAAGGAAAATCCGCAAAGTGTACCTACATAATTTGTAAATTTTACCAAGTTATAAAATTTTTAAATTTAGATAAATATTAGAAGAATATAAAGGATTTTTGAATAATATCCGTCAAAAATTGTAGAAGTTACATGCATTTGGACCAAGAAGCCTAAATCCAGTTTTATTTCCGGTTTGCCGAATTTATGCTCTTTTTTTCTTCGTAATAAATCAGACTTGAACTTTACATACAGAAATTAAATTTCAAAATTCTTTAACTTGGTCAAATTTACAAATTATTTATTTTTAACTTGGTAAAATTTACAAATTATATAGGTACACTTTGCGGACTTTCCTTGTAAATTACAGGAAAAACGAATTCAATTTTGATGGTGGAATCGATTTCAGGAAGTCAAAATACATAAAAAAATATTAAATCTGATTTCTGGGGCAGAACCTTTTTATATTTTTGTGGGGATGTGTTATTATTTAATTATTATAAACAACCCACAAAAATATTAGCATTTGTTTTCTTAATAAAAGTTAAAACATTGTTTAATTATATTTTTTTAACAGTTAGAACTTTTTTAAAGAACTAAAATTTACAAAGGATACATACAGACCCAAGTGGATTTTTTATTTCGAAATCGTCAAAACACAAAAATAAATACACTATTCTCATTTCTATAACTTTATTTTCCCAAATATTGCTATCAAAAAAATTGATACCGTGCATTCTGCACAGAAAAAAATATGGAGGAAACAAATTTGAGTAATCACTTGTTTAAATTTAAAAACAAAAATTGAGTAATTTTTTAATTGACGCAATTAAAAATTTACTCAAAAATTTTAAAAACAATTTAAGTAAATAATTTAATACAAATTTAATAGTTTTTTTAATTTATTTTTTAACTCTCATAGTTTTGAGTTCTCGTTTAGTTTATAGTTTTATGTGTATGTATATGAAAGTTTGTAATCGTCTTTATAAAATTTTTCTATGTTTTTAAGACATAAATATGTTTGGTAAAGTTTGAAAAAACAAGTTTTTTGTTTTTTTTTTTTGTAAAAAGATTTAAAACTTTTAAAAAAATAAATAGATATATTTTTAGTAAATTTTTAATTGTGTCAATTAAAAATTTACTCAAATTTTTTTCAAAAATTTAATAAATTTTTATTAAAAATTTACTTAATACTATTAAATCGTTTACTGGTGCAAAATTGAGTAATTTTTTACTCAATAGTATTAAAAATTTACTCAAATATTTTTTTTATTTTTTTCTGTGTGATATACATTACTTCCCATATTTTTTCAAAAATGAATTAAAAATTTGATTGGAACTAAAACTGCTTTATAACTATCTCATCTAGCGTGATTATAAAATTAAATGAAATTAAGAGTTTGTATTTTTTTTTTAATAAGCACAATTCCAATCAAATTTTGGTGTAAAGTTCCCATTTACTATAATAAAAACTGTATTTAATTCATTGTTTTATTACTTTATTTATGCTATTAATTAAAAAAAAAGTTTTGTACTTTATGTCTGATAATATTTTATTATATATAGTCACCTTAAATCCAAAAGGCCCTAACTAACAAAATATACAAAATCAGTTTTCCAAAAAAATAGTCTCCACAAAAAATTAGAGCTGCATAATTAAAATTAGCAATTTTATAGCCAAAATTAAAAAAACACGTGATTCGGGCAATCTCCAATGGACGTACCTAGACAAAAAACTTTTTTCATATTTCTTTATTTAATTTTGATTCATATTTATTTAAAGAAAGTCCTCACCAAATTGTAGCCAAATTCATTAAAAAACAACAAAGTTATTAACAAATTAAAATACCATTAAATACTGTTTGCTTCTCTTGTAAAATTAATAAAATGTTAGTTAGGGCCTTTTGCATTTTAGGTGACGATATACATATATACTTTTTTTATTTTTATGTGATTTTTATTTAAATGTGTAAAAAATATACATAATTTCGTTTAAGTATTTTAATCTTTAATGAATAACTAAAAAAACTCTCTTTGTATTTGTAGAAAAAATTAAATATTAAATAAAAAAATTGTTTTTAAAACACAAATTAATTTCTTTTATTATGTTTTTCTTAATTTCAGTACATATTTTTACATATAATTAAGATTCATAATTTTAATTAGTAACAAATCTAAATAACTTTATGTACAATTTTTTTAGAATATAGAAAACACACACAATGGAAAATATCATTTTAAAACTAAAGAGGGAATTTTCTAAAAACTATTAAAATTTCATATTTTCATAGGATTTCTCTTTAAACTAAAGAAATAGTGTATTAAAAAAATCTAAAACTCGGAATTTCTTTAAAGATATTTTACTTTTATTTAGTAAAGACTTTACTTAAATCAAGTATATATTCTACATGTTTTCCGGGAAAAATCGTAATTTTAAAGACAAACTTGTCTTTGTTTATAATATTTTTTTTTAGAATTAAGGAAAAAATTTAATAAAATCGAGGGGATTAAATTACAAAGCAGCAACATTTTTAAAGAAAATTTGCATAATTTTTAAGTAAAAATTTACTTAATTCAATGAAATATAATACATTATATTTAATGTATTTAGATAATATCTGCTCTCTTTTCATCTTAAATTTAAAGAAAATTATTCCATTATTTTATGTAAATTTTCTTTAATTTGAGTAACATGTTTAATTAAATTAAGTAAGGTTTTGTAAATTTGAGTGCCTTTTTCTTCCTAAATTTAAAGAAAAAAAATCTTATATTTTAAAGAAATTTCTCTTTGGAGCCAAATCATGTGCAATTTTTCTTTAATTTTAATAAATTTTCTTTAATTATAGTACACTTTTTTTTGAGTGTGGGCGGGACGGAACTAGAGCAGAGAACTGACTATATCTCACCACAGACGAACTTTGACAGAACCTCCGAAGTCTGAATACCAATTATGGAAGACTGGGCGGAAAACTCTGTTATAACAGAGAATTCGATTTCAATCTTAACGGACGGATAAACAATGGAGATGGGTACGGGCTCGGGAGTGTACTCTGAGTGTCTCGAAATCGGGCCCTTATTAAGACTTCCGGATAAGTGTAGTATTTTCCAGGCTGAGATACTTGCAATTGATAAATCCGCGCAGATGATTATGACAAGGGACCTTCGTCCTTGCGCCATTAACATTTAAGTGGATAATCTTGCAGCTCTGAAGGCCTTAAAATCGAACATTGAAAAATCAGAAAGCGTTCGTCGAATCAGTCAGCACACAGTCTATCGGGGCCCATGGACAAAGTGGAGTCGCTGGGAACGAACCGACTGATGAATGGAGTCGCTGGGAACGAATTGACGTTTCCGTGATATGTTTCACAGCTTATGTTAGTTATGATAACTATTTCAGCCTGAAATATGAGTCCATGGGTAGGTGAAAGTAAAATTAGGGTTTGGGTCTACGTTCGTAAAACCAGCTCCCACTTCATAAGTATTTTTGGATCAGTCGGTACAGATATTTACGGCGTCTGCAGGGGGTGTCCTGCTTGACTATTGCAAAACTTGAACTAATTTGACTCTTTAAGTGTGAGGCAAGCCTTGTAAGCCTCCCATTTCGCAAAGACCTCAATGAGTAGAAGATGCAATAAGGCATCAATAGAGTTGCCCACTTTCGTTCTCAAATCTCCTTTGATACTATGTCATGTAAGCCGTTGAAGTGTTTGGAACTGCTTTTGTATCACATGCCTTTCAAGCGCCCCGTAAAGTAAGATTGGTCTAACTACTGAAGTATAAATCCAAAACATAGCTCTAGCCTCTTAGTCCCAGGTCATAACAAACATTTTCTTACATGCATAGTAGGTATTGTTAACCTTTTTAATTATTTCAACCAAGTTAATTTTAAAAGAGAGCTTACTTTTCAAAATCACTCCTAAAAATTTCGCATAGTAGAATTTCAACTTCTCCGATTCGAACTTTCCCAAACTTGTGATTTTGTACTTGTACCGTATTTACGTTACTAAAAGCTTCTACAATATCCAGAATCAGTGATGCCAACTTTTTACAGGCAAAAAGCGCAAAACAGTAACTCAAAAAGCGCTAAAAAGCGCTAAATTTGAATAAAGTAAAAACCCCCAAAAAGCGCTAAAAAATTATTTTGAATTTAACGGTTTTAATATAAATTTTTATAAAATCATCAGGCCAATTTGCAGATTAAGTCTAAAAAATTGATAAAAAAATTTTTAAACTAAATTTGTTCTGGTTTTTATTATAAAAAACGTTTTTTTTTTTTTAAATTTTTACAAAGTTTTACATTTCTTTGGATGTACTACAACAATTACGTGAAAAATATGGAATTTAGACTGTTATTAGGACGTTTCTGTTGTAAAATATGCATTTTTCTCAAAGTAATTAGAAAGCGCTTAAGGCGCTAAATGAAAAAGTGAAAACGCGCCAGTTTAGCGCCTTTTTTAAAAACGCGCTAGATTTGAAAAAAAGCGCTAAATTGGCATCGCTGTCCAGAATCGCAACCATGGCATATTCTCTATATTTAAGAGATGTCTCTATCCTCTCTACTAACGAATGGAGTGCCGATTCTATGGATTTACCTTGCTGATAAGCATGTTGCAAATCTGATAGAAATTTTGGAGCAAGGTTAGCCCTTATATGTACATCCCATATTCTATCTAGAGAACAGGTAACTTCTATTTTTCTACACTCTTTCCCATAATAAACCGGCATTCGTCTAATGGCGCAGAAAAGATAAAGCAGGTCCAATGAGATTCAAACTGAGCCGGTCGGAATCCCGGATAAACAAACTTATTCTGCTTATATCCGCCCTGATAAGCATATCAAATCCAACAGTTCCGGATTGCTAAAATGTTCGATGAGAGTCCCACCTATCAAACGAATACATCAAACATAAGTACGGTCTTGACGGCCGTTTGGAATAGACGATCCGGGAAGTGAGTCCCCAGTTACCCCCAACGGTCTTCTTACAATGGAGCATTTGTCTTGAAACTCTGGATTTAGTGTCAATTTTCCATAGTAGGATAGTTTCTAAATAGTAGGATGATTCCCATATATTGTTTGACAACGTGAGTTCAATACCACCTGAACTCAACGGCCTGAAAGAATTATTGTTCATTATATCTATGAACAAATTTCATAAAACCAAATTCATAGAATCTATGAAACAATTCATTGGCTGATGAATATTCATTAGTATTCTGAAATATTTCATAGAATTTTATTCATAGATTGTATTAAATTCATAGAAAAAATTCATAGAATTAATGAATGTCATTCATAGAAGAAAATGCCATCAATATGCCATTTAATTTTTTAAATAATTAAAATAATGTTACAATAATTAAAACAGTTGAATAAATTTATTAAAAAAATAAAAAAAAAATAAAAAAAATCATTAAAAAAAAAAATAAAAAAAAAATGTTCATTGCTGCCCTGACCGGGGCTCGAACCCAAGACCTACCGGCTGAAGTGGTAATTGTCGACGCCTTAGCTATCAGCGCCACCAAAGAAGAAAAATCTCGCCAACTAACGCTTGGTTTTATAACGCTTCATTTTTGTAAATACACAAAATATTTGTTTTCTACAAACACACACACAGCTTTTGGCAGAGCATTGTGACAGAGCAAAGACACAAACTCAATATGTTAGTAGAATATTATTCAAAATAGATTTTAAGTGTTGTTACTTCTTTATATAATTTAGCTAAGTGGCTAGAGACTAAGCTTCACGAACAAGAGGTTCTATGTTCGAATCTCGGTGGGGATAAGTAAAAAAAGATATAAATTTCTAAAAATAGAAAATTGTAAATAAATAAAATAATAAAAATAAATAAAAAAAAAATAAAATTGAAATAATAAAATAAATAAAAATAGAATTGAATAATAATTTTTTCCATAGCCTATGAACTTTTGTTTCTGGTTTCTGGTGTCTATGAATTTGTTTCATAGATTCTATGAAGGGCATCATTGGCACACTTCTAATGATTTTTTTCATAGATTCAATGTACGTTTTCATAGCCGTAATGAACAAAATTCTTTCAGTGCACTAACGATTTTTTTCAAATCGGGCTTAAAACTTACATAATCTGCAATAAAATTGCATATGCAGCGATCTTTTAATTAAACTTGTTCAACCACACCTTGATCTGGTTGAAATTTGCAATACCTTTTCGTTCTATTTTCTTCCATTTCCTGTGTTGCTGCCGATTCATTTATATCTGCAGCTCTTTTTATATTCATTTTCCTGTGAAAAATTTAATAGTTTTAACATTTGTGCAAATTTATTGGAAGGAATATTTACTTAAATAATAAAAAAATACCGCTACAAAAAATCACGCTCTGTTAAAATTTTAATTCATTTGAAAGTTGACAAATGAAATAAAAAAATAAAAATTTCGTTTTACAATTTCACAAATCAAAACATACAAGTGATGCAAATATATTTAAAACAAGTAAGAAAATTACAGTCGGTCAAGACCGACCATATAATACCCTACACCAGAGTTTCCCGGACCATGGGTCCCAAGTTCAAACATGGACTGATTAGATCTATATTTTGTCAAATCTTTAATAAGTGTAAAAAGCGATCACTAATCAAATTTGAGTGGAATAGGCTTCTTTTTGTTGACAATAAATCGCTTCAACTGAATATCGGGCGAAATTTCCACATAGGACCTAAGTCCAAAATGGTCCGATGATAATTAGATTTGATAAGGTTATTAAAGTACGCGTTTAACATAAACAAACAGAATTTTAATTAAATATTTTCTATTTTCATGAAAATTGAGAGATTTGTGTGAAAATCGGGAAGGTGGTTTGTATGTGGGCTACTAGAAGAACTGGTTCGATTTCTTTAAAATTCGGAATGGTGATTTGTGGGTATAAAACATTAATTCCTGCCAAATTTTGAAAAGATACCTATTAAAATGCGACTATTAGAGTCATTTGAGCCAAAACTAAAGAGGACCTTTGTATGGGGGCTAGGTCTAAATATGGACCGATTTTTTCCAATTTCAATAGGCTTCGTCCTTGGGCCAAAAGAGGCTTAAGTTTTAAATTTCAAGTCAATTGATCGAGAATTGCGACCTGTATCGTGTTTACACCGTTTACATGGACAGACAGACGGACGGACGGACGGACGGACAGACGGACGGACATCGCTAAATCGACTCAAAAAGTGATTCTAAGTCGATCGGTATACTTAAAAGTGGGTCTAGGACCAATATTTCGGGTAGTTACAAACATCAGCACAAACTCATTATACCCTGTACCACAGTGTGGTGTATTGTATAAAAATGCCTGTGTTGCTAATAAAAACAAGTACTTAAGTAAACGATTTATTTTTTGTGACAAAGAAAAAAATTTTTTTTTTCTCAAAACGGGACAAATGGCGTCCCGTTCAGGGTCTCGTCTGGACACGGGACACTCCACCCTAAAACTGGTCTGTCCCGACGAAAACTGGACGGTTGGCAAGTCTAATAATGTCAAGTTCCAGAGTAAGGGGGACAACACTCGTTTTGTGGAGTGTCAGGTACCGCAACTCTAATGTTGTAAAATGTAGAGGAATTCATTAAAATTCCGCTTATTGAATTAATGGGATTTTTCAACGTCCACTGATGTTTCCACTGACTTCCTCTTTTTGCAGGTATGTTAGGAGGCACCAAACAGCTCGCGATTAATCGAAATTCACGAAGATACATCGAAAATGGTCTCGTTATAAGGCCTGTTTATGTAGCTCACTGATTTGCTAAAGATTATTCCATATTATTTCTTTAGTGTGTTTATCAATAGTTTAAATCGTTACACCGCTTGAAAATCGCTGGTGAAGTTGAAGAATTTTGCAACGAATGTTTTGCCCGTGTGTGTGTGTGTGCTTCAATGTGTATGTGTGCTCACCCATATTATGGAAACAATAAATAAACGTGATCAGCATATTGACATTCGATGTCATACATGCTGGTATACGTACTTATTTACTGTACGAATGATTCAGAACTTTAAACATGGTATACATGGGGTTTGATGTTCCTTCCATTGTCAATGTACCCAAACACATACAGGCACATGTATTATAAGTACTTGTTCCTAACCATTGTAATACTTTAGATTTGATACAGCCAACACATACAGTCACAATAAGATACAACCTTTAAGAAGGAAAGACTTGAAATTTGTGTGAGCAAAATGTAGATTTCAAAAGAAATCTCGGTTAATAAATAATTAGAAGCAATAAATTCAAAATGCTAGAACAAATCGCTCCTTTACTTGTATAGTGTCATAACTCAAAAAATGCGTTTTTTGAGTTAATGATGCTTTATATTGTGTCATAAATTCGTATTAATATCTTTTAAACTCACCATTTGAGAAGAGTACACGCAATTATTACATTTTCTATGTACCGGCCATTTTCAATTAAAAACCAATTTCAATAGTAAACTTTAAACGTGTTTTCTGCAAAATCAAATATTTTGAGTTATGACACTATACAAGTAAAGGAGCGAAATGTTCGTGCATAGTCCCTATTTCAGGGCGGCCCCCGTAGGCTAGTTCGTAGCGTGCTAACCTTTGAACGTGGAGGTCGTGGGTTCGATTCCCACCAGAACCCTTGGTTTTTTTTCGCTACACAAGACGACGATCATTGTTACCAGTTCTCGGTTAGGTTGAATTTATTAAAAATGAGTTGTAAATAAATGGAAAAGAATTAATAGAAATAATTGATCATGTGATCAAAACTATTATTATTATATTATTATAGTCCCAAGATCAAATGGACTTGATATACCATACCTTATTGGGAAACGATGTATTTTTTATGGGAGCCAGCAGTAGAGCCCGTCCAAGTTTCCCGGGTCGATTCAAATTTTTAAATGCAGAAGATTAATAGACCAAGAATAACACCTAGTTTCTACATGACTTTCGTCGTACAGAAACTGAGAGTTATTCAGTATATCATGAAATCCAGCAAAGATTTTATAAAATCTGACCGAGGGTCTTCAAATTTATCTAATTTTTTGTACACATGTGCTCCATAGAGCCAATTAAACATATCCATTCCATTGCGATTTTTTCGCAAATTTAATTTTCTTCAAAAATTGAAAAAATCAAAAAGTATGCTACTTTGAATAGCCATATCTTCGGAAGTATCTATCGGATTTCCTCAATTCAAAAAGCATTCGATTTAGACGATAGTCTTACTTTATATTAATGTAATAAAAAAAAATATTTTTAAAAAAAAGTGCATTTTTGATGCAAATGCATTTTTTGGATGCATTTTTTAAAACTTTTTCCCCCTTAAATTTTTTTTAAACCTACATAAATCGAAAATATAGCATTTTTTACACAAAATTGCGTACCGCTTTTTTTGTGACGGAGTTTCGTAAAAATTTTGTAATTTTTTTAAAAATACCTTATTGGTTTTTCCATACAATTTTTTCATAAAATTCATAAAATAACAAAAAAAAAATTTTAGTCTAAGGAAAAACTACATAAGCATTTTTAAAAAAATCACGTAAATTTTGTGAAACGCCGTCACAAAAAACAAGTAAGAAAATTATAGTCGGTCAAGACCGACCATATAATACCCTACACCAAGGTTTCCCGGAAAATGGGTCCCATGGATCGATTAGATCTATATGTTGTAAAACCTTTAATAAGTGAAGAAAACACTCACAAATCAAATTTGAGTGAAATAGGCTTCTATTTGTTGACAATAAACCGCTTTAACTGAATATCGGGCGAAATTTTCACAAGGGGCCTGAGTCCAAAACTGGTCCGATGATTATCAGGTTTGATAAGGTTATTTAAGTACGCGTTTAACATACATAAACAAAATTTTAATTAAATATTTTCTATTTTCATGAAATTTGAGACATTTATGTGAAAATCGGGAAGGTGGTTTGTATGGGGGCTACAAGAAGAACTGGTCCGATTTCTTTGAAATTCGGAATGATGATATGTGAAGACAAAACATGTTTACCATCCAAATTTCAAAGCGATACCTTCTATAATACGGTTATTAGAGTCATTTGAGCCAAAACTAAAGAGGACCTTTGTATGGGGGCTAGGTCTAAATATGGACCGATTTTTTCCAATTTCAATAGGCTTCGTCCTTGGGCCAAGAGAGACTTAAGTTTCAAATTTCAAGTCAATTGATTAAAAATTGCGACCTGTATCGTGTTTACACCGTTTACATGGACAGACAGACAGACAGACGGACGGACGGACAGACGGACGGACATCGCTAAATCGACTCAAAAAGTGATTCTGAGTCGATCGGTATACTTAAAGGTGGGTCTAGGACCAATATTTCGGGTAGTTACAAACATCAGCACAAACTCATTATACCCTGTACCACAGTGTGGTGTAGTGTATAAAAATGTACCCAATTTTATGTAAAAAATGCTATATTTTCCATTTATGCAGGTTTGAAACAAATTGAAGGGGGAGAAAGTTTTAAAAAATGCATCCAAAAATTGCATTTGCATCAAAAATTAATTTTTTTAAAAAAATATTTTTTGTTAGTGCATTGGTATAAAAACGGATAGTCAGTTGAATCGAATGCTTTTTTAGTCGTAGAAATCCGATAGATACTTTCGAAGAAATGGCTTTTTAAAGTAACATACTTTTTTGATAAAATTGCAAAATAAACATTAAATTGATTTTTTGTATGGAAAAAATCAAATAAGTAGTTTTAAAAAAATCACGAAAATTTTTTGAAACGCTGTCACAAAAAAAAACGGTACTCAATTTTGTGTAAAAAATGCCATATTTTCGAATTATGCAGGTTTCAAAAAAATTGAAGGGGGAGAAAGTTTTGAAAAATGCATCCAAAAACTGCATTTGCATCAAAAATGCACGTTTTTTTATTGCATTGGTATAAAAAAGGACGAACGATTGAATCAAATGCTTTTTGAATCGTAGAAATCCGATAGATACTTTAGAAGATATGGCTCTTCAAATTAACATACTTTTTTGATATTTTTAATTTTTGAAGAAAATTTAATTCGCGAAAAAATCGCGATTTTTTTTTAATTAAAAAAACTGAAGATGGATATGTTTTATTGGCTTTATTGAGAATGCATACCGTTAATATAAAGAAAATCGAAAGACCTAAGGTCAGAAATAGCATTTTTTATGTGTTTTCTGGTGGATTTTGTGATATTTAAATCTGTTGTAATTATTGAATTCAATTTTGTTTTACAAATTTTGAAAAAAAAAATTAATTAAATTTTTTTTTTTCTCTTATTATGTTTAAGTGATGCTAATGTAAATGGTGAAAATTTTAAAAATTCACAGTTTTTGTCAAAATGACCAGTGGTCAATAAAACCATTGCTACCATCTTACTCTACGTCCAATAGGGTGGAGTAATTTTAAATTGTTACGAATTTAAAAATCGTAGGGGTCGGAAAGTTGCCTTTTACGGCCAATATTAACAAACAAATATATTGGATCTAATCGGCAATGCCATTTTCCGTTTTTAACTTATAAAACGCGAAAGTTCCGAACAAAAAAAAAATTTAGTTTAAAATTTTACTTTATATTCGGACATAACCGGAAGTGTTTTTATTGTAAAATTTTTGTAAGGAAAAAATATTATAAAAACACTTTTTCTTTACCTAATACATATCCACATAGTTTCAGTTAATATAATCAAATTTTTTTTTTCGCTTTGTATAGTCAAAAAAAGCAACCCAAAGACATCTTTGGGTTGCTTTGTTCAACTGTTGACAAGTGTGGACGTGTTTAAATTTATCTCCGTGCTATTAATTGAATTTTTTGAAATTGTTCGTAATAGGTATTTTTGTAATATTTTCATGACCACATCCAGGAAAATGAAAATATGGACACAAATGATACCGATTTAATTCGAGGCTCTGCCTCACCGACTGGTGCTGGTCCTAGCACTGGTCTTAGGGTTGCGACCTTGAAGTCCGACCTTGATTCTGGTAGGGGTGCCCAGCCTAATATTGGTGGTAAAAAGAAAAAGAAACTTAAACCATCAAAGGTCAGGCACACCCAGAGACGGCTTTGTTTGAAAATAATTAACAGACTAAGCCAACTTGATGGAACGAAGCTCTCCGAACGTGAGAGGGCGTCGCTATCATGGGCGAAAGGAGTCATTGAAGAACAGGACAAACTTTCGGCAATGCGCGCATCTGACAAACAGAGCGCTGTTTCGGCCTCGTCATCGAAGTCTGGTAAAAGGTTGCGCTCGCCCGACGAAAAACCTTTACCTAAGAGATCTAAGGTGACCGGCAACGTCTGGACTCAGTCTTTTAGTGAAGTGGTTAAAGGTAACTTCGTTAGGGCTGTGATAAACAGGCAAAATGGGGATTGTAGTATTCCAAGGGACAAGTGGAGTTTAGTTGAAACTAAACTAAATGAAATCTACTATAGGCTCCTTGAGAGTATGCCTGATTTTCTCCCTACTACTGTCAACGCAGGTTGGTATCAGGGGCGAGTAAAACTCGTTGCTTTTGGGAACGAAAGATCCGCAGCCGTGTTTAAGGTTGCCATTAGCCAAGTGGGAGAGTTATGGCTTGGAGCCAGACTGGACGTTGTGGAAAAACATGATATCCCCTCGCAACCCAGAGCTCATTCATGGATCCCAATGGCTACAAATGACACTGCGGTGATTCTTAAGATGATAAAAGTCTGCAATCCTGACCTTCCAACTCAGAATTGGCAAATTGCCAGATTGGGTGAGATGGAGGGCGCTCGTCGTCAAGCAGTGGTCTTGGTTAATGAGGAATCGCTTCCGCTTTTAGCCAGGACTGACGGCATTATTAGATTTGGATTTTTTCATATAAGAGTCAATGTCTACAAGGGCGACCAGAAGACTTTTTTGGACGCAGACAAGCCAGTGGCAGAGTCGGCTGAGGAGGAGAATCGGGAAAAGGTTGATATTCAGCTGGCCGATTCTAGGCTGATGGGAGATGCATCTGGCATTTTTGAAACCGAATCTGGTAACGAATGCGACCTCTGTGATGGCATGGAGGATAAAGCTGATGCCACGATGGGTGACATTCAGGACGAGGCCCATGCAGTGAGGAATTCGGAGAGTTCTGTTGCCTCCGATTCAGAACAGATGGGATATATATCTGGCTTATTCGAAACCGAATCTGGGGACGAATGCGACCTCTTTGATAACACGGAGGATGAAGCCAATAAAACGGTGGTGGAAAGGATGGTGGAAATAAAACAAGATGTTGCGGTTCCTACAAATAAACCTCCATCACTGTAAGGCAGCCTCAGTTGCACTCTTGCTGCGCCTGACGACAGGAGCAGTTGACTTGGTTTTTATCCAAGAGCCCTGGGTGCGGGGTGGCAGGGTTTGCGGATTGAAGACCCCTGGGTTTAAGTTGGTGGTTGCCAAAGGTGAGGGCTCACCAAGAGCCTGCATCTTGGCAAAAAATGGCTTAAATATATTCTTTTTATCAACTTTTAGTGATATGGATGTTACAGCGGCTAGCTTAGAGCTTCATGGGAAGTCTATTTGGCTCGCCTCTGCGTATTTTCCTAATCCGGGGTCAATACCCCCGGAGAAGGTTGTCGGTCTAATTCGGGAGTCTGAATCTAGGGGACACCAGTTAGTAGTGTGTTGTGATGCTAATGCACATCATTCGATATGGGGTAGTACAGACACAAATGATAGAGGCGAATCACTTTTGGAGTTTTTGTTAAGCACTAACCTGTATATTTGTAACAAGGGTGGTGAACCAACTTTCGTTACAAGTACGCGGCAAGAGGTTCTTGACGTAACACTTGTATCAGATACATTGTCTGATAGAATTGATGACTGGAGAGTTTTGGAAGAGCATTCTTTCTCAGATCATCGCTACATTGAGTTTTTACTCAGGGAGCGTGCCCCGGTTGAGACAGTCTCTAGAAATCTGAGGAGAACAAACTGGGTGAAATATAGGGAGACTTTTTCTTTGCTTTTGGATGAAGTACCCTTATCTAAACCACATAGTTTGGCGCAAATTGACAGTCTGGTTGACCATATAACAAATGTTTGTAATAGGTGCCTGGATGCGTCTTGCCCTTCTGCAAAGCCTAGAGGGAAAAAAAGCCACCTTGGTGGTCAAATGAGTTGCAGACGAGAAGAGATTCCTGCAGAAAGCTCTTTAATAAGGCTAAATTTTCAAGAGCGGACGAGGACTGGTCTGCATACAGGCTGCAACTTAAGAGTTATAAAAAGATGATCAGAAATGCAAAATGTGATTCTTGGAAAAACTTCTGTGGAAACATAGAAGACGTTTCTGAGGCATCCAGGCTGCGTAAGGTTCTGGCTTCTTCTCCTTGCACCCTGGGATACCTGAAAGATCCTAATGGGGTGTGGTCTTCCTCCAGTGGAGAGTCGCTGGATCTCCTTTTAAACACGCATTTTCCGGGCAATTCCATGACGCCGTTTCAAGCTTTGGAACGTTCTGACGCCCAAGCATCTGAAATTGCTTCGGAAATAATAAATATGCCAACATTAATCTGGGCGATAAAAAGCTTCAGGCCCTATAAATCCCCGGGACCTGATGGTATAATCCCGGCTGAGTTGCAGCAAGTGTCGGACTATATAGCCCCGTTGCTGTATAATCTATACACAGCATGCATCAACTGGTCGTACATTCCTTTAAAATGGAGGGATACCAGTGTCGTATTTATCCCGAAGGCTGGGAAAAGTTCCCACACAGCTCCGAAGAATTTCAGACCAATTAGTCTGTCTTCTTTTTTGTTAAAGACAATGGAACGAATGATAGACTCATATTTGCGTAGAGTGATTGACCCGAGGTTGCTTTCGACAAAGCAACATGCATACAGCAAGGGACGATCAACGGAAACAGCTCTTCATGAGCTCGTTGGTACCATCGAGAGATCGCTTTCGGTAAAGGAGTACACTATGGTGGCCTTTCTTGATATTGAGGGGGCTTTTAATAATGTCATCCCAGAATCGATAATATTGGCATTGTCTGGTCTGGGAGTAAAGCGTGAAATCGTTTTAATGGTGGAAAGCCTACTTGCCAGTAGACGTATAACGTCTGAATTGGGAGCGTCCGTCATATCTCGATTTGTCAATAGAGTAAATCCATATCAACATAGCAAAAAAAATTGAATTTTTGACATCAATCGACCCAAATTTCATGAAACTCGGTATATATGTTGGGACTTACTCAACTTATACTCAAACAAAATTTAAGACTTTTGACTTCCGTAGTTTTGGAAATATGACGTTTCAAAAGTCAAGAAAATCCTTTAAAAGGTAAATTACAAATATTTATATCTCGAAAAGTATTTGAGGTAAATCACTCCCAGATAGCTTTTTTTAAAGGCAAAATCATCACCTTTAAAATATCATTTTGCAAAAAATTTTATTTGGGGATCTTTTTTGTGTTTCTGCACAATTCGCGATTCGCAAAAACATATCGAAAAAAGCGACATTTTTAAAAATCTGAAAAAAATATATGTTAATGGTATGAGTCTTAGCTACAAGCTCTAAAAATTTCGCGTTGGTGAACGTATTAAGTCCAGAGATATTAATAAAAATGTGTTGACAAGTAGAAATTTTTTTTAAAATCTGATGAATATTTAATTACTATTTTTGAATACTTTTGCAAATACATAAAATAAAACGGTGAAAAAAGTAAAGTTGATGGTACACACGAGTATTACACATGAATATATTGTAACATAACTTTTTATCGATTACACTACTTAACAAAAGTCAACTTTTTTTGCAGAGACTTCTAGAACACATTTTAAAAAGTATTTGGCCTACACGAATCTGTCATCATAAACATTTTATCAAATTGTCTTCTGGACATACTGGCCTATTTTACAGACTAAGCCCTCAAACCCAAGAAAGAAACGTAATAATAAATGTTTCACACTGACATACCTCATATTATTTGTTGGTTTAATATTTTTGTATGCTTCAGCTGCAAAAATTAAATGGGCAAATCACGAGAACGCGATTACATAAAAATGACAATGGATTCGCGTTTAGTGGATTCACGTTAAAGAGGGCAAACGACTTAAGAAAATGTATTTTAAACAATGAAAATTAAAAAATAAAAATATAAGGGAAAAAAGTATATGCAAATTATATGTGCAAATTTTGCTCAAAATTTAGATTTTTTTTTTGCAAATATTTTCGCATAAACTCAATGAATTTTGAAATAATATGCATTTTTAATAATTTTTCTAATATAAAGTCATTCGTTGGTTTTTATGGGCAGGGACCGCAAAAGAGGTATTTTCTCGAAAAGGCGATTTGATCAAATTTTTATGATGACAGATTTGTATTAAAGAGACCAAAATACTTTAGCAAATGTAATCTAAGAGTCTGTGCAAAAAAAGTTGATTTTTGTAGAGTAGTGTAAATGATAAATATTCATGTTATATTGTAGCTATGTGTACTACCCGTATGTACCATTTACTTTACTTTTTTCACCGTTTTATTATGAGTATTTGGAAAAATATTCAAAAAAAAAAATTTAATATTCATCAGATTTGATAAAAATTTACTACTTGGCAACACATTTTTATTCATATCTCTGGTCTTAATACGTTCACCAACTTAAAATTTATACAGCTTGTAGCTAAGATAGTAGCCAATAACATATATTTTTTTTAGATTTTTAAAAATGTCGCTTTTTCAGATATATTTTCGCGAATCGCGAATTTTGCAGAAATAAAAAAAATTCCCAAAATAAAAATTTTTGCAAAATGTTATTTGAAAGGTCATGATTTTGCCTTTAAAACAAGCTATCAGGGAGTAATATAGATCAAATACTTTTGAAGATATAAATGTTTATATTCCATCCTTTTAAAGATTTTCTTGACTTTTGACACGCCATATTTCTGGAACCACGAAAGTTAAAGGTCTCAAATTTTGTCTGAATATAAGTCTTATAAGTCCCAACATATACACAAAGTTTCATTAAATTCGGAGACATCGAAGGAAATCAGGGGTTCATGTTGAAAAATTTTAACTCAATAGGGGCACACCATAAGGAGGTGTTCTTTCGCCGCTTCTTTGGAACCTGGCACTGAATTCAATGCTACTATCTCTAGAAGCACGTGGTTGTCATGTTGTCGCATATGCTGACGATGTCGCGATAGCGGTAAAGGGGAAGCATCTGCCAACATTGCGGGACATTCTTCAGGGTTCTCTGAAAGATCTGTCTAAATGGGCAAGAGACTGTGGTGTAGGAGTTAATCCTAGTAAAACAGAGCTTGTTTTATTTACAAGGAAAAATAAGATTCCTGCTTTTGATCCTATTTCTCTGGACGGTACTGAAATCACCTTCTCAGATGGAGCCAAGTATCTTGGAGTATTTCTAGATAGGAAGCTGAATTTCAGGCGTAATATTGAGGAACGGGTGAGAAAAGCAACGATTGCTTTGTATTCCTGTAAAAGGGCCATTGGAAAACGATGGGGTTTTAGCCCTCAAGTCGTTCATTGGATCTATACAGCAGTGGTGCGTCCAATTTTGCTGTATGGAATCATTGTCTGGTGGCCTGCTTTAGAAACAAAAGCGAACTTTGTCTTTATCACGAAGGTACAGAGAATGGCGTCAATGTGCATCACTGGTGCTCTTCGTAGTACACCTACGGCTGCATTAGAAATCCTTCTTCACCTGATACCCTTGGACATATTGGGTAGGCAGTATGCGGCTGCGTCGGCAATTCGACTTAATAGCACGCTGCAATGGAGGAGCAGTGATTGTGGCCATAGCGCAATCTTGAAAAAGATAATACCACAAAATGTGGACTGTGCTCCCTCTTTGAGCGCCACTTTACCACTATGATATGGGGGATACTCCGGGTAGTGGAGGTACCATAAATTTTTACACAGATGGATCGAACCTGCACGAACAAGTGGGCTTTGGAGTCTATTCGGAAGAGCTTGGGTTGAGCCTGGCTCGTAGATTGCCAGATCATTGCAGTGTTTACCAGGCAGAGATGCTGGCAATAAAAGAAGTGGCTGACTGGTTGAGCTGCAATGTCTTGTCTACAACCGCAGTCAACATCTATACTGACAGTCAAGCCGCGGTCAAGTCCCTGGATTCAATGTTTCTGAAAACAAGATCTGCCCTTAACTGCCGCACGTCTTTAAATGAGATGGCCAAGCAGTTTAACATACGACTCATATGGGTCCCAGGGCACAGAAACATTCCAGGGAATTGCAAAGCCGATGAGCTTGCAAGACTAGGAACTACCTTACAGGTTCCAACAGAATTGGAATGTGTTGGTATGCCTCTAGAAACTTGCAAGCAAAACCTACGGCTTTGTTCTGCGACGGAGACTAATCAAAGATGGGCAAATGGATGGACGTGTGAGACAACACGACTGATTTGGCCTTCTCTTAATCAGGGGCGCACAAGTGAGCTGATATCGCTTCCAAGAGGAGAGATTTTGACGGTGGTTTCTATAATTACCGGACACTGTCTTATAGGGAAGCACGCAGAGCGGTTAAATGTGCCGTCGAATGACTTTTGCCGAAGTTGCATGGATGAAGAGGAGTTGGAAACTATCGAACACTTTATTTGCCATTGCCCGGCACTTTCTGGTCAGCGACTTGCTTCACTGGGATCTAGGGAGCTGTACGATCTTTCAGATTTGTCGGATGTCAAAATTCAACCTCTAAGGAGTTTCATAAGAAGCTCAAACTGGTTTAGCGACAGGGACTAGTAGGGAAACCTATTACGATCCCGTGGTTTCACAATGGACCTCAGAGTCTACGTGTGTTGACGTAAAACGTCAGCAGCCACTTACAACCTAACCTAACCTAGGTTAGGTTGTAAGTGGCTGCTGACGTTTAACGTCAGCACACGTAGACTCCGAGGTCCGTTGTGACACCACGGGACTGTAATAGGTTTTACTTCAAGTCCCTGTCGTTAAACCAATTTGAGCTACTTATGAAACTCCTAAGATATTGAATTTTAATATCGTACAAATCTGAAAGATCGTGCAGCATCCTATATCCCAGTGAAGCAAGTCTCTGACCAGAAAGTGCCGGACAATGGCAGATGACGTGTTCGATAGTTTCCAACTCCTTTTTATCCATAAGCTCCGACAGTCATTTAAAGGCACATTTAATCGCTCTGCGTGCTTCCCTATAAGACAGAGTCCGGTAATTACACGTCAATCCATTTGCCCATCTCTGATTAGTCTCCTTAGCGGAACAAAGCCGTAGCTTTTGCTTGCAAGTTTCTAGAGGCATACGAACACATTCCATTTCTGTTGGAACCTGTAAGGTAGTTCCTAGTCTGGCAAGCTCATCGGCTTTGCAATTCCCTTGAATGTCTCTGTGCCTGGAAAATCTATATATATTAGAGTTCGTTTCGTGACTATGTCACTTCATCTGTTTATCGGATATCATCATTTTTTTAAAGGATTTAGGGGAGCTAAAAAGAATGCCGGTATTTTTTTGGAAAAATTTTCACTCCTTGGGGTGGTTCAAAGCATCTGAAAACGCGGATTTTGAGCTGATTTTTTTGCAGAGAAAAAGCGGCTGAATATATTGCAAATCTGATTGCACCAGTCGATTCTACACGAAAAATTAAAATAATAACAATTTTTTGAACTCTTAAAAAAAGTTCCAATAACCCACAACAGGGGGCGTAAAAATCGATTTTTAAAAAAAAAATTAAATTATTTTTTTAATCATGCACGATGAAGAGGCAGATTTTGCTAAGAAATTTGGTACCAAAAGCACCTTTCTATCACAACCCATTAAAAAGTTATAAAGCTTCAAATTTTTTTTCTAATGGCAAAATTATAAAACACTGACCGAAATTTGAAAATTTTTTGGATGGGTCCGCGGTCTGGACACTCGTTTTCGATTTCATCTCAATGCTGATTCAAAATCTGGTTTCCAAAATGTTCCGTAACGTCAGGTTTTTGAGATAATTGAGGTCAAAGTTCACGAAAAACGCATTTTTTGTGCATTATTAAGAGCATTTTTTTGTGATATTTTAGGATGATATTCTGGGATTATAAAACTCGTTTTCGATTAACATTTCGAAACTGATTCTGAATCTAGATTTAAAATTTTTCTATCACGTCATGTTTTCGAGAAAATTGAGGTCAAAGTTCTCAAAAAACGTGTTTTTGTCCATTTTTGAAAACTGATAACTTTTTAATGGGTTGTGATAGAACGGAAAATTTAGTACCATTTTGTCAAGCTGAAAATGCCCTTTAATTGTGCATATTAAAAAAAATTAATTTAAAAAGAAAATGGAAAAACCTTATATTTCCGCCCTCTGTTGTGGGTTTTTGGAACTTTTTTTAAGAGTTCGAAAAATGACCGTTGTATTATTTTTTGCTGTAGAATCGACTGATGAAATCAGATTTGCGATATATTCAGCCGTTTTAGCTCTGCTGAAAAATCAGCTCAAAATTCGCGTTTTCAGATGCGTTGAACCACCCCAAGGAGCTAATTTTTTTCCAAAAAAATACCGCCATTCTTTTTAGTTCCCCTAAATCCTTCAAAAAAATGATGATATCCGCAGATCAAATTTTCAAAATTAACTCTAATATATATCGTCGGTGCGCCGACCAGAACACCTATGTGTTTTTTATGAATTGTTCAGGAGAGCAAAAAAACCGTTTTATTTTGCCAATTCGCAACATTTTTTTAAAGTAAATTTTTTTTATTTTTTCTAAACCCATTTAAAAATATTACGCGTTGAAAAACATACAAAATCTTTTTTTAATCTGAAGTGGTACAAGATTTTAACAAAAAACTACACATAAGTGATTTTGTTTCGGACTTTTTACATGTTTATAAAAAATATATAATACACATAGGTGTTTTTGTTCTTAAATTTATTTTAAATAAATTTTTATTTGTTGTTCAAAAGTAAAAATTTTGCAAGTTATATATCCGCATGGACTTGTAGCGAAATATTGATGGTATTCACGTTAGAATTTTTATCCTTGCAATGTGCGAAATGCAACATTTACTACAAAAAACACACGTAAAATTATTTTGGTGTTTTTTTTTCATCCCATGTGTTTGTTGTAAAAAGTTTTTCATTTCGTACTTTGCAAGGCTGAAAACTTCTGATGTGAATTTTGTTATCACAAAGAGACGGAAAAACTTTACCAATGCAGAAAGTGATTATCAGGAAAACCAAAATAATAATAAGTAATAAGTCAAAAAAAGTATTAAATATAATTCTGATGCAAAAAATGGCAAAATGTATCTTCAGTGAAATGAAATGGCGAATCTTTTCGTAGAACATATTAACCCTCTATCTGCCATTTTTAGGGGTCATTTTTGTCCTTTTTTTTAAATATCCTCATACAACACCACCTACACCACAAAAACGTACATTAACCGGTTAAAATCTTCTACAAAGATTTTCTGCATCAAATTTTACTAGGAGTTGTCAAAGTCCAAAAGTTCCTGCAAAGTGCAAAATGGTTAAAAAAGTAAAATTGTAAATTATCAAATACTGTTAAACTTTTTTTTTGCAAAAGTCGAGTGAAATAAGTCGAAAAAAAATATAAATCTGCTTTTGAGCTAAATAAAGTTAAGAGATAATTCAGTGAAAATTGATGGCGGTTCTTTTCTTAGAACATGTTAACCCTTTATCCTCATTTTGGTGCTTTTTTTAAATATCATCATAGTCCACTACAAAGGCATACGTATAAAGGGTTAAACAATTTTACAAACATTTTCTGCATCAAATTTTACTAGGGGTTGTCAAAGGCCAAAAGTTCGTGCGATGTAAGCAAAAGGTTTAAAAAAGGAAAATTTTAAATTATCATAATTTGTTAAATTGTGTCTTACCAAGATACTTTACAATTTTACTTTTTTAAGCACTTTTCGCACGAACTTTTGGCCTTTGAGAACCCCTAGTAAAATTTGCTGCAAAACTTTTTTGTAGAACATTTTAACCCTTTTAACGCACGTTTAAATGAAGTTCTATGAGGGTATTTGGCAAAAGGACCAAGATAACTCCCAAAAATGGAAGATAATGTGTTCCAAGAAAAGAACCGCCATCAAATTTCACTGAAGACATCATCATTTAGCTCAGACAAAGATTTATATTTTTTTTTTACTTATTTTACACGACTTTGGTGAAAAACAATTTAACAGTTTGTGATAATTTACAATTAAATTTATTTAAGCATTTTGCACTTTTCGCACAAAATTTTGACCTGTGACAACCCCTAGTAAAATTTGATGTAAAACTAATTTTTTTGTAGAACATTTTAATCCTTTAACCGCACGTTTTAATGGCGTTCAACGAGGATATTTAAAAAAGTACCAAAACGACACGTAATGTATGTAAATGTATGTTCTTAGAAACGAACCGCCTTAAAATTTCACTAAGGACATCTTTTGATATTATTTACCTCAGAATTATACTTTATACTTTTTTTAGCTTGTTCAAAACGCATTTAAAAAAAATTTGGAAATTATTTTTTTTTAAATCGTGTTGCACAGTGTTATGCAATAAAGTTTCGGAATATTACAAAAAAAAATGTTCAGAAAACTTTTAAAATATCAATTTATAAAAAAACCAAAGGCAGACGCAATGTTTTTACGTTTAAATCAAAAACAGTTATGTGTACTAATAACACATAAGTGTTTTTGCCGGAGAATTTCTATTATAGGTAACACATAGGAGTTTAAGCTAACTTTGAAACCATTTGAGATAACGGGAAACGCTCTGGGGGATAAATGCATTACCTGATAGGCTTCCTAATGGGCCAATAAAAAAAAAATAAAAAAATTACACATAGGTGTTCTGGTCGGCGCACCGACGATATATTTATGTCCAATCCAACCCGGGCAACGTCGGGCGCTTCAGCTAGTTAATTATATATTTACTAAAATTGGAGTTTTTTTATATAGTATATATTCGTGTATTATAATTTAGGATAGGAGTAAAATTTTGTGTGAGAAAATTAGGTGAAACCCCTGAATGAAAAAAAAATGTGGAAGCGTATCTTTCTGCATTGTTGATTAAAATCGCGTAAATTACATAAAATATCAGTACAGTTTACACGTGACTCACTAAAAAATTGTTTTTAAATAGTTTTTAGAATAGGACCACAAATAAGTCTCAGAACATTTGTAACTCTAACACTTCAGGTAATCGAAATGATTTCTAAATCCGAGGCTGGATGAGCTGAAAGTTATACGATCTTATTTGTACGCCCATTCTTACATAAAATATCAGTTTTCCAGTTTGCCACTTTTATGGAAATCGAAAAAAAAAATTTATAAAATCCCTCCGGTCTTTTGTATGTATATCAGTTTATCTATGGCAATTAACCTTTTTAACCACACAAAAAACCGCCATGAACAAATCAAGGGTAAAATGTTTATTATCTTGCACTGGCAGATTTACAAGCCAAATCATGATAATTAATATTTTTGAAATGCAATACATTATTATGTAAAACATACACCATTTACAGATGTAATTCGGAAAAGATCAATTGTAATTCGAAGATTCTACTTGAAATTTGAAAATTATAATTGTAATTCGAAAAAATCCATTGTAATTTGAAAAAGTTGAAAAAGTTAGTTGTAATTCAACTGTTATTCGAAAAAGATCAATTACAATTCAAAAAATCAATTGTAATTCGAATAGAGTGTAGTTCGAAAAATATAAATTTTATTTCAAAGATTTCAATTGAAATTCGAAAGAGATCAATTGTAATTTTAAAAAGTTCAATAGAAATAGATGAATTGTAATTGGAAAAAGATCAATTATGATTTGAAAAAGATCGATTGTAATTCAAAAATATCAATTGTATTAGTTGGCATTTTAAAGTTCCTCCTGTGCCTGAAAAAAGTAAAAGGCAAAACAATTAAATCGAGTGCGAGATAGTGCAGGGCACTGACAAAGATAATGAAATTAATCTTCCTCTATCTCTTCGTATTTTGAGGCCCTATGCTCCTTGTAGGAACGACGGGAACATACATACATCTCTTCGTCACCACACCATCTGCAAAAGTTATCTCTGATCAATTTTAACTTTTTCATATAACCTTTTAGCCAGTATGAACTTTAATTAAGCCTACATACATACTTTCGAAGACCTACTTTTTCCATATAAAGAAGTGTTTCTTGACCACTTTTTTAACCGCGAGTCCACAAGGCCTGTATTTGGCTGCTTTCCATTTAAAATCATCCTGGCGTTGAAATTTTCTCTTTTATTTCCTAAAAATCCCATCTAGGTCCAGATCGTAATTACACTTAATATTAAAATTGAGCACATGAGAGCAAGTTCGTTCGCTTTCTCGTTTCCTGGATCTCCGAATTGCAAACGGAATCTTCAAATTGCAATGTTTTTTTTTCGTAGTAAATATTTAAATGGTGTAAATGATGACGTTGATGATACAAACTAAAAACAACAATTAATAAATTTATAGGGTGGTAGATAGTTATCGAAAATATATATTTTTTTCTTTATGCAATTTCTCCCGGCATACAAACTTAACTTCATTCTGTAGGGTTGTTTGTATAAATTTCCATAAATACGCATAGCAAGAACGTATACGGAATTTAAACCCAATCTACACTTGAGCTTATTTGTGGGTACTACTACAATATACAAAAGGCGTTAAATTGACACAATTGAAAGCACCCTTGAGTATTGTTCGATGGAGTGTAAATTGTTCGCTTGAGGGTGTATTTAATCGGAAATGCTAACATCTTCATCAACAACATCACCAAATGCTGGTAACAACATGAGAATAACAAGTGTCTGTCTGTTTTTGTTTATATACACATTTATACGTACATATGTAAGCATGTATTTTTCATGTAAACTATGTTTAAAAACTATACAGTATTTTTAACAAAAAAAATATTTAAAATAAAATTGCAATCGTACAAGTAGTATAAAAGTAATAAATAGAAAATTTTAAAAATAAAGTTTGGAACAAGTTGTTTGGTGTGGGACTAATATGGCATGAGATGTTTAAAAAAGTATTTGTTCTGTGTCCATTACGTTTTTATTCTGTTACTTGTGTTTTGTTGAACAACTTGTTCAAGGTCGCAAGTGTAAATGCCATATAATAAACTCGAGGTGCCAGGTTCAAATAACGTCGACTGGTTAGAATGAAGGATTCAGAAATAGTTGCGAATATTGAAATCTCCTGCTACGAGATTCATTTGTATTTTAAACACATTTGACAAAGAATTCAAGAATTTTCCCAGTTGGCAACATCCTGACATGTCAGAGTCACTGCCGACATCCACAAGACATCTCTATGTACTGAGTTGGAGACAGTTTTATATAAATTTTCAAAATGTCTTCACTCACAAGGAAGGTATCCCATAGCTCACACTCCGATAGCTCTGCAATTTGTATATGTTAATAAGTACCAAAAACTAAGTTTAACCGTCTACTTTTTATCGGCTATCCCGGTGGTTTAAAAAAGGGTTGCCACCCATACCGTGAAAACTGCATAAAAGGCAAACTAACAGGAATTTTGCCAAAAGCAAAAACAAGTGTCGGCAGCGACGTATCCAGGAATTTGAAAAGGGGGGCCCAACTCAATTTTTTTTAGTCACAATGTAATAATACTATTTTTTAGGACCACCCCCCCCCTGTCCAAAAAAATTTCTAGAAATTACAGAATTTTTCTATACCAAAAAAATGCCTCAGAATTTGTGAATTTTTCTAGAGAAGAATGCCTCAGACTCTATTTTTAAACTTCAAAATTTGAAACATCTCAGAATCTGAGAACATTTTTATAAAAAAATGTCTTAGAATTTGAGAATTTTTCTATTGTAAAATACACCTCAGAATCGGAGATTTTTTTTATAAACAAATGCATCAGAGTCTGAGAACTTTGCTATAGAAAATATTCTGAAAATATTTTATTCAAAAAGTTTTTCAAAATCTTTGAAATTTTCTATGGCAAAAATGTCTTTAAATCCTTAGATTCTGAGGTATTTTTTCTATAAAAACCGTTCCTAGAAACAATATGTAACCTAAAAGTAAAAATGTTTTAAATATGTACTATTTGTGATAAATTTCAAATTTAAATTATATGAACCAGAAGATTTAGGACTCCTGATTCCAAATTATCTTACCAAATATTTTAATCGTTTAACATTTTTCTGATATTGGGGTTTGAAAATTCGAAACCGCTAATTTAGGCGCGGTTTAACTGTAACGTTTTCGTAAGTTAGTGCGTTCCATTTTCAAGATATTCACTCTCACGTAGAGCCATTTTAAAGGACTTGATTTCAAATCTGCCATTTAAATATTTGTAGAACATTTCGTTATCGAGATATTTGGACTTGAAAATTAATTAATCCTTTAGCGCTTTTTACGGCTCTACTGTTACATATTATTGCCTTGGCGTAACATTTAAGGACTGAATTTTTATAAAATGGAAATCTAGATTCCAAATACGTCATTAAATTTGTTTAAGTTGCTTTTGTTTATGAAAACTTATCTTTATTTATTTACATAAAAAATAATCGAAGTTTTTTTATTTTTTGCCAGTTTAAATATTGTCCTTAGTCATTATTAAATCTTTAAAACTGAAGGTTTTCAATTGAAACCTTATTTTTGAAAAAGTGCTAGATTGAAAATTAAAAATCAATATGAAAAGTTTTATTTAGAAAAAATTTTCAGCATCTTAGAATTTTTATAGAAATAATTGCCTTGTTTTTTGCAGACCGGATTAAGATTAACTTTAATTAATAAATGGGTTAAATCAAGTCCAAACTTTTTTTTTTTATATTTTTTTCTGAATTACATAAAATTAGTTAATATAAATAGAAAAACTAATTAAGCTTTGTCCAAAATGTAAAGAATGAAAAATAAATTTAGGCTAATCTTAGGATTACTTAACTCAGATTTATTTATACCATTTTACATTTTGGATAACGCATTATTTTATTTCCTGTTAATATTTACTAATTGTATGTAGATTCAGAAAAAAATTATAAAAAAAAATTGGACTTGATTTTACCCATTTTCTAACTAAATAGAGTTAACCCTAATCTTAATCCGGTCTGCAAAAAACATGCCTAATATCTCAGAGTCTGAGGCTTTTAATGTAGAAAAAGTGACTTAGATCCTTAAGAAAACTGTTTTCATGATCCTGGTGCATAATTTTCATTAAATAAAACCAATATAATGTGTTTTCGATACATAAATTACAGATATTTCGATGTAAATGACTTTAAAAACGAAAATTTACTCAAAATCAAGAGTTTTTATAAAAGGATATGTAAAACTTTTCTTCAAAAACCAAAATATTTACAATACTAAAGGTGGTATGATGTACACTTGTTTGCATCAATTTTTCGTCTTGATAAAGAATAGTTGAAAAAGTGCGACTATATTCCAATAGGTTTTGTAATGAGTAAAAAACAAACACTATAAAAACAAAAAAGTTTTTTCAAGTCAAATTTCAAGTTTCTGAAAGCAGAGAAAAAGCAGCAATACTTTAAAAAAGACAAAAGTTATCGTCTTTTTATTATTTTTCAACTGGCAGTTTTTTCTTTTTCCAAAACAAATAAACAAAATTAAAAAAAAAAACAAAAACAAACAAAAACAAGTTAGAGTGTTAAATTCGGCTGTGCCGAATCTTTTATACCCTCCAAAGTGTAAAAAAAAAAATGTCAGTGGCGTTTGTTGGGGGGGGGGGGGGGTGATGGGGGTCAGTGGGGGATGTTGACAGCACCTTCCCATCCCGATAAATATAACAAATGTTTCATTTATTTAACAATAATACTAAAAAACATGTAAAAAAAGTGTATTTTTTTAGAGGTTGGTTTAGATCTTCAAGGGGGAACTTTTTTCCCCCTGGTCCGATTTTGCTCATTTACGAACTTGACCTGCCTATTAACATATTTGTGCCAAATGTCGGGAGTCTAGCTCTTTTATTTTGGACTGCATCGTGTTTACTACAGACGGACAGACGGACAGACGGACGGACGGACGGACGGACGGACAGACGGACGGACAGACGGACGGACGGACATCGCTAGAATGTCTTAGAATCGATCACTGATCACAAATATATATACTTTATGGGGTCCTAGACCGATATTTTGATGCGTTACACACGGAATGACAAAGTGAGTATACCCCCATACTGTAGTTGGAGGGTATAAAAATATATTTGAAAATTACAAAAAATATCGAAAATTGTGTTTATTTTTAATAAAAATGTGCAAAAAATTTGAGAATAAATTAATAGCAAAATAAATCTATTTAAATAACATAATTTCAGTGTGTTTTATTGCATAAATTTGGCAAAAATTTGCATTTTTGTTAATATGTTATTTTTTTGTTCGAACAATGGGACAATTTTATAAATTTTTTGGAACAAAATTTTTATACTTAATTTTTTTCTATGTATACAACGCGGTTTGCACGGTTTATTATGAAAAATATGCTTTAATTTATGCTTTGAAGCTTTTTTGTGTCTTTTATAAATAAATAAAATTTTTTCATAGAATTTTTAAATTTGTTTAATTTATTTTACAAATAATGATATTTGGCCCATTGTGTAATTAATAAAATGGAAATAAAAAACGTCAACTTCGAAAATTCCATGTAGTTGTTATTCTTTTACTCATATATACCTGTTTTGCTCACACAGCTCTTGCAAGAAAAGACAAAAAATTGAGGAAAAAAAGTGTACATCATAATACCTTAAAAAAAATTTATGTTTGTTACTTGTACCATGTGTTGAAGTTTTTACATTTTTTTTAAATTTTCCAATCCAAAAGGGGGGGGGGCCCGGGCCCCTTGGGCCCCCCCCCCCTGAATACGTCCATGAGTGTCGGCTTAAACTTAATAGAGATTATTATATATGAATTTAGGGGTCGTACGTGTATACTTCTCCATATAAAGTAGCTCAACATTTACACATTTTTGACAAAAACCGACTTAAAAAAGAATAATTTTGCCAAGCCCGATACACCATTGGATAGGCCTTGAAAAAACGTTTCATCCATATGTAATGTTTATATAGTTCCTTTAAAAATTCGAAAAAAATCACCCTCCCCTTTTTCACCCTCCCATTTCCCCCCTTTAACCTTCACGATAGCCGATAAAAAAAAACGGTAAATCTTAGATTTTGTTCCTCAATAACATATTGAAAGTACAGGACAATCTGAGTGTAAGCTATGGGATACCTTCCTTGTCAAAGTCAGCAATAGTCGGGGCATGCTGACTTTCTGGGGACATGTCACCTAAGACTTCTTTGGGGAAATGTCTGATCTAGGTCATGCGAAAATACAAAAAATGTTCGTATTTCCTTTTGTTTTTACTTTTATCAATTTTCCATTATAAATAATATTTCTCATATTAAGAAAAAACTTTTTAGTCCCAACTGGATTTGAACCTGGAACCTTCTGTTTATTAGTTCCACACCTAACTACATGTTCCAAATTTTATTTTGAAAATTGTTTATTTATTACTTTAAAGATTTTGATTTTATTTAAAATAAATCGATAATATTTCCATCTTTTTCTTTGAAGTTGAAGAGTGGCCCAGATTTAAAATTCTAATAAAATTCTATTATTAAGACATTTCCTTTTCGACGTCTTACAGGAATTTATCCACACTCTTAAAACAAACATTCAGTGCTGACAATGTGAGGACATGTCATCAAGGATTAACTTTGATTTGTCAGAGCCTGAAGACATTTCCTCAAGGAATCATTGTGTAAATTTCCTTAGTGTGTTTCTAACTGGGTGACCAGTTAAATTTAACTTTTTACTTGTTTCTAGTTCCAATAGCCTTCGTCCTTGAATCAAGAGAAACTTAAATTTCAAATATCACACCAATTTTATAAAAATTCCGAATTATAAAATTCCCTTCAAGTATACACTCAAAAAAAAAACCTAGTAAAGTTACCAAAAAATCTCGTGATTTTACGAGGGTATTCTCGTAAAATATGAGGTAGGTAAAATTCTCGTAAAATTACGAGGATTTCCTCGTAATTTTGAATGCGCCAAAAATTGGTAAAATAACCAATTGTATTGGTAAAAATATTGTTTTAAAACCGGAAAAATAAAAAAAAATGGTAAACTTACAAGAAAAAATGGTAAATATGTTTAAAAAAATGGTAAATTTACAAATCAAAACGGTAAATTTACAAAAAAAAATATTAAACAACATAAATCTTCGTAATGAAATCATTTTTGTAATTTTTTTTTTTTGTAACATAACTAGAATCCTCGTAATAAATTTTTAAAAATTTTGTCAACTTTTTTTTAAATATTTTTCAATAAAAAAAAATTACAAAAAAAAAATTGTTTTTGTTATTAAACAACTTAAATCCTCGTATAACATAATATTTGTAAAATAACAGTTTTTTTGTAATTAAACTAGATACCTCGTAATAAAAACTTTGTTGTAAAATTACAGTTTTTTTTGTAAAATAACCTTTCAAAATGGTAAAATACAATTACGAAAATAAACTTGTAAAATTACCAATAAAACTGCAGTTCTCGTTTGAGCAAAGTACAAGATTTTTTGTTAAAAAACAAGGAAAATTGTTAAATATTGGTAGAACGGGATTACAATGCATTTTACCAGGCGTTTTACCAGTTTATTTTTTGAGTGTACCAATCGATTTAGATCGATTGGCATACTTGAAGGGGACTAATATTTCGGGAAGTTATAAACATAACTTCAAACTTGTAAAACTCTGTACCACAAAGAAATCATAAATTAATACTTTTGGAACATGGTTTTTATGTACATACGAGTATGTATGAGTAAGATAAAATAAAGTATAAACTTGCAAATACGGTTTGTTGTTTATTTTGTTGTTGTTTTAAATGTTGCTAAATCATGTGCAAAAATAAATTGATATTACAACTAAATGGTAGTAAGTAGTATTACATAGCAAAATGCATATTAGGCTGGAGCAGTTAAAGATTTTCTTTCAAATATGTAACAAAATAATATTTAAGTATACCACATTTTATAAAGAGGAACAAATACAACATGAAAAAACAACTTGAAAATTTAATATCTCCACAAAAAATATATGCAATCAACTCCACTGATTTCCAACCTTTGTAGATCGATCGGTATAAAAAAGACTAGCCAGTAGTATAATCTTTGATGTTTTATCTACACTTAAAGAATCCAAGAAATAATTCCTTTACGTTTTCCTATAATCATCGTTTAATCTAAATATGCATCGCATGCAGGCGCGGATCCAGCTAGCTCTTGGGTTGGGGGGGGGGGGGGGGGACATTTTATTTACTCAAAATTTTTATTTGCAGGGAATGTCATGTCGGATTGGAACCATAAATTAATTTTTTTTAGTGTTACCTCTTGTTTATTTTGATTTTTTCTGTAGAAACATTTTCAAATTTTTAAATCACTCAAAAGACACAGATTCTAAAAAAAAATCAATAGAAAATACATAGATTTCAGACATGTTTATTCAAAATATGTTTCCCGATTTTGAAATTTTTCTGAGTCATTTGCTTAAAGAGAAAATTTATGATTTTGACACATTATCCCACACAGAAAAAAATATGGAGGAAACAAATTTGAGTAATCACTTGTTTAAATTTAAAAACAAAAATTGAGTAATATTTTAATTGACGATATTAAAAATCTACTTAAAAATTTTAAAAACAATTTAAGTAAATAATTTAATAAAAATTGAATAGTTTTTTAATTTTTTTTTTAACTCTCATAGTTTTTTGAATTCTCGTTTAGTTTATAGTTGTTTGTGTATGTATATGAAAGTAATCGTCTTTATAAAATTTTCCTATGTTTTTGAGACATAAATATGTTTGGTAAAGTTTAAAAAAAAACAAGTTTTTTAATTTTTTTTTTTGTAAAAAAATTTAAAACTTTTTTTAACTTAAAAAAAAAATATATATAAATTTTGAGTATATTTTTAATTGTGCCAATTAAAAATTTACTCAAATTTTTTTTCAAACATTTAATAAATTTTTATTAAAAATTTACTCACACTAAGAAAATTATGTCATTAACTGTTTGTAGGTTATTTTAAAAAGTAATCAATAAAGTCATTTT